>CM065053.1:80893230-82093230 GCA_032883995.1 Coronaproctus castanopsis | reverse complement strand
GTCCAATCTAAGAACGCATCCAAGCCATAACTTCTTTGACGTTACAACGAGATTTACGTAATTCCCAACATTAACAATATTTTTTCTCTTTTCAAAAGAATATAGTTATTTAATAAATTACATTTTATAATATGGAATTTAAAGCGACAAGCCAATTAAATCTTATGCTACTTCAAACTCCACTTACATTAATGATAACAATAATACAATAATATTGAAAATTTATTGTAATAGAAAATTTTAATCAAAATTTGACAACTTACTTCCCAATATACCATAATTGTATCTTAAATTTAATATTTTCATTAAAGTTCTAAATAAATGCTATTCTTGTTACTAATATAACAAATTATATTTTCTCTGTTTTTTATTTCTTCAATAGATAAATTATTGAACTCGTTAAATTTACCACCTACTAAACCTTCAAAATGATCATACTCATCTGGTTATTCTTGACACCACTCAGGGAACCACATATTCTCAACCAATTCACAATTCATTGAATTATAATAAAACCGATTGGGAAAAATATTCAACACTTTGTGATGATAATATATCTGATACTTCAAGTATAGAATTGTTTACCTCCGACCTAGTTCAACTTGCTAAAACTTGCACCCCACCGAGCTCAACCCATTTTCGGACTAATCCAACACCTTGGTGGTCGAAGGAGTGCTCATCAGCCATGCGAGGCAGAAGAAAAGCCCTGAAATTGCTGAAAAGTAATCAAGCAATACTAATTACATTTTATATAAGAAACAGCGCGCTAAAACTAGATATATGTTGAGAGAAGCTAAAAAGCAATCGTGGCGAGATTTTACATCAAAAATAACTTCTAAAATTCCACCTGCGGTGTTCTGGAAAAAATACACTCCTTATATATTTATTTATTTATTTATTTGTTTAATAGCAGTACTTATTGCCTTTCGGCTATGACCACTTAATTTACATTAATTATATATAAAACATTAAATTCGTACAAATAAGATTATGCATCTTAATTTAAATTAATTAAATGTAAGGCATTAAATTCGTACAAATAAGATACTCGTACAGTTTACGTGTTGTATATACATTGTCCTGGAGAACATCCTTCATGTCATCTGTGGATATGTTATTCAGTGCTCTGCAATTTACATATTTGTTGCACTTCAATAACAGGTGGTGTACGGTTACAGGTTCATCACAGAGTTCGCACTCTGGAGGTTCGTCGTGTTCGAAAATATATGCATGCGTAAGTTGAGTATGCCATATTCTGAGCCGGGCTAGTACTTTTTCATATATTCGACTTTCTTGAGTCGTCGTCCTCAGAGGATATATATTATTTTTTACCGACCTCAGCTTATTTGTTATAACGGAACTGATCCATATTTCGTTCCATTTCCTTAGTGTGCAGTCCATGGTGATCGAACCGATCTTTTCCCGGGGCAGATGGAGAAATCTGGTCATTAAGGTTCAGATCAGCGAGATCTGCTCGGACCCTCGCTGCCATAGAGCTCGTACCTGAAAGGTCCATTAATGCTAAATTAGGATGATTTATCTTCGTCAGCACGGTTGCTCCGTAGTTAACGGTAAGTACTTGTCTTCGGATTTGTAGAGGTGGTTCTCCTGCCAACGCTAGTATGCTGAATGAAGGACTAGTAGGATACGCACCTAACGCTTTTCGTACTGCGGTATGGTGTATTGTATCAAGTTTTTGAAGTAGTGATTTCGACGCCGTACGATACAGTATACATCCATAGTCCATTTTTGACCGGATAACTACACGATAGATCCTCAAAAGTATGTCCGTATGCGGTCTGCACTTTTTTCCGTTTAAGATCTTTGGTATGTTTAAGGACGTCGCGCATCTCCTGTGCAGTTCTATAATATGGTCCGCCCAACGCAATCTGGAGTGAAAAATGACACCAAGAAAGGCTACACGACGTTGGAATTTAAGTGTATTGTCATACAATTTTAGCTGTAGATTCGGTTGCTGTCAATTCCGACGATGGAAGTCTACGCAGTGTGTTTTGGAAGTAGAGAATTTGAATCCAGTTTGTTGGCACCAAATCTCTAGATTATTTAATGCTATCTGAAGCATTTGTTAAGCAGTTTCCGGATATCGGGTTTTATAAGAGATGTTAAGATCATCCGCATATAATCTGTACGTCAGTGGAGGTGGAATACATGTCGTTATATCGTTAATTGCTATTAGAAAACAGTATACACTAAGTATACTCCCCTGTGGGATGCCGTTCTGCAGCTTTGAGGGTTTGATAGCGAGTTTTGTACCCGGACTTGGATCGTTCTATTAGACAGGAAGTTCTTTATGAAAAATAACATATTTCCATTTATTCCGCAATCTTTAAATTTTTTGATTATCCTGTATGCCCAGGTTGTATCATAGGCCCTCTCAAGGTCAAAGAAAATAGAATATAAATGCTGCTTATTACTAAATGCGTTCCGAATTTCTGATTCTAGATGTACCAGATGATCAAGCGTTGATCGACCTTTCCGGAATCCACATTGGTATGGGCTAATTACCGAATTTGTTTCTAAATACGACATTAGTCTATTTGCTATCATATGGGTCGATAACTGGTAGGTAAGTGTCCACTTTTGCCTGGCTTTAGTATTGGAATGACGATTGATGTGGACCAGATATCAGGGAAAGTCCGATCCACCCAGACTTTATTGTATATCTGCAATAACGCGTTGACTGCAGTTTGTGGCAGATGTTTAACAAAGATAGCCGGTATATCATCCGGACCCGGGGATGAATTTTTCTTGAAGTGTTGCAAACTTTCCTGCAGTTCCATTAAAGTAAAAGTATCATTATACGAATCTGAAGTTCTAGCATCTAAATTTATATTATGTCGTTCTTGTTCTATCTTGAACTCCTGAAACGCTGCCGGATAGTTAAGATTAGACGACTTGTCCGCAAAAGTAGTAGCAAGAATATTTGCGATCTCTCTGGTGGATGTAATTGCAGTGTCGCCAACTGATATCCATGGTATTGAGAAGCTTGTTTTGCATCCATTTAAGGCTTTTATCTTCATCCATATGTATTGATTGGATGTCTGCGGATCGATGGATTCTATAAATCTGTCCCAACTTTTCTGTTTTTCGGTCCGTATGATGTGTCGTGCCTGCGCACGTATTTTTCTGAAGTTTTGTAGATCCTCTATTAGTCTTGTAGTTCGGAATTTAGCGAGCGCTTTTTTCCTATTCTTTACGGCTTGCTGAACAGTAAAGTTCCACCATGGTACCTTCTTTGGATTGACTATTGCTTTTGAGCGCGAAATCGCTCTTCGGGCTGCTTCTAATATAGTATTGTTGAGGTTGTTTAGCGTCAAATTGATATTGCCGATCTCGTTCACTTGTATATTTGCGCATATTTCCGTAAATAGATTCCAATTGGCCAGTTGTAACATTCATCTAGGTGGTTTTTGAGTTCGGTCTTGGTTAGTACACTGCTCAGTGGTAATAATAGGGAAATGGGCGCTCGAACACAGATCATTGTGAACGGACCACTCCAAGAACGGAGTTAACGTATCCGAAGCCAACGTCAGGTCGATAGCTGAAAAGGAGCCGTTGAAGGAGTTAAAACGAGTTGGTGCTCCATTATTTAATAAAACCATCTGCTCATCCTCTCTGAGAAATTTCTCAAAGATCTTTCCTTTGTTGTTAGATATTTGCGATCCCCACATGGGGCTATGAGCATTAACATCGCCGGCAAATATCCGGGGACCTCGTATTTATGTAATTATCGAATGTAGGTCATTAATTGTAACTTCTTGATTTGGAGGGATGTAAATATTACCTATAGTAAATTGTTTGAGAAATGTTGAATTTGGAACGTTAATCTGTAGTATAATGTTTTGTATGTCTACCGCTAACGACTGATGCATTGTAGGAACTACAGAAACATGCACTAGAGTAGCCACTCCACCAGAAGCTATGCTGCCACCCAGGAAGTCTGCTCTATAGATATTATAATTTTTGACGGCGAAAGATTGGCTAGGTTTTAATCTAGTCTCTTGTAGACAGATCACTGTTGGTTGGTAGAAAGTGATTAACTGTTGCAATTCAAATAATTTAGTAAGGACTCCGTTAACGTTCCACTGCAGAATTCTTATCATCCTGATTTTGATTGTTTATTCGTTGCAATTCATCGTTCAATTTCTTTGTAAATTTTGTTATTGTAATTTTTAACGACCTTTCTTCCGTTGCTTCATAAATTATGTTTAGTTGAGTAAGTATGTTGCTTGCAGATACGTTTGATAATCCTAGTTTACTGATTACTTTTGTTACTGACTCTGATTTTTTGGCCTCTTGCAGAAGCATTGTAAGTTGCTCTATATTCAGCATACCGGCTGTCCGATGTTGTTCATTTATCATATTTTGGAAAGGTAGTAAAGCTCTATCTTTTTTCTTTATGTCCTCGGCTTGATTAATTTTTGGCTGTTTGGATGTTGATGGTTCCATTGAGATGTAATATGTTGGCTGAGGAGTTTGTGTATCGGGGGTCTTTTCTTTTGGTCTTTTTTGTGCCGATTTTGAGCCTTCATGAGCGTAGGACATTTCTGTGTTCGAAGGGTTATCAGCTCTTTTTATTATTAAAGGCGTTAAAGTCTTGGTCGGAGTGTTCTTGACCTCTACCGATTGTTCCTCTTTATCAGATCTGCCATCCATAGTTGATGCGATCAGGATGATTTTCCCATTTTCCTTAAATTTCTCGCCATCGATAGTTAGAAATATTCTCGATTTTTCTCCATCATATTCAACTAGTAAGGAATCAGAGATTTTTTGGACTTATTCGTCCGCCACTTTTATGTAAACGTGTCTGCGAAAACTGCAGATATGGCTGAGATCTTGTTCTCTCAATCCGGCTCTGAGGAACGCCACAGCGGATGTCAGTTCGATGTTGTTTTGAAGGAGTAGGTTTTTGATTATTTCATGCGGTATATCCGGCGAGACATTTGATAAAATTAACCTTTTCGACGTATTTACGTATCCGCGTAATTTGAATATTTTACCGTTTACATTTATTGCTGGATATTCGGCCGTAATTTTGTCTACTAGCGAAATGTTTTTATGATAAAGACATACTCGATTGTTGGAAATTTTTGAGGCAAATAAAATATTCTTCCCTTAAACGATAGCCGCTATCGCTTTTACAGCGTCGGTGTACGTTGTTTCGTTGTCAACTTCGATTATTATTGCTTGCTTCTTGGTCGGGAAAGCCTCATTTACAGCCGATGCATAAGTTCGAGCGATAAAGTTGGTTCGGTTATTAGTGGTTTCGTGTGAAATTACCGACGTCGGTAATGTTGAATTGCGGTTAGTTTCATGTAGTTAGTAGTAGTAGTAGTAGTAGTATATAAATTAATTTTACCTACTGCTTCGGCGTTATCACTCGTCGGCGATACCAGATCGTGTCTCTCCGTTTTCTGACCGGGCGCCGCGCTGGACACGGCCAGGGGGGTTTTATACATTGCGATAATGCAATGTACGGTTAAATAGTAAACACGAAATCAAAAGAAATATTAAATGAACGCGATAAGAACAACCTTTATACAAACAATAAAACTCCTTAGAACGTTCTAAATCATTCCATATCCCATCGACAATCAATCTAAACAATACACTATGCGCAAACATCAAAGACATGACAAACGGCTTCGCTCAACACCTGGCTGCTTCAGCAAACGAAAAACCTCCTGAAAACCCCTCTGCTAGTAAACATTCTCCCTGTACGACGATAAATAACGAACCATATAACCAAAATATTACCTACAGGGAACTGTATACTGCTATTCATATTACAAAACAAACTGCAACTGGCCGTGATCATTTTCATATTAACATGTTAAAATATGCTGGAAGTAAGACTCTAGACACTCTTCTTCAATTATTAAATGACATCTGGTCTTCTGGAATATTCCCAAAAATGTGGCAGACCGCCGCGGTTATCCCCATTCTAAAACCAAATAAAGATTCAAATCTACTTGATAATTATAGACCGAGTTCGCTTACATCGGTGTTGTGTAAAGTGATGGAAAGAATTGTGAATACAAGACTCCAGTGATTACTCGACTCACGTAAGCTAATTACTAGTAAGCAATGCCGTTTCAGAAAGTCGCGCTCTACAACAGATCAATTAGTGTTCCTTCAAAATTCTATTCTACACTCATTTGCCCACAGACAACATACACTAGCAGTATTTTTCGATTTTACAAAAACCTTCGATACCGTTCGCAGAAAAAGCATAATTAACCAAATGGAAAAATAGAATATAGGCGGCCGTCTCCTTAACTTTATAATAAACTTTTTACAACATCGGGATTTTCACATCAAGCTTGGTATAGTAACGTAAAATGGTTATCCTTTAAATAATGGCGTTCCTCAAGGTTCTGTTTTAAGCCCAACCTTATTCAATATAGCTATAAATTCCATAACCGAAATTATCCACTTTCCAGTTTAAATTGCACTCTTCGCAGATGACTTTACAGTATTTATATTCTGCAATGATGAGGATCTAGGAGAAACTGCGCTCCAAGAAACAACAAATAATCTGTCTATGTGGTCCGAAAAAAATGGTCTAAAGCTTTCCACTCAAAAAACAAAAGCTATGCCCTTTTGTCGAATTCGATCATGTAACCATCATCTTTCAGTGAAATTAGATGACATACAAATTCCAATTCCAGACTCAATTATGTATCTGGGACTAGCGTTAGATAACAAGCTGAAATGGATACACACCACATAAATTATCTAAAGATGTCTTGTATGAAAATACTTAATTTAATGAGGAAATTAATTCATACTGTTTATGGAGCAGAAAAATCTTCATGAAGATTTATCGAACACTCATAAGATCCAAATGTGACTATGGATTTCTAGCATATTCCTTATCAAAAATCACACTTCTTCGTTCACTTAATCCGATTCACAACGCTGCCTTACGGTTGGTTCTTGGAGCTTTCAGATCCACTACAATAGTTAATATCTATTGTGAACAGGTGAGCTACCACCTGATTTACACAGAGACAGACTTTTACTAAAATTTTTGGTCCGTTTACAATCGATTCCAGACTTACCTACAAAATTAACAGCATCTGCATCTTATAATCAGCTTCATGTTAAAGATATTATCCATTACAAAATCCAATCAATTTTATTTAATTTCATTTCACTTCCAGCAATTTACAAAATCGTGGTGTTCCAATATCGAGACAGACACGTCGCTTACAGAAACAAATACCACCACATCTAACTCCAATCTATCGTCGAATTTCAACCAACTACTGGCTAAATATAATGATTATACAGTTTACTACACAGATGGAGCTAAAAAAAAAGCGATAATTGCGGATGCGCTTTAGTACACGAAAATTTTACCATCCATGTTCCCCTCCGTCAACATTCAGTGTGCTTTCGTGTGAATTATACAGCATATTTTTAACACTAACTATACCAGATCCCAGACACTCAAACTTACTACTCTGCACAGACTCTCTAGACGCGGTCAATCGTATACAGCGCCACTCAGAAAAACATGAATTCATAAAATTGATCATGGAAGCATGTCATGGTTTGGAAACCCAGATCTGCATAGCATGGATACCAGGTCGTGGGAATCTGGCATCAGCGCGCAAGTCGATAAAGCGGCAAAATTATTGTGCTTCATGGGACCAGACCCAAAAATTCCAGCACCTGCCACTGATGTTCAAACATTCCTCATATCCGGTATTCAACAGCAGTGGATCCAGAGATAGACCGACATACCAATGGAATCAAATTCGCTTCGTCTTCTGAAAACAGTTCCAAAACCACTCGCCTACGTATGGGTTACACCATGTTAACACACGCTTATTTTGCTGCAACAAGTGAGTGTCCCCCTCTCTGTCACTTTTTTAACACTCAATTAACTATCCTACATATATTAATCATCTGTCCTTTATATGCAAATATTCGTTCCTCCCTAAATATTCCCAGATCTCTTCCACTAATCCTTCAAAACGTAACTTCTTCTGAAAAAAGACTCATGTCTTTCCTCAAATCATGCAATCTGTATAATATAATCTAAAGTCTCCTTTCTTCATGCGTCTGGACCTTGTTGCAGTACATAGCACGGTTAAAATAAATTTTTAAAAAATTCTTCAATCCAACAGTTGTCTCATTGACATTACACCCTTGTAATACATGAAAACAGGTATCCACAAAATTACATGTAATACAATTTTCTGTTTCTGCTGTGCCAAATCTTTTTAAATATGTTTTAAAGCTACCATGCTCAGTGATAAATTGTACATTATAGTAATTAGGGGTGAACTGGTTTTTTTTTTTTTTTAAGTCTTACACTTAAATCTAGAAAATATTTGTAAGCTAATCCATTATATTGGTTCCAAATTTTTTGATATTGTAATATATAATATTGATTTAGTATAGTCTTAACTGTTTAACATCGATTTGTTTACTTTCATATATAAATTTATTATTAATATATATTACTGGATTAAATTCGTGCTCCGTTTTACTATTATTTTTAATTAAGAATAAATTGATATGTTTCTTTATTTCTAAGTCAATGGGTATAATTCCTGCCACCACTATTGATGACCAAAAACTCGTTGTTTTGTTATGCTTTGGTCATTCTGATAGCTATAATTCTTTGATATGATCTTATTAATGTTATAAACTTCTTAATTTTTAACATATCCATATAAATACTACTACAATAAATTATATTTGCAATTATTACAGACTTATATAATACAATTCCTTTTTTATAACTATTTCTGTTATTATTATTGTATAATTTATTGAATATGCATAAGAATTTGTTTATTGTATGTTTTTGTATGTAGGTACCATGTAAAAGATGCTATCTATCGTGTGTTAGAGTGACAGTATTGATACATTTGTGAGAATCCATTAATTTAAAGCGATGAAGGTATTCCCCAAAGTTTCCGTGTCTTGTGATTACTTGAGAATTAAATAAAATTATATTTTAGTTTTTAAGACTAATCTTATCTTTAATATTTGGGAACATTTTTTAAAGTCCGTCTAAATCCCATTGGTTTTGCCAAATGTTTATTATTTCCATTATTATTTGTTTTGTTTTAGTATTTTAATATTGAGTGAACTCCCCCGGAGCCATTAACCGTCCGCGTTTAGGAGTTTTACATTGTCGATTAAGCGTAAGTTTTTGGTGATTCTGTGCTCTCTAATTATTGCTTGTCCAATAATGAATTTGCTCTAAGGGAATGATGTTTACAATGGCACAGGCGGCTGATGAGCGGCAGTTTTGTTTAAAGAAGATATGCTTACAATACCATGTACCGTACTATCCGGATGATTAGTAAAATATGAGTTGTATCCCATGAAATTGGTGAATTTGGTCTTTGTAAGATGAGTCTCTAATAAAAAATATCGACATCATTTCCTATTATGTAGATCTGTACTTCGGCTAAATCGTTTAAAATACCATTTGTATTCCGTGGTCCGATTTTTAAATTTCTCATTTTTTATTTAACATAGCTATGAGGCTGCTCAGTCCTTGCTGTTCGATCATTCTGAGAAAGAGCGTTTTAATTTTAGTTACGAATGTCTGCAGCAATGCTCCAATGTTAATAGCGCTTTCGTTGTCATTGGTATCCAAGGTTCGAGTTTTTTTTTTTATTTTATTCTTTCATAAGGGTTAACTAGTCCTTGACTGTGGATTTGTACTTTGATTTACTCCGGTTTTTGACTATTGGCATTTAAAGGAGGCCAGAAATTGGACGATAATTGATGGTTTTTGAAATTTTTATTATTATTCATTTCACGCTGTTGTTCATATTTAAATGGCTTGTACTTTTCTATAAATTTCACAACGCTTATAATTTGAAGGATGACTTCCTTCGCAATTAGCGCATTTTGGCGCTTCGTTCCGTTGGCCACCACATGTAACGCAAGCATATGCTCTGTTATATTTTAGTATGGTTGTATGTTTGACAACGAAAACATTGGGCGTATAGTTTTTTTTCTTACACGGCGCTTCTATTTTTACCTTAAGTAACGATTGTATAAATATTTTCCTGGGATTCTGTATCCGCAAAAAAGAGTGACAATGGTCGCTTGGTTGCTCTGTGCTTATGCTTTTCAAAAGTTAACAAAACATTATATACAGTACGTGCATCATCTCAACACTAAACACGGCATCTCTAGTACCCAAATTTTTCCTAAATCCAAAGTAAGTATCTTCTAATTATTCTTCAATTTTCTTGTGTATTCTTGGGTATATAATTTTGGGGAAAATATTTAATAAGTGGCTCGCAAAGTTGATATTTCGATAATCATATTATTACGAATGTTGATTTCACCCAGTCATCTGGAGCCTTTCCCGTGTCTTATATATTATTAAATAAATCATTTCAGATGAGAATGTTCAGCGTTTTTATCGAGTATTTTTAAAATTCCAACTGGTATTTGTTCAGATAGTGTTGCCTTTCTGTTTTTCGCCGTTTCTATAGCATGTTCCGCTTCTTCAATTATGATTTGTTGCCCGGTCTTTCCTCGGCAATCTTTAGTAATTGGTCGTGGAACAAATTATCAATATATTCTTTTCATACTTTCAATTTCTTTTCTTTGTACGTTTTTATATTTATAGTATTTATCTACCAACTTGGTTGATTCATTATTATTTCATTATTATAAGGTCCAGTCACTTTATTATTTTGTACATATTAAATCTACGTTTATTTAACCTCCTTTCAATTTCCGAACACATATTCTCATATCGAATATTCTTTGCCTATCGTATTTGTCTAAATATTTCTTGATTAACGATTTGAATACTGTTGCATATGCCGATTATTAAAAATGCGTTTCTTTCCGATCATTTCAATTATTACGTCAGTCATCCGTTTTTGCTTTATCTTTATATCGATGGTGTTTTACTTGTTGTTCCATGTATGATATAATCTTGTTGTAATGATTTTCTATACTGTCTTGTGTTGCTCTATAGAATTATGTTCTATAATAATTTGTTGATTGCTTATTATTAATTCTTTATTAAATCTTTTCGGCTTTAATTAGTTTTTTAATTTCAATTTTTACGGTGTGATTAGTCGGAATATCTGCTCTTGGTAACCTTTTTTTTTTTATTGTTCTTATTGCATTTTGGTATCTTTGATTGACGACGATATATTTGATTCGTCACAATATGATCTTGTTCATCACTTGCTGCTTTCCACGTCTTCCAGACGGTAGTTTGAATTCATTCATAACTTGTTTTCTTTACAGAAATTATCAAATAATGCGCTTCTGTTATTTGTTACATCAGGTTTAAACCGCCTACTGTGTTTGTATCTGCATCTTTACTAACTTTGACATTCAGATCTCTTCCATTATTACAGTTACCAATTCGTTTTCCAATTGTTTTATTACACTAACCATTTCTTCATAAAATTGTTCGATTTCCTCATCGGTACTACAAACACTCGTAATTTTCTACATGGATCCTTTATTAGGTTTTCAGATATACAAAATAAACGTCTCTTAATCGACAAATTTCTTGGGCCATACATCAACTAGATATTTTTTCTTATTTTCTATAAATCATTTGCAGCTGTTACGCAGACGGATTAAAATAATGACAATAGTAAAAAAGTAAAAATATATAAACATTCAAATAAACACTACAGACAAACTCCTTTTCAGGAAAACTGGTTTCAAATTCCAGGACGTATAATAATAATAGTAAATAATGATTATCATAAGGCTATAACGGACATACCGAGAAAGACGTAACACAGCAAGATATACCACACAGGATAACCTTGGTGAATAAGATTTTAAAACACAGAAAAGTGTTTCGGACAAAACAGAATAACGTACTCATAAAAGATGCCCGGTAGTTATTAATATACACACTCGCGCACAAATCGAAACATATTTTAAATAAATAATAGAAATAATTGTGACAAGCCATTCCTATACTAGCGGGCCAATTCTGAATTAGAACGGGACATGTTGCGCGGCTGCCATTCTTATCAAAAATAAAACAAGCAAAGAATTTACCATTGAAACTTAATTATTATATATATATATATATATATATATATATATATATATATATATATATATATATATGTATGTATGTATAGAAAGGAAGGGCAAGAATGCCGGTTCAGAAGTTCGTATTAGGGGGCGACACCGATTCTTTTTTATACCAGGTAGCATGCTAATTACGAGAACCATCATCTTCAAAATAAAATATATAGGCCCTCTCGTCTTATTGAAAAGATCGATACAACCGAACGGATAACGGGTGAAAGCGAGACGAAATAATAAATGTTCAACAGAGTGACGAAGCTAAGAACCGCAGGCTTGGCACATAGAATTTACTCTGTCAAAGAGTAGGACCGCAGATTTAAATATACAACGACTACAATACAGACGTCCATCGGTTAGACCCCCTACGGTACATTTCTGAGCCCCCTGCGGATGTGCCGTGTACAGTTCCTTAAACATACATCATGAAAAAAAAAGTAGAAGACGATTACATATATATGTATATATATTTTTTAAAACTGAATCATTATACAACGTACCAGCCAAGAAAAAAGATAACGTATTATTCATTTGGTGTGTTTGTAAATTTGGAGAATAATATATTTCTTATACTATGCCAGTGGTCACAGGAATAGTAGTATTACTTAATGTCTTATAGAAATTAGAATGATGATAAGTATTTAGCCGTGGAAAAATATAGAACTTTTTTTTTAATACGTAGAAGAAACAGAAACTACACACAACACACTCACACACATATTTAGCTAAAATATACATAATATGAATATAAATCCTTCAGTACTTTATCAATTTATATTAATTTCGCAGAAGAGAATTGACGAAACGAACCGGTTATTGTCATATGATTATCTTCAAAATATCTTAAGATTAAACCGCATGCTTTAGACGATTCTAAAACAACCCATTTTTGACGATTTTAACCCAACTCCTCCTAATAGAACATGCTTTTAAATGAAAAACGTAATGATAAATAAGAATAACAAAGTAATATCATTCCGAAAAATAACGTAATTTTCAAGCATATACAAATTAACGTTTTTGTATATGCTTGAAAATGACGTTAATGTCGAAAAACTTTGCATTAATAAAGTAACTTTTGTAGTTTTTTTTTTTTTTTCAAAAATAGTATATTTGATAGAAATACAATTTTATATTATGAAACTTAAAGTGACAATCCAATTAAGCTTAATGCCACTTTAAATTCCATTTACAATCTTAACTTACATTTTTAATTCGATATAATACTATTATCATCTAAAATGAATAGTGAAATAACAATATAAGAACATTAAATCTTAGTATATCAAATTATAATTTTTTCTATTATTTATTTCCTCAATAGCTAACATGTTGAATTCTTTATATTTACTATTTACCAATTCTTCTGCTTTACATTCTATTACAATATCATTACAATTATACTCCTGCAAGATATGATAAACCGTATCCGCAAAATTACATCGA
This sequence comes from Coronaproctus castanopsis, assembly GCA_032883995.1. Lineage (NCBI taxonomy): Eukaryota > Metazoa > Arthropoda > Insecta > Hemiptera > Monophlebidae > Coronaproctus > Coronaproctus castanopsis. The sequence goes on along the minus strand of CM065053.1, from coordinate 82,079,700 downwards.
ATACAGTTATCAGTTTCAGCAATACCAAAACGTTTTAAATAAGTTTTGAAACTACCATGTCCAGTAATAAATTGTGTGTTATAATAATTGGGAATAAAATAAGTATTACGGAATCTATCATTTATATTTGGAAAATACTGATACGTTAAGCCACTATATGTATTCCACATGATTTGATATTGCTCTAAATAATATTGATTAAGTACTTTTTTAAACTGTTTATCGTTTAAGTGTTTGCCTTCGTATTTATATTTGTTATTAATATAATCTACTTGATTAAATTCGTGTGTTAAATTAATATTGTTTTTAATGTAAAATAAATTAATATGTTTACGTATTTCTAGGTCTATAGGCATAATTCCGGCTATTACTATCGAAGCCCAATAACTAGTAGTTTTATATCCTTTAATCATTTTAATAGCTATTGTTCTTTGAAATGATCTTATTAACGTTTTAAACCTTTTAATTTTTAACATATCATCGTAAATACTACTGCTATAGATTATATTTGGCATAATTATGGATTTATACATAATTATTCCTTTTTTATAATTTACTCTATTATTGTTATTATAAAGTTTATTAAAAATATGTAAAAATTTGTTTATTTTATTCTTAACATTATGGAAATGGTTATAGAATTTTAAATTGTTATCAATTGTAACTCCCAGGTATTTTATACTTGTCACACATTGAATATTAATATTATTATTTGTTAAATTTAATTCTTTGTTTTTGAATTTTTTGTTAAATAAAATATATTTTGATTTTGTCATATTAATATTTAAATTATAATCATTTAAAAATTTTTCAATTTCCTTATACACTCTACATATATTTACTTCCATAATGTTTTCCTTCTTCTTTTGTAGTGATTAACTTTTTTTTTATTTTGTTTTGTTAATTCATAAAATCACTACTCTCCAATACATCAACATTTATGAATAGGAAAATGACCACATACAGAAACTTATTAAGAATTCCATGGACGAGTTGCAGGACGAATGAATCTATTTTACGGTCGTTGGATATCCAGCCTAATCAAGGATCATTAAAAGATTACTATTCTCTATGGCCCGTAGGAGAATGATAAAATTCTTTGGACATGGGATCCGATCCAACAATATTGAAAAGACGATTATCCGGGGTAAAGTACAAGGATCACGTCGATGAGGACGACCACAAATTGATCCAAATAAAGGAATTATTCAGGATTCAGACAGTCGAGGAATTCCGCGTAAAGTTGAGAATAGAGAAGTGCTGTCTTCTGTGAACTAAAATTGATCACGACGTTCGTGATCGAGTGTACGAATGGATGATGATTGTATATTATATATATATATATATATATATATATATATATGTATTATTGGACATTAAGCATTTTAAATTTATTTTCTTTCGAAATTAGCTTAATATTCGTTACAACAAACGTATATAAACATCTTTAAACAGGATTCATGATGTCGATATAATGAAATTGTATGATATTTATTTATCATTTCTCCCACTTCGAATTATATATTCCATACACACAAGCACACACACACACATATATATATATATATATAGTCTCTACATTATTATTTGAACGCAAATGCTGGACACCTTGAAAAGAGAAGTTTAAACCGCCGGACAGCATTGGAAATACGGTGCTATCGAACAATTACGAAAATGTAATTAGTGCGAAAAAAAATAATCAGTAAGTTATGCGATTCGGTATTTAATTCCAAAAAAATAGCCAGCATTAAATTAATTGGACGGAAGAGCTCTGGACAAGATTGAGTAGTGAACAACGCAGCTTTGTGGCCGAGAAACATCCGGAATATCGTGAAACAAGGAGGAATCCAAAAATAAAAACTACATCACGATGATAGAAATGTAGACAGAAAATGAATAAGAAGAGTTATACATATATACACACATACACACACATATATATACGTGGATATATATACATATCATCTTCATCTTCAGCCTATATCAGTACACTGCTGGACTTAGGCTTTCCCCAATCGTTTCCAGTTATTACGTTCCTGAGCTATTTTTATCCAATTGTTTCCTGCGACATGTTTCAAGTTATCACACCAACGGTTTAGCCTTTTACCCCTGTTTCTTTTCTGGTCAATTGGCCAACATTCCAAACTCGTTCTGTCCACCTGTTATTTTTTCTTTGGACTCCACAGCATCCCGGAGTCCAGTCTTCTTTTTTATCGGTTTATTTGGATTTTGGTCAGATAGTTTTATGTTTAGGTATTAGTCTTTCTTACGCCATTTGTGTCTTCCTTATCTTGTTTAATTTTGTTTTTGTAAACGTCCATTTATGCGAAACATGTATAAAAGTCGGTAAAATATACTTATTATATAATTTCCTTTATATATCGGTATTTCTTAGTTCCCGAATACGATGTTTAGTTTTATAAAAGCTACACCCACGATAGTGATATTCCGCGATTTATTTCCGCTAACATTAACATATTCCTATCTGTCGTAATTCTTTGCACGAGATATGTGTGTATTCATTTACTGTTTCTATATTTATGCCATCAACTTTTTTTTGTTAGTTCTTCGTTCGTATTTGACGTTACTTTTGTTTTTTGTAAATTATTTGTATACGTATATAATTCCGTTATCATTCCTTGTAGTTCTTCAGCATTGATGGTTAGTATCATTCAATTATTAGCAAATCTAAGATTATTGAGATATTTTCCATCAATCTTTATAATATATATTTATATATATGTGTACACATTATCAGGAAAAAGATTAAATTGTGTCGCATAATCGATCACTTTCGTGCGATTATATTTAAAACAATCGAGTGCTGCAAGATATAAACAATATTCCAGGGAATATTTACAATACATAAAATACCACGCCTACACAAATAAATCCACCCACATTTTTATATATATACATATATGCGCTAGCGTAAATAAAGTACATTAGCATAAATGCAATAATATAATCAAACACTAATCACGACACGTAATGCTTTACCGTCTGTCTCGATGTAAATGCGAAACAGCCCTTTTCTACATGATAGCCTCGAGAAAATTTTAGATTTTTCTTACGAATAACCGAATTGTGCTAAGTCGGGATAGGGTAAGACTGTTCACGTTAAACTCCTATTGCTGTATTCTGGATATCTGTAGCGGATCATCCGAACCAACACAACATACGCGTCAACGGAGACGTTGTAAACCTCTTCGGAAAAATTACCCTTAGGCGGGTATGTACGTATTCCGATTATTCACCACCACTGGAGTTAATGCCTTGTCTTTGGACATCTCGAAGAAATGCATTCCGTTTCTCGCATCTTCTTATTACGGAACCGTTAGAATAAATGATATATATATATATATATATATATATATATATATATATATATATATATATATATATATATATATATAGGAAGCTGATTTACCAACGATGTATGTGGAGTACTTCGAATTTTGTAGTATGGTATTATATAGCAACATACCGTCGTCTTACTAGACGGTGGAAAATCAAATCTCCAAGTAACACAGTATAATCTCTACATCATACGCTTATCACCGCGTGGATGATTACCAACGGTAGTGATATGGTGTTGGTGACTTAATGTTTGGACAGGAGTGATTTCTAAAAGTCTTGCTATCATTTCTGGTTGTTGTTAGAAGTGAAAGAAATAGCGTTTTAAAATTTAAAAAAAATATAAGTTTATTATATATTTATTATATATATATATACATATATACACCATAGGACACAAAGTTAATATCTAACGCTGCGGGGGCCATCTCCTTGTTCGGCTTTTTAACGTTTTAATGTATTCGTCCCTGGCTCCCGCTCGTCCATCGATTAACCAACGGGGCGCTGCCCTTCATCGACGCATAACTGACCAGTTAAAAATCTCTTGACAGCTCCGATATCTTCTTCTATATTAACGTTGTCGCGTCTTTCAGATCTTTTTACGGTATTACATAGGGCGGAAAAAGAAAAAACAAGGAGCAACACATTATCGTCTTACTACTTACAGTTTGTTCGGCCGTTATAGGACTTCACAGAACTGGACGCACTGAATCACATGTTCACTGCCACAACCATCTTGTCAGTATCGCTCTGTCTTTTTCTTTACACACACACACACACCCATATCGTGCGTAAAATATACAAGCATAAAAGTTGAAGCATACCACGCTACACTTTGAGTTCGCTGTTCTCAAGATATATGGAGCAAGTTTCTTTCTTATCAGATCGGTAATTTGTTAAACACCGAAGCTATATATATATATTATAGATATGTATAGTAAAAAAAAATAAACCTTCAACCATCCGCTTACATGCCACATTCACGAGTATATATATATATATTTTTATATAAACGAAAATAGCTTTATAGAAAAAGAAATTAAGTGTGTACCCTCTTTTATAGGATATAATCTCTCGCTCGATTCGCGTAAATTCTCTTATGCGCTACATACATTTGCTCGTATATTTATATATATATATATATATATATATATATATATTCACATGTATATATTTCCGAAAGTTGTTGAATAAAACTACTATCAAAGGATATATATATATATATATATATATATATATGTGTGTGTGTGTATAAAAACGAAGTACCTTATAACTCCCATATCGCTAGACGAGAAGAAGACGATATATTAGAAAATAAAATAAAACTAAAAACACAAAATCAAAACACAAAGCAGCCAACAACAACGTCAATATAATAATAACGCAACCATTAGAAAAAGTGGGTGTATATCTCTAATTAGCGCTTTGTATACTATAATTATCGTAATATAAATACCAACGGTCAGCTCTACCTGTACATATACACAAATATACCAACGGTAGTTCCCATGTATAAATATATATATATATATATATATATATATATATATATATATATATTACATATAAGTATAATACATGTGTTTTAGTGTGCGTGTGTATCGTAAATAAATTACGAGTGTAGACAAGAAAAAGTCGATGGCATTCTTACGAAAAATCGACTACAAATTCCGAAGAAAAAAATCTTCGATGATAATAATAATGATGATGATATATGTAAAATGGAAGGAACAATTATTAGCCGATTTATCGACATTTAGAATCAACGAAAGTATGTGTTACAAGTGAACAGTTTATTATAGAACCAGAGGCTACCGTGCATCGTGCCAGCAAATACTGGAAAAAATCGCAGATGAATATGGCGCAGAAATTAACATAGACAACTTCTGAATCGTTATATATCTATATATATATATATATATATATATATATATGGTATAATAAGCTCCGGCTTTAAGATATTTTCTTTCTTATAAATTCCTCATAGGTAGTAATTATACTGTTAATCTGGTCCGATCTCTGACGGTTTAGACGTTTATCGTCTACGTAATAGTAATAATAAGAACAATAATAATAATAATAATAATATTACATATATCGTTATTAATATTATTATGCCCTAATCGTTATTGCAGTCTTTTAACTTCAAACCGCACATATAAAAGATTTTAGTCCTCGAACAAACACATTTCCATAAATTAGCCTATCATTCACGTTTTGTCTTAATAATTAGCGTCTCTGTTTAAAAAAAAATATATATATATAAAAAAATAAAAATACAAAATAGCCACTTTTCTCTTGTCGACAAAATTTTACGTTATCGAACACCTTAATCTTGAAATCTGCCGAAAACTGAGTTCGCAAATTATACCATGAGTAATAACGATGATAATAATAATAATGATAATAATATAATCATAATTACCTATCAATTTGTTTATATTTTAGTTAAAAAAAAACAACTTAAAATTTTGTACATAATATTCGCAAATGAGCGACATGTACATGACCAACTTATATCGGACAAAATCAAAACAAACGAGAATCTGAAATGAAAATTATAAAATATTTTCGTTCAACTGAAATGTATAAAAAGGAAAAACGAATTTTAATATGCAGGTAAGTAAGAATGTAAATGATATTAAAAAAAACGATATATAATATACAAGAATATATATATATATATATATATATATATATATATATATATAAACATATAAATACATACATCTGGAACCATACGCGTACATATTGCGTAAAATATATACATATACACAAAATTACACACACACACACACACACACATATATATATATATATTATAATAATAACCTTTATTTAGCATAACTAAATTAACAATTTATAAATATTTGTTACAGCTAAAATCAATTTATAAAATTAATTTCGAATGTAGTCATTCTCTCCCAATTTTTTTCCAGTTGCGTTTGTTGCGTGCCAACCTATACAGAGCGCTTCTGGATACTAGAATATCCTATTTTGAAGTAGTCATCCCAATATGTAAACGGTCGTGTCTCTCGCGGTACGCCAGGGACCATTCCGTTGCTTTCTTCGTCCACCTCAGCGTATCTTATGACATGTCCTCCCCACTTCCATTTCGGCGCGCGGATTGAAATTATGACATCTCTGTTATCACACATTTGTTCTTTACTCGTTTTTAATTTGACTCTATCTAGTTTCTTGATTTGTAATATTGATCTTTCTAAATTGTTTTGGCAGGTTCTTAGAATATTTTCCTGTCTTTGCGTCATCGACCATGTTTGGTAACCGTAAGTTAAGAATGGTAGCAGGCAGCTGTTGAAAGCCACGCTTTTTAGATTGGGGGGAATATTTCTCTTAAAAATTGATTTCATCAGCCAGTACTTTTTTCCATGTTATTGCCACTCTGCGGTGTATTTCGGCTACATATATACACACACACACACACACACACACACACATATATATATATATATATATATATATATATATAGAGAGAGAGAGAGAGAGAGAGAGAGAGAGAGTGAGAGATGTATATGTAGATAATTATGTTATGTATAGCTACAAATGTAATATATTCTTTCGCAACTTACAGAGAAACGGTAATGATCTATATAAACGCATTAATTAATAGTTTGTTAGGAAAATTGACAGCACCGACGACCATGCCAGTATACAATTTAGTAAGAAAGTATTTTGGTACTAGTTGCCACATTACTACAGTATTTACTGTATTCAACTATATTTCTAGCTATTTTTAGATTTTTATTTATTTATCTGTCTATATATTTATTTAATTATTTGCCCACCTACCTATGTATTCATTAATCTGCCTACTCTCCCTATCTTGTCTTTTTCTTCTTTAATTGTCGTATCAATTACTGGACGTAGACATCACAATAATCTCGATGCATGGAAAAACTCTTATATTCAGTGAACTCCAGTGTGCTCGTTTATGTTGTCTATTCATTCAGTTTTCCTCCTACCGGGTCCTCATTAATCTTCCTTTACAGCGTGACTTTTAATAGCCCATATTCTTGTCCTCTGGCCAACTGCTCGAAATATTTCATTTTCCTGCTCTATATCATGTCTCGTAGCATGCTTTTAGAATTTCTCAATTCTAATATTTTTCCACTTGATACCTTTTTCGGTCAGTGATATTCGCATCATTCTTCTGTGAATAATCCACATCTCGATAGCTTCTAATCTCTTCTACTGTTTTTTATTCGGTGTTGATATTTCTGCACCGTATAGTAGTATAGAGTAAATATAACATTGGACCAGCTTCAAGTTAAAGGTTCTAGTAAGTTTTTCATTCTGTTAAAGATCGTTTTCGTGTATCCGCATCAAGTTTTTATTTACGTATCGTCAGTTATCAGACATCCGAGGTATTTGAACTTATCCACCTTATCTAAATTTTGATGGGTTTATTTCGAATATTATTTCTACTTACAGCAATCCGTTTGGTCTTTTTCGCATTTATTTTCTACAGATTTTGTTCAGTATATCGAGCATCTTCTGTAGATTATCGACGTTTTTAGCAAAGATTACTCATGAGCATATCGAATATTATTTATTGTTCTTCCATTCACCTTCATCTCGAGCTTATATTCGGCTAACGCAACACTGAACATTTTTTCTGCATATAAATTAAAAAGCAGAGGCGACAAGATGCAACCTTGTCTTACTCCTCTTCTAGCGTCAAAATAAATTTTTTTGCCTACGAGTAACTTTACTGTTTGTTTCAATATAAGTTCTGAATTATTCTCCGGTCGCTTTTATCTATTCCCGTTTCTTGTAGTGTATCTTCACTGGTTTATTATGATCGACGCTATCACAAGTTTTTCTTAATCTATATGATGTCTATATATCTGTTTTATATAGATGGCGATCTTGATAACATAATATTGAAAACGGATACTAAATACTGTAAAATTTTACGAGCCCGTCAAAATACATGCCGCTTCAGTTACAAATACAGAATTGTATTATACAAAAATCACCGATGGAAAACACCTTATCATATTGTTGCACCGTCCTATTAAACCGTCTAAAAGTTAAAACAATAAAGAAAAAAATTTTCAGCATGCAAATAAAATGTCTTATAAACGCGTGTCGGGTATGCAAAACATTTCACGTAGATTATTTGTAGTCTACGTCGTTAATGTACTTCTACTCGATCTTCTTATGTAGGGCAGTTCTGTTTGCAATTAAAAACTTCTTCACGGTGAAATTAGAATTCAATATATCTATGCACTAAAAGCTGTAAAAAGATATTTAAAAAGTTACAAAAAAGATGAAAAGAGGATAATACTGGGCAACATACCCCTCAATTTAATCCCCCGATGTATTATATAAACTTATAATAAAAATTACTCCTGATTTCTACGCTACACAATTATTAACGGGGCATGATGGAAAATTTGACCCGTATCTATTTCGCTTTCATTTAAAGTATGACAAGTATAAATGTGCGCAGTAGAAACTGCCGACCATTCCTCGTATGTCCTATCTCAAAACAGGTAACAGTTCACGATAAAAATAAATTTAACTTAGAAAACGAATGCACTGTCCGACAATTTCAACTATTCGCTTTTTTGATGTACTACACAAGAAATTCCGAGATTACTAAAATTTTTATTAGCACTTTGCGAAACAGCGATAAAATTTTTCGGCATCAAATAAAATTATACGTATGGGTTAAACATATTTCTAGGCGCGATGTACTTTCTGCGCAATTATATACGTATGTTATGCGTGTGTGTATATGTGTTCATATGTATCGTATATAGATAATTCTCGTATTTACGCATCTAGTAAACCTGAATGATATATAGTATAAATATTAACACGTCTAAAGAGTTATAAGTGGATGCATCTACACGTTCGATGACTGGTAGTGAAACTGGCGCACAGCCCGTGAAAATGTGAGTGTACAAGTGATTGTTATATTATTATATATTAGAAAGTATATTGTAAATGGGATGTAGTTCACCGATTAAACCTAAACTGACGGTGCAGCGTATTGCACTTCTGTAAACGAATAATTCGAATAATAAACTATTAATAATAATAATAATAATAATAATAATAAAAAGTTAACATAATCTTATATATTTATCATTTAACTAATGTGGACGTATAGGTGATTGGATTTCATTTCGAATAAGAATGTGTGAAACGTCGATAAATTGACAATCGTCGAAGACATAAAAGGAAAAAAGCGGAAATATATCGAGGAGAAAGCGTATGTTATCTGTCCAAGGGGAGATGCGTGCAACAAGAGGATGGAAAATACATAACAACGAACATAGGGATTGGTAGAACTTATGAAGCAATAAATTGAGCCAGACACAAGTAGATATGAAACATGGTTCTTGAAGTGCTGAAAGAAGATGCAACAAAAATGATGATTAACTAATATTACATTCAATTTGAATTCTATACAGTTTTTTGTTTCGTTTTTCCTGATAAAATTTTACTATTTGTTTAATATTCTATCTGTTAGATTAAGCTTCATCGCCTAGAAAAAGAGGTTTAAATTTTTCGATATACGTACTTCATACGTCTTTTTTAAAACTCTATCCGCATACAGCACACCATAAAGATATATACCAACGCGTATGTAAATCATACTCATTTATAAATATAATTTTTACAGGTATCTCTTACTAATGATGTAACGTATTAAGGGCAGTTTTTTTTAGATCAATTTTCAATATGGGTGGCAAAAGATTAAACAATATCGATTCCATATATAACGACTGTATCCATTTTGGCACTGTACCGAATTCAACGGAGCATTACCTGTTTTAACACCGATGGAAAACCTAGAACGAAACTGGAAAACAAAATCCAACAACTGCACTTTATACAGCTGTCGAATATTTAACATTGTTAAATTGCAAGGAAATTTATCATCATCATAATTTTGTTGTATCTCCTTTCAGGAACCATTAGCCATCTCATATGTTCCTGTGTATAGCGAATTTATTATAACCGCGGGATATTAATTTAAATGTAGAATTTTGTAGCACTGACAACGGACGTGTACATGATCTACCGGTATTTCCCCGATGCATAATTCCACTGGTTGATATAATGTAAGATAGAAACGATATAATAGAAAAAAATACTGATTTAAATAATAAAACAAATTATCTATACTTTATATACAATATAGATAATTATACAGACAAGTCCACGGATTGTTGCACCAGATGATGATGATAATTAAATATGTGCATGCTCACGAACATTAAGGTGTGCGTGCGCAGTAGTTATGCAGTGCGGTATACATTTGTCCATTTCAAATAATAACAATAATAAAAATCGTTAATTTCGGTTCAATTTTAGACAATTAAAAATTAAAGAATTGCGCTAACCGAAAATTACATCTATATAACCCCTATTAAATACACATCCCGGCATATATACACATACATCCAAACCTGCCATTGCTAGAAGAATTTGTAAGGGAATCGTACATACATAAATATACACCGTTTTTATTGAATGAAGAACTACCTTAGAGGTACATATAAGATAATTTAAAAAAATTATCTAAATAAAATAATAATCATAATAATTTCAATTTCAATTCAATTTCAATTTATTTGATTTTTGTTCAGTACATTTGAATATATACAAACATAAAAAAAGAAACCAGTTCGAAACATAACATATGACATTCTTCAAAGAAGTAAAACAAAAAATTTAAAAATAAATAAAAATGTGAACTTATATTTAAACGAAGCTTATTATTTAATAGAACTTAATAGATTAGACTATATTTATGTACTGAACATATAACCCGGTTATGCGCAATTCTGCACGTGTACCAGGTCCACAAAGATATTGTATAATAAGCGACTGTCTACATTAAATAGATTAAAATAATAAGTTTTATAATTCCACTCAAATTATATACACATTTGCCGATAAACATTCAAACATTCCCATCCACTCTCATTTGGCTTCTTGGGTATTTAAAAATTATTTACATACATTGAAACTACAATTAAGTTAAAGGTTGCAACATAAGGTAGTACTGTTCAAAACGAAATTGTTACTTTATTATGTAGTACATTTTTTGTTTAAAAAAAAAACTAAGTAAAAATATATGAGATATAATAGGTATGTACACGAGCTATTAATAATAATAATAATAATAATGATGCTTAAACCGATCGTACTTTTATCGAAATTAACGAATTATTATCTATAATCGTTACATTCTTAAGACATATCGAATTTTTCAGATTCCGAGAAAAATAAAAATGTCGTCAGATATAAACGAGTTCATGTTCGGACGTACATCCCAAAAAATTAAAAATCGTTAAGTATACGCAATTTCATCGATGTGTGTTTGTGTGTGTCTCGTCTCTGTATAGCCACTGTACGCTGTTTATATTCGCATTCTTAAACGTAAATCGTTCCAGTAGGTATGGACGCGTCTACAAAAGAGAGCCGCCTTTCGAAGAAGTTAAAATGGCACATTGTCCCATCGGACGTGTTAAACATCGTCCACTTTTCTTTATCGTTGCGCGTCTATCGTTTACGTGTTCTTCGACTTGCAGACAAAATTTGCTACGGTCCAAGATACATAATAGTAATAATAATAATAATAGTAATAATAATAATAATAATAATAATAATAATAATAATAATAATAATAACAACAAAATACAGTTCGTATGGACCAGGATAGTTTTTCCGGAGGTAAATCCGCGCGGAATCGATTGAAACAGCGGCCGCTTCTAATAAAGTCGATAGATGTGCTTCGATTTTATTCGGTTGGAGAAGAGGTGGGAAGTCAAAAAACGAAAAGAAAAACATCTATTTCAACTTTATTATAGCGTATTAACGAAGCCGTTACTAAAACACCGACTTGCTCGTTAAATAGCGACCGAGGTAGCACGCGGGATCACAGGACGGAACGGAACAAATTCGAGAATCGATTAACCCTTTCAGTGATACATTATAAAATCCTAACATTAAATTATAAATTTTATAGGGGTGCTTATTATACGATGATTCTTGGGTGAACCTTAGATAATTTTCAACGTATTTATACGAATATTTTTAAAATTGAAACTTTTCGTTAATATTAAATTTCATGTCCCGTATAATGGTCATTGTGACTGAAAAGACGAAATGATAATAATTATGTTTTCTCTTTACGTATCGAATAATTTTTTATCTTATTTATTTTTACTTGTTTAATATCAATAAAATAATAGTCTACTTTTTTTTTTCTCGTACTTATGAACGTTCGAATGACGTCAAATGTACCGACTTAAAGATGTAATTATTAAAACGCGTTAAAAATTATAAAGAGCCGCTTATTAAGATATAAGTAATTTGCTGGACTGCGCATCGTATGACGGGTAAACTTTTAACGTTATAAATTATCATCGAGATAATTTGATTAAAAATGTCATAAATACTATTAAAAAATCAATTGAAAATTAGTTAAATCACTAATATTTATTTTCTTATAGAAAACACAAAAAGCTTTTCGGCATTTACGTCATTATCAAGTGAAACATTTTTAAAAAATCATAATTTTAAAATATAAATTAAATATAATTACTTTAAAATATTTGATGGTGATTGTGAAAATATACTCCAAAAATGCTGTTCTGCTTCTGTTCTGTCTATTTTTTGAATTGTTGAAATTTAACATCAATATATTTGTTTATTAATTTTATTTTTTTATATTAAATTTTTTCTTCAATATAGATTATCAGATTTTTTAATATTTATTTTCATTTTACTTGTAAAATTGTGTTTTTTAAAAAATTTTGTGCGCGTATATTTTTATATTTTATATTTTACTTTTGGAAATCATACATCGCAACAGTAAATGAAAAATTTAAAATTCACCAGTATACAACTTTTACAGAATCCGGAAAATAATATTGAAGAAAAAAATTAATATAAAAAAACAAAATTAATAAACAAATATATTGACGTTAAATTTCAACAATTCAAAAAATAGACAGAACAGAAGTAGAACAGCATTTTTGGAGTATACTTTCACAATCATCATCAAATATTTTAAAGTAATTATATTTAATTTATATTTTAAAATTATGATTTTTTAAAAATGTTTCACTTGATAATGGCGTAAATGCCGAAAAGCTTTGTGTTTTCTATAAGAAAATAAATATTAGTGATTTAACTAATTTTCAATTGATTTTTTTATAAAAAATCACTACATTCCACATTATATAAAAACTTTAAATAAATACTATTGTATTTGAGAATTTTTTATTCGGAGTCATAAAAGTCCGTATCGCGCTGAAAAATATTAAATTACGTTTTCATTCGTTATTTTTGTATTATACAAATTCGGAAGTCACGCTATTCCCTCTATGAAATTTCCAAATTTGGTTAAAGCGAAATATCTCGATTCCGAAAATATGCGTGTATTTTAAAATTATCCAAAGTCATACGAAAAACTAATGTCGTACGACACTTATTCGCTTCCAGGAACACTGGTACACCTTGTGTGAAATCATTTTCCCTTCTCCGACGATATTATTTTTCATTATTATTATCCAGTCCGAGACGCTTGGATCAACAAGTGAAGCTAATATAAGTCATAAAGTTTACCGATATAAAATAAGTTTACGCGTTGTCCAGGCCACATACATCGGCTAATCGCATAACTTCCTACTTCGCAGGTGTCTCTTTCATTGTAACGCCTAAGGTGGCCACATTACACTGAAACAAACGTTTCCGCGCCACATTTTTCATTTATCATTCCATTTCAGTAAGTTCACCGCGGTTCTAACGTAACCGGAGCAAAAACGGTTTAAAGTTTTCCAGCAGCATCTGTATAGCGGGATTCGTTCTTTTTTCAGTTTACATTCGCTTACAAACCCTTTCCCACCTATTTTTTGTACGCGCCGCCATTTTGCGGAGGCTCCTTCAGTCGTTCCAATAGTTTAAAGAACTTGTCCTCGGATGTAAAGCGTACCAAATAAGTTTTTATTTTTTATTTTAAACGGGGTTGCCTTTACAGCTTACCCAACGTGATACTGTGGGGACTATCTATATATTAAATGCTGACTTCTCTAGAAATGTCGCTATATGAGGCAATAATTGTAGATTATCCAGATGGAGAAGGGACGATACATTATACGGAGGTGTAATACTCGAAGAACGTAGCAAGACAAGGTAAAGCTCCGAACGCAACGGCGCCACAGCAGAGCATTAAAAAAAAAAAACATGATCGGGGTTACAGACTGCCTGTTCAGAATGGAGGGGACAGAAGAGACTTTATCTAAGCTGCATACGGAAAAGACGGTCAGGTAACAAATGATATCCAAAATCAACTGATGAGTACAATTCCCTTACGACTAATCTTCTTAAAGAGATAGAACCAGGGGAGTTTGGGAAGAGACGACTGGAGTTGATAGTAATAAGTGAGAGGTCTAATGCTGTCAGTATACATTAGCTCCCATTGACCCCCCCCTATTAGCTGAATAAAGTGAATGATATCTTTGTGAAACTACTAGATGACGGGTCTTTAGCAAATGAGTCAACAAATTCGTTGTCTGGAATACCTCTATGACCCGGCACCCACAAGAAATACACAGATATTCCCACACGTTCCAAATTATACCAAATAAGTAATCCGTCTCTGACTGGGTTATGCTGCAGACAATATCGCCCCTTTAGTAGGTTTTAAACATCCAGTACCTATTCGGCACGTATCATTTACGGAACTATCAATCATTTTTGTCGCGCACTATGAAACGAGTACTGTATTCAATTTAAAATATTGCGTCGATATTTCGTAATACGCCGAATTAACGTATTTATTTTTTCTCTCTAGATTTTTTGAAACGATAACACTTTTTTAAGTTTATCACGGAAAAATAGAGTTTTAAAAAAAATCATCTTCCAACAGGACGATTATCGTCGGATTAAGCGAGCAGGATAATTATTCATAATGGGTATTCACGCGCAGATATGTTTATTATTATTATGATTATTATCATATATAAAATAAGAGAAATATTTTCGTATTTTTATTGTATATCGCGAGAATAATCGATAACGGCCGACCGTTGGCAATTATAATTTTCCAAATCAGAAATTTTCAAGGTGACCAGAACAAGAAATTAAATAAATTTTTAAATCATAAATTTGCATTTTTTTTTTATTAAAGTTCATATTGCGAAATAAAATTGAAATAAGAAGGTTTAAGATTTTTATCGTGTTGATATTTCTTGACGTTAAAAATTTTTGTAGCACGCTCATTAATTTTTGCGTTATTCAGCTTCAGAATGCAGGTATAACAAATTATTATATAACTGCTATATATAAAATACATAAATATATGTATAAATATATATATATATATATATATATATATATATATATATATATATCGGAATATAAAATTTGTAGAGGCAGGCGAGGAAGTGAACTATTTATAAAATTTGTAAATATATTCAACATTCTATTAGTGTGGAAAAAAGACGGGAATAAAAAAAAATTTAAAATTCGTGTCAACGCACAAAATCGGATCTGTACGAGGATTAAATAAAAGTAATTAATATCGCTAAATTTTATATAAAAACCCGCAAAACTTTTCAGCTACTAAGCCATTATCGAACGGATATAAAAAAATAAAAAATGAAAATATACAATTTATTAAATTTTATATTGCGTATTTGTCGCGATCACATTCATCGTCGGATTATTTTATAATCAAATCCGCTTTTTCGCTTTGCTATTTTTTTTATATATTATCGTACATCTGAATTGAGTATTTACTTACATTTTATTTTTCGTTTCTTACTTTAATATTTTTAATTGTATATATTTTTATATTTTACTTTTTAACGTTCGCTCGATAATAGCTAAATGGCCGAAAAGTTCTGCGTTCTCTTTTTGTATAAAATTTTATAGTAACTACTTTTTTCGATTGTTTATATATTAATTAATTTTTTAAAAATCGCTACATTTCACACAGTGAAAATTTACCATTATTATTATTATTATTAATTATTAACTATCTAGATGGAAGATTAATTATAATTCGAAAAATGTGTATAGATTTTTAGTACAGGTTCACATTACGGTACAGTTCATCGACGTAGTCGATGGCTGGTATACAGTTCGAATCGTTAGTGATCGTTCTTGTGTCTTGCATGTATATTAGGTCGTTTTAACATTTGTACAATTATTCGCAATTATTTATAAATATTTAGCTAAGATCGTGCTACTCATGTCGATAATAAAAATTAAATGTTATTAAATAATATGACAGAATTTAATCGATAAAATTAGAAATAAAAAAAAATAATGAATTCTGTCGTGATTATTAAGATACAATTTAATGAATAAAATTAAAGATTAAAACAATAATAAATTCCGTCGTGATTATGAATAAATATGAACACATTACACAAACACACACATATATATATATAAATAATTAAAATTTAAAAAAAGTTTTTTTTTTTTTTAAAATATTATGTAAATCTCCATATGCCGTTTGTAACTACCAGGGTTATTTCAGCATAAGGAGACGTGCGTCTAGTTTATATGTATGCTAGGAGTCCGCTTTCTCTTACAAAAGCCAGAATGCTAACTATTGATTGAGGGTTGTTTGAAAGTATTTTGTGTATTGGGCCCTGTATTTTGTGTTTTAACCTGTGTGGTGTGAGTGTTTGGCAGTTGTAGATTAAGTGTGTGACTGTTGGTTCTGTTAAATGTCCACATAAGGAGCAGTTTGTTGGTGGAGGGCTTTTGGTATAAAGGTAATTGTGTGATATGGCTGTATGATCCACTCGTAGACAGTTTAGGGTACTATACTATTTTCTACTTGTGCCATCCGGAGGCTACCAAGGTTCTATAGCTGATTTTATGCTCCTAAGGAAGGTTGTTTGTGAGATCCAGTCGGTCGTCCATTCCTGCTTGCTGTTGTTCATGAGTATGTGTGCTAATGTTGATGGAGGTGGTGAGTATTCTACCATAGACCGAGCTTCAAGGTCTACTTTATCACTACCGTGCATCCCAATGTGACTTGGGATCCACAGAAAGCGGATTTCCCATCCTTCCTTATGTAGTGTGTTTAGATTGTGTTGAATTTCTACATTGTTAAAATTTTAATAATTATACCGCGTACAGGCACAAACTCGCTTCGATCGTATATATTTGAACTGGTGTAGAATGCAGTGATTTTTAAAAAATAAACAATTAAAAAGCAGTTGAAAAAATCACTAAATTTTATTTTAAAAAACACAAAGCTTTTCGGCTCTTAAGCAATTTTTAAATGAATACGAATAAAAATAAAATATATTAAAAAAATAACAGAAAAAAAGTAAAATGTAGAAAAAATACTTGGTCCAAATGTAAAATATTACGAAGAAAAATAATTATATTATTTCACATCACTTTTCTTTGTAATATTGTAGATTAAGTATTTTCCACATTTTATTTATTATTAACTTTTTTTTCTACTTTTATTTATGTACACTTGAAAATAGCTTAATAGCCGAAATATGTTTTTCAATAGAAAATTTAGAGGTTTTAACTACTTTTTTACTGTTTATATATATCTTCGTATAATATGATAATAAAAAAGTTATATGAAGACAGTACTGTGCATATAAAAATAGATAGACACCTATCTGAAAGATTTCAAACAAAAAAAGGGGTGAAACAGGGTTGCATACTATCACCCATACTTTATAATATATATAGTAAATGGATTATGCGCCAAGCAACTGAAAATTGGAATGGAGGAATAACGATTGGTGGAAGAAAAATCTGTAATTTAATATATGCAGATGATACAGTACTATCAGGAGCGAATGAACTGGAAATAGCAACACTAAGTGCAAAGGAAATCCTTTTAATTTCTTTACAAAATAGAATAAAAACGAACAAAAAACAAAAATTACAAAATTTTTTGGGTATGTAGGTTAGGTACATGTAAATGCATACAGTTTTTATTTTCTAAAAAAAAGATTCAATACAAGTTTGTTTTACAACAAATCTTTTCCTGACCGCATAATCTCGTCATTTCCGGAAAATCAAAATTTCACTTCCAGTCACCTCTTCTTGCTGTCCCACGTATTGTAAAGTTTTTTCCAGGATGTCAAAAGCTTCGGCATGATTAATATGACCATAAGAAACATCGACTTCCATTTCATTGTCTTCATTTTCGCTATCATAATTTTTGGTGACTGTACAATGTCGTCATCTGTATACTCAATACAATCATCGTTTGTGCTCCAAAAATTTAAATTCGCTTCCTCTCTACGTTTTCGCATCCTGGAAGTTTTTTTTTAGCATGAAAAGAAGTTTGTTGTCTTCAGATTCGTCTTGACACTCTTTCACCACATCATCTGCATGCCACCACTGGTCAGAAGCTTTCTCCAAGAATGTATTATTGTTAATGGTTTGACATCATTCCACACTTCACTGGACCAGCGAACCACATCTAACATATCGATCTTTTTAATTTTCGAAACAAAGTCTTCATTTTCATTCATCAAGATTGAACTCGAGAACTTTCGACGATACTGACAGATGGAGGTTACATTAGAGGGCAAAAAAATGGCACCACTTTTGAGCTTAGAAAGATCAGGATTGGAAGGAGCGTTGCCGACGATTAATATAGCTTTCTTTGGCAAAATTTTTTGATTTTAAAAATTGGTCAGCGTGAGCACCCTTCATTTCGTGACGTCACCGTGTTTCGGTCGTTTTACGAGCGGTCTTCTTACGTTTGACAGACTATACACTTGTTTCGATAATACGGATTTTGTCCGGATAATCGAAAAATCCTGATAATAAGGAACATTTTTTTCGTTAGGATAATACGGCTGTTCGGATAAGCGGAAGTCTACTGTATGCCGATTTTATCTTAGTTCCACGCTATTTTCTTTCATTGCAGAATAGATCGTGTAAAATAATTGCAATAATTGTTCGCTGATGTAACTACAATGTCCTCAAATCACTTTATACTTGTGATACATGAACATACGTATATTATATATTCAATTATATTGAAATGTACATACCTAATGTATGCATTTAATGCATGCAAAGATAAAAGCTTTGAAATATTTTTTGGCTTTAAAATCGGTTCATCTCGGAACACGAAATTTCAAATTTTAACGAGGCAGACATATTTTAAGGTAGATTATTCACTAGTCCACACACGAATTTGATAATATTTTCGTTTATTTATATACGTATATATATATATATATACATTAGTCTGGTTAGCGAACAGGTTCACTAGTCGGGGTGTAAAATATATTTCGCGGTTTAGACAGTCCGTGACAGCACACCTTCCGTAAAAGTTTATTCCTACGTGAAATAAATGAAAAGAAGTGTTTCAGAGAAAGAAGTAACAAGACTGGACCAAAGAAGCAAAGGTCATCGGGTTAAATACATACATGTATGTATATAACTTATCACTAACATTTTATCCTAGTTATTATGGTATCACGTATTAAGTTCCGCATAACGATAAGTTTGAAGGAACAGAGTGAACAAAAATGTTAAAATGTTGGAAAATTGCGAAAAAACTCTATATATATATTGTTAGTACATCCTTATTATTATTACTATTATTATTATTATTTATAACAGTAGTATTATATAGAGAACGATACAACTTGATGTAAATCGTCGGCATCGTGGAAATAACAAAGCGATACCAAAATAAAATGCATCAATACGTAGATAAAGAAATACCGTTAAAAAAATAAACGTGACTTACTCAACTTGCAACTAACTCTACAAATTGTGGAATTTTGCGTACTTTTTCGTCTGCTTCATTAATCTTTCGTTTTTCTTAACACTTTCAGTCATACATTTATAAACATTTTAGCATAGTAAATTTTACATACAGGTTAAATATCGATAATTTTCTATCTATTTATATAAATATTTTTAAAATTGGAACATTTCACGTCCACCAGAAAATAAAACATTTTTTTACCATATAGTGGACATCGTGATTATTGTAATTATATCGTTATTCGTTCGGTCGCGGTTAATCTTCTTATTCTTTAGGCTAATTTCTTAGGTTTAGCAGCTTCCAGAACTTTGCTCGGTTATAATTAAATTACAAATACACGCATGCGTCATCTTTAAAAAAATTTTTATTCAACTAATCCAGAGATGTGGAATTAAATAAAAGCAACTTATTGAGGTATTATCACATCTGCACGTCGAAATATGTATCGAATCTGCATTGACCAAATTATACACGACGATATATTAATGAAGTACACGTAAGCCGACAAAGAAAGTTCTTCGATAAATTTCGAAATAAACCCGAATATCCGAGTAATTCATTAAAATGCACTTCCTGACTAAACCCATTTACGCACAATGAAAAGACACTTATTTAATAAATTCACGATTTCGTACAAATTTCACAAAGAAAAGGAATGCGATGTCTGCTATGCTTGACTTTACATGGCGATGACTCAAATGTTTTTGTCCCCAAATCTATGTTTTACATACATCCTTTGTGCAGCGAAGATTTAAACGTGTGCAACAGAAACAATACAAAACGGCTCGCTCACTTGCTCTTTTTACCAGTTAACTCCTCATACACAACGCGCTAATAGAAGTTTCACTTCTAAAAGAGGAGATGGTGGGAATACGTTCTTCCAATAACTTGAAAATTACATAGTTGAAATTACAAAGTCAGTCACGCTCTAAATAATTCGACATACCGATTAAAATGTCGATAATGAACTGATGCCGATGACGATAAGAATCGATCGATTCCTTAATTCTGAGTTTCAACGGTTAAGACTGCTCTCTGTCACTCGGAATCTAATTGTCTATTCGAAGGAATTAATCGCAATTTTATTATAACCTCCTCGACACTGTTATTGAAGTGCTTCTATTGGCACATTATATATGGGCAGTTAACCCACACAACGAGTGAACGAGCGGAAATTGCAGACGGACACACACAGACAGCATATATATATCTTCTGTTCGCATGTACCGCGCTACCAATACCCGTCTTCAAAACACGTTTTGTAGCGTTATGCATGTCGACTTATACTCACACAGGTAAACTTATTCTTATATATATATATGTGTGTGTGTATGTTCATTATATACATACGCCTAAAAATTAAAAAAAAAATCTGTATGGAATTTAGGTAAGATGTCTTTAAGTTTCACTTCTTCCCTATGCTCCGAGGCACAGATTTTTTTTTATAGTTAGCGCAGTTATTATTTACAATTTTTAAAATAGCTGAATTGAATAAACGAAAAATAAATAACGATTGTAACCAGCGTTCAAATATACAATTTTCATATAAACGGACATTAACGATAGCGTATTTAACACGTTTGTATTAAATTACAACGTATACATACATACATATATATATACGCACATACACACGCACACCTACAACAACAATAACCCAAAAAGTATATAATAAAAATAAATGAAAATAAAGACAAAATCATAAAAAAAAGAAAATAGGTGACATAGTGAGTGTGAGCGTACTTAACATTTAATATTAATATTACCATTAACATTATTTTATCAAATTTTTACTAATTACTGGCTTACTTTATAACCATCCGGTTATTTACGTAATGTCGATAAATATTCGAAAATAATTAACACTCCGATTAAATTTTATTTATTTTTTATCAGATGGTTTGGTTTTATTGTACAACCTCCGAATACAGCTAGTCTCTAGATACCATGTTTTTAGGAATTACAGATAGGCGATATCGTTTTAGTTAATTAACATAAATAATTTAATCGAAAATAAATTAAATGAATTAAAAAAAAAAAAAAGAAGGAAACAATAATCTTTTTTTGGCACATCAAACGAAACAAAGAAAATTATTATGTAAGAATTTGTAGTATAGTAAAAAAAATGAGAAAAGCGAATTTTTCAAATTAATTTGCAGAAATCGATTAGGTTAAAACGCGTGAAATCAGATACACATTAAAATACATTTACATAAAATACAGATTATATACCCAACTAAATTGGTAATTTAGTCGTAAAAATTACTGTTTTTTCACCTCTTTTTATTGCAAATTGCATAAGTATAGAGGTTTATAATATTTCATCATATGTTGAAGATAGACTTAATCAAATATACTAGTAAAGAACCTGTTGTGAAACTGCATTAAATTCAAACGAATACACAGATTCCATCCTCTCCAACTTCAACATCGATACTAATAATCTCTTACTCTTAAAAATTGCAGATAAAAATAACGTAAAAATATTCATCAATAAATAGGATCAGCACCCAGTGGGTTGTTATCCTCCTTTTGATTTTTATATTAATATGTCACTGCTGCTTATTGTTATTTGCATGCAAAATTAAATGTATATATATATATATATGTTGAAGAAATATACTAAACTTCGTTTTCTAAAACTTGGTAATTGTAATGCGTCTTAAATTCGATGATATTTTTTCCTCCAAAAGTCGTTTTGAAAACTAGCGTGTTAAATTCTAGGGTGTTCCAAATTCGAAGTAATACAGTATATATGTATGTGTGTGTGTATACGTGAACAGATATGAGCGTAAATGATATGAGAGCTTCAAAACTAATTCCAACATAAAGATAGAAATTAATATGAAATGTATGAATCGTTGAAAAATATCGAAAATTTCAAAAGAATTTATCGAAAAAAAGTAAAATATACAAAAATCATCATCCGTAAATCAAGCATCGATATATTCAAAGACAGTTACAAAAGTAAAAATTTAGACATATATATATATGTGTGTATGGAAAAAATATTGTACTAAATTGTACAGTGCGGAAGTCGACTATGCAGATAGATCAACTATTGTTAATCTAAATGATCGTTCAGAAGCACAAGAACTGGAACCAGAAATATTGTTGAGTGAAGTACAGAATGCGTTACAGCATCTTAAGAATAATAAAGCTCCGGGACTAGATGACGTACCTGCTGAGTTTTTAAAAGTAGCAGGAAATGGAATGGCCCGTGTTATGCATATGCTATGTAATAAGATATGGCAAAGCGGGGAGTGGCCATCAGACGTAACAATTCACAAAAAAAGGACCAGCTACTGAATGTGAAAACTACCGAACAATAGCACTAACATCACATGCAAGCAAAGTGATGCTTAGGATTATCTATAATCGATTGTACATTTTAGTGGAAAAACAAATTTCGCAAGAACAGGCTGGTTTCATGAAGGGCAGAGGTATGAGACAACAAATCCTCAACGTGCGGCAGCTTATAGAGAAAGCAAGAGAATGTAATAAAGAAGTTGTTCTGTGTTTTGTTGACTATCATAAAGCTTTCGATTGTGTCCAATAGAACAGATTATGGTTGATTCTCACAGAAATGGGAGTTCCAAACCATTTAGTCACATTAATAAAGGGACTATATGCTAATAACACAGCCGCAGTTAAAACGCAAAAATCAGTATATTCAGACTATTTCAAGGTGGAGAAAGGCGTTAGACAAGGATGCATACTCTCGCCGCTTCTTTTTAATATATATACGGAGTATATAATGCGGCAAATATTAGTAAGAAATCATGGAAAACATACAATAGAATGAAATGATGGATTTTCTATTGGTGGTTATAACATAACAAATCTCCGCTACGCTGATGACACCATCCTGATAGCCACAAATATCGGAAATATAACACACTTATTACGAAGACTGGAGCAAAATAGTAAAGATCATGGATTTTTAATTAACAGAAAGAAGACCAAAATAATGATAATTAACCGTTCCAAAAATAACTTACCTAATATAAAACATATTGATGGAATAGAAATGGTTAATAAGTTTACATACGTTGGTTCGATTATCGAAAATACTAGAAGATGTAATTTGGAATTGCGACATCGTATACAAATAACTAAAAGTGTGATGGGACGCCTAGTAAAAATTTGGCAGGATCGAACAGTAACTAAAAAAGTTAAAATTAAACTGGTTAAATCATTAATATTTTCAATATTCTTATACGGTGCTGAAACATGGACAATACACCGAGTTGAACACAAACGCATTGAATCTTTCGAGTTGTGGCGTTGGAGACGAATGTTACGTGTTCCATGGACGGCCAAAAGAACCAATGAATTTGTATTAAAGGAGATCGGCACACCTATACGTTTATTAACAGAAGTTTTTATCAGAATTGGACGGTTTTTCGGTCACATAGTCCGAGCAAATGGATTGAAAAAAATCTTCATCGAAGGGAAAGTAGAGGGAAAGTAGAGGGAAAAAGAGATGGTGGTCGTGTACCTTTACGATGGTCAGATGGATTAACTGAATTCATGAAGAAAAGCTTCAGTGAATGTGTACATCTAGCATACAATAGAAACAAATGGCGCGAACTACTTCATAAAAGCAGCATTTCCGTGTCACGATATCCCTCCTAGGGATGATACGATTCAAAGAGAGAATCGGACATAAATTTTAAAGAATCAAAATCCTTGAGAAATTTAAAAAACGAAATATGTAATATAAATTATAAAATAAAGCGAGAAAAGGGAATTTTTCAAAACTCGAGAATACGACAGTCTTTTATTTCCTACTGATAGAACGTTTATTCATCAACCAATTCATTTCTCGATATTTAATATCAAGTTGTTTTCTTTTATCTAAGTTCATCTTTGATCTAAACGAAGTCCAAAATATTTAACCTGGCGTCTAGGAGGAATCACTTGTCCGTTAAGAATGTACATCTTTCCCTTTATTTAATGCGAAAAATACACAAGCCGACTGAACTACTCGTCTAGGTGAGTTAAGTGTTGCTGAAGATGCTTAGTTGCCGTTGCAAGATCACTATTTGTCGATACTGTATCGTCAGCGAACGTGGCCGCTGTTGTATTGACGTTAACCGGGAAATCAAATGTATAGATGCTATATTATAAGATCAGGCCAAACACGCTACCTCGCGGTACTCCTGTTTGTATAGAATAAATTTGCGAGTGTGCATGTAAACTGAAACGAAGATTGTCTCACCCATATTACTCAATATTCAAGTCGTCGAATTTAATGAATTATTTTTATCTGTTTGTTTTATTATTTCCATTAATTAACGACGCTAATTTTCGGCTAAAATATTAACGCCGTAAAATAAATTGTTCCTATAAATGAAACCGGTCCATATGTTTAAAATGGAAAGCCAAAAATGAAAAAAAAATCTCGTCCGATTTAGTTAACGTTTTCTCCAGCTCCTCTCGGTTGGTATTTTCCAAGTTTTAAATAAATTTTTCACACTAAAATTCTATTCGTCCCCAACACGAAGAATATTTTAAATTTACCCAATTCTCTAAGAGACGACAAACGGAGGAGACGAATAATATTAAAAAACGGCGCGGAATTTCTTTCCCGAATTTAATATATACGAATCTAGTAGAAATACAAGACGGAAAATTGGAAATCCCTTCACGAGACCACCTCCCACCTGGCAGACGGGCACGAGGCGGATATTCTCAAAGTGTACTCGTTAAGGAGGAGGACGTTTCGTTATTTAATTTAATTTTATACGAATACAAAATTCCCTTTAAAGAGAATTCGTTATTTAATATAAAACGTATTATTCTTTAATTTATTTTTATTCGATTTTACTTCGAATATACAAAATATCGCCCGGTGTTCTCCTAAAATATACATACCCCGTCGTGTTACATTTTATAATCGTTCGTTTGTATTAACGTATAAATTTGAAATAAATACGAGGACTTAATAAGAAGCGACATTTTTTTTCTACGTCGGAATTTTAAACGGAAAAATTAGTAAATGGAATTTACATGTATAAAAGTATATAAAACACATATATATGTATAGACATTTACATATATATATGTGTGTGTGTGTGTGTATGTACATAATATATATATATATATATAGTATTCGGTTATTCAATTTATTAATCGGTAGCATTATATATTCAACAAACTAGCGCCAATTAAAAGTGCGAAAACCCGCGTAAAAAATATATATACTAACGTAATGAAAACAAAACTACGAAAAACCTATAAAATAAACTGGAAATACAAGCGATCAAGTAACGAGATATATATAACTTTTATACATATATATATATATATATAAATTGAAACCCCTTTTTCATAGTCGATAATTATTTTTTATTATTATTTTTCGAAAAACGACAATTAATAAATTTCTTCGATCGAGAACATACATTATATTCGCCTAAATAGTAACATTAAAAACCGATTATCGTTTATCTTCGTCACTTTTAAACATGCACGACCTTCGATAATCGGTTTCTTTTTAATTCCTACTGTACCCCCACTTAACCCGTACCGGCGAAATGAACGCGTAGATAACAATTTCCAATTCTAATAATAACGATAATGATAATTTAAAATTCGAATTTATTTTACATTATTGAGACATTTCCAACCTTGCATATAACGAAATAATAGCAATGATAATTTGAATGTATAAAAATAAAACCCCTATGTAATGCGCGGATGGCAAAGTAGAATGTTTTGTTCTCTCGCGTCACAAGGTATCCATATAAACTTGAAAGTCCCATCCACGAAAACACAAATACAATAAAACTACTAGTGCACTATTGAATAAAAACATGTAAAAACTATCGAATAAGGCTTATTATATAAAGATAGTATAAGTTCGATGAGTTCCTTAGATTCGTAAGCAAATTATCCCAGAATCCAAATTATTATTCTATAAGAATATCGTTATCATTTGTGATTTTTTAATGTTCTGTTTAAATATATATATATATATATATATATATATATATATATATATATATATATGTGACCTTTTTTGAATGGCGCAGTTGGTAAGACTGTTACAAAGCAAACCGCGTGCTCCACATTTAGTGTACACACGAGAGATTTGTTTTTGTCCAGTTTAAGTTAAAATGGTATCATCCTATAGCGAGAAGCGCGCTTTTCGCGCGGAACGTTATTTTCGGCGTGACTCGATTACGATAGTACGAAGAAAGTTTCGAAAAGAATTGAAAGTTACGCGATTTTTTGCGGTGATACCTTAAGGGTCGCGTTTACGAAACGAGTCAACGAAATCTGGAAGACCTGAAAACTCGGATTGCTGATGAAATTTCACAAATTCATCGATAAAAAGTCTTCGAAAATGTTGTAAAGATTATATGGAAGTATTGTTGCAAATGGCGGTCATCTGAACAAAATTGTGTTCTAGAAATGATTGTAAGCTAATCTCTCGTTTTCCTATTTTTAAATAAAATTTGATTCAAAAATTTCGGTCGAGTATTTTGTAAGTTATTGAAAAAACAACGAAACGATCCGTCTTCTCTGGGTCACCTTATATGTTCAAGATGTGTGCTTGCAGTAAAATGGAACGGATAACCCGGGTAGGAAAAAATCCGAAATGAACAGGTTTTACGACAAACTGAATAGATGGTCCTTATTTACTTTAATAATGAAAATACGATTAACTTTGATTGGTCACACGTGTACTTCCGCACGAATGGATCACTTCGAAATATTCTTCGAAGGTAGAATCCGAGGAATACAGCACACATTTCTAACAACCCTGTTAAAAGACACCGGGTTAAAGAACTTCACCCAATTAAAACGAGAGCTGCGAAAGACAGGTTGCACCAATCTTAGAGATGTATTAATGATGATGATAATGATGATGATATATATATATATGCATGTATACGGTGTTTTTATAGAGTATGTTTGAATAAAAAAAAATACGTACAAATGAATTGGTATAAAAATGTATATGTAAATTTTAGCTCGAGATAATAGTGTAATTGATTTTCTTTTACAAAAAAACAGTAACAATGTAATTGGTTCAAAATAAGAGTAGATCTACTTTAAGTTATTTTGGTGACTATTTTGCATACACACACACTTTTTCTAAAATAATTATACTCGCCTAATTGATCGGTTTTATACAGTTCTTTAATGTGGTTGTTATACTATGTTGAATAACTTTTCTAGTTCATTATTTCCACAATTAACTATCGCCGATAATTCCGCAATTAATTTAAATAACATCTTAGACGTAGATTATGTAAAAATTAATTTAAATATTTTCGTTTTTGATTTTTCAAAACGTCTAATTTACGTTAATTAATTTACATTTAGTTAAGGCGGTAAAAATTCTACGCATCAACTTGTTTCATATTTTGCAGCTTTTTTAATTTTTTTTTTAAGATAACACCTATATATATATATATATATATATATATATATATATATATATATATATATATATATATATATGATTCAAGCAGTCTACTGTCAACCCCATAAATATTACGTAGTGTTCAAGATAAAAAACTGAATTGTTTATCAATAAAAACTTACGTCCAAAAAAATAATCTCCGCTTTAGAAAATACCTCAAACTCGCATTAAATTATCGATAGTGTATGTATGCGGTTCTTTTTTGTCAACAATCTGCTCCAGAAGAATTTCGTACGTTATCTCCCAAAAAAGTTCGTCAAGTGTTTCAAGTCGCATCAATTTCGAAAATCAAGAAAATACTTGAACATTTTTACAGGTTCTACTCGTAGCGAACGTAATTGAAATGGCCGATCATATTACATTATACATGGCGAATAACGCTCATATTTTAAATTTGGACATCGTTTAACTGCCTATTGGGCGATGCTACTCGACGGGATAACAATTGATTTCGCAACTGATTAAAATAAACAACCATTCTGTTTTAAAATTTAAAGTAAAATTTTTTTTATACCGTATCACGATATATACACATTTAATCGAAACAATCTATTTGTTTCAACAGTTAATCATCATGACTTAAAGTGGAACTTGCAGACGGTTTCGATTAAATATATGGAATATAGTGATTTTTTTTTAAACGAAAAAGTAGTGGAAATCATTAAAATGTTTTTAAAAAAGTCACAAAACTTTTTAATATCAAAAAATCGCAAAACTTTCGACTGTTAAAGTATTATCGAGTGAACATAAATAATAAAATATAAAAATATATACAATTTATAAAAAATATAGAATGTAAAAAAGTACCTAATTTAGATATGGAATTTATAAAAATTAGTAAAATGAAGTAACCAATATTTATAAAATAATCTGATAATGAATGTGGTAAAGAACACAATAGAAAATCGGCAATATAAAATTTATATACAAGCAATGACACAAGTAGCGGTAAAAATAAAAAATAAATAAAAACTCGTGTCTAATATAGAAATTTATAAAATTTATTAGATACTTCTTAGAACTAATTCTTCATCGAAAGTTATCCTTGAATTTAATAAAGTTATATTTATCAATTTTTTTTTATTATTTACAGTTTTTCTATTGATTTTCTTTTTTTATAACTTTTTTTCCAAATAATAATTTTTAATTTTTTTTTACATTTTTAATTTTTAATAAATTATATATATTTGTATTTAGTGATTTTTTTATAAAGAAGTTTAGTGATTTTAACTCCTTTTTTTTTTGTTTATTTTTTTATCGACGTACGGTATAAAAAATATTTTTATTCTATTTAATAATTAAAAATATGTATCACCAAGGAAGCACTAGAGAAATACTTTCTGACAAACGAACATTGTTTTTTGTTTTCAATATATATTAATTTTCTTATACACGGTTATCTTTCTTTAAGCTAAAACGCTGTGACGAGTTGTATTTTTTAAACATTTATTTTTTGTTTCAAGCCTAAATCAAGATACATCTTTGTGACAATTATATTCTAAGTTACATTTTCTTTTTATGTACAAATTACAAATTTAAATAACAATATTACATCTTAATATAAAAAACAAAACACAACAAATATTTGATTTTTTAATGCTTTTTTAAACCATTAATCAATAGTATTGTATTGTATAATAACACCTATATAAAATTTCAACGTTGCTACATATTGGACTGAAGCATAGAATATCCGGACACGGAAAATAAAAAAAAAATCTTAACCCTTTCATTCATACGTTATAAAATTTTGACACAAAATTATAATTTTTGTGGGAATGTTTATTATACAATTCCGCTTCTGAGGTGAACTGTACATAATAATTTTCAATGTATTTATGAGAATATTTTTGAAATTGAGATATTTCGCGTTAACCAGAAAATAAAAAATTTCGTTAACGTTAAAATTTTATCGCTACCGTATAGCGGACATTAACTATTTCCTATTCCTTTATAATCGTGTTTTATCTTTTATTTTCCCGTATGTGTAATTTTAAATTTATTATAATTTTTTATATTTCCTTTTTCTTGAAGCTATTCCTTTTTTTTTCCTTTTTTGTATTATTTATTTATATTTAACGCCCGAGCTTTAACGTATTCGTTCGTTTGCCCATAAATCATCTTTAATTGAAAATAAGAAAAACTGATAAAAGTTTCATTCAGAACTATACAACAATACCGAGAATATATATAATTAATCTTATTGTCACGTCTAACTATATTATATTTCTACTGCATATTAATTTGCTTCAATTTTATAAATAGCTATTCTAAATCGAATTTTGATCTCTCTCTAACCGTTTATGTTTCAACTGTTCTTCGCTTCTTCACTGTAAGCCACGAATAGCCTGTGGATGACCTCATGCTTTTCTTTCCAATGTTTGTAGTACAACTTATATAATATTTACAATATTGTTTTTCTTTTTTTTAAAAATACAACGTATCACTTAATATTTTATACAAATTCACGTTTCGGACACGATACACTGTTCCTCTTTTGAGATTCAACCTTCGTGTCGTTATAATAATCGCTTTTCAGCTCGGCTAAGATCGTTTCATTTAAGAGTTAGATATTAATAAACGGCACGTGCCGTCGTACATCATGACGAGCACACAGCCGACCTATAGTGATATCATACACAAACTGAAATCTTATTATTTTACACGCTGTACGTAACATTAAATTCGTAGATTATATTACCGCACTCGGTGAAATTATCCACCCATCTAGCATTATTTTCTCCTTCCGAATATTGTATATTTAAAATCAAACGAAATTGCTGGTAACCTAGTTCAAAATCACTCCGCTATTCCAGCTAATAATTTACTCATTCGTGTCCGTGAATTAATTAATCCGTCTAAACGACTCGTGATTTCAAATGTTTCCCCGCATGTTCACTATATTATAATTGAAAACGTCGTCTAATTTAAATTTAACCTTTCCAATCTCTTTTATGAAAGCTGGATTTAACGATAACGATTCTAAACATATTAAAATTTTTAGACGACAGGTGTACATACAACCTCCTAATGATAAAATGGACAATGTCTCTGAATTATTGAGTATAAACTACGAAAACGAGACTTTTAGAATTTTCTTATCAACTGATGAGCGGTGGTGTAGCCTATACAAAACGAAAGATCATTCTAACAACAACTGCCCAGGAAAGTGGGAAAGAGAACAGATGAAGGTGTTAGGAAATAAACACATTAGTTGTAATAGGTCAAGAAGAGATAGTTTAGCAATCGAAAGCCTTTCTAACTCTGATATAAGCAGAAGTAACGATTTAGATCAAAATCAGACTGATCAAATTTCATCGACTTAAACAACAATCCCTCGACTTTAGCAGAAGCTCAAACCTGACTGATCCAGTATTAATAAATAACAAAAGATACAAACGCAATTTGATAACTCTACATCTTCCACTAGTAGTGTTCGGAATAGTAATGAATCTCAGCGACAAAAAATAAGAAAATAATGAGCAAAAGAAATTGAAAATCAATTTATTGCCAGCTAAGTAATGCATATAAAATACTTAAAAAACTCTTAAGGAGAGTATACCCTTTCAAAAAAATTGTTTCATTAATATGTCCAAGAGCTATTTAACAAATTGAATATCCCACTTAATTCCGCGGATACAGTATTTATCCAGTTGAAGTCTGCTTATTCTGCCATTAATGATCATTCCACAAAAATACGAATAACAAAACTGTCCAACAAAATAGCTGAGGAATTAATAGTTAAGAACAATGTTGATAGATAACTTCCTTCTTCAATGGAATAAGGAATTAATAGTTAAGAACAATGTTGATAGATAACTTCTTTCTTCAATGGAATATCAATGGTTTGCAAAAAAATTTAACAGAGAAAAAGAAAAAACCCAACCATTATCTGTTTACAAGAAACATACCTTCAAACAGCTCAGTCTATGTCTTTAAAATACTACAATCATTTCCGTTATGACCATACGTCAGGGTTACATGCGTCCGGTGGAGTGGCAACTTTTGAGTGTCCAACCACCGCTACTATGTATCGTTACAATCTGCCATAAATATACTCAATATCCTTGCAATCAGCTGAAAACAAGTACCCGGGTGTAAACAATCTCCACCTTCTCGCCAACTTTATAATAAATGCTAAACTTTGTAATCATCTCTAAGTAATTGATAATTCGAGTAATAGCCTTATAGGCAATAGCTACTCGTAAATAAAAAAAAAATAAATAAAAAAAAACTTAGCTTATACTTCTGGAGGAGAACGGTGTATCGTGAGCGATTAAATTGTGTAAAAAATTAGCAATACGCGGTGCTTTCGAGGAAAAAACATTATTGTGTAAGTCGTTTTATAGAGTGACTAGAAAAAATAATAATAATAATATTTTTTTTTTATTATTTTTTTTAACCCCAGTCCGACAAATCCGGTGGGGGCAAGTTTATTAGGTTACTTGTGTACAAAAGACATGTTGTGTGCTTATTATATTATATAAATTACAAATTGTAAACTAGAGTGATGTGAGTAAGGTGCAATGTGTGTTAACACAGGAGACGAATATTTAATCGAGTAAACGAATATGCAGTGGTGATGTTTATACTTAGTCACCATTGCATTTAAGAATTTCATATATACGAGAGAATATTTTAAAAACAAAACAATTACATTACCTAATTTTAGTTATATGCTATTATAAATTAACAAGTTATATTTGAAACAGTGTTGGTAATTAAATAAGAATATAAACATAGATAAGAAAGTTAAACAAAATAAGTTGGGATAACATTTGTATTACTAAAACTATATTAAAGGATCGATCACCTGTTTCAAACTAATTTTTTTTTTCATTATTAAGTGAAAATATTGTAGCCATGTTGTGTGGTTATTTTTGTTTATTACAAGTGGGGAGGTTTTATTAATTATGAAATTATCTCTAATATCCTTTAGGAATGGACACTCAAAAATGCAGTGATGGATTGTATCAGGTGTGTTTAGGTTGCAACATTTACAATTTGGAGTATTAGTGATTTTAAATCTGTACAGATATTCACCAAAATTACCATGACCTGACAGAACCTGCGCGTTGAAAAAGGTTATATTCATATTTTTATAGTTAACTTTATCTAAAATATCTGGAAAGAATGAGTGGGTAATTCTTCCAGTGTTGCCCATATCCCAACGTGATTGCCACAAGTTGATAATTTTGCACCTAATCATTTTATTAACTGCTTTAATGGGCAAATTTGCATCAATATCTGAATTATTAAAGTTATCAAGAAATTTAAGCGATTTAGTTTGTAAAAGGTTACGTGTAATTCTGTATTCTGAAGTAATTGCTCTTTCGATTAAAAATAAATCAAGAGGTAGGAGATTGGCTAACACACACGCTGCAGAA
The DNA here is from genome assembly GCA_032883995.1 of Coronaproctus castanopsis. Classification (NCBI taxonomy): domain Eukaryota; kingdom Metazoa; phylum Arthropoda; class Insecta; order Hemiptera; family Monophlebidae; genus Coronaproctus; species Coronaproctus castanopsis. The sequence goes on along the minus strand of CM065053.1, from coordinate 82,045,739 downwards.
GAAGGGGCAGTTCTGTATAAAGATAAAAAATATGAAGTAGAAATTTTCGTTGCTGTTTAATTACTCTTTTAAGGATTTTATCATTAATATAAATAGAACAACCATATCCATAAATAGACTGAATAAGACCTTTATAGAGAATTACTCTTTCTTTGAACCGAAGTCCATAATTATTAGGGATTATCCTTTTTAGTTTGTCATATATTATAATACATTTTCTATTTACCACCTCAAGGTGGTCAATGAAAGTAAGTCTGCGATCGATTATTAACCCAAGGTATTTAATTTTAGAGCATAATTCAATTGGCCTATCAGAGATAATTTTTAGAACATTTTCGTGTATTTTTTGATTCCCAAATAGGATAGACTCGCATTTAGCAATAGAAAAGGAAAGCCCCGAAATAATTTCTTCAAGTTTTTTACAAATAATTTCCATTTTATTTAGATTAGTATATTTTGTAATTTTAAAAGTCAAGTACCCTTGAGTATGCCACGTTCCACAGGGTTGGCCCAAGTACAGAGCCCTGTGGTACCCCACAACAAATTTTCTTTGAATTAAGCGAATTATTTATCTTCAAACGAGCAGACCTATTTTTAAGGTAATTAATAATAATGTTAATAAGAGATGGATTAATAGATTTATTTTGAAGAATCCTAATAATTGATGACCACCTACAGTTATCGAAAGCACCCTTTATATCAAAGAAAACTACAAAAATGGATGATTCCTTTTCATGGTTATTTTTAATAATAGATATAAGTTTATATGCAGCACCTTCAGCAGAATGTGCAACGCGGAAGCCGAACTGATTTGGGTGCAGAAGATTTTTATTTACCATGTCATCGGTAAGAAATATATTAATAACTTTTTCATATACTTTCCCACAGGAGTTAAGTAGGGAAATAGGTCTGTAAGCTGTTGTTTCAGTAAGGAGTTGTTCAGGTTTTGAGATTAAGATTACATCAGCAACTTTCCAGATTGAAGGAAAACTTTCAAATTGAAGACATTTTTATTAATAATTAAATGAAAGAAACCGGGAAAATTGATGTTTATTTTTTTGACAATTTTATTAGTTATTTTATCATTGTTAGACGCTTTTCTATTGTTAAGTTTCCTAATGATATTATTAATTGTTTCGTTACTAACATGAATTTTATCGAAAGTCAGAGTTCATTAGATCGACTGAGTCATCTATTTTGTTAGGAAAGAAATATTCTAGAAATGCAATACATTTCTCATTATCTGTACGATGAACCTTATTATTGTAACTAATATCAGGAATTGTGGGGGCCACCCGTTTTTTTATTAAAAATAAGGTTTACCCCAGGCATTTGATTCTGTTATAAAACATTTCCAGTGTTTTATTTTAGTTTTAATGATTAATTTTTTATATTTCAGATTTCAAATTTTGAACACCTGGTTTATTATAAAAAGCTTAAGTATATTCTTAGTTTTGCATTTTTTTTCCTTATGTGGTTTATTTTACACTTAATCTGATCCAATTCAGACGTCCACCAATCGTTTAGTGGAGGATTGTATGCATACATACAACCAGCAACTATTATTACTATTATTATTATTAATAATAATAATTTATTAAATAAGTTTTACTTGACGAATGTCGTAAAAAAGAACAAGTCGCCTTTTCTTTCGATTTATTATTTTACTGTTACTACTACTAAGAAACGATCTTACGATTCAATATGTAACGATTTGATAACGTCTAATTGAAATGAAACCAGATAGTCACGAGACAAAAAATAAAGTATCTTTAGATCGTGACGATTAAATTCTAATACTAATAATAATAATGAAAAAATACAATAGAAGAAATTCGAACGATGGCCGCGGAATAACCGTTATAGAGTAACGAGAAGAAAGTTTTAAGAATTTAGTTTAGTGGAACTACGCGAAAGTATTAGACCTCTTGCCTAGTTGATGTTGACGAGATCACGATTTAAAAGGATTATGTTAACGATAGCGAAGAGTGGACTATTGATAGTCATTACGAAGATCGCGCTAGTTCTAATTACGGGTAAAAACTCGATTGATTTCCAACAGAGCACACATGCATGTCATGTGCTTGTGTAAAAATATATACACATATATAAATATTTTATATGTGTATATATATATATATGTTAATCGCGAAATGTGCTCCGGTTCAAAGTTCGAGTTCGTAATATATTAAAAGCTGAAGCGCGATAATTTATAACCCGGTAGTCAACTTTTCGTGCTGAAACTCAAAAGTAAAACGAGCAAAAAAGACAATCTGGGGGAGATACATCAGAAAGGAAATGCAATGGTAAAAAAGTATTACATTACGAACATGTACGACAGAAAGAGAGAGAATTATTATTATTATTATTATTTGAGCTTGTAAAAGTAGACTTGGTTAACTATAAACGTGGACGCCGTAAAACTCTTACGTTTTGAATAAGAGTTAAGTTATAAAAAATATTTTATTAACTTTTATTTTTCAAATGTGGTTGTATTCAATGGATGCGCGTGTGTGAGTGATTTTTTTGTTTTATTGTTTTAGATTTTTTTCTTTTTATAATCTAGCTCTAAATTTTTATTTTTAATTGTTATTTTTAACTTTTAATTCTAATTTATGTATTTTTACGCAGTTCGCGTTACTCGTTAGTTTGTATATTACAATAAGATCTTAGTTGTTAAGTTACTGATCACATTTTAAAATGTCCGGTACTCGTGCATTTTATGCGTATAACCAGGATTTCTTGTATTTATTTATCTATTATCTTTAACTCTGTTTCTTATTACAATTTTAATGTTGTAATTATATTTTACCAATATTATTATTATATGTTTTATAATTAAATTGTTAATATTGTAAATATTGTAAAAACTACTGAAATAAATTTGATTTGATTTGATATTATAATAATTGGGCTTAGGTATGATAAACAAAATTATCCATTCTCAACACTATTTTCATATAAATATATGATACATAAGATAACAAAAAGAATATATATATATAAAAAAAAACAGATTAATTTTAGAAATATATACATATACGTATGTAAATTACAAAAAATAATATCCATAGTAACTTTTCGTTATTAATCTAATTCACAAATATAACAATAATAAAGATAATAACAATGAATTTCGGAAATTATAATAAATATACGCAAAAGTATATACGTATATATACATATATCAACTGATGTACCAATCCATGGCCTGATTCGCCACTATTATCCAAGTCCTCTATTTTTTTCCGTTCTGATATTCGCCTTTTCAATGTAACTGTGGATGTTCGCTTCTTTCTCGATCGTGTCTGTCTTGGTCCTCCTTTTGGTTTGTGCGTGAGCATTTTTTCTTCTATAATATCTTTCAATACTCCAATTTTTTCTAATCGTTTTCAAGCGCGACCTTTTCTCTTCTACTCACTCGATTAAAAACTTCATTTGGAATTTTGTCAACACACGAAATTTTTAGCGTTTCAAAAGTCTCCATTTCCGGTAAATATATTTTATTTAAAGTCCATGTTTCCGTCGCTGCTACTACTCATATATACGACTTGACAATGCGTTTTCCTAATCCTGTAGACAGCGTGTTCTGAGTTATTATGTGTCTTTTTCTTTTAAACGCCTCTTTAGCCACTGCAATTCTTCGCCGGATCTCTTCGCTATAATATACGTTTTTTGTTATTACAGGTCCTAAATCTTTGAAGGAATCGACTTGTTCGAGAGTTTTTCACATCAACCGATTATATGAATATACATCAATCGCGGAATTTATGCATATGTACAGACTTGTACGAAAACAATAATAATAATTTATTAAAAAAAAAATAGTAATAAATGACATTAAATTTTTTATCGTGGTCGGATGCGTGTTAAGTTGATACGCGGCCCAGTGCCCCATTTCACGGTTCGTACTTACTCGTTCAAACGTAAAAATTTTATGCTCGCAGATACATTATTATTATTAAATCCATTTGATAAAAATTTATTAGATAACGAAAATGATAGATAATCCGATAACAATTCTCCAAACCTCGATACCTCTAAACGATGGATAGCGAACAATATAAAATAATCAACCCAAGCCCACGTTGGAACAAAATGTTTTTTTTTTCAATATTAACACTAACGTAAGGGTTGATAACCAGCTGCCTTTCACGACCCTATAATAAAATATATCAGTTACCCTCTTTAAAAATTAAAAGAGACCACCACTTACTTCTACCTTAGAATCCCCCAGGCCACGACCTCGCAAACGATTAAACTGCCTTTGTAAATTTCAACAAGTCAAGCCACCGTCGCTTAACACAAATGATTTAATTTAACTCGACTTTTAAAAACCGAGCCTAATAAAGGCTCGTCTAATTCCTAAATAACGTGCTTATCTCACGGAGTATTATCAACGTCCTATAGAACGTAATATTTGTATTTGCTCATTTATATGATATATGATTATATATATATATATATATATATATATATATATATATATATATATATATATATATATATCACAAGCAAACAATTTGTAAGATCCATCAATACTGAATTTTGAATTCAGAAGTTTTTAAATCTCGGTGACAACCTATACAAGCTGTTATATTCATCTTTTGTTCATTCCATTAACAGTGAACTCTCGATTATCCAGTTTGCGGATTATTCGCGCTCATTCTGAACTTGCACAAAAAAAATAAAGAAAAGCAATACGCGAATGTATAATAGAAGAAGGCGTGATAAACGATTGAAAAAGCTTTTGATAAAGTACCGTGAAGTGACCTTTTCCATCGTTAAGTCGAATGGGATGCTAAAAACTTTCATTATAAAAATTTATAACTTATATAGCAGACAGAAAGTAATTGTCAAATTCAATGACATCGAGTGCGAAAAAATAGATATAAGTAAAGGAGTACAAAAGTATGGATTTTTACTATCGTCTGACCTATTTAATGCATTTGCGGAAATGATTATAAATGAAGCGTACAGTGAATTTAAACGAGAGATTAAAATAGAAGGCAAAAAATTACATTTCATCAAATTCGCCGATGATCAACTTTTACTAGCAGACTGTCACAAAAAGTTTTCAGCGATAATTAACGAATTAAATACAGTAACGAAAAAATATGTAACGAAGATTAACACTAAGAAGACAAAAGACATGGCAATTGGCAAAGTCTGTCCGCAGATAAAGATAAAAATGGAAAACGAAATAATAGAACAGGCAAAAACATTGAAATATTTAAGACGGAACATAACGCATAATACGGATTGTACTCGTGATATTAACAATCGTATAGCAATGGGAAAATTTCAACGATAAATACACACTTAAAAACTATGTCCCAAAAAGTTGATTAAAACTTCGGTATGGTCAGTGGCACTATAAGGTGCGCAAACATGGACAATGAAACAAAGAGATCGAGACAAATTAGACGTTTTCAAAATGTAGCGTTGGCGGCGTCTACAGAAAATGAACAACGAACTAGTACTATGAAAAAAGAAGTATATTACAAGATATCTACAAGAGGCTAACGCCATAATCAAAATATCATGAAGAATGTTATTGAATGTAAGATAATGGGGAAAACTGCGTGGAAGACCACGAACGACATTCATCGACGTAGTAGTAAAAGAAAGTGCAATACCAACTATCAGGAATTAAAAAAAGAAGAAAACTTTCGACAGTCTTGGTCGGACGCGATTGGTACATGGTGCGAACCAGCCTACGACCTGATACACTGATGATTATGATGGTTTATATATATATATATATATATATATATATACATATACACATACATACATGCATATATATATTATATATATATATATATAAAACGTGTGTGCATTTATATAATCATGTTTGTTCTTTTGATGTTTATACATGATTACATTTTTACAGATATGTACACAAGAACAACATAAACAATAGCTCAAAAATATCAACGTATATATACCTAAATATAATTAAAAATTTGTATTTCATACGTCATTGCATGATTATATAAATATATTTTATACTACCCTGTAACTGTTTTAAACAATTGGGACGTCACTAAGTAGTGGCAAATTATTGCAAGGATCTCTAAATTTTAAAGATATTATATTTATTGTTTCCACCCTCGCTGCTTATATATATATATATAAAATGTGTGTGTGTGTTTTCTTTCAATATAGTTATGAAGCCTAAAGTTCCTGTACTGTTTTTATATGATTTAGACACGCTCTATATATACTTGTTCATAATTGTTTATTATATATATATATATACACGTGGTACACTTTGTCTTCTTTTGTAATTGCTAACTTTGAACATGCTGTTTTATTTGCATGTGACGTGCACACTCAAACACAAATATAATACATAAAATATACAATTTGTAATTAAGTGACTTACATATTCCAATTCTCGTTTAATTATGTGTGTAAATATACATATATATATACGTATGTGTGTGTGTTTATATGTATATCTGTGAGTATATATATATAAAATTGCGAATGGCGTCCAAAAATTTCTCTATTAAAGGCAAAGGGTTGTTTTTTTTAATAACTGTCACTACGTAACATTACGCAGTGACGTATCAGATGCATTTATATACTATTTTCACTATTTTAAAAAATATCGATATCGACTAATCATATTAACGAATTTTCGCAAAATCACCATGTTAAACCTGCTATTACACACACATACATATATATATATGTATGTATATTATGTATTTATTTATAAAATTCACTACTGTTCACGCTAATTATAGTGTGAATTCAAATAAAAATCAACAGAATACCGTTCGATGTAACGAAAAACAGGATAAAAAAACGAAAAAAAATTACAATATTCAAAGAAACCGAAATAAAGAACGTTTCAGATTAAAATAAGTTTAAAATTAAATAAAATTAAATCACCTCGATCTATATCCGATATAAAAAAGATAAATATTTAATGGACTTGTTTAGGTAAGGGAAAAAAGTACCTGTAAATACCCCCCGATCAAATAACACATACAGAGGATATTACATTTTGAATTGTATAGATATTTAATCCAGATTTAAAGCCTAGGTCATATTGATAGTTAAATTTTCTATTAAACCTACTGCGTTGTCTGGATACTACATAGTTAATTAAAGGAACAAATATACGTCGACCACCTTGAAATTGCAGTTTCCATACCTTTCTACGCGTGTTGTTCCCAGTTAGTAATATTTCAAATATCGTAGAAAATGAAAAACCACCGGTCTATTATGACGGACTAATATAGATTTATATATATATATATATATATATATATATTTATATACAGGGGATGCCTTTACAACTTACCCAACGTGATGCTGTGGCAGATTTTTATATTTTAATTAAAGATAATAACTTCTGTAGAAATGTTGCTACGTGAGGGAATAATTGTAGAGTATCCATATGGAGGTGTAATATATGGTGAACGTAGTTAGATACGGCAAAGCTCAGAACGTAATGACACGACAGTAGAACACTAGAAAAAAAAACATACTCGTGGTTGCAGATTGCCTCCTCAGAATGAACGAGACAGGAGGGATTTTTTCTAAGTTGCACGTGGAAACAGGTAACGAATAGTGCCCAAATCGTAGTCTACTAATGAGCCTTTATGACACACCTTTAGCTAATGGATCTGCATTATTCGAAATCCGTTTATGATCCGACACCCGTAAGAAGAATTAATCCAATCGATGTATTTTTACCAATGGCGCACCCTGGATTTGTATCTGGGGGTAGGATCAACCCCCCAAATCGTAATAAAAATGAATAAAATATACACAGTGGAATGTGTAACAAAATTCGACAGGCAAAACAAACTATATAAACGACCACGAACAACAACGAAACAAGTAATAACAACAATAAAAAAAAACACTGGGTCAAATTCGAATGCCGAGCGGCCCAACCAACGACCATCTTTTTTCTTCGTGTTGCAGTCAGCTGGATACTCAACGTCATTAGCAGACAGAATATAACCAATATTTTCTAACAATAATTTTTCCAATTTAGGCTGTTTTGCACACTCTTCAAGATGAGGTTTTATTAACGCCATCTCTTTCAAATATTCTCTTGTTTCAACTATCATTTAGCTGCGAAATTGTTTGGAGCTTACAAGTTATTTCTTCATATATATTTTATACTTTTCTAAGTCCTCTGGGAGGGCTTCGGTAGCCCCACGTGGGTGCGCCACTGTATCACTTTCCATTTAATAGCCTTCATCATACTTTTCGAATCGGTAATAATACGGTAATTTCCACGAAGATACATTGTTAATAAAAAATTAAATTTACCTACTGGAAATTGAAATTTCCTCTTATTTACGCAATAAATTTACGAAATATGATTTGAATAAATAAAACACTTACTTTGGTAAAACCGGTTATAGGATGCGGACTGTTAACGACGATGGCGTACACTTCTAATTCGTAGGATTCGGACGAATTTTCGCGATCTAAAACGACGGCCGTGGATATAATTCCGGTTTTCGGATCGATATCGAACAGACGATTTTCTTTACGACCGTCTGCGGTTTTAATATCGATAACGTAATATTCTAATTCGTAACGAGCGTCTTTACCGCGAGCCGTTAAACTCAAAACGTTCGTGCCAACCGGTTCGTTTTCGTAAACGTTTCCGATTAAAACGGACGACGTAATACCGACGACGTTATTATCGCCTTCGAATCGTAACAATTCGTTTCGATTATTACCGGGGGTAATGATGGTTACGTAAGCGTCGGTCGATTTCCGATCCGATTGAACGGCTTCGTCGGTAGCTCTGATCGATAGTTGATATTTCAACTGAACCGGTTCGTTAGCGATTGTCGGTAACTTCTTCAACGTAATCACTCCGGTACTACGATGTAAGTGAAACAGATCGCGATGCGCTCCTATAAAATCGTACGTAACTAATCCGTTCGTTCCGCTATCGTTATCGACGGCTCTAACGCCGGTAACGTAAATCGGACTATCGTTAATCGACGCCGATGCTAACGATGATAATGGAAATAGAGCGGCGTTCGTCGAGACGAATATAGGTGCATTATCGTTAACATCTTCGACGATAACTGTGACGACTTTTTCGGCCGATAGTCGGGCCGACTCTAATAATGGCTGATCCGTCGCGACGACGGTTAAACGGAACGCGTCCACCGTTTCGCGATCGATCGGTAAACGCGTATGTATAACGCCGGTTTTCGGATTAATACGAAAGTGAAAATCGTTATCATTGACGGGTTCTTGACGGCCGATCGAATATATTACTTTACCGTTCGGGCCAGAATCCGGATCTTCGGCCGTAACCGTTACTATCGGCGTATCTAGCGGTATATTTTCCCGTATTTGTCGTACGATGGCCGTACTGGGAAACATCGGAGCGTTATCGTTACAATCTTCGACGACGACGACCAGCGTTAGCCAGGAGCTCAGGCGTGGACTGCCGTTATCGTAAGCGGTTACGTTTAACGAGTACGAAGCGACGTCTTCGTAATCTAATTTTTTCCTCAAGTATAACCAACCGGTTATCGGATCGATTTGAAACGTATCGCGTCTATTACCGGACGCTATAGCGTAACCGATTTCGGCGTTCGGTCCGTTATCGGCGTCGATGGCGACGAATCTATATAATCGACTATTAATCGGCGCGTCTTCGGCCACGCTAATTTTCTTCGTAGTAAATGAAAATAAAGTATTATTCGCGTTATTTATATTATTATTATTATCGTAATCGTCGGTGAAAACGGGAGCATTATCGTTCTCGTCAGAAACTTCGATCGTTATTAAGGTGGAATTACTTAAACCGTTAACGACAGCCGCGTCTTTCGCTAATACGGTCAATTCGTATTGCGAACGTTCTTCGCGATCCAGTTCGGCGCATAAATTTAATTGACCGGTCGTTTCTTCTAAACAAAATCGTCCATCGTCGTTACCGGCTGTTATACGGTAGAAAACGTCTTTATTTAAACCGTCGTCAGCGTCCGTTGTGATTAGTCGTGTTATCGGCGTACCGATTATAGTATTCTCCGAAATCGATACGGTATACGGCAAACGGACAAATTGCGGCGCGTTATCGTTTACGTCCGTTATATATACGTTTACTTTCACGCGATCTTTTAATCTAGTAGGCGTACCGTTATCGAAAACGATCGCTTCGAACGATACGACGTTGTTATTATTATTATTATCGTTGTTGTTACCGTCGGGATTACTAATCATTTCGCGATCGAACGTGCGCGCCGTTCGTACGAATCCGGTTTTAGCGTCGATAACGAAATAATCGTCGTCCGGTTTTAACAAAGCGTACGTTAAATACGCGTTACGACCGACGTCTTTATCGGTCGCTAATAATTTGCCAACGTACGTGCCGGGCGGACGATTTTCTTCTAAACGAAAATCGAACGTCGTATTAACAAATTCCGGTCGATTATCGTTTTCGTCTTCGATTCGTACGATTAACGGAACAGTCGATTTACGTACGACATCCGGATAAGCTTGATCGGTTGCGACGACCGTTAAACAGTAATAATCACGTTCTTCGCGATCTAACGATTTCTTAACATACACGTAGCCGTCTGGAAATATACCGAAATGTCGATCGTCGCCTAATAAATCGTAACGTATAAGCCCGTTACCGGCGTAATCATCGTCGCGAGCGACTATACGAAAAAAACGTTCGTTCACCGCGGTCCATTCGGATAAGGACGTTTCGTATACGGTGCGATCGAACACCGGAGCGTGATCGTTTACATCGGTAACGATTATCTGTATTTTTTGTTTAGCCGATAAAGACGGTAGGCCGGAATCGGTTGCTTTTATTTCGACCGTTATAATCGTATTCGGTTCGATTCCTTTTAACGAACGGTTCAAGTATAGTACTCCGGTACTGCCGTCGATACGGAAATAATCGTTGTAATCGATATCGTTATCGTCGACTATTTCGTAAGTTAAACGACTATTTTCGGCCAAGTCGATATCTTTAGCGCGTGCTAAAAATATATATCGACCGACGGCCGTATCTTCGGCAATTTTCACTTCGCCGCCGTCGTTGGTAAATAACGGCCGATTATCGTTAAGATCGGTGACGGTAATATTTACGTGACATCGAGCGAAAATGTAATTTCGATCGTCGTTAGCTACTACCGATAACGAGTAAAACGCTCGTGTTTCGCGATCGATTTTATTTCTAGTTCTTATCAGGCCTGTTTTAGTATCTATATCGAAATCGCCGTTGCTATCGCCGTCCGTTATATAATAGGATAATTCTTTATTACGCGTGGAACGTACCGTTCCGATAAGTCGACTTTGAAAATTATTATTGTCCGTTAATAAACCGTCGTCTTCTACTAAACGGAATAAATAGTCGCCGGCCGACTCGAATTGTAAATCATTATTATCGTTATTATTAATTACAATTTGTACGACCGCGTTTTCCGGGGATTTTCGACCGCCGTCGTCTGTCGCTGATACGGTTAGAAAGTAAACGTTTCGTAACGGATGAATTACCGTTTGTTTCAATTGTCCGGATTTTTCGTCGATTCGAAAAGAACCGTCGTTACCTTCTTCTAATTTATAAACTACGTTCGTATCGTCCAAATCGGTCGCCGTAACGTTAATTAATACGGTCGGTAAATCGTTCGAATAAACGAAATATCGAACCGGATAAAAAATCGGATCGTTATCGTTTACGTCGGTTACGACGACCGATACAGTAGCGGTCGACGATTGCGACGGTATTCCTTGATCTTTAGCGACGATTTTAATCGAATACTCATCTTTCGTTTCTCTATCGAATTTTCGCTTATTCGTCAATTGTCCGGTCGAAGCGTCGATCGAGAATAACATACGATCGTATTCGTTGACTAAACCGTACGTTACGCTACCGTTAGTACCTTGATCACGGTCGACTGCTGTAACCGTCGCTATAATCGTATCGATTTGGGTATTTTCCGGCACGGTAACATTTAAAACGGATCGTACGAAACGCGGAGCTTCGTCATTTTCGTCTAAAATAGTCACTTTTAAACGCGTATACGCCCATTTCGGATTGGGACCGCCGTCGCGAGCAGAAATCGTCAATTCGACCGTATCGCTCGTTTCTCTATCTAAATTAGCGTTCGTCGTTACCAGTCCGGTATCGGAATCGATGTCGAACCAACGATTATCGTTACCGGATACGATCGCGTAACGAATGACGGCGTTTAAACCGCTATCTCCGTCGGTAGCCGTAATACCGGCTACGTACGAACCGATCGGTATTAATTCGTTCAAAACGGACGAATATTCGCTCTTTTCGAAAACCGGTTCGTGATCGTTCACGTCGTTAACGCGTATAATTAAGTACGAGGTCGAACTTCTAGACGGCGTACCTTTATCAGTCGCGACTAACGTTAAATTATACTTACCGATACGTTCGCGATCTAGCGCACCGTTAACGCGTATTATATCGAAACCGGCCGAAGAAGCGTCTAATCGGAAATGATTTAATTCGTTACCGGAACGTATTTCGACGGACGTTTCGCCGTTAGCGCCTTCGTCCGGATCGACTACCGAAACGGCCGCTACTACCGAACCGTTTAAAGCGTTTTCGTCAACGGTCGCGTACGAAGCGGTATAAGGAAAATAGTTGAATTTTATCGCCGGATCGTGATCGTTCGCGTCTAATAGATTAATCGTCACGTAAGCTCGTCCGTCTTGTTGCGGTACGCCGTGATCTTTAGCGTAGACGGTAAAAACGCAACTTTTCGGACAGCTATTTTTCTTCTTTTTCTTGTTGGTATTATTAAAATTTTCTAAAATCGTCGTCGTTTTAATCGTAGTCGTCGGACAATTTTCGTCGCGCGGACAATCCAATACGTCGGCCGTATAGACGGCGCCCGTTTCCGGATGAATGGTAAAGCGTCTTTCTAAATCCGATAGATAGTAGGTAATTTTCGCGTTATCGGATTCATCCGCGTCGCTAGCGTTAACTTTTAATACTAGCGTACCGATCGACGAACTTTCGTTCAACGATACGCTATAATCGTTACGTTCGAAGATGGGCGGATTATCGTTCGCGTCTAAAACGGTCACGTTTACCTGTAAATAACCGTAACGCGCCGGATTACCACCGTCGCGAGCCGATACGTTTAAACGATAGTAGGCGGTAGTTTCGCGATCTAATTTAGACGTAGTCTTCAAATATAGATAGGAAGTTTGCGACGGATTAATACCGCCGGTCGTAGCTTCTAAACGGAATTTATCCTCCTCGTTACCGGATACGATAGTGTAATAATCGTCGACTACCGCGTTCGTACCGACGTCTTTATCGACGGCGGCGTCTAATAATAATTTCGTACCGGCGACCGCGTTTTCTGATACGGCTACGTTAATACTAGGTTCCGGAAATTCGGGCGCGTTATCGTTCACGTCTAATACTACGATACGTACCTCTATCGGATAGGTCGGTTGACTAGATAGGACGACTAAATCGAAACGATCGGTTTTTAACGTTTCTCTATCTAATACGACGTTAGTCCGGATTTCGCCGCTGGTAGCGTTTAAAACGAATTCTTTCGGCGGTTCGTTGAAACGATAGGTAAAACCGATTTTCGGACTAATCGATCCGACTAGCGTACCTTTAGGTTGACCTTCCGATATTTCTAATTGTACACGAGCGTCGGCCGCTCTTGACTGCATCGGTTGAGAATAATAATAGTAGTCGTCGTTATCATCGTATACGCCGTTATTATTATTATTATTATTGTTATTACTGTTATTACCGGTAGTAATATTAGTAATTCTATTATCGCCGGTAACGGTATATATTAATAATAATAATAATAATAGTAATGATAAAGAAGTCATCGTACGACCGGCAAACGATATCGCGATATCGACGCCGAGCATAGTAACGAACGTTCGCGAACGCACATGCCACAGAAAACGAACCAAAAATAAAAAAAAAAATAAAAAAAAACAATCCGAACGAATTTTTGTAAAATATTTTTTTTTTCTTAGAATACCAACGCGAAAAAATAAATCGAAAATTTAAAGCAATAAATCGATAAATCAAGAAAATCGTTAAAATTATGAATTAATATTTTTCAAGTCGAACTATTTCGCACGAATAAAATTATAAATTAATAACGGATAAACCCGGATAATAACGTCGCATCACGACATTCGACAGAGACCGGTTTGAAAAAAGCTAAACACGACTACGCGTAGACTTCGGATGGACTCTCTGCCTTCGGTGGTAGAACATTCTTCAGTTCATTCTCCGTTCAACAGATTCTAGAGTTTCTTTATATATATATACATACATACATATATATATATATATGTATATAATATTCCGTTTATACCGTCAAAACAAACACACACTGCAACTTTTATCCCCTCCAACTATACCCCCGATCAAGGGTTGGATCCATTCTTCATCGATACGACAGAAGATATATATATATATATATATATACATCGAACACGTTTATTTTGTAACTACTCTACTATATATACGTATAATAGTAATATGCATCGAATAGTACGATAGCGAGCTAGTCGAGTTGACTGAGCCGCTGGCGCATTTTACCGAGATGGGCCTAAGCACGTTGAAGAGGTATTCAAGATGGCGGGAGTACACCTCTTCAGTAATCAGTCTTTCTTCAGGTTTCATTTCTTCCTATTCAAAAATAATAATAATAAAAATATAAAAAAAAGGCGAAAAAAAAACAAAACAAAAACAGGTATTTCGTTTCGTCATTTACACTACTACGAAGATACCGATAAACGCTACAACACGAATTCCCTAATTCGGTAAAGTCATTGTATATTACAGTTGTACGTGTATGTGGAATCGTCGTTACTTTCTTTGAACCGATTCGCTGTAAGTGTGCAAGAGTGTCTTCGTAAATGTTATCCTCCGACGGGATCATTCTTTTTTTTTCTAACTTCTAACTAAAACTGTACGAAAGATGACAAAGATAACACTATAAAATAAATGTATGTATGTATAATAACGGGCACATATCACAACGGAGACACATTAGTAAAGAGAGAATTCCCTTTTGAACGATTCATCGCCTTACACATATGAGAAAATATATGGAAGTATATATATGTATATATATATGTACGTACGTGTATTACACGTATCTAGGTGTGCGTCGTAAGATACTTATGGAATACGAAAAAAGACGACCGAAAGTATACACACGCATGATACACACACACACACACATATATATATATATATATAGACGAATAGGCTAGGTATTTTTCTGTATTTATGAGAGGCACCCAAAGAATGCATCTCCACCTAGAACTAACTGGAACTGGAGACCGTTTACCTTCCTATATGACGCGATGTTGACTGTTCCTTAGATTTACGCTTTAACATCTTCCAGAACTTCAATTCCGAACCGCGTTCGTTTTGTAGTCGTACTAGTACGTAATAATCCTTATTACCGTCTTCCAACTGCGTAAGTACAAACTCACATGTGATCTGACTTGTTACGTACGTCATTTTCCGGATTATTTCGTAATTAAATCGAACGTCATTAATAGTCGTAAATTTGTTTAATACGATCGCATCTTCTCACTTCTTTAACCTCGCTTACTTACTAATTAACTCTCTCTCTCTCTCTCTTTCCTTTCGTTCGTTTTTCATCGAAGAAATTTAGTCCGGTTAAATTTATATATATATATATATATATATATATATATATATATATATATATATATATGTGACTATTGAAACAGTAAGGACTTTCCTATATTTAGGGAAGAAATTTACGACGGAAGAACATAGCTGTACAATACAACTCGGATAGATGGCGGTTGGAAGAATGAAAACTACAACGCAAACTTAGTCTATCAAACTGAGCAAAATTGTTTAATTAGTATTTTATAAGCGCCGAATTATAAAGTCGAAATTGGCCTTTAACGAAAGAACTGATGGATAAGATTGAAAAGGCAAAAAGACAAATGAAACACACGTACTATTGCTAGTAAAGTTGAAAGACAAAATCAAATAATAAACGACACTAGGAAAAAAGTGAAACTTGAAGACGTTTTCCCAGAAAGGGATTAACAAACTCACGATTTCCCACAAATTCCACAAAGAAAAAGAACGCAAGCATTTACGATACATAAAGAAATTTCCGACATAGCCAAAGACTATCGTGCCATCAATGAACGCATCATCTTGATAAGACTAGAAAACAGACCAGTCGGAATTAATGTAATTCAAACATATGCACCGACGTCGGATGCACCAGATGAAGAGGCACAGCCAGCTGTTTTATGACCAAGCGAGCGGGGTACTTGGATCACTTCCACGACGTTAAATCAACATTGTTATGGGAAATTTTAATGCCAAAATCGACCAAGTGCATAATGACGGATATGAACATATACGGAAACATATGGGCCAGTCACAGTCGGTGACCGAAATGCAAGGGGAGATAAATAATACAATTCGTTATTGATCAACATATGTCAGTAATGAATACAATGTTCAAGAACCACGTCAGCAGACTAATAACATGGATATCGCCGGGAGATAGAGTTCGCAATCAGATTGATTTCCTACTAATCAATAGGCGTTGGATTTCGGCATGCAAAAACGCGAAAACATTACCACGGAATGCGGCTCAGATCATAGATTATTAATGATGGAAATCAGGTTAAAACTAAAAGTTCGAAATAAAAGGTCGCCATGAACAAACATGAAAATTTTAAAACCAAAAGGGTTTGAAGCAGTCATGACAAAGAGACTTGGTAACTACACACAGGAGAACGTGAACATATCATCGGAACAAAGCTGGAACCAGTTGAAAGAACACATTAAAAACGCAAATAAAAATTCGCAACCGCCCGATAAAATAGAGAAATGGAAACGTTGGTTTTCAAATGAAACAATTGCGGTTATAGAAGAACGGAGAAATCTAAGTTATAGGAAAAAGAAGTTGTTAAACAAACAGATCAAAAAGTTGTGCCGAAAAGATAAAAATGACTACATCTTCTCTGTATGTGATGAGATCCAAAAAAGTGCGGATAGAATGGACACAAGATCACTGTATCAAAAAGTCCGACTTTTGGCAAGAGAATTCAAAATGAAAACACAAGTAATTGAAGATGAGAATGGTTCATTACGGACAGATGCGATTGAAGTAGCCGAAACGTGGCGTAAGTACTGTGCCGTATTATACAGCGCGGAAGGAGATCATCAAGAAGCTGATGAAAGCATCCAAATGGATGAGATGGAGCATTCTATTCAGTTCTCGGAGGTTCAAAATGCTATAGCCTATTTAAAATGGAACAAAACTTCAGGGCCGGATTACATTCCTGCAGAAATTTTTAAAATAGCGATTGAAAAGACAGAACATGTTATACATACGATTTGCAATAACATTTGGAAATCCGGTTTTTTGCCAAAGGATTGGTGCCGATCTACATATATTCCTTTACATAAGAAGGGCTCCTACAAAAAATGTGACAATTACGGGACAATATCTTTAATTCCACACGCTAGCAAGGTGATGCTAAAGATCGTTTATGAACACAATTATATAATGTAATGCGCAGTTAAATTCCAGGGAACAAGCGGGCTTGATGAAAGGTAGAGGAACAAGGGAGCCGATTTTGAATATCCGACTGCTGATAGAAAAAGCACGGAAGTACAATGTCAAAATGGTACTGTGCTTTGTGGACTACAAAAAGGCTTTCGACTGTGTTCAATGGAGCAAACTTTGGCCAATTTTAGTTGAAATGGTAATACCAAGACATTTAGTACGTTTAATTATAAATTTACATAAACCAAGTACGGCTGAAGTCCGAATAAGCAAAGATATACACTCGGAAGATTTTTACCCATTACGCGGCGTACGGCAAGGCTGTATTCTGTCACCACTGTTGTACAATCTCTATGAAGAGTACATCATGCGTAAGTTTTTACAGACTCATGATAGCGGGTTTTCCATTGGAGGAGTTAAGATATCAAATCACCGGTATGCAGACGATATTACGCTGATAACTAATAGCTTAAGCAGTATGGCGCAAACTCTAAGTTGTCTGGAAAAATACAGCGCAGAATATGGATTAATAATTAATAAAGACAAGACGAAAATTATGATTATTGATAGACAGAACGATAATTGTCCGGGATTACACGCTGTTAACGGGATGGAAATTGTGAAACAATTTGAATATCTAGGTTCGATAGTGGAAAATCGAGGGGGCTCTGAAGAAGAAATTACAAACCGTGAATCCGCATTTTTTTTCTCATGGTCACTGCCTCCATCCATTTTGTAATACCGTTGCATGCAACATTAATAATAACATTGGCTACAATTGTTTTTCTTATAATTTGTATATATATAATATGTACCTATATGTATATATTTTTTTACTTTTTATAATTAAATACACTTTCCTTATTGAATAGTTAACATGTTCGTAATTGACTTTTTATCAGCATTTTTAAGAATATCTCTGTTTAGCTTACTTTGTTTGCAGTTGCACTCCTTGAGTTATTTCATTCAGTCTTGTCTTCATCCTTGTTTTATAATAAATTTAATTTTGATAATATAATTTTTTTTTCTTCTGTATGATATTTACACGTAACCTTTTATTCATTTTTCTTTGGCTTTATCTTTATCTTAGTAATATTACTTTTTTTTATCATTATCTTAAATTGTATGTGCATGTATATATGTGCACGTGTATATATATATTTTGTTTGTACAACATTCATTTTTATATTTACACATATACTACACAAAACCCATTTTACACACATTCTTGATGGTCTAATATGTTTCTCATCCCTTATTCCATCCTATTTTTAAGTTACACATTGCAGGAAACTACCACACACTCCTATTTATATTTTGTATTATACTGAATGTTCTTTTGTTTCAGCTACTCAACACTTACACACAGTTATCCATTAAGAACACTAGTTTCCTGCATCCTTATAAACACAATTTATTTAATATATTTGCCCCACCGTACAAGTGCGGATTGGGGAACCAAAAAAAAAAAAAATCTAATTACTTTGTGAAGGAGCATTTTTCGAAATTCTCGATCAAATTCTTTCAAAGTAACCTAATTGCTCGCTATTGCAAACTAGTTCGGCGTTACTTTTTTATAATTTTACTAATTCATATCGTCGTTTTTACGCATATTCCATATATGTATTTATTTATTAGTTATAACAATTTGCTGAATATACTATCAAAAACAGTAAATTATGTTCAGAAAGTAAATTGGTACTACAACAACAATGAATGCTAAAAGTCGACAGAAATAAAAATTTAATCTAGAGGACAGAACTATAAAACATTAAGGAAAAAAATAAGGAAGGAGGTCCGGAAATATAAAAAACAATTGAAAATAATAGATGCCCGAAAATATTTCGAATAGCATTATCGTGCGATAATAGACTACAGTGATTTTATTTCACTTGAAAAGCCCTCCACCTTCCCCGAGCCGGCGTACATCAACTTGGGACGAGTCTCTTTATATTTATGTTCCTTCCAAAGAACCTAGACAGTTTTCCACCCAGATGGTCTGGTTACGCAATTAAGGACTTGCGGAACCGTCAACTGTCTGGGTGATGAGTTTGCTGCCCTGTGTTATACAGTGCAAACTTAATCTCCAATTTCAAAGTGCGATCCTATAAAGGAAACACAGGAGATCTCGGCCGATTGACCAGGTAGATTTCTGACGGAAGAAATCTGTCCAGCTTTCACACGACACACCAATAATTTGATGATGCCGACCGAAGGCAATTTCCGCGGTTGAGTTTGCTAGCACTGTTGATCCACGATGGAACTGTGTATTCTGACACGAAATATGAAAGCGACAGAGCTTATGCGCTGTGCATATATATAACATATATATGTGTGTGTATATAACGGTACATACGATTAATTAAACGCAAGAGATAACGTATAAACATTAAATAGAAAAAAGAATTAATTTTAATTATAAAAAAATCTAATAAATTTATTTCCATATTCAAATTAGTGTTAAACTATTTTTTTTTTATGGTTCTCGTAGCGACATCTGGATTTCGTTTTGCACATTAATAATACTCTTATTTCAGTAAACCTATAACTAACGTAGTATAAGTAACTTAATAATAATAATACAACAAAAAATATAAAAAACTTTAATTATTATTTTTTTAACGATTTTTAACCGGCTGCGATTTATGTATTTTTAATAAATAAGCTTAATCTGCGCGCATATTTAGTCTGTAAAAGAACGTTGTTATCTTAAAAATTAACACAGAATTCGAATCTAAAAAGAAAAAAATTGTTGAACACGTGTATTGTATAATACATCATCATCATCATCTATTGTTCATTGCCGAGGGTCTTGACTAGCCATTGTACGTTTATTTTTATTATGCTCGTCATCATACCACTTCTTTGAACTTGTCGAGAGAATCTGTTCGCCGTACATTGCTGGAAGACTTGAAATTTCATCCTTATAATAAACTGGTAATAACTCAGGAATTAAAATGTACCGACCATGCACAATGCAAACTTTTTGCCCAAACGATGCTGAAAAAAATTGAAGACGAAGAGATCGATTTAAACAATCTTTTGATGACCGATGAAGCTCATTTTCAGCTATTCGGATTTGTAAACGAACAGAACTGCCTCTACTGGTCTATCCGAATTCAGTCAAACAAAAGCCATCAGTGGGCAATAGTGAATCCTTACCGGTACTGTCAACAGAACCCGCTATATTGAGATGATAAACTCGTTTTTACTTCCCTCACTTCATCATGCCGTACATGGTTTCAACAAGATGGTGCGATGTTCGCACGGACTTCGCTTGGCCGCCGCACTCACCAGATTTGACCGCTCCAGACTTTTTATAAAAGCCGCGTTTACGAAATACGTCCACGAGATCTAGAAAACCTGAAAACTCGGATTTCTGGAGAAATTTCAAAAATTTAGCGACCTGTACGCGAAAAAGTGTTCGAAAATTTTACAGAAAGACTGAATGAATGTATTGTCGCAAATGGTGATCGTCTAAACGATATTGCATTTATTTATTTATTTATTAATTTATTATGTATTCTACCGACGTCTGTTTAACGAAATTCCGCCGTGAATTGACAAGTTTATGGTAAATTAATTGACTGGATCTGTATTGTCTTGATTATAATTTAATTTTAATTTTACGTGGTGGACGTGATTGCCAAGTTTATTAAATGTAGATTTCGAGAACGCCATTTTATTAAGTTTTAATTAATTCCGTCAGGGTTGACCAAATTTATCGAGAATTAATTTGAGTTTAAGTAATGCGTTATTTATTTATTGAATATTTACTAAATTAGAATTATAAATTGGTTTATTGTGTATGAACGAAGATTAAATATTTTGAAATTTTGAATTTCTCGATAGGCTTTCTATACAAAATTGAGTGTCGTGTTTAAATTATTAATTATATAAATTACTTGTTTTAACCGAAGTATATTATGATATTTACTATTACTTCATGGACTACTCTTATTTATATAGATCCGTCGTAATTCTCACCAGTCTACTATAACAGATAGACAAGAGTACATGAACATCCAAACTCGCTGTTGTTTTAGCCAATTTATCAGATATTAAATTTATACTGTTAAATCGAAGACATTTTGTATATCACTTAATTTTTTATATTATTATTTGTACAGATAAATATCTCCAGACGTGCGCAAAAATGTAAATTATGTTAATAAAAAATGTATATATATACACACATAAAAAATTGGAACACAAGAACCTGGTGGTGCACATCAGTATGACCTAATATATATCTGCTCTGCTTGGTTATTTATTCAGTGACGATCTGGTTTCGCGGCTTCAATGTTAATTTTATAATTTTCGGGGTTATCTTTCTATTATTATTACTATTACAGTGTATCATGACGAGTAATAACGACGTATAAATCGGCTATTGCGACATATCTATCTTGTTTTACATATACATATATATATATATATATATATATATATATATATATATATATATATATATATATAAATGTATCATCGATAAGATAGTTATATTCGTAAGATACTATGTACGTTTTCCTACTCTATCATATCAACGCTGCTGCATTGCGTTACAAATATCTCCATCTTTTTCTTATATTCCTATTCTACTCTGAAATTCCCTAATTTCGACTTTTATCGTTGTTGAAGGGCAGAAAAATTACACCAACAAGTAACACGATTTGTACACATTGTACATCTTTAATATACGTACGGGCTTCGTAAAAGACAAATATGAATTCATAACTAAAGTATGTAAAGAAATTGAAAGTAATTCTTCAAAAGAATGAAACAAAAGACCTGTTCAAGAATATCTAGAACTTTTCAACAAAGACACATATCAGTGAAAGATAGTAATGGAAGAGTAATCACAGATAAGCATAGATGGCGAGAATACTGTAAAGAACTAATGTCTGGGTGCAAAGATCTATAAACACAGTAGAACAAAGAACCACACATACTCCAAAACGAAATCGAACATGCTGTAAACAAACTAAAAGAGAATAAATCAACAGGCTATGGTGATGTGGTAGCCGAAATTATCAAACCAGTCAAAGAAACATCGTTAAATTTAATGCACCGACTACACAATAAAATATGGGTAAGTGAGGAATGGCCAAGCGACTGGACTAAATCAATACTTATGCCAATTTATAAGAAAGGCGATAGACAAAGCTGCACAAAGTATAGGCTTATTGCGCTTATTAGTCATACTAGCAAAATACTATTATATGTAATTTAAGAGCGATTAAAAAATTGCGATGGAACAAACAGACTTTGTGCCTGGAAAAGGGACTCGAGAGCAGCTTATGATAATAAGACAAATAATTGAAAAATCCGACTTTGCTGATTTTTTTTTGTTTATAATTGTAAGGACAATGCATATACAAAAGAAAATTTATTTTTAAAAAACTGGGGGGTTTTGAGGTGACTTTTTTGAATTTCGATTTTTGTAAAATTTCGTTGAAACCGCTTTAATAGATATTAAAATAACAATTTCGAAGTAAAAAAACTTTTTTAAGTACGATCGATAGGTTTCAAGTTACAAATTTTTAAAAATTGCCGACTTGCCACCTTTGGCAGGGCATAACGCACGACGTAAATTCCGCTTCTTGAATTGTTTCTATATAAGATCTATCGTATAAAGCGAAGAAACTGCGAAAAAAAATATCAAACGGAACCCAAAAATTTTAAAAGGGGTAACGATTTTTTTTCAAATTTCGCTAGCGATTCGAAATTTGATAAAATAATTATAAACAAAAGTTGTGCAGCATTAAAGTACGCGTCTAATCATAGTATAGTCGTATTTTTACACTACATATCCATTGAGAAAATTAGGGTTAAACGGTTTAGGGGTTTTGGCTCGTTTTTAAGGGACCTATGATAGATCGGAGGTTTGGGTAGACATTAGACGAAAGTAGACGTGGAGATCTATCATTTATGTAATAATGTAAAATTTTACTAACCGGTAATGAGAAATCGCGAGTTTAAAATTCTGTTTTCGATTTTTAAAAATTTCTCGAAAGATTTTTAATCGTCCGATTCTACAATGCTTTTAACATGGGAATGTGATATATCTTGAATATACATTAGGCGTTAGGTAATATATCTATATAATGCGATTTATTCCCTTACTGGGCGAACTTCGTATCGCCACAGAATTAATAAATGTCTTAACTTATTAGCTGAATTAAATATAATTTTTTATTAAGTTCAATAAATTGTTAAAAATTAAAAAGTATCGTCATATCATTTAAATTTCATTACAAATTTGTTCTTTAATTTTTTTTGTATAATTTTTAATTCTTCATCAGTTTTTGTGTTTTATTTAATTCAGCTAATAAGTGAATACATTTATTGATTCCCGGGGCGATAGGTCGGGTCAGTTTGTATATATATATATATATATAATACATCTATGTACGCATCTTAATATTCTATGAGAAATGTGTCATGTGTCGTATAAATGACGCGTGTTGCTCGGGACAACTGTTACGATAATCGTTGAACGATAATTGTGGCAAGTATTTTGCTGGGAACGTTTTGTTGTACATTGGTGACTGTTGACATTTTTTGGGTAAATTTAAGGCCTAACGATATTTAGCTAATGCACTTTGTTGAACTTGTAAGTTTGATAAGCCATACTGTATTGGATTCCACATTTGACTTTCAAAGTTTGTTATCACGTTTAAAGTTTCGAACTTAGCTCTTTGCTGAGGAGCCGATGATAATTTTTTAACAGATTTGGCGATACTTCTGAAAAAAAGATCAATATCATCCTCAGTCTGCAAGCAAAGACATCATAGGTGTTTCTTGTTCAGCTCTTCTCCTCCCAAAACATATCATATTTATAAAATATCAATAATATAAATTTTTTAGGATTATAAAATTGAGAAACTTAGAAATTTAACAATGTGATGCTTTAACACTTTGAGACCCGGATAAAATTTAAACAGTCGGTGATAACGAGTATTGTGTCGGTCAATAATGGCTGATAGTATTGGGGGTGACGGCATTCGCAGTGTCAGGCATTTCTAACTGGCACAAAGTTTTATCTCTTTGTGCTCTTGTCATTGAATAGTTACTGACACCACGTTACAAATTAACCCTGGTGTAGTTTAATTGTAAGCAGGCAATCCATATTTGCAATATATCTTTAATTATTATGAAATACGTGTGTGTGTTTATTTTTGATCTTCTCTTATAAAACCATGTTTTTACAGTATTACATTATATTAAAATATATTTGGGAGTGTAATTTATAATATTCAGAGGAATTAATGACTCTTGAAACTAAAAATGGCATTTGTGTGTACAAATAACAAGACAAGAGAGCAGTATGTCTTCATAACCTTCAACAGTGTCAGTCACATATGACGACGCTTTTATTCATGTTTTATAGTGCGACAAACTTTTTGAGTGCATTGAAGGATTCAGAAAAATTATGCTGAATAATGCAAAGCAAAGATTAGAAAATTATATTTTGAAAAAAATTAGTCAATAGTGCAATGACTGACACTATTAATAAGTTTTTACTTGGTATGCCTAAATTAAATATAAAGATTTTAAGCTTATTACAGTGATTAGAAAGCGATTTTTATTCATATAAATGAAACGAAAAAATTACACGCTATCACACATTTATCAAAAAGGAAATCTGTCACTTATGTACGACTGACGTGTCAAAGTGTTAAAAATGCTGAAAAATACTCAAAAGAACTTGAAAAGAAGAAGGCGAAATAAATCAATTGGTCAGGAACCATTTAGGGCAAACATACTCGAATTGTGTGTCCAACTAATTGCTTCTCTCTTTTATACAATTACAAAGGGTTTTTCCCAATAGTACTTTTAGAAAGTAAAGTATAAATAAGTTGTCCCGCTCAGTTTTAAAGTTGATAACCTTTCCGGACCATCTTAAATATTAACGTAGGGTCAGCCGAAAAAAAAAATAAAAATTGTAGGGCACGCGAATACAAAACGATGTCTGTTCTTTAAACATTAAGATTATAAATAAATATGATTGTTTACAAATTTCGTTTGACAAAGTTTTATCCGTTGTACCAATAATATTTCCGGACTAATTCGCTATATTCGTCGTCGAAAGCTGATAAATGAAAAGACGGGGGTGGAGGGGGTGGTTGCGGTCTGACACTTATGGAAATAAAACGGCAATTATACTCGGCAGAGAACGCGAAATAGAGAAGAGATAAATGCTTCTATACTAAACGATCGTTCGTATGGTAAAGGTATTTCAGTCACGCTTGTTAAATCCCAACAATCCGTATAGCGTACGCGGCGTATCCTTTACGTTTGACTGCGTGCTTAACGTTCGAGAACTTGATTACTATCATTATCATTACGATGATATACGAACAAGAAGTAATATTATCGATTACCGGTGTAAACGATATCGTAATTTATCACCACCGGACTCGCCGGAATTTACTCGATCTTATTACCTGTTCGCGCTTCGCACGTAACAACTAAGGAAGTATATAACTTTAACTTTGATCGAATTCGATGTCAGCCCATACTAGAGCTTTAGTGGTCTCCTTCGTTAGTGATTCGGTTAGGCGCAAATTAAAAACACCTCGCATCGAACAGTTAAGTAACCGAACGTAAATTTATTTACTGGTTTTTCGTACCAGGGGCGAATATAAGGGAGGGCACGCCCGAAATGAGGAAATGAAAAAGTAATAAAATACAACTACAGTAGATTCCTAAATTCAGCAACCCGTGCTCGAAAAAGTCTTGGAAAATGTAAAGACTGATGCAAATGGCTGTCATCTGAACGATATTGTGTTCCCAAAATGAGTGTAATCTAATCTTTCGTTTTCTTACTTTTAAGTAAAATATCATTGAAAAATTTTGGTCGAGTAGTTTTTGAGTTAATCAAAAAACAACAAAACTTTACTGTTATTAAATCATAATAAAATGATTTTTATGACAAAAGTTGTCTCCCGACGAGTAAAACCGGCGAAATCGGAATATATATATATATATATATATATATATATATATATATATATATATATATATATATATGTATATATATGTATATATATATATGTATATATATATATATATGTATATATATATATATATATGAAACGATTACAAAACGCACTCTAAAATTGTATGCGAAACGCCCGATTTATAAATTCTATATATAATGTATACTAGATTCAGTCAGGCGTAGGACATTCAACAAATGATTTGAGTACCAAACTTAGATGACTCAATATAACGATAATATTTTCTAACCGATATGTCGGAAAACTCCGTCGTTTAAACTGCGCTACTAATATTTTTAACGATAAGTATTATGCTCTCTCTCTCTCTCGGTGTTAAACAGTATATGCTTAGCATATCGCTAAGAAGTATTAGAATCGACGAGAAGTGACCGAATATTAATGATGAAAAGAAGGTAATTAAATTTCGAACGTTTCACGAGTTATCGCGGATAACAGCAATGGACGCGATAAGATGATAGAAGCTAGAAAGAAATCCACGATGAAACAGCAGCTCTCGATTAGATGCAATATTAAAAAACCAGACACCGGATAATAAGTTTTTTTTTTTTTTTTTTTTTTTTTTTTAATATTTGCTAATTTACAACTAGCTCTATAGGCTATTAAGTAAATGTAATATCTCAGTAACATATGGCTTGTTAAAGAATCCTGTCCAGTGACAGGATCTCATACAATATGTATACGGAATGTATACTTTATACTAGATCCATAAATTTTGTTCTCTTTAATCTGCGAATTACTGCAGAGTTATCTAACAGTGCAACTGCCATATTATTCGGATGTGACTCCAGTCTTGCGGCATGATTTTTAGCTGTTTGCACGATTTCATCCTTTACGTAATTTATCTTTAGGTCTGTGTGCAGAGTTTGATTGGTCACATACCATGGCGCATTTGTAATGATTCTTAGACATTTATTTTGTAATCTTTGTATAATCGCTATGTTACTCTTTTTCGAGCAGCCCCATAGTTGACATCCGTATTTCCAGACAGGTTTGACGACCTGGTTGTAGAGCAATAGCTTATTTTCAACTGCTAGTTCTGACTTTCTCCCTAAAAGCCAGTACATCTGATTAATTTTAATGCGTATTTCGGTACGCTTCGTTACGATATGTTTCTTCCACGTTAACCGTTTATCCAAGTATATTCCCAAATACTTGACTTCGTCTTTTAATGGGATAATATTTCCATTCATCATTACATTGCTATCGTTTAATCTCCGATTAGTAAAAGTTGTGTGTACCGATTTGTTTTCATTTACTTTGATACGCCATGTCATAAACCAGTCCGATAATTTGTCAATCGCTAGTTGTAGACGCGTATTTGCCTTTATTGGACACTCGTCTGAACACAAAATAGCCGTGTCATCTGCAAAAGTAGCAATTTCAACATCAGGCAGAGTGGGAGCATCAGGGGTGTATATGAGGTACAACAGCGGCCCCAGGACACTACCCTGAGGCACTCCTGCTTCTATTGAATATATTTGCGATTCTTCACTGCCATATTTTACAGAAAAGAATCTTTCACTGAGATATGATTCAAGGATTCTGAATACTTGAAGAGGAAATTGACATTTGATTTTATGCAATAAGCCCTCATGCCAAACTCTATCAAATGCTTGACTAATGTCCATGAATACAGTGTCGCAAACTTTTTTCTGTTCCAAAGATGTTTCTATCATATCAGTAATGCGATGTACTTGTTCGATGGTACCGTGTTTAGCTCTAAAACCGAATTGATGTTCAGGGATAATTTTTTTGTCTTCGACTATAGGCATTAAACGTTTGACCATGATTTTTTCAAACAGCTTCGAGAGTATTGGTAACAACGAGATTGGTCTATATGATGTCAGTTCACTTGGTGACTTTGATGGTTTTTTCACAATTATAATTTGGGAAAATTTTAGTTGAATGGGAATGTATTCAAGCCGAATTATAGCATTAATAATATATGTTAATAAAACTAAGCCTTTCTTCGGCAGTTCTTTCAGGATTTTGGCTGAGATTAGATCATAGCCTGGAGATTTATGAGGATTCATTAGATTAATTATTTTTTTAATTTCTGCCGGAGAAGTTGGCCTTATTGGTTTCGATGTATCAAAATTGCTTGACATAGGGAGAGTATTCAAAATGCCTGCATTAGGTTTGAAGGTATTTGCTAAATGTTTGCCAAATTCCTCTGCTTTATCAAGGTCTGTACGAGCCCAGTTACCGTTAGATTTCCTAATTGGATGTGCTGCTTCTTTAGGTTTTCTCAAGGTTCGTACAGCTTGCCAAAGAGAGTAGTCACTTTGCTTCAGTGGCGATAGATTAGATAGATATTCCTTAAATGATTTATTTTTTAAGTTTTGTAATAATTTTTTTACTTTTTTTGTCTGATAATTCAGTGCTGCTTTATCAGAAGGAAATCTATATCTTTGCCACTTTTTCCTTAATTGTCTCTTGAGATTTACTTCTTGCTTTATTTCTGCAAGATAGTAAACAGAT
The DNA here is from genome assembly GCA_032883995.1 of Coronaproctus castanopsis. Lineage (NCBI taxonomy): Eukaryota > Metazoa > Arthropoda > Insecta > Hemiptera > Monophlebidae > Coronaproctus > Coronaproctus castanopsis. The sequence goes on along the minus strand of CM065053.1, from coordinate 82,016,668 downwards.
GGTTTGTATTCACTTTTAAATTTGTTTGGTGTAGCTAACCAAGCAGCCTGCTGCATAAGATTATTGAAGTATTCAATAGAAGCTTCAATCTGTTCCTTACTTTTTAATGATATTTTTAAATTAATTTTTTCTTCTAGTTGGTTACGAAAAGTATCCCAGTTTGTATATTTTGTAAAGATCTTTGGTTTACATAGTTTTCTAATGATATTTCTGCCTAATGTCAATATCACTGGCGAGTGATCTGACGATAGATCATTGCTTGATATAACATCGATGAAATTTTCTGGTAGCCCTCTAGTTATAAAAAAGTCTAACAAATCTGGTATTTTCAATGGATCAGTTGGCCAATAGGTAGGAGTACCAGGTGATATAACAGTACTTTTATTATCATCAATTGCTAATTTCAACTGCTTACCTCTTGGCAAAGTAAGCCTAGATCCCCAATAAATATTTTTGGCATTAAAGTCACCGCCTATTATATAGGTAGGCTCCAGTGTTTTTAAAAAAGCACTAAATTGTTCTTGCTTTATACGATGTTTCGGTGGACAATAAACTGCGGACACAACAATGGTTCTGTTTAAGGTACAATTTATTGCTACACTAGTTGCCTGTAGGTAATTTTGATTATATTTTCCTAATTCATGATGTTTTATATCACTTTTTATGACAACTCCTGTGCCTCCATGCGCTGTACCATCAGGATGATTGGTGTAGTATGAGTCATAACCAACAAATGTGACATGACGTGTACTCACAAGATGTGTTTCAGATAACAGGAGTATGTCAATATTATTTTGTATTAGATACATTTGTAGTTCTTGTCTATGGTTAAATACACCATTAGCATTCCAAGTTACAACTTTCAAGTAGCTCATTTCTTGTTAAGTAAAGCTGTCATGATAGTGTTCATGAGATTACTTAAAAGCTGACTTTGCTGCTGCATCATATCTTTAAATAATGTTTTTATTTCAGCTAAAAATGTCTGAAGTGTTATAGCAATGTTGACATTCTCATTGTTATGAGAGTTGCTTTGACATGATTGATGCTGGTTTTTAAGTACTTGAGAGTAAGAACGACTCTGCAAATGCTCCTGTGGTATATCAAGAATAGATGGTTGTTGGATATCTGCAGCAGAACTAGTTGATGGTTGAACTATTGCACTTCTCTCATTGTATTTCTTCCCAGTTTTAGTAGCTACCCTCATAGCTTGCAATTTTTTATATACAGCACAACCTTTATAACTGGAAGGGTGATTTCCTTCACAATTAGCGCATTTTGGTGTTTCATTAGACTTTTTATTACAGTTTAGGGAATTATGGTTTTCACCACACTTAACGCAAACAAATGCACGGTTACAGTAAGACTTAGTGTGGCCATGTTTTTGACATCGAAAACATTGAGGGATAGTATCTTTTTTATGTGGAGCTTCCACTTTTATTTTGGAAAATAAAAGTGTATCTAACTTATAAACATCAGGATTATTTATGTTCGGCTCCAAGTCAATGAAAAAAAGGGGTAGTGGTTGTTTACTAACCCTATGTTTAACATTTGTAACATGTTTTACTTTATGACCATGTTCTTCAAGTGCCAATTTAATGTCTTCCTTGCTAACTGAGTAGTGTAAATGTCTAATTACAATTCGAAAACATTTTTCTGTTTTTAGCTGGTAAGTATGATGCTCAATACCTTCCTTGTTTAAATATTTTACAAGAGCACGATAATTGTCAACATCGTCAACTTTGACTTGCACTCTTTTGTCACCTAAACACCTACAGTGAATAGTATTGGATGGAATAATATTTGTGAGGTCATTAATCATTTTATTATAATCATTAACACCATATATTGTTATCTGTGGCGGTTTGGGTTCCTTCCTTGTTACTTGTTCTGTATTTTCATTTTGCTCCATCTGATCTTCAACAGCCAGTGCAGCAAATCTATTATTGCTTTTTTTACTTGTATTAAGGTCAGAACTGTCAGTTGAAACACTTTGCATAAAAGGTCTAGCTCTTTTTCTATTATTTACAACTTGCCAGCTATGATCATTTTTGTGTGTAGGATTATTTTCTATATTATCATCAGAAGTAACGAAGTGAGAGGGAGATAAAATAGGAGGATAAACGTGTTGGCCGTAATGTACGGTAGACATTAATTGTGTGTCAGTGGAATTTTTATTATTATTACTACTATTATTGTTATTACATAGTGGTATCGGAACGAACACATCGATTATCGGTGTATTATTACTACTACTATTGTTATTACATAAAGATATCGGAACGAACTCACCGATTGACGGTGTATTACTGATAAGCGGAGAACGATTGCTAACTACTGATGTGTGGTGGTTTTGTTGAGATAAAACCCAAGCTGCCGATTCGAGCGATGGTTTAGGCGTGGAAGGAGGCGAACGTTGCAGAGGCATGTTTATCACTAGATAAATACTCCGAACGAACGAATGTTAAAATGTTAAGAAGGTAGCGCGCAACGTGCGCGCCCCGTAGATGAGGCGTGCACGCACCGAAGAGGATGTTTACGAATCGAGAGTTCAAAGATCGCGAGCGTAATAGGAAGAGTATATACGTATATACATATACACACTTATATATCACGTTTAGATTACCGACCGAGTAACAAGAACACGAACAATACAACATTTACGTAAAATCGACAGATAGAATCCAAGTAGAAATAACGTTTGACATCTAATTTACAACAATAAACAAAAAAAAAAAAGATGACACGATCGTTCCGAAAATAATTCTTATTCCCTAACCGATATTAAAAATTAATTTACCAAACATAAGTACTAGTTATAAATTATAAAAAATATAGAACAAAGTTTTAGTAGGAAAAAAAGTTTATAAAAAAAAATCTACTATCCGGCAGAAAATACTTCCTTACAATATTATAGGAATTACGTAAAAATATAACTCGTTTACATATTTTACATATCATCATCATCATCAGTAGTCGTCACCCTAATTAGGGTATCGTGATTAATCTTAGTCCGTCGCTGAAGCAATAAGTGTTCGCCAATTACACCGATCTGCCGACAGTCGTACACATTCCACAATTGAAAGAGCTGAAGTGGTAATAGACTTATGCAGCTCTGATTAATCGGTGTTCTAAATCATTTAATCAATTATGTCTAATGTGAATAACATCTTTAATGTCATGGGTTGGAATGCTAATTCCATTAAAGATAAATTTTTAGAATTTGGGCAACAGTTATATGATAAAAATATTCACATAGCTTGCATTAGTGAGACAAAAATTAACGATAATTATAAGCTAAGATGCCCTGGGTATAAGGTTTACAGATCAGATCGAAATACTTATGGTGGGGGAGTAGCTCTTTTCATTAAAAATTATATCAATCATTTCCCGATTACAATACCTTCCTTAAAAAAAATTGAAGCTGTCGGAATTAACCTTCAAATGCCTAATCATGCCATATTTATTTACTCGGTCTATTGTTCTCCTAAAATCTCTTCTAAAAATTTTATCATGACATCCATAAACGTTTAACTTCATTCAATAAAGTGTTAATTGTTGCTGATTTCAATGCAAGACACAAAGCGTGGAACTGCTATTCTAACAATTCCTCTGGTAACTGCCTTCTAAACATGTCCGATAAATTTAATTTTCATATTATAACTCCGGATGAGCCGACGTTTTATCCGGATAACGCTCGACTACACCCTAGCATTATCGATTTTGTATTAGTAAAAAATATTCAGGAGGTATCTAAACCAGTTTCTCTACCATTATTGAGTTCGAATCATAATCCTATCGTGTTTAAAATAAACACCACAAGTAATAACTCGTCTGTATTTACTCCTCATTCCAAGTATGTGTTTCAAAAGGCTGACTGGAATTTATTTAGACATTATATTTCCAATAACTTAATTTTACAAGGTCCTTTCAAAACTAATGAACAGCTAGATGAAGAAGTAATTCGCTTTACTAATGTCATCCTTACTGCAGCTGATACAGCTATTCCTAAGATTACTGTTCCCCCGAATAAGCCTACAAAAATTTCTCCTCGACTTATTACATTGATAAAGTTTAAAAATTTCATTAGACGTCGATATCAAAAACGCCGTATTCCTACATATAGGTTATTCTTTAAATATTTATGTAGATTAGTCAAATACGAATTAAGAGAAAACTATAATAATAGTTAGAGATCTAAGCTGAATTCGTTATCGTCCCGTGATAATAGTCTATGGAAAGCAGTCAAAGTATTTACTAATCCTCGGACATACCTCCGTTAAATTATCAGGATAAAGTCGTCTATTCGGATCAAGATAAAAGTGAACTTTTAGCTAATATATACTCAGGGGTGCATGCTCAGAATTGTAACATGGCATCTGCTTATCAGAATGCCAAAGTCAATTCCAATGTCAAAAAATATCTACGTATTTCTTCTGATGGAATGAGAGCAGCGGACCTAACTACTGTTGCTGAAATACATAATCATATAAAGAAACTAAAAAATAAAAAGTCAGTTGGGTTGGATAAGGTTTGTACGATTTTCCTTAAAAATCTACCCATTAAAGCTCTAGTTAAATTAACTATCATAATTAATTCTATGTTACTACTTTCGCATTTCCCCATTTCTTGGAAGACGTCTAAAGTAATACCCATCCCTAAGCCTGGTAAGAATACCTCGGATCCGCTTAATTTACGTCCTGTCTCTCTTCTCAGTAATCTTAGCAAAATAGCTGAAAAAATTATTCTCAGTCGAATACAAACCTTTACACAAATTAATAATATTCTTATTGAACAACAGTTTGGATTCAGGAGTAAACTATCAATAGTTATGCAGTTGGCGAGGATTACTGATTTCATAACAGATGGTTTTAATCAAAATAAACATACAGGCTTACTTCTCATAGACATTGAGAAAGCCTTTGATACTACATGGCATCTCGGATTAATATATAAATTAATTCAACTAAAATTTCCTAATTATATCGTTAGACTTATTAAAGATTATTTAACAGATAGGAAATTTATGGTAAAAATAAATGATTGTAATTCTGTGGAAAGGTCTATACTAGCTGGAGTACCTCAAGGGAGTATACTTGGACTCTATCTTTTTCTCTTATTTATTAATGACATTCCCATGGATAAACACCTTCAGATGGCGTTGTATGCGGATGATACAGCTATATATTGTACGTCGTATCGTACAGATACTATTCAAAGAAGGCTAAGCATAGGATTTGAGAAATTAAGATCATACTTCAATAAATGGAAAATTAACATAAATACTGATAAAACACAGTCAATATTATTTACAAAAAGAAGACCAAACTCTCTAACTCCTATAATAATAAATAACATACCCATAGAACGGAAGACTCAGATCAAATATCTTGGTGTTATTCTAGATAAAGGTCTTACCTTTTCTAAACATATCGAACACGCCGTTAATAAAACTCAAGCCTCTTTATTTAAATTATATCCAGTCTTTAATAGGAAATGCTACGTTAATTCTGCAAATAAGCTAATTATCTACAAATGTATCTTAAAACCGATAATGTTGTACGCGTGTCCTTCTTACGCAAGTCACTCTAACTTATCTAAATTGCAAGCCATGCAAAATAAATGTTGCAGAATTATTCTTAAAGCTCCGTTTTATGCTAGGATAGATCGTTTGCACAGAACTTTGAAATTACCATACGTGCATCAAGTAATAAATCAGCAAACCAAAAAATTTTTTTATGATTGTACCCTAAGTGAGTATTCCATTATAAACAATATAGGAGACTACACTCGCACTAGTCTCCAATTAAAATATAAGAAATATAAACATAAAAGAATTAAACATACATTATTATGATGAGTAGCCGGCATTCCCGATGATATATAGTTATTATTTAAGTTTAAGTTTATTTTATGTATATAGTTATTTATTTTCCTATTTATTGCTACTCTGATCGTCTGTTATCGCATACTATATTTTATGTTATTATTTTATTTTATTATATACTTATTTCATGCAGGTTTTGGTGGTGGTTTTTCCTGCAGTTTATTTGCTTTAAGCTTCGTTTCTTTTGTTTTTATATTTATATATCGCGATACACGGGGAGAATTTTACACTATTTCGGTACGTGTAGACGATATTTGTTGTTTCTTATTTTAAATGTAAAAATACACTTTTTATTTATTTATTTATTTACAATTGAAAGTCCTGTCCTTTGTCGAACAACATCTGTCCACCGTTTCGGTACACGTCCTGGTGGTCGTTTACCATTAACAATCCCCATGATCATCAGCTTCTGTAATCCTTCTGGTCTCCAGATGACATGTCCAAAGAATTTCGTCACTCTTGTGGAAACAATGGTTGACAGTCACATATATAAAATTAAAAATAGACTAACAAAAACTAGAGCTTGTAAATTCATCTAATAAAATTTTTATAATGATGTCTTATGGATTACGTTATAATTACCGACGGAGTTTATTTTTTGATTATTTGACGATATACATCGAAGAATTTCCTCGTTCGCGTTACAAGTTCGTCGCCTATATAGGCGAAGTAGAAAATATCACGCGTGGACTTGATCCAATTTGGCTTATTTAATATAATTCCGAAGTACCGATTTTGTAGCCTTCGAAGTTTGTTGATACTAGATAAATTGGCAGAATACAGGACAAGCATATAGCATAAGCCGTACTATGATAGAGTAAGAGTTTATTTCTCACTGATAGCGTAGATCTTCTGTTGAACGTGTGAAGTAAAGAAAAAAAGTAGATTTAGTCGGAATAGCGACAGATCGGAGTATCGATTGCAACCGACTATCCGATCTATACACGATGCTTACACGATAATATTCGTTTCACCTCCTTCGGCTATTTCATTTTCTTCTTATCGTTTAGCGTCACAATATTATATGTATGCGGTAATAAAATAAAATAATCGATAATTAATAGAATAAATTATAATAAAACAATAATAAATTATAAATCGAATTTTAAATTTTTCAGCCAACTTATAGCTTCGTTCTCTAAGCTGTGCAATTCCTTCATTTTCAGTCCCGGCCGAGAGTATACTAAACACTCTTCTACAATGTGCTAAGCGGTTTGATGCGTTTTTCCGCATTCACAGTCGGAAGAAGCTGTCACACCTCACTTCTCCATCCAATAATCGAGTTCTAAATCTGTTTAAATTTCGCCCGTTCCGTCTTTGTAGATTTGTTGGATTTTCCACCAAATTTCCCTTATCAATTTTGTTTTGGCTATTTCGTACTATACGGTATCTCTCTAGAAGCGGAATTGAATTAACTCTTTCATCGTTAATTGTTTCTTTTTAGAAAAAAAATCAACGAAATAACTAACAAAAATAACTCGAATATTTCATCGTTTTAAATAAACCCTGGCGAACACCTAGGACACATCGAAGAAGGCTGCAGAACATATTTCTTAAAAAAAAAAAAAAAAAAAAAAAAAACGGGCGTTCAACAGGGTTTGGCACCCGCTTAAAAATCTCTATTAGATCGTTGATCGTTTATAGTAAGTAGAAACAACGCATTTTCTTCGGAAGAATTTATCGTTTCATTTACATAGTTGGACCATTGCTATACTCGATCTACACTGCCGATATACACACATCAAATCAAAAAAGCTGCAGCAACAATAGATAAAAATTTGCTTCAAAAAATTTTTTTTTATTTTCTCCCGTGCATTTTATCTTTACTCGAAATCATTTACTTTTACATATTATTTTATTATTAATATTTTTTTTGTTTTTAATTTACGTTAAATGCTTTTTTTCCCCTATATAATAACGGAGTTTAAATCTATTTGAATTATTATTATTATTATTAATATTCGCTACAGTGCCGAAATTTACGAAGCAACGAAGCATCATTGTCGAATTCAGTCATCATATATGGAGTCGATATTGTTTCATCTTTGGCCAGTCCTGTTGAAAATGAATCTTAAAAATTATAACCTACGCCGTAAGCCCTCAATACGTTGCGTCATTAGTTAGAGATACCTGTGAAAATTATATATATATATACGTGTGTGTGTATATATATATACGAACGAGCGTGGTTTACATATGCGTCGGTTGACTATTAACTTATTAAATACGAATAAATTAAATTAAATTGAATTATTATTTCGTCAAAGATATTTCATGTAATGGATAATAAGAAAAAATCCAATTCAACTACTGTTTCTAGTTAACGATGAATTTGACGCTTTACCATGGATACTGCTTAATGAACCGTCAAATTCGGACAAGTATCAGAGAAAGATAACGGTGTCGCTGTCATTAATAATAATAAAAAAGTAAAATTATGTTAGTACAAGGGGTATTTCGTATTACTATCAATCGGAACGTATATATAACGATAGTGTGATCATCGAGGAAAATTGTGTCAAAAATTCCAGTGACCGTGATGATCATTTGGCCGTTTGCTCTATTCGAATGTCCGTAGTTATTACTAAAAGACAACTGAGAACCGTTCGAAAGAAGAAACAGGCGCCTGGCCGAATTTGAATAAAATTAGCCGAAATAACGTATAGCGGTAAATAAAAAAGACGCCTCATATTCAAAAATGAAGTCACGGAATAGTTATTATTCGGTTTAACGAGAGATCTATTCTGAGCTCACACTCATATGTATTATATATATATATATATGTGTGTGTGTGTGTGTGTATGTGTGTATGTATATTATGTGTAAAAGATAATCGCCATATATAACGGACCAACGTGCAAATTCAATGAAAAGATAAACCACGAATACGATGGCTCCAGATTTTAACGTGTTAATTCAATAGGATTCGTTTGAGGGCAAATCTTTGACTCAATGAAACCCGTTACTCACCTATGCTTAAAATTCGTTGAAGTAATATGTTATATATATATATATATATATATATATATATATATATATATATATATTCATAGCTAGAGAAGCTATTGTGACGGTTTTCCGCATAAAAAGACCACCGCTATTAAACCGGGGCATCACGCCAAAATGAAGTAATCTTCATTCTTCTCGTAAGTATTACCTTCATTCGCTTTTGTATGTCATAGTTTAGCCCGTCATCACCATCGTTTCTCTTTGATTCCTTTGATAGTTATTATTTATTACTGTTAATAAAATAATATCATTACTATCACTATCATCATCATTATTTCCATTATTATCATTATTGATATTTACTCACTCTATTATTATTATTATTATTATTAGAAGAAGAAGAATATGGCGTGCCCTGTTCATATTTTATTACTTAATAATTCCTTCAAACTCCGTACGAGATTTCCTTTTTCTGATTCTATTAATTACATTTCTATAATGTAATTTATGTAAACTATATAAACCCCAAATCATAATTAAATAAAAAAAACATCTGTAGCTCGGAGTACAGGGAAGAAGTAAAACTTAAAGACGTTTCAACTAAATTCTATACAGAGCTTTTTTTTTTAATTTTAAAATGCGGGTGTATATATAAGAATAAGCCTACATATGTGTATAAGTCGATGGGCCTAATACTACAAAACGTGGTTTGAAACACAGGTTTGTTAGTGCGGTACATGCGAACCGTATATATATATATATATATATATATATATATATATATATATATATATCCGTCCGTTATTTCATTGATTGGTGTGTGTAGTGCGGTACATGTGAACAAGATATATATATATATATATATATATATACCTATATATGTGTACATATGTATATATACATATATATCCGTCCGTTAATTCGACTCGCTCGCTCGTTTTGCGGGTTAACTCTCCATATATACCGCGCCAATAAAAGTTTCACTTAAAAAAAAAAAGTTACATTTAGAAAGTATATATTAGCAAAGTACGTAAAACGAATAGGATATACATCGAATTAGAAGCAGAATAAGAAAAAGCCTTTATTTCGTTAATTAATATTGGCCAAGTACCCACTTCTAACCTTGGTAAATAGTTATTTTAACTTAATAATAAATTAAATTTTGAATATTAAGTATAAATCGTATCAAAAAGAAATACGGGGAAAAAGGACAAAATAAAAACCCTGCTAAGATGAGAGAAAATAAAATTAAAAATACTTAAGTTAACCTATAAATCAGATAATTACAGTTTACAATCGATACTTATTAATAAATCGCGTAATAAAATAATAGTATACTCGAAATAAGAAAATAGTTTTTATAAAAATCTACGCTTAATTCTACGGTGATTATATTTAGTATATCGGGCACGAAGATGATTATCACAGTTCGCGATAACTGATATTAATTTATTGCGAGGAATAGACCAATTATCGAAAAAAATTGTGGAAATTTTGTTAATATATTGATTGATTATTTGTCGTGTAAATATGAAATTTTTGTATTAGTATTTAATATAATTCTACAACAATAATTTTGGACTATCCGAAGCTTTTTATACGTACTATTAGAGATAGCGGACCATACAGGACGATCATAAGTTAATCTCGGGCGAATAACAGTTGTGTACAGTAATTTTTTATTTAATCCGACAAGGCTTGATTCTCTGTTAAATATTGGAAAATGTGCATTGCTTATTTAATATGTCCGTTAAATGTTAATCTTCTGTCATTACATCCGAATAACGAAATTTGAGATTTATTAGCGATTAATATTTATTTCAGGCAGAGGTAGTGGACGTCTTCTAGTAAAAATAATTGCTTCGGATTTTTCTTAACATTTAGAAATAGTATTTACCGCTTTTCGCAATCGATTAATTAGTTTCATTATAGTCAGGTTAACGAGAGTAATATCTTAATATCATTTATTATTTTAAGCGAATTCGCAAGTTTATATAAAAAACTTGCCAATGATACTACGAAGTTTTATTAGTATACTTTGTAATGTTGGAAAATTGTTTTTGTAAAATATAAACTTTAAAACTTGAAATTCATTTACAAAAGAAAGATACAAAAATCGATAATTTCAAGAGAAAAATTATATACGCGAGATAATGAATATGAAATTTTTAATAATAACTTTACATAGATAAATATCACACCAGATTACTTTCCCGTCCACTTAACCCCGTCTATAACATTGTAACAGCAAATCGATCTCACGATATGTTCAAACATAAACCAAAAGCATCCAAACCCCTAGCAGAACGTACAAATAATTTACTGGAAACACTTCAATATTCATTACCAAAACTTAAAACAATCTTCCTAAACTGCCACCTTGGACAAAAGTTTCAGTTACCATAAACACCGAATTAACGAAGTACAAAAAAAATTTAACCTCTCTAGAACTTCTAAAATATAAATTCTACGATATTCTCAAAGAAAAATATCCTGAATATATACAAATATAAATTTACAAATAAAACTACTTCCGCTTACTTGGTAAATAACGAACTTTATATTTTTGATTTTCCTACAGAAACTTCCGTTTACACAGCCGAAATTATATTAAAATACATTACAAAACATTCACATCCAAATAAATATCTAATATGTACCGACTCATTTAGCGCATTACAATATATGCAACACCAAATTCAAATTACAAACACCGACGGTATAAATCTAAAATATATTATCCATAAACTAATTTCAACAAACAACCAGCTGGGGTTTATATGGACCCCGGCACACTCGGGAATTGCAGGAAACGAAGTCATAGATATAGCAGCTAAAACGTATAGAAAAAATCTAAATACAGTTAAATCCATACACACGTTCGACTTGCATACATTCATATCACAAAAAATCACAAACTATACCTACAACATTGGGAAACTTACTGCACTCACACACACCTTTATCAGATTAAACCAAAATTAGGACACTATATAACATCGGCACAAAAAATTAGACGAAAAGAAGTAGCATTAGCCAGATTGCGTATAGAACATACAAGGCTCTCCACATCACAGCACTTGCTGAATGGTGATCCCCCACCAAACTGCTCAACATGTAATACTCAATTAACAATAAAACATGTGCTATTAGAATGTAAACAATATGATAATCCAAGAAATATTTACAAACTCACAAATAAAACAATACATACAATATTACAGGATAATCACCAAATAATTAAAACTCCTAAAATTCGTCACAGTTACAGACCTAATTCATAACATATAAAGTATTCACAGACGCAAATGATCTCAGTAATCGAGGGTCTTTAAATAAAATAAATAAAAATATATATATATATAAAGTAAAACAATTATATTTATATCGAGTGAGTTGTTTTCTATCGCCTATCTTTTTTACTGGTGACTGTCTAGGAGGAACATATTTTGTAATGCGTACTCGTAAAATCCACGTAAAAAAGATTGTTAGGAAAAATACTAACGAAACCCGTATCCAAGAATGTTTATGTATTTCGAGCTACGCGTAATTTTTCAACATGGCCATAAATGAAAAATATGTAACCATTTATTGTTCACCGAACAGGAGTAGTTCACTATATCTGAATTTTTGTAAAACGCTTTCCTATTTATTAACTCCGATCGAAGCAAATTATGAATTTATCGCGATCAACGTTATCGTTAATTATGGAAAAACTTTTACAAATTTTAAATGAAGATAAACGTACCTAAAAATACACAATTACCGGTGACTACTTTTAAATTCACGTACGTAATTTTAGCGGACGGAATAAAAAAATATAAATTTACGCTATGATGGAACAAAATGCTTTTAGTATGTACTGGGGCTATCTGAAAACTTTGTACGATATAATAGATGTATGTAAATGAAATGAAAAATTGTAAATATATATGAAACTGATACAAATAGTATCTACAAATGAGACCAGTAATAAGTAATACTGACGAAATTCGGTTATAAAAATGGCGACAGAAGTGTATTTCGTGTAAGAGATAATTTACAAAAAATATACATATATTCAATTTCAGATGTTGGAACCGTATAACAAGAGAGTAATTTTTCGTGTAAATTTTACGTATTTTTTCTATTTGAATATATATATATATATATATATATATATATATATATATATATATATATATATATATATATACTAGCTGACCCGGAATTTTTTAAAAATCGAAAATGAAATTTTCAACTCGCGATTTCTCGATACCGGTTAATTTTTAAGACATTGATCTAATAACATAGATTATAGATCTCCACGTCTACTTTGTTTTAAGACGAACCCAAACCCTTTAGCTACCATAGAGGCTTCAAAAAGGTCCCAAAACACAAAAACCCTTTAAGCCCAATTTTCTCGGCGATTATTCGATATAAAAATACGGCAATACCATCGTTAGACACGTCTTTTAATGACGAATAACTTTTATTATAACACTATTTCCAAAATTTCGAATCGTTCGCGAATTATTGCGAAAAAATCGAAATTTCGAAAAAATCGCAAGGGTCGGTCCCCTTTTGAAATTTTCGGATCGGGTTTGAATTTTTTTTTCGCGGTTTTTTCATTTCATCCGACAGATCTTATATAGTAACGACTATTTCTAAAGTCGGAATCGTTTAAAAATGCTTACGTCGTTCGCTATGCCTTGCCAAAGGTGGCAGGTCATCGATTTTCAAAAATTCGTAGCTCGAGACCTATCCGTAATAACTGAAAACAGTTTACTGTTTCGTATTGGTCATTTTAATATCTACCAAATCGATTCTATCGAAATTTTTCAAAAATCAAAATTTTAATGAGTCACCCCCAAACCCCCCCTTTTATAATTTTTCGAATTTCGACGACGACGCGGTTTAATAAATTTTTTTACGACGATCGAATTAGGTAATAAGAATTTTTTTCGTATCTCTAAACGTAAGCGAATTATAATATATAATTAACATTGGCCCATGCTAAATGCATTGTAGATTCAGTCGTCCAAAAATCGTCGGCAAAATTTTTAAAAATCGAAAATGAAATTTTCAACTCGCGATTTCTCGTTACCGGTTAATTTTTAAAACATTTACAATATGTCATAAAATATAGATCTCCACGTCTACCTTCTATTGAGCCCAACCCGAAGCCCCCATCTCTCATAGGGGCCGCAAAAAGGGCCCAAAACCCCAAAACCCTTTAAGCCCAATTTTCTCGGCGAGTATTCGATATAAAAACACGCGTTAACCGTTGTTAGACGCGTATTTTAATGACACATAACTTTCGTTTGAATAAATTTTCGAAATTTCGAATCGTTCGCGAATTATTGCGAAAAATAGGAATTTTTAAAAAATCGCAAGTACCCCTTTGAAATTTTCGGGTTCGGTTTGAAATTTTTTTTCGCGGTTTTTTCGCTTCATCCTATATATCTTATATATAAATGACTATTTGTAAAGTCGGAATCGTTTAAAAATGTTTACGTCGCTCGCTATGCCTTGCCAAAGGTGGCAGGTCATCGATTTTCAAAAATTCGTAGCTCGACACCTATCGATCGTAACGAAAAACGGTTTCTGTTTCGTATCGGTCATTTTAATATCTACCAAATCGATTCTATCGAAATTTTTCCAAAATCGAAATTTAAATAATTTACCCCCTTCAACCCCCTAACCAACCTGAATTTTTTCCCGAATTTTTCTCGCCGTAAAAACCATCCTTGAACTTCAACGAACATTTTAAAGAAAAATTGGCCAAATTGGTCCGGGCGTTGTTGAGTTATGCGCTTACAACGTTTAAAAAAAAATAAAAAAAATTTAGGGGTGGATTACCCTTAACATTTAGGGGGATGAAAAATAGATGTTAGCCGATTCTCATAGATACCGGATAAGCACAAAAAATTTCATCAAAATCGGTCAAGCCGTTTCGGAGGAGTATGGCAACGAAATCGCGATGGTAAAATAGGGGTTGATTGTAAAGGGTTGAAAATTCAGGGTTATATGTATTTACTAATGCTGTATCATAAAAAAATTTAAAAAAAAATGTATCTAAAATTGAAAAAAAAAAATAAAAAAAATTTAGGGGTGGATTACCCTTAACATTTAGGGGAATGAAAAATAGATAAGAACCGATTCTCATAGATACCGGATAAGCACAAAAAATTTCATCAAAATCGGTCAAGCCGTTTCGGAGGAGTATGGCAACGAAAACTGTGACACGAGAATTTTATATATTAGATATACGTAAAAAATTAATTTACGTACTGTATATAAAAACGAATACGAATAATTCGTAGGCTATTAAAATTTTCTTCATTTACCAACTACGTCATAATCAGGAACAGTGACAGTTGCAAAATTTCATTTATAACAGTATGTACGTGATTAATATTAATCGAATAAATTATGTACACGATAATAAACACATTTTCAAGTAATGCAATTTTGTGACTCGAGTCATCAAATATTTCGAATGAATCGAGTCAGTAAAATAAACAGATTCGAATCACTCGCTGTCTTGTAGATTTATCGACTCACCGACTCGTAAAATATCATGCGATTTGTCATATCAGGTTTATCTGATTATACGTTTAGTATAGAATTATCCCTTTCCAGTCAAATGTATCCATATGGATACACAATATTTATACTTGTATTTTTCACTTACTATAAGCTCAATGTAGTCATATGGATGCAATATTTATAGCATAATGTCAGCTACATAGATTGGTTGCACTGATACCAAATATAAACACATTTATATTGCTATAATATACGGTGTTATCTGTTGCATTATCTTACAGATTTTTGCGTGGTTGTTATTATTTGAAGCTACTTTTAGGTAAGTACATCACATATTTTTGTGAATTAAAAATTATTTATTGATTGAATATATATTTAGAAATACATTGTTAAAAAAAAACTGAAATAGTTTTATTCATTTATTATGATTGTTGTTTACATACTTGTATTCGTATTGATACATTGGGTATATGTGATCTCAATATGTATGTATAATGAAAATTTACAATTATAATAAGATTACCCAAATATTTTCTGTTATTGCTTTAGAAAGAATGAATTCTAAAGTATTACCGGATGATGTTGTATATGATTTACTTACGGCAGTAGATATTGATGGAAATATATCAGACACCGATTTTTTGGATGACGATGACGATGTTGCTCCTGATTTTACTTCTCTACAGAAGATTGAACAAGATATTTTTTTAGAATCACCTGAAGGTTATTAGTATTTTTACTTTCTTATAGTATGAATGTATTTATTTATGTTTTAAATTATTGAAAATTTGGTTCATTCACAATCCACCACACGGAGTGATGTATAATAAATAATATTTTTTCAGATGTAGAAAATGGTTGTTGTATCGAAGAGAGTGTGAGATGTTAGGTGTACGAATAAAACCTTTATTAGATTTTAAGATGGAGATTGCATTATCTCTTATGGATTCTGGAGTGGGCAAAAAGCGAGGAAGACCATCTAATTCTCCAAAAGATATGTCAAAGAAAAAAATTAGAAAAAGCAAACCAGTTGACACTGTTAGATTGGATAATGTTGAGCATTGGCCAATCCCGCATCATGAACGCAAACGTTGTGCATATTGTTCACGCTTGGCCAGAGTTTCTTGCAGCAAATGCAATGTTGGACTATGTATGAATACTAATAATAATTTCCTTATCACATACCATCGTGTAAAATAATTATTTTTAGTTTGTTTATTTAATTTTGTTTTTATATTTTTATTATATATTTCAAAAATTATTTTGTTATAATTTTAGTATAAGTATATTGAATGTGTATATTTTAAATTTTAAATTTGTTGTATTTCATTGGGTGCACATTTTAAATTTGTATAAGAATTTTTTCACATTTATTGTATTGTTTTATAAAATAATGAAGTTTAAATATTTCTTGTTGTTTAATGTGTATCATTTGCTCATTGTATCCATATGGATACCAGAAAATTAACTCTGTAGATAATGAAATTTTTTAATAAAAAATGATCAATATGTGTTATTTGAATCACTTTGAACATAATTTGACTGAGAAAAAAATATTGTACCATGTGATACATGGGTGGGCACAGTGTGATACATGAGTGGACTGGAAAGGGTTAATTTTCGAAGTACATATTTTAGAATTTTAGCTTTGTTTACTTCTATTATAATTTCAAGTTATTTGCATTATTTAATTATTTAATGAGTTGTAAGTAAATTTTAAATTGTTCTACATTTTAATTTATTGTTACATTCGTGTATTTAAATTACTTTAAATATATGATATATTTTAACTATATTGTTCGGCATATTAAAAAGAAAAAGTAAAATATAATCTACACAATTGTATTAATTTCTTATGCATAAATACGTGTACTTGTAGGAAATATAAACTATGTAATATTTCAAATTTTCAAATGTTACTTTAGTTTACAAATTTTTCTATTAAAATGTATATACTTCACCCTTACAATTACATATCAGCAAAGCATGAATCATATATAAATGAAGATTCGACTGTTAGTGATTAGATGACTCGAGTTATTCAAATTAAGAATCATTTCCAAGTCTACAGGTAACATTTTTAAGTTCTTTGTAGAAACTTCTCCATTTTATATTTATGTACTACTAAAAATATTTTCTCTTTTGCAAATTCATCATTTTCGAATTTAATGGTCACGAATACTTCGCAGTATCAGCGTGGATTGTTTGATTTATTTAATGATAATTTAGTTTGAAATCTCTGATTACACTTACGAATTCGTATGTATTTTCTTTTGTCCGAAGCAACAACCACTTCCGGGTGGTCTTCGTAATTTTCTTGAATATAACTTATTTCGTGTTACACTTCTCTACATAATTTAGATTTCTGTCATTACGATGCCGACACCAGGTAATTTACGATGATATATGACGCTTTCCTTCGTTAAAAAATAGAGTATTGTGCTTTCGCATATGCACACGCAAAAAGGCACTTTACTTATATCCTTAGAAGCAATGAATAATACTTACGAATCTGCTCAGAAGCCTTTGGAACAACTCTTATGCATAATCTGTTAAACGACCTAGGTGAAATCACTTTTAAATTTCAATGATTGCAAATTGTGTCAAAATGTTATGTACACCTCGTAGCAATTCCTGATCATTCCATAACTCAAAATAGATTATACATTTTCTAAAGATTAACACAAATTGTAGTACCTTTTCTTATATAAACACAATTTTGAGTATTGTAGAAGATACATACCCGATACATGCTTAGAGATAAACTGTTTTGAATTGTTTTTCTGGAAATTGCAAGGTTATAGCAAGGATACTTGAACTATTCGATGGGAATATGATGTTCTTCACAGATGGCTCTAAGGTAATTTTTCCTCATGTTTATTATAATAATCGATATTATTCTATAAATGCAGTTGAATTATGGAATGGGCGCAGGACATTTGTAAATTTTTTAGTTAAGTTTAAAATTTGAATTTTAAAAACGCGATTTTTTTAATCATTATAAAACAATGATGTTTAAAATTAAAACTATCGATAATTATTTTTCATGTTTATTATAATCATCGATATCATTCTACAAATAAATTGGTGTCAGCCGTAATAGAACACTGAGTTAGTTATGCTAAAGCTGTAATTTCGACAGGAATAAAATTCGTAAACGCGGTCTATTAATTAAATGGACAAATATCTTACACGTAAGTAAAGCAAAAAAATTGGAACATACACTCTTCGATCGATTAGATTATAACCCGATTAGCGATGATGTCCTGCTATTAATGAATAAGGCAAATTGGCATTCCTCACTTAAGTAAATTGAAAGTTCATAGGAATCAAATCTTGATTTAAAGTGTTCGGTATTTAAATACTTAGTATAACATTTGGGGAGTTTATACAATCACCGCCGAAATTAGCCATTTTTTAAACACAAATCACATTTGCATATTTTTGCTGAAACTTATTTAAAAAAAAAATGCTGAAAAAGTTAATGAGTAAAATCATTGATTGTCTAGAGCTAATGACACAAATTTGATATTTTGTCGGTAAAATTTTTCATCATTAATCGCAAGTATATATGTGATTTGTATTCTTGACGATAAAATATAATTTAAATGAAAACCGGCAACTAAATAATAAAAAAAAAAAAACAAGATAATAAAATATAAAAAACATACTTGCAAGATTATAATATCATCATTCATCCATACCGTCTTCATTATACAAGAAATAGATACCAAACAGCATCAATGGAGAACAAAATCCATACTATATTTAGCATCGTCGTACAATTTAAGGGATTGAGAGGATTTAGGACATTTTTATTGTCCATCTACTGGAATAAACTCCGAATACCTCAACCGGTTTAATAAACGTTGTTTATCCCGCGCACAGAATATGGAAATCGAATGCATTTTCCATTATTAAAAGAAGTAAAAAGAAATATAGTAAAATATAAACGTCTGATTTAATAATTAATAAAAATATATAAAAAAGAAACTCAATAACGCGATAACAGAAAATAAGATCACCCGAACTGCAGTACATACTACCCTCATAAATGAAAAAACAGAGCACCCGCCATTTTTCATCTGATAAAACTGAGTACCCGCTATTTTTTATCCCACAAAAGTGAGCACCCGCCATTTTTCTTTCCGTTGACTTAAATTAAGAAAAATATGCTGTTTTTAAATAATTTTTACAAAAGTATACTTTTTTTCTTTTAAAAAATAATGTTTAAATAATTTTAAAAATGTTAAAATTAATTGTAATAATTTCGAATAAATTTTTTTCCTATTAATTTTAAAAATTAATAACTTAATATCTCTCTTTAGCCTGTTGGGTACATTCAAAGTGAAAGTATATGTTCTTATTAGCTTAATGTTTAATATACCTAAAAACCTAACTTAACATAAAAATTATGTATAAATTATTTTAAAATGTTTGTAATCAATTATAATAATTTTTAATCTAATTCATTATAAAATTTTTTTGCAAGAAATTTTTAAAATAAAAAATATTCAACTTATATCGATTCTAGAGCGCTCCAATCGGTAACATTTGATACCAATCATAGATTACTAGCATTACGGTTTGTTTATTTTAACACAAAGTTTGAAAGAAGTATAATTTATTTTCAAGAAAACCTTTTTGTATTTGAATTATGTGCGGTGCTTTTAATAAGTACATTTAGTCATTTAAAATAAATAACCGACAAATAACGAGTTTTTTGTTTCGATTTTGTTGATTTAATAAATTTGGAAACACGTTAACAAAAATTAAATTTTTTCAAAAATTTTTTTTTCGTTACTAGTCGTTTTTATGCGAATGAAATATGTGTACCAAAAATAATAAATTTTTGAAGGTAGCTGTATAATCTCAGATTTAGCCTAATAGTTGGAAGTGTTCTTTTTTTCTCCAGCCGCTTTAATTACTATTTAGTGCAAATCGTTCTTTTAATACCGTCGTTATTATTCCTTAAAACATATAATCTTCCGTTAAAATTTTACATCCGACGAGCTGGTTATACAATATTCATAATTATTTCAATGTTGAAATATACGTTGTTGTAAATCGTAGATGCAGTTTACTCTTAGAAAATAATTACTTTAACATAAACATTGAATGGGTTTAATTATTAACAATGGGAAACTTGTAATTACAGTCAATACTGAGATAATCAAAAACGGAAACATGTATTTATTTCAAATAGGTTTCATTATTGATGTTTTTTTTTGTTCTATCAGCTATCAACAAATTAGTGTAATAGTTAATATTTTTTGAAATCGAACATGGCCACTATAAGTCCGATTATATTTCATATCCAGAAGTAGAAACGTTGGGAGACTCGAGCTCTTCTACATTCCTCTATAGTCTATAGTATCGGAATTAAACAGAACAGATCATGATCAAAAACATTTCCCCTGTAGGAAAAGGAAGGATAATTAGACCAAAGGAAGGCATAATGGACAACAGGGTCAATTGGCTAACTAAATCACTCTTAAATACATGAGAGGTTAATGTTATTTTAAATTTAAATACAGTATGACCTCACTTGATCGTGTTAAATTAAGAAATATATTTTAATCTAAAAAAAAAATTATCTTTCTACCGGATTTGGACTCCAATAGTATATTTCTAAAATAAATTTTTATGTAAACGTATATTTTTCATAACGAATTTTATCACATTTGACATAATATGTGCCTCACTCGGATTAATACTAATCTAGAACGATAGGCGAATATCCAGCGCCTTAAAACCGGGTCGTTTCGGCTAAGACAGCACACTGTAACAGAAAATCCAGTGGTATGAAAAACCCCCGCTTTATATTTCATTTCCTAGTACTAATATGACACGTCAAAGAATAGAGAATATTAATTCTGCGCCTACACGACATTTTCAAAAAATAGTGTCAGACAATATTGTACCGAATCAAAAATTGACTACATCGTCGTCTATCAAAGATATAAAAATGTAGTCAGAACAATAAAAAAGTTATCTGGAGCATATATTCGAACAAATCAAAACTTACCAATGAGAATTATAAAAGGAAAACGAAAAAAAAGTTAAATGCGAAATGATTTAATTATAAAATTGATGATCAATGCGAAATTATTATGGAACAGATGGATAAAAAATTCGATAGAGCAACACAAGATAATGTAGAAAATCATTGCAACGGCATTATAAATATTATATATATTATGAAACAATAAATAAAATACCAAAAATGGATGACAAACGAAATAACTGAATGATGATCGAAAAGAAACGCATTTTAAAAAATAGACACGTGCAATAATATAAAATTATTAACCAAGAAATCATAATCATAATTAAGTTCCGTCTCCGTATCGAAGGTAGGCGACTACTTACCTATACATATTTTGTTGTACAGTGCAATTAGCGTACAAGGTAATCATAATATGGAGTTAGCACACACACACACACACACACACACACACACGAGATAACTAAATGTAATCACTTTGTTGTCACGACACAATGCAGGCTTGCGCGTGGTGGTTTGCCATTTCCTTCCATACAATATTAGGATTATTTATATTTTTATTTTCTGACGATAGTTTTTGCGTCACCGATCGTATTCGAATAGAAGTCCGTGTTCTAGCCAGCAGGCTAACCCAGCGACTAAGGAACACAGGGCAAAAATATGAGAGACAAAGAAAATTTCGTATGAGAATATATGTTCAGAAATTGAAAAGTTAAATAAACGTACAAAATAATAAAAGGAGCAACTGGAACTTATAATAATGAATCAACCAAATTGGTAGATAGACGTGTTATAATAATATTACACAAAGAAGAAAGATTGAAAGTATGTAAAAATTTATTCCAAGATATTAGACCTATTAGCAAAGATTCTATGATAGGACCACAAATTATAATTGAACAAGTAGAAGTTATAAAAAAAGGATTTGATCAAATATCAGTTGAAATTATAAAAATAGTAAGTTAAAAGTTAAACATTCCTGCTCAAATTATTTACTAATACATATGACACGGGAAACATTACGGATGACCGATTGAAATTAACATTCGTAATGATACCTATAAGAAAAGAAATGCTAAAAAATCTAAGGATTATCGAAGTATCAGCTACTTATTAAAAAATTTCCCTCAAATAATGTGAAACATAATAAATGAGAATAGATATTCTAAATAAAACAGGCGTTCATGATGAAGATATACGAATTATAAAAAAATTATACTGCAATCAAACAGCAAATATTAAACTTGAACACCGTAATTCGGAAGATGTTGCGATATGCAAATGTGTAAGGCATTGTCACCGCTGTTATTTAATATATATATATATATATATATATATATATATATATATTCACAAACAATTTTCGAAGAAATTTAATACCGATATTAAACGGAGAACTAATAATAAATATCAAATATGCGAATGATACCATTTTAATATCAAATAACCTAAAAGAATTACAATATAGTTAAAGGATGTGTTCACCGCGGTATGCAAAGAGTACAAATTGACACATCTAAAAACAAAATACATGGAAATAACTAGAAGGAACAGATATTTAAGAACATCATCGACAGCCTATAGCGAAAGGTATCTCGAATATTAATTAATATATAAACGAACAACGAAATAAAAATACGAATCCAGAATGAAATACATCTTTTAAATTAAAAGTAATATTGCGCAATAAGAGTATAAGTATCGAATTACAATTAAGATTAATAAAATATTACGTATTTTCAGTATTATCATATGGCGAAGATTTGAAGAACTATACATTGAAAATTAGAGAAGAATTTGGTCATATATCGTCGAATACTGAAAATAAAATGAACGGATGAAATACGAAATTGTGAAGTATTAATTCGATTAAATAAATGTAAATAGAACAAGAAGATTAAAATATTTTGGACATATAATAATGCGTCACTCGCAACAATATCACTCTTTTATATAAGACCAGATCGCCAGCAAGAAAATTATAGTTTTATTTATTTTTTTTTAAAGTTAAAATGTTCTGAAACGTATTACAAAAAAAAAAAAAAAAATTGTAAAACGTTAGCCGACGTTCGGTAACAGATATTTTTTTTTTTTTTTTTTTTTTTTTTTTTTGCATACAATCTATCCTAGCTGGATAATAAGTAGCACTGTTATTGGATATATCGAATATTAACAGAACGCCGCCCAACGACAGCCATTCTTCATTTGATGAACATGGGTTAAGACCGGTTAAACAACTCCACTTGCGTGAGTCTTTTCAGCCGTTGAAATTTAACGCTGTTATCCTTAAGATCGGCTGCCAGCGGATTCCCGTGATACTGCAAACGCTGGATATATCTTTCACTATGAATGTTGATAGTTTCCTTTACAGTTGGCATGTGGAGATCCTTATGAAGGTCGTCATTGCGAATATACCACGGCGCACGCACAATGTTACGCAGGACTTTTGCCTGGAATCGCTGGAGTATTTTTATTCGTGAATCGCTGGCTGTTCCCCATATTTCGATTCCGTAGGTCCATATTGGCTTCAGAGTAATTTTATATAATAGAACTTTATTCTCTACGGACAGCGATGAATATCTATTTATCAACCAGCTCATGCTTCGTAGTTTTAGATCCAGTTGTTTCCGTTTGGTGTCAATATGATCTTTCCAGGTCAAACGTTGATCTAGATGTAGCCCTAAATATTTTATTTTGTTTACTGTTGGGACCGTTTTTCCATTTAACTGGATCGCCACGTTTGCAAATTTTTTGTTTAACGTAAATAGGAGGTAATTCGACTTCGACTCATTAACTGCAATTTTCCATAGTCTAAGCCACTTCTCCAGTTGCAGAAGATGATTCTGGAGTTGTGTGGTAGCAACTGTTAAATTACTATCAGTAGCTAATATCGCCGTATCGTCCGCGAACATGGCTGTAGTAGTGTATCTGTTTTCTGGAAAATCAGATGTATATATCTGGTATAACAACGGACCGAGTACACTGCCCTGAGGAACTCCCGAGCGTATAGGATATATTTGTGATCGGGCACCGTTTATATTTACTTGATAATATCTGTCTGTTAAATATGATTGTAATAGCGTATAGTATTGGTGTGGCAAGTTCAGTTTCAGCTTGTATAGTAGGCCAGTATGCCACACTTTGTCGAAGGCTTTCTCGATGTCGAGAAACACCGCAGGGCAAAATTTTTTGTTTTCAAAAGTACTGTTGATTAAGTTGACTATTCGATGAGTCTGTTCTACTGTGCTGTTTGTTTCTGAAACCAAACTGCCAATTTGGTATTATGTTTTTATCATCGAGAATAGATTGTAGTCTTTTTAAAATTAGTTTTTCGAGCAATTTTGACATAGTCGGTAGTAGGCTGATAGGTCTGTATGATGTGACTAGTTCTTGTGGTTTCCCTGGCTTCTGCAGCATAATTATAGATGCGAATTTCCACTGGATAGGGTAGTAACCTGTACGGAGAATCGCGTTAAAAATATACGTTAGGAATACTATTGCTTTCCGTGGCAAGTTTTTAAGCATTACTGCGGTTATTAAATCATAACCGGGTGATTTTTTTGGGTGAAGCTGTTTTCGTATACACGTCTTCACTTCCATTGGTGATATAGAATTGATAGGTGGGCACATCTGAAATGGTGTTTTCAAATAGTTACAGATATTTTCCTCTTCGGGCGTTAATGTACTATTATTATCGTGATGAAAAATTTTACAGAGATATTTACCGAATTCCTCTGCCTTTTCTTGATCTGTTCTTGCCCATTGGCTGTTTTCCATTCTAATTGGTGGACGCTGAGATACATGATTTATCTTTATATTGTTAATGGCCCTCCATAAGGAATAATCTGTATCTGCCGTTGGTGTAAGATTGGTTAAATATTTATGAAAGACTTCATTTTTCATGCCTGAGAGTGTTTTCTTCAGTTTTTTGGTCATTTTGTTGAGTGCATTTTTATTTGTTGGGGTCCTATCATATTGCCAAACTCTTCTTAGACGTCGTTTTTCTGCGATCATATCTTTTATCACTTTCGGGTGACTTGTTGTTCTTCTACCTGTCTTATTTATCGGAGTGGCTAAATATGCCGATTTTTGAATACACTTAATAAAGTGTTCGACCCCCCTCTCAATATCTTCTTCAGTTTTTAACGAAATGTTGAGATCAATTTCACTTTCAGCCATCTCCTGAAACATATGGCACCGTAATGATGATTTCTATATATCCTTTAAATCATTCGTAATTGTTAAAAATGATTTTAATCCATCTAACACGAGTATCAGAATGATTAGCTGAAATAATTTCAAAAAGGTACTCTAGCGAGATATTATTTGTTAAAAAAGAAAATACCTACTTTCTTGCTGTCAATTCGGATTTAGACTCCTTCCTTTCAATAACACACACACTTGAACTATCAGACTGTGTGTTCGATTTTAAATTTCTATTAATCTCGAGGAAACATTCGATGATCTTTGTAATAATGATCCAAAGATAAATTTTTATTCAAATCTAATATTTTTAATTAAAACTGACAAATATAACGATGGTATCCCGTGTTAAAATACAAAAGTTTTCTCTTGCGAAAAATTTGTTGGCTAGCATTCCTCGGGATAGTATCTTGACGACGATTTTATTATTAATAATGATATCGTGATCTACAAGTGTCGAGTGTGTCGTGTAAATTTAATTAGTTCTAATTTTTTAACACCACATTGAGATGAAATACAATCAGTTACACGTAAAATTTCGTGATATATATTGCCTGCTACGTACAAAATTCTAGTTATTAATAACAAACTTGTTCTATATCACACGGTGCTAAAAACTAATTTTTGGGTCTCACGGAGCTCCACTAGAAACATATTAATAGTACGCGTTCAAAATAAAGTATTACGTTCGATAACAAATATGTTTCTTGGTTTATTTCGAATAAAACATGGTAGAGACATCGTGCATATAACAGAAGTAATATCGGATAAAAGTACAAGGTATCTGGGTAGACTTTAACGACATAATTTTCTCACAGTTATACTCATGAACAACTGGAGAAAATTAGAAGTCTACAAAGGAGAAAAGTTTTTGACTTATAAATGTAGAGAATGCCTAATATCCTATCATCAGCAGAGATAATACTTGTAATCTTTTACCTGAAGTTCAATGAATTTTATTCGAAATTATTTTTTGTTTCCTTTTTTTTTTTTAATATTGATCGCAAATTTACTGAACAGCCCTAGGACCAGTTGTAAGATTTTAAAAAACCGTCCTTTAACCAGTCTTATAAAATTACTAAATCCATTTGAATTAATCTTGAAAAAATATAACAAATTATGCTACCGACCGTCCATTTTCTTTTTTTTTAAATCTAAAATACGTTATTAATAACAATCGTATCAACTGAAAAAATGATAAATTCTATTGAGGTCAAATCACAGTAAAGTGATATTTAATAATCACATCTAGATAAACACGATAATAAAGAAATGTGCCGAGAAATTAAAATTCATAAATTAATCTATATATATATATATATATATATATATATATATATATATTTGGCACAACTATTGAATTTGCATGATATAAAGTAACTACTCAATTCAACATTAATCACTATTAGTTCAAAATATTATTAAAGAATTTTAAATGCTTAATTCATAAGATGCATTTATTTTCTTTATTTAAAACACATCATGAATAACCATCTTACTACAAATTCCTTAATATTCTTGTTAATAGCTCCATCATCAATTTATCCGAGCTCGTTATTAGAATGGATGAAAACAGGATTTACAAGATAAGTTTTTCCATGGTCAACTACTGGATAGAAAGCGCTGTATTGGATGTCCACGATGGCGATACAAAGATTTATCCGGGAAAATATTAGACTGTGAAACGGATCAAAAAAAGCCGGAAAAACTAGCAATAAATCTAAAATAATAAAAATGTACAGTTACAAATATCTCAGGACAGGAGGAAAGCAACGCCGGCGTCTTTAAATATATAATGTGCTGCTTAAATCGAGCTACTTAGTCACCTTAGAACGTATCAGTAGTTGATGGTACACCATACTCGAACAACGAATGAACAAATAGTAACTGTACGTGGCGTTTATTAAAGACACAGAAAACTTACATATTTTAATTTCATCATTATAATTAACTTTCTTCAATTTAATTCTTTCCGCGACTGGAATCATTATGTTTCTATAATTACTTATATCAGTAAAAATATAACATTACCGAGTTATATTTATTTTATTGATGTTTTTTCACTAATTGTAATTTAAATTTTAAAACTAATTCTATATAAATAGGTTAACTTGACACTTATTTTTGATGTAGTTTTACTATTACTGACAATTTAGGGAATTTTTGAAAAGAACAATATACGAATAATTTTCCAAGGAACAATACGAAAAGTGAGTAATTCATTCCTAATTTGTTTATTTTGATTCAACATTTTTTCGAGGTCTTAAAAATGAACAATCTAAAAATAATTTAGGAACCTAAAATCATAATTTAAGATCAAAATAAATAATTACTAAAAGTTCGATCTCGGTGACGTATTCTTAACGTTCACAATCTTTTTACATGAAACGAGCAAAATTTTAATAATCATAAAAATAAAACGATATATTCTTTAATGATAAGGTATGCAAATAATTAAAAACCAAGCTACTATAAATTCGTACTACTAAATATCGTTTTACGATAATTAATAATTTACGAGTCAATGTCAAATAATTGTTTTAAATTAAATGGTTTAAAAAGAGCAACGCCATACCGATAAATACAAGCAGCGTGAAAAAATTAAATCAGAGCACCGTACAACAAAATAATTGTTAAAATATTTACACGAAATGTAACGTATACAATAAAATTTCTTTTATTTATTAATGTAATTTTTCTTTTTACAAAAACCGTTATTATATTGAATTTTTTAATTTACGCTTTTCAATTATATAATTTTATAAAAGCCTAAAAATTATTAATTGCTTTTATTTCTGATTGACCTGCACACGTTTATTAATATATACAATTTTGCAATGAAATCATTGCAACGGACTGTTAGATTACAAAGAGTTAAGTAGCTGTCGTTATTAATAGTTGATTTTTTTTTTAATTTCAACAAAAACATGAAAATAAACTCAAACTTGATAAACAATAAAATGCCAATAATAATAATATTTTTAAAATTGAGAAACCACATTCATGTACTACAGAAATCAAAATTTTTAAGTATATTGCATATTTGAAGAATTTGAAATTATGTTTTTCTTGTGTAGATCATATATAAAAATCCAGGAATCTAACGAATAGAAATTAATTTAAATAAATTTCATAATGTCAGGAAAATATAAATATTTATTTAAGTAATCAAGTATTCATTTTAATAATTATTGCTCAATTCAATGTGCACAATACAATAAATTTAAGATTCTAAAAAAGCATGTTTGGTAAGTTAAAAAACAGAATGATAAATATTTATATTTCTCAACAATATTATTTTTAAAAATTGCAATATAAATAAACAACTAGATAATTAATTCAAACCAATTTCTCCGCCGCGAAGTCGCAGAACTAAATGAAGAGTTGATTCTTTTTGAATATTATAATCAGAAAGGGTACGTCCGTCTTCCAATTGTTTTCCAGCGAAAATCAATCTTTGTTGATCAGGTGGAATACCTTCTTTATCCTGAATCTTCGTTTTTACATTTTCGATCGTATCCGATGATTCAACTTCTAACGTGATCGTCTTTCCAGTTAATGTTTTGACGAAAATTTGCATTCCTCCGCGAAGACGCAACACCAGATGTAAAGTAGATTCCTTTTGAATATTATAATCAGAAAGAGTACGTCCGTCTTCTAATTGTTTTCCGGCAAAAATCAATCTTTGTTGATCAGGTGGAATGCCTTCTTTATCTTGGATTTTGGTTTTCACATTTTCGATAGTATCCGACGCTTCAACTTCTAACGTGATCGTCTTTCCAGTTAATGTTTTCACGAAAATTTGCATTCCTCCGCGAAGACGCAATACCAAATGAAGGGTTGATTCTTTCTGAATGTTGTAATCCGATAATGTACGTCCGTCTTCTAATTGTTTTCCGGCGAAAATCAGTCTTTGTTGATCAGGCGGAATGCCTTCCTTATCTTGGATCTTTGTTTTCACATTTTCGATAGTATCCGACGCTTCAACTTCTAACGTGATCGTCTTTCCAGTTAATGTTTTAACAAAAATTTGCATTCCTCCGCGAAGACGCAATACCAAATGAAGGGTTGATTCTTTCTGAATGTTGTAATCCGATAATGTACGTCCGTCTTCTAATTGTTTTCCGGCGAAAATCAATCTTTGTTGATCAGGTGGAATGCCTTCCTTATCTTGGATTTTGGTTTTCACATTTTCGATAGTATCCGACGGTTCAACTTCTAACGTGATCGTCTTTCCCGTTAATGTTTTAACGAAAATTTGCATTCCTCCGCGAAGACGCAACACCAAATGTAAAGTAGATTCCTTTTGAATATTATAATCAGAAAGAGTACGTCCGTCTTCTAATTGTTTTCCGGCGAAAATCAATCTTTGTTGATCAGGCGGAATGCCTTCCTTATCTTGGATCTTTGTTTTCACATTTTCAATAGTATCAGACGCTTCAACTTCTAACGTGATCGTCTTTCCAGTTAATGTTTTAACAAAAATTTGCATTCCTCCGCGAAGACGCAATACCAAATGAAGGGTTGATTCTTTCTGAATGTTGTAATCCGATAATGTACGTCCGTCTTCTAATTGTTTTCCGGCGAAAATCAATCTTTGTTGATCAGGCGGAATGCCTTCCTTATCTTGGATCTTTGTTTTCACATTTTCGATAGTATCAGACGCTTCAACTTCTAACGTGATCGTCTTTCCAGTTAATGTTTTGACGAAAATTTGCATTCCTCCGCGAAGACGCAACACTAAATGTAAAGTAGATTCCTTTTGAATATTATAATCAGAAAGAGTACGTCCGTCTTCTAATTGTTTTCCGGCGAAAATCAATCTTTGTTGATCAGGTGGAATGCCTTCCTTATCTTGGATTTTGGTTTTCACATTTTCGATGGTATCTGACGCTTCAACTTCTAACGTGATCGTCTTTCCAGTTAATGTTTTAACAAAAATTTGCATTCCTCCGCGAAGACGCAATACCAAATGAAGGGTTGATTCTTTCTGAATGTTGTAATCCGATAATGTACGTCCGTCTTCTAATTGTTTTCCGGCGAAAATCAATCTTTGTTGATCAGGCGGAATGCCTTCCTTATCTTGGATCTTTGTTTTCACATTTTCGATAGTATCAGACGCTTCAACTTCTAACGTGATCGTCTTTCCAGTTAATGTTTTGACGAAAATTTGCATTCCTCCGCGAAGACGCAACACCAAATGTAAAGTAGACTCCTTTTGAATATTATAATCAGAAAGAGTACGTCCGTCTTCTAATTGTTTTCCGGCGAAAATCAATCTTTGTTGATCAGGTGGAATGCCTTCCTTATCTTGGATTTTGGTTTTCACATTTTCGATAGTATCTGACGCTTCAACTTCTAACGTGATCGTCTTTCCAGTTAATGTTTTCACGAAAATTTGCATTCCTCCGCGAAGACGCAACACCAAATGTAAAGTAGATTCCTTTTGAATATTATAATCAGAAAGAGTACGCCCGTCTTCTAATTGTTTTCCGGCGAAAATCAATCTTTGTTGATCAGGCGGAATGCCTTCCTTATCTTGGATCTTTGTTTTCACATTTTCGATAGTATCAGACGCTTCAACTTCTAATGTGATCGTCTTTCCAGTTAATGTTTTAACGAAAATTTGCATTTTTTACGATTTTCTGAAATATATTGTAAAAATATTAGCTATTGCAGTATTATGTAATATTTTTTCAAGCATATAACAAAATGTTACAAGAATACAATATATATTAGTCTTACATAACTGCAATTTGTACTTCTTTTATTTTCATGATTTTTGTGCATGTCGTTGATTATACATTAAATCAAAACGTGTTCTTTTATATAGTAAAGTCATTCCAGCGGAATTTTAAAAATCAATCTGATTCAAAGTAACAAACGTAATAAACAACTATCCAAATGAAAAATTAATTATTCAATTTTAATGAGCTGTTGTTTACTGTTTGTTATTTTAATATGAATTAATGATTTTAACTTCGTGTTTTATGTTTCATTGCAATGTGTTAATTACAATGAACTGACTTAAACGACTAAACATTCATATCTAACTGTAATATTTAAATACTACCTATACTTTCCCTTTGAAACAATTTTGTAGTAATTTGTATTATTACTTGCTTTTGAAATATTCTGCACCTATATACATTTATTTTATGTATTTTAACATTAAAATTAAGGTAGTATTTAAATATTACAGTTAGATATGAATGTTTAGTCGTTTAAGTCAGTTCATTGTAATTAACACATTGCAATGAAACATGAAACACGAAGTTAAAATCATTAATTCATATTAAAATAACAAGCAGTAAACAACAGCTAAAATACGTAAAAGTAATTTATTGAATTGTTTTACACTCAATCGTAGTTGAATTATTTTTGTTGTCATTCTTAACACCTTTACGATTAAATAAAATAATTTATTTAAAATTAACTTGTGGTTTTGTACATGAAAAAACAATGATGCAAATATGCTTATCAGTTTAAAACATACACAAGGGCAAAGTTATATACTTACTAATCATTAAAAATAAAAAAAATATAATTAAAGTTACTTAGATCAATTACACATTACAATATTTGAAAATTAGTTTCACTACAACCAGGCTTCTAAATTGATAATTTTTCTAAATAAAATTATGAATAAACCTATATGTCAACGTTTTGCAACCTTGAATGACACTGATGCAACCTATTATTACGCAATAGCCACGTAGTAACTACGCATTGCAATGTCACTTTAAAATACACGATGAATTTATATATTTTATATGTTAGCAAACTTAATTAAAACACATATTTTTTAACTAATTAACGTCATTAAATAAACATTTTCCTCCATTGCTAGGGTATAATGTATATATATATATATTTGAATGACACTGATGTAACCTATTATTACGCAATAGCCACGTAGTAACTACGCATTGCAACGCCACTTTAAAATACACGACGAATTTATATATTTTATATGTTAATTAAAACACATCTTTTTAACTAATTAACGCCATTAAATAAACATTTTCCTCCATTGCTAGGGTATAATGTATATATATATATATATATGAGTGTGTATATACACGGGTTCAGAGTGAACATTTGAATAATTATAGGAATTCCTTTTTAGATATTATTATCCAACAAATAGTAAATAAAATTTCTTGAACAAAATTTTTAGTCACTGTAGTTTCAAAAAAAAAAAATTTCCTATGTAATCACGTAACATTTCAATAATCATTCAAACTAGACCTTTAAAAGCGTACATATAATTAATTGAAATATTAAAATATTAAATAAACCATATAATACTTACATTTAAAATTAACAATTTCCAAACTGACAAAATTTGCAATGAGTGAATAATGAAATGAAGCAAGACTAAACAAGCACACGTAACAAAAACAATTCACAATTGAAAATCGTGAGCAAATCAGACGAATCTATTGCGTTTTTTTCTCTTTCCTAACGTCCTTAACAAACAAACCTAACAACTTGTAACTTGTAACATTTCCATTGGTTCAAGTTGAATCACCTGACATTTACCATAGACATTCAGATTTTTCTAGAATATTCTTTTTAAGAATTTAATATTTAAATCGGTTAATTTATATGTTGGCAAATTGTTTAAAAAATTAGTTGCATAAATGTATTTTATATTTTTTCGTGTAGTTCTAAAAATTTTTGAAATTTATTTTAAAAACCGACTTGCAAGTAGTAAAAACATTTTTATTAAAACGTATTTTATACAATTATTGACAAAGTGGTTAAAATTATATATTGAATAAGGTTATAATAAATAATACTTTTTATCTATTATACAATGCATATATCGGAATGTTAATAAAAAGAACAGATTAAGTGCATGTGTTATAGCACATGCGGAAGCCCAATAAATGTAACAAAAATTATGTTCTCAGTTCTCTTGTTCTCTAGTTTTCAATAAATTGTTTCACATACATGAATCATGACCATAAGAGAAAACTAAAATATTAAAAATACCAACAAAGATGGGGATTTAGTTCCTAAAATTTATTTTTTACATTGAGTTAACACTTTTCTCCATGTGTCTATTCTTATCAGCAATATTCCATATACGATTTAACATAACTAGTCTAGCAAAGATAAATTTGATATTCGTCATATACATAAAATGATTATATACAATAAAATTTTATATTTCTT
The DNA here is from genome assembly GCA_032883995.1 of Coronaproctus castanopsis. Taxonomy (NCBI): domain Eukaryota; kingdom Metazoa; phylum Arthropoda; class Insecta; order Hemiptera; family Monophlebidae; genus Coronaproctus; species Coronaproctus castanopsis. Next base: position 81,982,910 of record CM065053.1, on the reverse strand, counting down.
CGGTGGTTTTAAAATTTTTAGGCATAGTAACTATGGTTATGATAGAGATGCTTTCTATATAAAACCATTAATGGCTTATGTTGACTATTTCAATGATGCGATTATAACAGCAAACTATATATATAAATTGATTATTCCTCATGATTCATCGTAATTTGTAATTATACATAAATATTAATGTAGTTCAAAAAGTAGGTTTTGTAAAAATAAACATTCATTATAGATACTTTTCTTTTGTAGTTTTTTGTAAATTAGATTATATAAGTGAATCTTCTTGCACGTCATTTGCCGATAATATTAAATTATAAAATATTTTAGTTAGAATTCAGCACTTAGTTTTGATACTGCGAACCCAGTTCGATATAGACGATTCTAAATTAAATTTTGTCTATTACATATATATATATATAAACGAATTCAAGAAATGGGCTTATTTGGAACTTTTATTACCACAATGTGTCTTAGAATCTCGTCTCCAATTGACTGATGGCGTTTACTGTTGAAATTTCATGTCACAAGTTCGCTTATTATAGTTTCTTTTTCACTTTTATTTATACCGCTTGATCTTAGATATAAGAACTGAGTGTTCTCTTTGATAATCTATCTCGAATGACTACTTCCACTATATATATCTACATCTTGGAACTTTTCAACGGTGGATAAATTTCGTAAAAACGGCTTACACTGATTTATAAATAAATTCCAGCAATAAATTAATAATGTATGGCGTTTTGATTGGGTTTTCAGGTATACTACACGTATATACTTCACATATACGAAAAAATACATACACTTAATATGTGTACTACACATTCGTACATACATATAAACCCGCAAGCAATGGACTGTATGACGCATTTGACCTTTCATACGTCTAACAAGTGTAGTTTCCTCATAATTTTATTATAAATTACAAAGGAAACCGGCAAGCAAGCACAAATCTACAAAATATTGTGTATTCTCCTAAGGCAGTGTACTATTTGCCTGCTTGTTTATACGTGTTATGTATCGTGTTAAGGGCTTACCACGCTTTTTAAAATTCTTTAGGTTATTTTTTACTGCTAGTGGTAATGAGTTATAAATGTCTTGTATTCTAGAATATTTATTGAATTTTCGCTCTTGCAGTAAACCTTGTCCTTCAATAAAATGACCTGTATTTTAATTCAGCATATGGTTTTATTCCTAAATATATATTCAAGTAAGCAAGTGATACAGTTCACGAACATACATAGTGTTCATGCGATAATGATGTTTTTACTTTAAAGGTAAATTTAAATAACAAGTTTCACAATACTCGAAGAAGTCTAAAAAAACCAATAAGTATACGATTCTGTATATATAAGCTCATTTCATCGTTTATAACATCTCCAATTAAATCATGCTCGTACTATTCTCTCGAAAAATAGTTTCACAAACATTTGCTTAAAAGATATTTTATTATTATTTATTTATTTGTCACGCACAGCAACTAAGGCTAGAAGCACGCAAATGGAATTACAAAGTTGTAATAGTTTTTTCATTTTCCACTTTTACAAGTATTTTATTATATCGTTTTGCAAGTAATAAAGAGATTCATTATTTATTACGTAATAACATAAAGATACCTATAGTTTAGTTTTATAATTGTTACTGCATTTTGTACATTTTATTTTTGAAATATTAATGATGTATAATGGTTTTCTTATTTTGGTTTATTGTAAAGGGATATATAGAAAAATTGTAATGTAATATAATATACTGAGATGAAACTAATTTGTATTTCACATTTATGTCTCTGTAAAGTCCAGTAGTTTCACAATAAACATAGATAAATTTTTATTTTGATATTTAAAAAATAAGTACATTAATAAATATAATAATGTAATCAATTATAAAGAAATATTAAAAATCAATATATATTGGGCCCTAAAAACTAATTGATGGTTTTCACATTCATATAGTGGTTTCATTAACGAAATTAATACTCGACGAAAATCTTGTAGACCAATAGATAAAAATTAAACTGCTAACGCGCTAAATGAAAAATAAACATGCGCAAAATGATAAAATTTCGATACAATAAGAACGAAATTACACGAATGCTTGGCATGTATGCTTCTATTATATTTGTATTTATCACAATGCGGTGATAATTATTCATAACTATGAATAGATCTAATAATGAGAGCAGAACTACTAACATACATATATGAACTTTTTTATGTATATTTACGATTATTGGTTTGCACGTGTGCATCGAGTGAATACTACTAGAATACCATACATGACCTCAATTTGTTGACGATGCTCATCAGATTTGTTTTAAATTTACACACACATAAATATATACACACATATATATAGCGCGATACAAAAAGTAAAGGTATGGGCCTGCACAGTCATCAAGCGGAAAATCGTTAATAATGTCGAACAATAATTAACGTCGACGTCGTTATGATCACGACAACCCACCTTCTGGGATGTTCAACTAAAGAACAAAAAGAATATTTATCAATTAGTCGTCATATAAATTTTAAATTCTTCATATACTTATACAAATTTCGAGTTTTTCATACATTTATATAAATGTTAATCAAATTTAATTAACATATTTCAGAACGGTTAACGTTTATTGTCGTAGCTCATTTAGATCAAATAATTTTCTCGAATAGTTTTTATTCGTCCTCAGTGTTATATCCAGATTATAAACGTCTATCTTCAGAGCAGCTATTTATTAATGGAATATTTTTATCAAATTGTAAAATTTTACATTTTCGTTTCATTACTTATTATGAATATTTCACACGTTGTTCATCAACGTGATCGAGGATTATTTGTACCGAAATTTTCGTATTATCGACGTTTTCTTTAAACGCGGAAATGGAAAATTAACATTCTTGTAAAATTCAGTTTTCTTAAAATCATAATGATTACGCGTGTACTTTATAGCGTTTCGTGAATAATATATCATACACTTCAACTAATATACTCGATACTTGTATTCACATTTATTAGCATAGTCGCGCTCGATTAATTCTGGCCATCCGAGAAGTTGTATACTAGAAACATTGTAGACATTTTCCAATTTAACAACTATTCATAATAATTAAAAAATAATAATATTATCCTACATATTATGTAAAACTTCAGTTTCTTAAAATTTCTTTCTAAAAAATAAAAAAAATAAAAAAAAAGAAAACAAACCATACAATTGAAAGATAGGCAGCCGAAAGATAATAACAAATCCGGTTTATAAGTGTACTACCGATAAAGAAAATTGGATACCTGCGGAGTAGCGTATAGCAGAGAGACATCGCATTCTTCGCTGTCCGTGTTTATGATTTATGTTCAGTTTTCTATTCCACCTCTTCGATTTGAATCTGGGAAGAGTCGTTTTTAAGAACCCGAATAGTTTCCATTTTAAACGTCTCGTGTTTTCTCCTCATGATACATGTAAGACCGGTTAGACGAAGTTCTGTTTTTATAATTACTATATAACTACAATAATAAAGTCGCCTAATTCCGCAACCCCTGGCTACATTTTAACCTCTGCTCGTTTTATAGCCCGTTTAACGCATTCAGTTCGTGATTCGAGTTGGTTCTTTCCTATCTTAAAACTTGTACTACACACACACACATATATATATATATATATATATATATATATATATATATATATATATATATAATGATAATTGTGTACCTTCACCTCTTCACCTAACCAGTAAAACCTAGGGATATATGGATTCGTTAATAAATACTTCGATTTCAGAAGCGTAAAGCAATATTATCGTAAGAGTACAAATATTTAAATTAGTGTTTTTATAACGAAAATCACGCTGTTTCTCAACCTGTATCGAAAATTAATAAAAAAAAAATCAAAAACGGACCTCCTTAATTTTATATTTCTCGTTCATTTATTTTTTATCAATATATTCATTTTTTTTTTCTTAAAAAAAAAAAAACAAAAAACAAAACCGACATAACTCTTATATAAACACGAACACGGTCAGAAATTTACGAATATTCTGTATATTTCAAAAATATTTAAGTTTAATCTTTTATTATACAACCCCGACTAATTTAAATTTATATCTGATTTAGAACTCGCTAACTTGTGCACATGATACATATTTACGAGCATTATATGATTTAAATGTTTACTTTTTCATTTTCCTGAAATATATCGACTGATTGATTACTAGGACACGTTTATCGATATCGCTGAAACAACATATTATCATTAATAATCGATATAACAAACGGAATAACGATAAAATCGAAAATTATTAAGGTATTTACAATAAATTAATATCATTACAGGCTTTCTCGTTTATATGTGCTATCTACAATTTTCTAATAATTTACTATCTGCATATATATATATATATATATATATATATATATATATATATATATATATATATATGTATAAGCTATATATAACGGATTGTACGTCCGTTCGCAAGTTTTTTTTTGTTACTTTTTACTGCAATTTAATGTACTTTAATTAATTTTTACAACTTTTACTTTTCTTTAATAATCTTACCGATATGAGAGGTAACATTACTCGTTACATAATCTTTACTTATGTATATTTAATTCTTTCTTTTATATATATATATATATATATATATATATATATATATATATATATATATATATATATATATATATATTTGTTCTTGTTCTGAACCTCCGATACTTTTTCCCTCTTAATCGGTACTCATTTCTTCTTAGTATTCACAATAAGCCCGTTTCATCTTCCAGCCATTTTCCTTTTCTACTTTTAATTAACGATGTAATCCTAAAGGTGTCGTGTATTACTTAAAACAATGTTACAAACGTTATCATCAACAACTCAGATAGATGCGAGATAATGTTTCCACTTAGCGAGAAGTATCTGAACAAAATTAGACGGCTTTCAAACGGAACATGGAAGCTACGATAAAATTGTGAAGCGATTAAAAAATAAACTTCGCGCGATTGTGGCGAAACAGCTCAGTCAGCAAAAGTTGAACTCTAGAGGATGGCTGCGAAGATATGTATTATTAAACTGATGGGCCCAACGGCGGAATGAGTACAAAAAATTCGTTTAAGTACATAATAGTAATTAGTTCATTGCTTTACTACTTTGGTTTTAATTTTTAATGTTAAGAAATTAACATGTAAAATACGCACGCGTTACTTTTAACCTCTTCTTTCAACATTATTTTTATGGATTTTTACATTAAAGTAACAGTAGACGCATTTGAGATGTAAGTTGAAATAAAACTAAACCGTATTCTGTTTTTCTAAACGGTAGTTTTATACCGAAACGATCTAAATCTCTTTTTCGGTATATTTATTTTAAAAATTACATATTCTTATATTTTATAAATTACGTATTTATTTCGTGTAACATATTCTGTAGAATGTGTTATGTAGTGATTTTTATTAAAATGAACAACAAAAACGAAGTTAAAATCAGTACTACATTTTTTTCTTTATGAAAAATCACAAAGCTTTTCGGCTATTAGGCCATAATCGAGTGAATATTTAAAAGATAAAAAATACAAAATGAAAAAATATTAAGATTACAATTCACAAAATAATCAACGAAAACAAGAACAGTATTAATAAACAGTTTTATTAATTTCATTTTGCACATTTTTGTGAATTGTAATCTTAAATTAATATTTTTTTATTTTATACTTTTTATAATTTTAAATATTTATTTAATAATGGCCTAACAGCTGAAAAGCTTTGTGATTTTTCATAAAGAATTTTTGTTTAGTGATTTTAACTTCTTTTTTTGCCGTTTATTATATTCATATATTACGTATCGGTCGAAAAGGACACTTTTTTGCGCATTTATCCATACGTTTACTAACACAAACACACATAGCCTAAACGAATATTCGAAGCTATTATTAAGAATGTCAGAGATATCTTAACACGTTATATTATTTACTAGCGCTGGGAAGCGATTAAAAATTAGCATTCTGCTGTAAAAAGAAACTTTGTATAACTGCGGTAAATTTTTTACAACCTGATATTAAAAAAAATTCGTTCATTAAAATAAATGTATATCTCCATGAAAATATGATCGATTATGAATGGAACAAAAAATATAATTACAAGGTTTTTAAACTATCAATGTATCCAGTAAATACAACTTTGACAGGATGGTTCTACTTTATTTAAAATATACCTAACATAAATATTTCAAAGCTTTTGGTGTAACGTTCTTTGTAGAAGAATATTTCATTAAATTGTTCAATTTTTTTTTTTTTTTTTTTGGTATCCAATTTTACGAATGATTTGTGAATACAGGGGTTGTATAGGTTACGAAATTAAATACGAAGAAGACCCGCTTCATATTTATCGTCAATTTGTTTAACGTTGATTATTGTGTCATCAGCGCAAAGATTACTAATCATTCGTTATTGATCTTTTTAATTTCAGACTTTTTCAAATATATTTACATCGTTAACTTAGTATTCCTTTTAAACTTGGATGGATGTAACAAAATTATTACAAAAGTCGCGTTGAACTTTTTTTAGGTTCACACGATCCATTAAAATTACTTCCACGATTAAATAGAAACAGGTGAAACACTGACACGCGGTGTTGATGACATCCAATTATTGTTGCAGTTGCTACAATATAGAATTTCAGATTAAATCGAAAAAAAAAATGAAATTTTCACGTGTTTATAGTACCTTTTTTTTATTATTATTAATTATAAAATGGTACTCTACAAAATTCTATCATACATCTAAAGATGAAGTTTAAACCGAGCTTTTTCATTTTTAAAGGTTCGTATTTAATTAGCTAATTCTTAAAATTACGACATGTTATTTTAATAATATTCCTTTTTTTTACTTTTCTCTTGTAATTTTTAAGAATTAATTTCACTGATCACATAAAGTGAAACTAAAATAAGTACTATGTATATAAGTTTTAATAGCATGCATAAAAATAATCATTTTTAGTGGAAAATAAACTCTCAAACCCGTTCTTTAAAAAAAATTACCGATAACTATCATGATAAAAATAAGCGTGTAGAAATTTAAAGTAGTATCGTAGAATTAATTATTACCCTAAACATTTAAAAATTTTAATAGAATTCGGGATTGAACAATTAAAAGTAATTAACATCTCTGGAAAAATTGAGTCAAAAATTATGACGTAAATATTTATATCACAAACATCATCAATTCGTAAACGTTGGGGGTCTCAAAAAATGTATGTCGACATGACTCAGTTCCACGAAAACATGTTAAAAATTCGTTAATGATCGAGAAATCGTTGTTGAATTTCTCCCTTATTCAAAAGATAACATGTTGTCGTCTTTCTAATTATTGTAATTGATCATCCCTACATACATTCATTGTTATCCTATTCCATTCTACAGAGTCTAGTGTCTCATGAAGTAACTAACACCAAATTTTTTTTTTTTTTTTTGCAGCAATTAATGCTGGTATTAATGAAAATCGAGAAATCATTCGACGTGAAAACGAACATAAATATTTAAGGTAGCTGAACAAGAAAAAGCCGTAACCTTAAAAGTTGAGAAATCACAAGGTTTAATATAAGCTGGAACTTTTCGTTAACACTATCAATGGAGATGAAAAATTGATAATTTCAGAAAGAGGATCAAACGGATAATTGCAAATATCGTTAGTCAAATTAAAGAACAGTCTATATCAAGAGCTACGAAATTAGTACAGAATCTTATTGAAGACGTTATTTAATTTAGACGAATAATCGATTAAGTTCCCATTATATCAGCAAGTTAACCGCTGCAAATTTATAAGAAACTTAGTAAAGAATTTTTTATACGTACGTTATTTACAATCATTCCATTATCGTGATAATTTATTTCAGGTAATTTAGATATATAACATGAAAAGAATCTTTGGCACATATCCAATAAAAAAAGCAATGACGACTATTTTTAAAAAACTTTCAAAATCGATATATATCGATATTTAGAAATTCAACTTTTTGTGCGTCGTTTTTTAGAACGCCGTATTTTATATACTTTCGCGTGTTTACAGAATTAAAGTATGGCTTTATTTAATAATAAAGGTATTATCCAATTGTAATGTTTAAAGCACTTGTCGATTATGGAACGTTTTAAAACAAAAATAATTGTTCTTAGAAATGTAACATTCATATTTCTTTCCATTCTGAAATGAATGTTAAAACATCGGCCGATGAATGAACAAAATGAAAATGTTAATTTAAATGAATCAAAAGGTGGACGACAGTCTGAAGATAGACTAAAAAGAACAAATAAAATCGTCGGCTTATTCAAATGATTATATCGAGACAATAAAATTTGAACTAAAAATGTAGAATAAATACAATGGCGAAAGAGATATGCAGACATATGAAGCGTGGGACATTGTTAAAAAATCCAAAAAAGAAAAATGTATTGACACAAAGTGGGTGTTAAAGATAAAAGATGATAGCATATATATTAATCATAAGAAAAGATTTTCAAAGTAATAAATTTGTGAAACATATTGTCCTACATTGAGGTATTAGACAATATGTATTCTTTTAATTGTAGTATAAAAAAGAAAACTAAAAATTAAGCAACTTCATACCCTGCCTAGATAACAATTATATAATAAAATTAAAGAAAGTATTATATACAAATTGAAACAGTACCACTTCGTTGTTGTAATGAAAAACTTAATAGTGGGCTAAAAAAATCACTTTGTGATGAACGTCTATGGTAAGATATATGTACATGTAGACATTTTAATTACTAGAGAAGATGAATATAAAATCAGTACTGAACTTAAAACATTTCCTAGTAAAAGATTCAGTACCAAAAAGACTTTTGATTATAAATATCGATATAAGTGAAAAAACATAAGATATCATGATACAGAAAAATACTGGAAGTTCACATTAGGATACTTAAAGTATTTTACCTATAAATTTTGTGACGCACGAAGCAGATTATGTAGCCTTTGCTGGAACAGTAACATAATTAATATGGATTAAAGAATTATTATTAGAATTAAGAATTAAAACTGAAACAACAAAAAATATATAAAGATAACATCAGTTATATTAAAATTGCAAAGTCAATAGAAAACCGAAAGAAATCCAAGCACTTTGATATGAAAGTTTACTTCATTGAAGAACATATGGAACAAACGGATATAGATGTAACTTACATTTCAACAGTCAATTACCAGACATCTTTGCGAAGCGTTATCGATTCAAACTTTTAATGGTTTAAATATAACATAACTTTGCAGTTCCGTACTAATACAAGAAGTTTATTTTTAAGCGTAGTGTTAGAATTGTTAGGTAGATATAAATCGATATTCACAATGTCTACTTGTTGCATGTTGTTTTTTTTACAACATTGTGTTTTATATTTTGCATGCTTTCGCGTGATTACATTATTAAAGTGCGTTCTTTATTTAATTATAAAGTTATTACCGAATTTTAATTTTTAAGGGAAAACTATATCTCGCCTCTATATTACAATAATTAAGATTTATTGATTTTTAATTATTCAATTTGCGCGCAGAATAAAAAGAATTGCATTGTATATACGTGTGTGTGTGGGTACGTACATACACATATATATATTATATACTTTTTTATGACTGTTTTTCATTTTTTCACAGTTTAAGTTAAAACAACAGGATTTTAAAAGAAATTTCGACATTAAACAATAATAACTCTATTCAATACATATAATACATAGATAATCCACATTTTTAAGTATCAATTATCATGACTAACAATATCGTAATTACATACAATTACTTAGTTGAAGCTTTTGCAGATGGTTGTGGTAAACGATATTTGGCCAATTCTGGTTCCGCATCAAAATACGATGTACGGTGATATGAAAAATATTCAGGATTTTTATAGTTTCCAGATTTCGATGCGCCTGGTCCAACCTCTACAGATTAACATGATCATACACAAGATTATTATCTTTTAACTTAAAACAATGCTTAGCAATTTCAGGCAATTAACAAATTTACATTTATACTTGATAAAGTTGTTTAATAAAAAATTGAATTCAAGTGATATACATTTGCTCAAATTACCTGGTTTAATTTATTTTATTATAATCAACAAACGTTAAAAATTATTAAGCCCCCCCCCCGTTTAAATTAACAATATAGATTAAAACTTACCACTGGACGGCACTTTTAAAACTTTAGCACTTAATCCTGGTACTTCAATATCAGTTTTCTGAGCTTGTACTTCATTTTTAGATGTGGTTGTGTAAAACAGTGCCTAAAAGAAATATAATGTATAGAACTAATTTTTAAACTTTATGTAAAAACTCGGAATATAAGTATATATATAAAAAATATTACTTGCTTCTTAAAGAAAGAATTCTTGCATAGATTTTCTGGAATAAGGCGTAGCATTATAAGTACGTTTTCTAATATAAAAGATTAAAATGATCAATTTGTCGCTAAACCGGACTAGAAAAGACAGAAATAAAAGTAAATATATAATGTAATATTTGATTTTGTTTCTACAAATATAAAATTATAGTATCATATCCATATACACAGTTTTGGAAACTCTTGACATAATAATTAAATAATAAATACAAAACTCTAACCGGTGAAGGTGATATCGTTCACAGACAAATACTGCAAAAATTAAAATATCTAATTAGAATTATCTACTGCTCGAATATTCGTTTAAGATTTATGTCACACTACATAACTTATTTATAAATTTATAATTTTTTAACCGTAAGAATTAAAATTTTTTATAAATATTTAAATATAAATTATCATTTTATTACAATTGACTAGAATGGTTGAAAAATCGACTTTGATTCAAGGAATTAGTAAAAAAATATAAAGTGATAACTTTCTACCAACTGCCAACATTGGAATTTATTAAATCTGGATAAAAATCTTTTATAAATTAGCATTTATGCGTATATTCAAATAAAGAGTTGATCACGAAAATAAACAATTCGCAAAAGGTGTACCTGTTTAAAACAGATTAAAAAATAAAGTTTTTAGTTTTGATAACTAGATTTTTATTGTAGTAATACGTCGCATAATTGTTTAATATAGACCTATTAAACTAATTTTCGTTTAGATAGGATATTAACTGGATTTATTAATTGTAAGCAAATTGATTTTCAATAATATTCAATTTGAGTTACTGTTTGAATTTGTTCTTTGTTTCTTTGTATTACTTATTCAAATTCGTTAGAATACATTTAATTTTGTAATATTTTAAACGTATGGAATCTTATATCCATTTGCTATATTTTAACATGCATTTATCTAAAGTATAAACTTGAGAAATATTTTATCAAAATCTTCCTTTGAGACACTATAGAATGTCCTTATCACTATTGCTACAGTTTCGATCGTATAATAAGATATCCGGGAGTTCATTGATAAATGATATAAAATTTCATTATAATACAGATAAATGCATGAAATTATATGGCGAACTGGTTATATAAATAATATAATAATGATAACACCACTTGTAGAACAAATTTTCAATACACGATAAATCTAAAAATACAGTTAAAAACTGAAAAACAAATAGAAGAATCAATCGAGTATTTTATTAGAGTTATACAACAGGCTGCATGGGAATCTACACCAAAAGAAAGCAACTATCAACCTATTACTTATTATCCGAATGAAGTTAAAAAAGCAGTTCAATTAAAAAGAAAATTAAGAAAACAATAGCAGACATCAAGAAATCCCATTCATAAAACAGCACTAAACAAACAGAAGACGTTTTTAAAAAAGTTATTGCAAGATTTGAGAAACAAATCATTAAAAGAAAGCTTGAAAAATCTGTCGCCCTTATCGCACCACGACTACTCATTGTGTAAAGTAACAACAAGTTTTAAAAGACCTGTACAAGCGGTACATCCGATAAGAAAATTGGACCGAACTTGGGCAAGGACGAACTTAGAAAAAGCAGAAACATTTGGGAAACATTTCGCAAATTTATTCCAACCGCATCCTGGAAATACAACATTAAACTCAGATACTACTTACTGTTATGATGTTTGCAAACCAATAAAACTTACATCTCCAGGTGAAATTAATAATGTGGTGAAAACCCTAAATCCAAATAAATCACCGGGATATGATAAAGTTTTATACTACTGACGTATATTTTTAATGCAATGATTCGGCTGCGGTATTTTTCTGTACAACTAAAATTGTCACAGATTATTGTTATAAAAAAACCACAGAAATCACCAACAGAACCGAGTTCGTATTGGCCCATCTCGCTACTGTCTGTATTATCTAAGCTTTATAAGAAAATGCTGCTAAAAAGTCTAATGCCAAACATCGATGATAGAGGTTTAATACTGGAACATCAGTTTGGATTTAGATCCAAGCACGGTACAATAGAGCAGGTACATCGTATAGTTAACACCATCGAGATGTCCATATTGCGATGCCGTGTTTTTGGACATAAGCCAAGCTTTCGACAAAGTCTGACATGATGGCTTATTACACAAAATTAAGCAACATTTTCCATATGAATTATAACACTGGTGTATGATCTGATGACAAATCTATCAAATTTTCAGCTAATATAAAATTAGCAGAAATCCCCTTTACTATGTAAAAATCCAGGAGATCTGGCTTCTTACGACGATCTGTAGGCCAGTATGTTGGCTTACGTCCAGACGCCAAACTGCATTGGCAATTGTAAATTGCTTGAAGCTACTCCTTACCTTTAATATGAGCAGGACTAGGATTTCTGATATTAATAGAAGACCCCTATGCTTCATGTTTTGCATTAAAATCTCCTCCAATAATAAACCTGTGCCCAATGTTCTGTAACAACTGTGCATACTGTTGACATTTTAATCCATGTTTAGGAGGAAAGGATACAGCAACTACTTTAAGTATCGCATTGTTTTGTATAACTGCAACTGGTGTTGCATGTACATATTCTTCATTAATTTCAGGTTCTATAAAATGCTGAATATTCTGTTTAATTATTACAGTTGATCCACCATGCGCACTAGACTAAGTAATAAAATGTGTCGGTCGCTGTGCAGATGTTTTAATTTAACAATTCATCATTTATTTACGAGTTTTTGCTCTTAGTGGTGTGATATGTTGTTCCATTTAGTGGTGTCTGCATTGTAACTTCAATAAATTATAGTAACACGTTAAAGAGTTGTATGTACATTACACTCTTTTATGAGTTTTCGTTTATCATATCTTCTAAGAAGTTGTCAGTAAGTGATAGAAACTCTGAACAGAAACGAAAATACGTTGTTTTCAACATGAATTAGAAGCTGAAAATTATTAAACGTTTGGAAAAAGACGAAAATAGAAATGTTTTTAATGAATGAATTTAAACCCATGCATTTTATTTCCCAATCTGCAAATATCAGACAAATTTGTTGCTAAAAAAATTCTTAGCTAAGTTGGAACAACTGAGATTCTATACATGGTTTAGTGTAAAACGTGCTAAAGAAAAACGAGTAACATGACCAATGATTATGAAAAAAGATGAACATTTTAAAGAGGATATAAATGCAGGGACAGATTGTAATTTTTCAGAAGGCTGGCTCAGAAACTTCCAACGTGGAATTGGAAGACTCGATGTTACAGCAGAGACAAAATCAGCACGTGAAAATTCAGAAATCGACTATAAAGAAGAATTTGTGAAAATTATAAGGTACGATGAATCGCCAGTTGATCAGGTGTATAACGTTAGCATTGTTTACAAACTTCAACATTAGTTAGAGCGACAATATAAATCAGCCGAGGATTTTGAGAAAAAAAAGTTTGTTACTCTGTGCAAATTCGTCTAGAAACAGCTAACACATTTCGTAATTGACAAGTCAAAAAACCAAGGGCATCTAAGAATATTCAAAGTTTGCCTGTTTATTACGTTTCTAACAGAACGTCTGCATGATTATTATATTATTTATTAGTTTAGCGGGTTTTAAGGATAACGTTGCATTCGTTTTTTTATTTATTATTATTATTTTTTTAAATAGTTGTAAACCTTATCCACCAGTAGCCGAGGTAATTTCCGACAACATATTTGTCACACTTTTTTCTTCAAAAGTTACCTCGTTAAAAACCACAAGTATGAAGGTGTTATTCAATATTTTAAATGTTTTTATAGAAGCTTCTTTCTTTATGATTCATTAAGATCTGTTTGCGACGTGATTGTCTTTCAAAATATATATATATATAATGTCAAGGACATATGTTACTGCAATATCTCGGTCACAAGTAAGAGAAGTCACTTTATAGCGATGTTAGAGAAAACTATAGCCGACGGCATTTGTCGAAATTGGTGAAATAACTAGTGAAGAAGACACCTTTTAGACACCATAAATTAAGTGTTTTTAAAATAAAACTAAATCCACCTGTTATTTCTTAGAAAGAACTGTAAATGAAACTTTTCAGTTTCCAAATATAGTTTTATTGTTTTTGGTAAATAGAACATTGTTAATAAAATATTTGATCTTAAATTCGTGTCACAATATCTATCGCGCACACATATCGAAGTAGGCAGAATTTCTATAGACGGTATACGACGCATTAATGATGTATATTAAAAATATCGAAGAAAATTTTTACTTAACATTTGTTTCTTATTCAGAATCAACGTTATAAATAATATAATGCCATTAAATCTTTACGTTATTGCAAAAGCTGTTACTACCGAATAAAGCTTACTAGTAGGTATCAGCTGGTGTATGTATAAATGACTTGTATGAAGTCGTCTTTAGATTTAAAATCGTGTTCGGATATATCTATATATAATATAGCACACCAAAAACTTTAACCTTAGCTCATTTTAAATGTAAAATGTTCAACGCACATACACGAAAAACCAATATATACATACATACATATATATAAATTTAATCTAAATGTATTCCGAACACGCAAGCTACTACTACAAACGAAGGTGTTTCTTTAGATAATACTGCGTATCTGTCCCATTCTTTATCGCAAAGCATACGAGCAACTGATAATAAACCTTGACATTTTTTTTCGGCAATTTGCACGGTCGTAATTATCTTGTACCTGAAACAAAGTTTTGCGATGTGGTTTTATTTTAGAAAATTCTACGTACCGATGTAACTTTTACTACAATTTATAGTTGATGGAATTGTAAAGTCCACATTTATTTGGATACTTAGTGACATGAATAGATTGTCCATCATCGTCCTCGACGATAAAGCAGATGTACGGAATGATACTTAGTTTATATCTTGCTAATTGAAAGTTCCAGATTGTTTAGCATCATGTAGGAGGTGAAGACCATCTAATTTCACCCATGAGTTTAATTTTTGTCCATAAAGCTCGCCAGAATGATTAAAAATAAATAAAAACTTCTAAATTACGTTTTACTTGGCCGCTTACCGCTTCTACAGATGCTTCAAAGTTTAGTTATAGAGTTTAATGAGAATGTAATCATAACCTTACTCTTTCACTTTTCGAAATTTACGTGCTGTAATTTTCATTATAGACTCGATAAAAATTTAAAACAGGTACGCGTACAAAAATAAAAATCAACGTTCAGTCGGCAAGGACATAATTAAAACTGTATATGCCGGTCATATATGGGTTCCCTAACAACACTTGTATTCTGGGAAATGAACTAGAGCACGCAGCAGCTAAGGAGGCGTCTTATAAACGTTCTTCTCCCATTTATCGACCGAAGAAATGTACATAGCGAACTATCCATTTCCTTTTACCCGATAGATGGAGCGCGATGATAATACGATACCGAATCCTTAACAATAGTTCTCTAGGCTGTTCTATATTGGGTCGTTAGAAGCGCCAGGGTCATCCCGGTCATAAACTTTAGTTTGGTCAACCCAATGTATACGCGGTTTGCTAATTGGTCTTGTTTCATTAAAAGTATCCTGCGCTATATGTTCAACAAATTTAAGAAACTCTTCTCTTTTTTCCTCGATAAGCATATCCGTATATTTAGTTTATTTGAATACAAATCTAATTGTTATCCGATCCATCTAGGAAATTCTTAATACGTGCACATTTCAAATGCATCTATTTCGCTAAGATCTGTTTTGGTGAGTGTCCAGCTTTCACCGGCGTATGTTGCAATTGAAAAAACTAAACAACTTATCAAATTTAGTTTCGTATTATTCGAAATATTCTCGATAGTGCGCCATGTCTAGCCTACATCCAGCGAAGGAGTTCCATTGTTGGTTAACACTGACCATGGCGAACATGGAACATAAAATTGATTAGATAAATTATTATTCTTTTTAAAAACAATAACGAAATTTCGAACAATCTGATCATTTTAGTATTCGATTTACTAAAAATATCTTATAGATAACAGTTTTTTTTTTTTAAAAAATTTATTACTAATCGCAGATGGACGAAAAGACAAATGGTACAAAATTATATCATCAAGCATTGCTTACTAAGAGGAAAATCGTTTTGAAAAAAAGATACTATATAAATAAAAAAGGCTAAAGAATACTACCTTGCTGCGAGAAAGTATTTATTAGTAAAAAATTGACTACGATGGGGGGCCTTGAAATTCAAGTTGTTTTTTTTGCATTGTTACCGTTCGCAGAGAAAAAAAGGTTAGGTTCATCAAAGGGGTAGTTTATCTTTTTTGCATTTATATACTGAGCCGTGTCAGTAACCAATAGTGTAACTTAATTATAACTTACTATATAAGTGTAAGACAAAAAGTTATAGCTGGATGAATTTTGAGTGGTTGAGGAAAATTTATACTCGGCTCGTTTAGTGGCATAATTCTTTAAAAGATTTGTACTAGGAGGAACCGCACTGGAGTCATATATTAAACATATCCGGGAGCTTTGTTTGCTTCCTCGTTTTGATTAAGACAACTGTCTAACCAGCTTATGCAGACTTTTATCCCCCTGAGAAAACGAAATAATCTTTCCGGTTAATCTTTTTCAATTTGTTGTAGAATTGAACATAGCCAATCTGTAAATACAGCTACTCTTACACACTGGTTTCATGTAAAATTACGAGAACACAGTTTGCATAATTCTAAAAGGTAACAAGATACATATTAGTCGTCTAGAACAACTATGACGTTTAAATTATCTATACTCGTATGTAATATTTTCAGGATACTTCTAAATAGAGAAGTCAGAAGAAATTGTAATCAGTAGTATGTTGTCGGAATAGCCTAGTGGCTACTTCTATAAGGAAGGTACCGAGTATCGTCAGAAAATAAAAATATAAATAATCCGAATATTATCGCGTGAATGGCGAACCACCACGCGCAACACCGTAATATAGTACACTACAAAATCACGCGTAGTAATTGTGTCGTGAAAACAAAGCGATTACAATCAGTTCTCCCGGGTGTGTGTGTGTGTCTATCTACGGTAACGTCGTATTATGATTGGTTTGTACACTACTTAAACAAAATACGTGTAGGTAAGTAGTCGCCTACCTCCGATATGGAGCGGACACTTAATGATGATGAAACAGTAGTAAACAGCTATTTCTACGTTTTTGTTGTTGTTAGATAATCAATATTATACTAACCGACTCTGATTAAAGGCTGAGCTCTGTCAGTAAACTAAACCAACACATTCAACCAGTTAGCACGTACACGTAATAATCATCTTATTTATAACCACATCCGCAACTATGACCCACGCTTTATGTCTAATATAATTGCGATTAAATTTACAATATATTTTTTAGAATTAGTTCTTTATTAAAATTACTAATTAAATTTAACAAATTATTCGTGTCTCTTATTCCATTTTTCCCTGATGACTTTTTTCTTTTAAAATACTATTTTTCCGTATGTAAATTTTTATAATTGTTTATATTTTTAAAACTACACTCCACACCAGTTCGCAATATGTATGCATTTAGAGTGTGTAGCGGTGTTTATATTCTTATCATTCTTAATTGATACGAAGCTTCCGGGTAATTATCTCATTATCACCGACTCACAAAGCATTTTGAAGGCTATTGAAAACAAAGGGAAGACGTCAGATTTATTGATTTCGTTCATCACGTTGAAACTTTATCATCTGGAAAACTTTAATAATATTTGTATCTTTCTTGCGGGTACCGGCGCATCGAGGAATCCCCGACAATGAAATTGTAGATTCATTAGCTATGAGTCTTCCACTGGTGTGGGATATTCTCTTCAGTTTCAGCACTTGATATCATACAGCAACCGTCTCTTCCTTGATTTCCATGGTTCTAAAAAACATGGGAATTGTACTTATCGGCAAACTGCGGTTCGGGCATTGCTTGTTGCCGGCCTGTTCGTTATGCAGCTTAGAGAAACTTCTTACTGCCCTCTATATAATGGACGTGCAAAATCCTGATCACGTTTTCTTCGAATGCCCTTCTTTAATAACACCGAACTGTACCTTAAATTACTACGTCTCGTGATGGCCCTTCTTATAACGTATCGTCTCTTCTTCATCTTGATAATTTACATCTGTTTCCGGACATAGCGATATTTCTAAAGAAATTGCCCGAGTTTATATGAGTTATAGTAAGTACAGTATCACGTTGGGTAAGCTGTAAGGGCATCCCCCAAAAATAATAATAATAATAATTAAAAAAATAAATAAAAAATACACCTTATTGCATTACCTGTCGAAACCGAGTTGTTTAATTCTATCTCGAATTTCTATCGATATTTCCTCGCACAATCGCACGCATCGATGGTCGTTGTAAACGGCGTAATCTTCGATATTTTCGTTTAAAACGGTTTCCAATATTTTGAGCGCGCAATCCGCGTTAAATATTTTGCCGTGGGCGTCCGTGTTAGAAGCGTCTTGTTGCGACCGAGACGACATTTCAGTTTTAGCAACATTTCTGAAGCCATTGTTGTTGTTGTTGTGATAAATCAATTGTAATAACCTTTCCGACATGATTTTTTTTTTTCTTCTTTTTTTATATTAAATATTATTATTGTATTTTTATTATTATCTTCGCGTCATTAACTACGATATCGCGATAATAAATCATACAAGTCGGAAATCGAGTAGATTGTCGAAAAAGAATGAATAATGAATTTCGTCGGTATTTTAACATTTCGAAAACGTTAATGGCGTATAACGTCGTGAAAAGGCACGAATTATTGCCGTTAAAACGAATAAATAGAACAACAAAACACAATTTAGGACGACCATGGTAACCGGTGAAATCGATAAAATTTTACTAAAATGATATTACATGTAGCACGCGATTTTATTAAACCCTTTTAATAGTCAATCTATTATCAATTTTATAAACTAGAAATGATACCTTTTATAGTTTATAAAATAATTAAAGAAAAATCATTCGAGGAGGTAAAAGTATAAAAATTATATCATTTTTTTTTTATAGATAATAAATAACCAAAAAAATAATTTAAATCGCTAAATTTTTATATACAAATTAACCACAAACGGCTATAATATTATCGAGCGAACATAAGAACAAATAAATCAATAATATATACAAATTATGAAGAACTTAATTTAGAATATTACAAGAAAGAATAGTGGAAAGACGGTTATTTACGAAATATTTAGTATATTAACGATAATATAGAATTACAATAAAAAATAAAACTTAATAATAATCATAGGCTAATATCAAATATGTATAATAACGTTGTCACAGGCAAAGTAATACAACACGCCATTGTGGTAGCCAGGGGTGGGGTTTTGAGGGTCTGAACCCGATACCCCTTGGTATCAATCTGATAATAAGAAAATATATACTCGTTGTTAAATGCAATTTTGCATTTGGTAAACCTTTTTTTTTTATTTTCATTTATTTTATTTAAATTTCGTTGTTTTTGAAGTAAATAAATAGTTTTGTAATATAGACGGTACTAGAAGAATTTTATAGGAAAACGCGAAGAATAGATTTTCAATTTTAAATTTAGTTAAGTATTATACTATCTATTATTCATTTAAAAAGTATAAAATCATTATTTATCGGTTATTTTTTCGCGGAATTTATTGTGTAACCATCTGTCCTCAATAACATACTATTAGTGTGTTCCAGCGACGTTAAATATTTATGCCGTCTATTGCTTCTAATAGAATTACATATTCGACGTCTAATAAGCATAAAAATAACTCTGGCGAGATTTGCTTAGGGCTTTAACCTACTTGAGTTTTGGTCATTTACTTAAAGTTCAATCTTGGGTTTACTGTTATAATTTAGTTTTGTTTGAATACCCCTCTTCAACTAAGTCTGGCTACGTCGCTGTAACACGTTACGAATAATGATTGAAATAGTAATATGTACAAAAATTGGCACATCAAAATATTAAAGATAGTATTAAATCAAAATTATTTCCGATTTCGAAATAATTGTTTATAAACACGTAGTTTTAGCTGTTATTTATGCGAACGAGTTAGAGAATAATATTAAAAATAATAGCGGGACGCGTCCACGGGTGATGGATATTGAAATGACCATTAGATATACTTGCGAATATAAGCAGTCACGAACCAAGTAATAATAATGAAAGAATACTTTGGATTTTAGTTTACAATTAAAAAAATGACGGACGAGTTCGGATTTTAGGTCAAAATTAAAAAATAAAAACAACAAAAAAACCTCGGCTAGTACCCATTTTTTCCAATGTATGATTGGATGAATTAGATATATCATACTTAAAAAAAAGAACGTCAACTGTTTAGTTTAAACTTAAACAGCAAAGAATAAAAATACTTATTATAAAATAGTTTTTCCGTCAGTTTCGATTTCGCAGCGGTTAAATCAATAATTTGATCGTTACTGATTTTTTCAAGAATGTCTTTCTCGATTGACATAAGCCTAAAACTATAAAGTAACTCCAGCGACATTAATTCGGTTCTTGACAAACCAAAGTTTTGAAATGCTCCTTTCACAAGCAACTTGGGTAACGTGTGTAGCGAAATATTTATACGCCAAACCTATTACTCCATAGGATGTAGAAATCAGACTATATTTTTCTACAGCACAATATGCAATTTTTGCAGTAAGATTTGGAAGAACGAGAATCGCATACTTCAGGTTGTTCGGTGTTCGATTTCGATTCGTCTTCTTCTTCTTGATTAGTCAAGTCCAAATCTTCGTCCGGAAACTCAGGAAAATTTAAATCTGTTTCGTAAAATCTGTGGGACTTTTTTTAAATTTTTCCAATTTTGAGCAAAATGGATTAATTCTTTTTTCAAATTTTGAGGAGTCGCTTCGCTGTCAAATTTGACGAGTAATTTACTCAATTTTTTAAAATCCTTAAGAGGTAATGTTTCCTCATTAATTTCTTGGAAGTTCCTCGGATCCAAATAAGCGAAGCTTCGGTACATTTCCTCGTGAAAACGTTCGTTTACTTTTGCTACCGCAGTATCCAATACTAGTTTTGAGTCTCCTTTTCATATTTACGATTTGCATCTCGTACTAAATCTTCATAAGTTCATCCTGGTGTTTTGAAGGCGATTCGTCGGATCTTTTTTTTCTTTTTAGAATTATTTTTACCGAAAATTCTGTCTTCACAGAAATGCCTGCGTCGAACTTTTTTCCCCTCAAACGTTACATTCATGCTTTCAGCAAATTTTTTCGAAATGTTCTGAACTTTCCTGTAATCTCGACTGAACGCAGAAGTTTTCTCTTTAAAGTGCCGAACGAAATCACTGCATTTCATGAAATCGAGTCCGGAATTCTTGTTTGTTTCAGTAATTTTTTTTATTTCCCCAAAAAATCTGTTATCAGTGTTCATATAATCTAGTTGCTGAGATAGAGTTTCATTTTTATACTGATGAATTTTGTTCTTTAGTTCTGTCTCTAGTTGTAAGTACAATTTTTCCAAGGATGCATATCGAGTTCATTGTCATTTAACACCTCGAGTTATTAATATTCTTCTTTTAACTGGAGCGTAATAACTTTTTTTTGCGAATTTTTTAAACTGCGATTAGCGAAACTGTTGTACTTAATTTTGAATAGCCATCTGCTGTAATTTAATAAATTTATTCCGTTCCATCTGAAATTGAATTAAACGAGCCTAAATCGGTTTTACAAAAAGACATTCAGTGAAATTATTAATTTAACCCCTTCGAAACTTTACCTTAACGAGGAATACTATTGCCGGTCTAGTAGAAGTCCGCCGCAATACGTATCTCTCTTAACTGCGCAACTCGCACTACGATCGATAATAATAGCAGACGCGCGTATCCCTTCAAACGGCACCTCTATATCCGTATTACTACTATACGCTGGTTTATCAGGCAAGTCGAATCAGCACTATTACGTCGTTTTGTTTCCTATATTCAAGTTAAGAAAAGGGAACGAGGATACTAAGCGAAGGGAAAAAGGTTGGGGGAAAAACACGAAGCGCTTGGTAATAGTCACGCGTAAAAATGAATTCTTTAAAGTTATTATCAAAAGTTTTTAAATTCGATATTAAGTATTTGTCGATAGAAAATATCGTATTGTCGCGATTAAGCATTATTATTATTATTATGATATAAACTATCCGAACGGAGATACTAACTGTGAAGGTTAGTTGATTTATTAGGTTTGCTGCGGCAAGAAAGATGAAGTAATTAATCACACTGAAAATTGTGCATAACGTACGCTATTGAATCGAAAATTACCTGTATATATATATATATATATATATATATATATATATAAATAAAAATGTTGAATATATTGGAAAGTAGTGATTTTATTAATTATAAACCAAACAAAATGTAACACCGTTTAATCACTAAAAGTTCATATTTTATTTTTGCTTGAAAATGACGTAAAAATACTTGTAGTGATTAAACGGTGTTATATTTTCTTTGTAGTTTATATATATATATATATATTTTTTTTTTTTTGTTCATATAAGGGATTCAATAATATTTTAAATGTACAACTGACTTTGCTAATGAACTTATGTATATATATGGTTTTATTTTCTTTCTTATATAGGTGAATTATTCATAAAGTTTATTAAGAAAATATATATATGTAATTTTTTCACACACTATTGTAGTGTGTGAAAAAATTACATATATATTTTCTTAATAAACTTTATGAATAATTCATATAGGTAGAGAAGTAAGTTCTTTGGAGACAAATAATGGCGCTGGTAAATTTAAATTTATATTTTTTTGTGTTTTTATTTTTAAATCTTTATTTTTATCTAAATTTAAATATCGCTTGATAATGGCGTAGTTGCCGAAAAGCTTTGTGAATTTCAAGAAAATAAAAGTTTTAGTGATTTTAACTGATTTTTGTAATTAAAGTGGTAAACAAAAATTTGCTACTTGAAATATTTTACAGATATATACATTCATATGCGGAAAAACGTCATAAAACATACATAAACGCAAATATTAACTCGGGTAGAAAAATAGTTTTTTATGGAGACAAAAAACATATAATTAAATTAAGTCTTCGTAATTTGTAGAGATAAATTTACTATATGATATAAAATAGCATCGAAGGAAAAATTTAGTAATATACCAAATGATGATAATGACATTTATATGATGTTGTATACGTGATTGAATTTCCGTGCTGGGATCTGATGGTATATTACACAATGCACTGGACGGCGTTATTATGTAAAATTATATTTTTTACTAAGTAACACTTTTTAACGATATAATTTACCACTAACTTGCGAGAACTGCTTCCCCTACCGATTAATGATATATGTCAACTTTCTCTATTCAGTTTCATTCACCGCACATTTCTTCTAGAACATTCATCCTCGGATTAATACTCGTCTCTCTCTCTCTCTCTATATATATATATATATATATATCGATAATGCATACGCTTTCTGCTCGCACGACCCAAGATCGAATGAGCTTTATAAAAATGCTTCTAGTATCAATTTAGTAGTTTTTTTTCATTCGATTTGCCAGTAAATGAAAGCTTTCTGGAAATGTAAGCCGAGAAGAAAATGGCTCGTCCTTTAATCTTCGGCATGATTAGTACGACACGTAAGTGACGTTCCCTAACTTCGATTTGATGAGATATTGTAAAATTCTTCGTTGCTGATATTGCCATCGTACTTGAAACAGCCTGGAAATTTTAATCATACGGCGTTTACGTCATACTTGCTATAACGTATCGAATTAATATTAGCATTACGTTAGTAATTAAAAATTGTAGATCAATTTATACGAACGCCACCATTTCATTCCGATGATGAAATTCGTTCGTTGTTGAAACGTAACATGATATTAAACAAGAATCTGAAGGAATGAGTTTATTCGATATATATTTTTTTTATTCAACTTGGTTTTTTTCTCTCGCAAAATTCCAAAAATCATCGTTTAACAACTTTTTCGATCCTACTACAGAAAAACCTAATTTTATTCAACTTCGTTAACATATACTCATTACTATGTACAGACAAAGGCAGATGAACATATATCAACCGTCGTACAATCCTCTTCTACGAGAACATATTTGGCGATATCACGTGGACATTGCCTTTCTCTCGTAGCCGCAACTAGTGCGAGTCCAGTTCTTTTTTATTTTATCGGTTCATCGAAGAGGCCAGTCTTCCTTATGTATCTAAACAAAAAAGTTACTACATCCTCATTAATTATCGTTCACGAACAAGTCAACCAATATAGGTCTGTGCTGTTAGGCTAAATAACGTGAAAAAAAATTATATCTATTTACGAAGGTCGATGTAATAAACGTAACATCTTAATATTACAATATGAAACATTTCTATATTCTTCTGTTTCTTATCCGCATAGCGATTCGCTCCTCTTATTCGATTTTTCTTTTTCCCCAAAGATAATTTGATTTTATTATAGTTTAGTTTGCACGTCCTAACATCTATTTCGGATTAATGTTTTCTTCGCGAGTAAAATTGAGCTAATTAATAATTTGTTATTAGTTTTAAAATACAAATACATCCGGTATAAACTAATTTATGATTTTGCACGTTCAAAAAAATTCTTACTTTATTACTTTTAACGATTGTGTGGTGACCTGAAGAAAACGCGCGTGTACATCTTGTGCAAAAGTGATATTTCATAGTCGGTAATGAGCTTTTTCCGAGTATTAGTATCGCAGAAATTCTATTACATAATTGACGTACTAATCCGCTATACAATAAAACTATATAAAATAATTATTTATAATCTGTTTGCCGCATCTGCGTTTATTTTTATGGTAAACACGCTTTTAAAACATGTAATTACGTAATACTAGATTTTATTAATTTGAAATTATCGAATAATTTAATCCTATTATCTATTAATATTATTTAACGAACGTGATGAAATATCGCTCATATGATGTCGCTGAAGTGACACATGAATTAGAAATTGAATCTGAAATTAGCATGATTTTTTTACATTTATGTTATTACATACATTAACGACATATATATATATATATATATATATATATATATATATATATATATATATATATATATATATATATATATATATATATATATATATATACTGGAACGTAGCTTTCTTTTACCATTACCAAATTCTTAATACTTATAATTTTTATATTCAATGTGTTTTGATATTCGCATAAAAATATACGTTATATGTAAGACTTGCATTTAGTATATATATATACTTTTATATGTTTACGTTAGGGGGATATTGAAAATTCCTCGGGTGCAGTAATCTTAACAATACATTCTCGAAGAATCAAGCTATAGGCAAAATTTGGAAGACATTAAATTTTCGTATCAGAATTTTTTATATTAATAGAACACACTACCGGATATGTAATCCTCACTTTATTCCTGAGATATCTCCTAGAACATTGAGCCATGTAATACTTTTTGTAATATTCCACGATAACTTTTCATCAAACATCACCCTTAAATATTTGACGGAGTGTTCGATTTAGAGCTCTCAATCTATAAGTCGATCACAAAAATATACAATCGCAGGTTCAAAGTAACAAGTGGGGGTCCCTGCTCGTTGTAAATGAAAATGCTGATCAACTCACCCGATCTAATCATCGTATTGACAACTGTAGAAGCAGATTTTCTATACAACCTCCAATCCCAAGGTGTACATTTCCATGTTTTACAAAAGGCAATAATTGTCGCCAGTTTCCACCAATCAACACCACTTTACCGCCAGATATTTACCACAACCTACTTCCGTTAAGTAGTTGCATGTATTTATCAACTATATATAAATATTCATTATATAACGCGATAATCTCGTAAATGGTCAAAACTTCTGTTATATGAATTCTTCGACCTAATGTTGATTCATATTGTATCGGTGCACAAACGTTGCAGCATCAACATTTTCTAATGGCAATTTAAAAACACCGTATCAAGTAGTTCCCCTTGGTAATAATGTCGCAGCTACACCTGTAGTTGCTGTTACCTTTGCCCGTTCGCGAAATTTAATGCAGAGCGAAGTTAACGCATCGTATACAATATCTTTCACCAATCCGCTCCATTCATAAAAAGAACCCTAGAAGATGTAGCTGTTCATTTTCATCAAATGCGGTAAATATTGAATCAATAATTTTTTCAATTTAGCATTAAAACGTTCTCAAAAAGGTCCACTTTTATATCTTCCATTATTCATTATTTTGTATTTTTATCAGTATATAGCCTTATGGCCATGCACATTCTGTAACCACGAAGGTTGCAACTGCTTATATTTGATGGCGTCATTTTAATGACTGAATTAATTTTACAAAAATTCTCTGCACACCCACATATATATACACACATCCATTAGTATTACATGTAAAGGTTTGTACATATAATTTGTGTGTACGATTAGCTACCGCGCGATCAGCAATAGCAAAGAAACAACAACAAATTGTTTTTATCATTATGTGTGCCTACGACTCTTTAAAAATTCGGTTTTTGAATTTTAAAAAATTTTCTCTTCCTCAAAATTTAATTTTCGATTCTAAGTATACGGTTCGATTTGTGTATTAATTCTGAATTCGTACAGTAAGTAAATACCGTTTTTTCGCATAGCGTTCCAACTGCCTCCGTGTCGTCTAAATACTTTAAAATTAAAAGAGAAAAAAATATTTGCACCGTGTTGATATGTAAAAATGCTAATTGCTTTCAGTTTAGAAAAAGATATTGGCCAAAAATTAAATTTAACGAATAATATCGCCACGGTAATAGTTAATAAATCCACCGAAGTTGTTCATCCGAAAGTACGTAAAAAATGCGTTTTTTTTTTTTTAAAATACTTTCGATTACACTAAAAACAAATAATCTTAAAATCTATTACACGCAAACATCAAATTAAATGGAACTATAAAAAATCGACTGGCTACAATAAAAAGCTATATCGATGGCACAAACACAATGCAGATGTATTTGTCACGAGTCACAACAGTCATACTGACTAGGACAAAGAAGAATAAAAATGACCTAACAGTCAAAAAGCTTTGTGATTTTTCATAAAGAAAAAACTTTTAGTTATTTTAACTTCTTTTTGTTGTTTATTAAAGTTGCGCAAATAGGCGATTATGTTCATCGTGTTTTTATATTTATTTGTTAGTTTTCCCGTATTTAAAATTTTTAATTTATTAATTTATTTATTGTTCGAATATTTTTCCGATAAAAAAAAAAAAACGTAACAAAATTAGTGGTTGCAACGTGTGTGTGTTTTTAAAAGTCAACACGAAATTAACTGGGATTTATAAAAAAATAAGAAATTTTATTGAATTACAATCTCACGACTTTAAAAGCCAACATATATATATATATATATAACATATATATATATATATATATATAACATATATATATATATATATATATATATATAACATATATATATATATGTATATATATATATATAACATATATATATATATATATAACACATATATATATATATAATATATATATATATATATATATATATATATATATATATATATATATATATATATATATATATATATATAACATATATATATTAGGAAAAACAAACACTAAGAATTCTTTTTTCTTTTTAAAAATTGTTAACTACATACTAGTAATTTCGTGTTTAACGCACGATCGGAGCCGTATTTCCGTAAACTCGAACTGTCGACAATAAGTAATAATGAATGAATGAAAACAGTATAAAATGCTGCCTATTTACTTTTCGTATTTACCGCGAGAATCCGAAACCCTTTACTTACTGGGCTTCGTGAAAGTTTTCTCAAGGAGATATTGTAGCGACATCACACGTAGCATTTGTTCTACTTTCAGTCATGCCTATGAATACGTGAAATCGGTGTAGAACGTCTATCGGAAAAGTCGATTCAGCATTTTTAGACGAGACGAGGGATTTCAAAATTCGACATTTTAAATGTCTAACTTTATCGGGAAAACTTACGCAACCATCTTTCCTTGTTAGCATTTCGACACATCCTAAAACGAAACAGAAATTGACAATTTTAAACGTAAATATCGGCAGTAAATTATCGGTTAATAATAATTCATCCCCCACCAAAAAAATGAAAATTTTCGATAATTGGTGAATTTTTAATAAATTTTAAAATTTTCTTCACCATAATCATCGAGTATTACTTATTATTTTTCTAGCATTCATTTAATTATTTATTCGTAATAATATATAGTAATCGAGTCGTCGTTCAAAATTACCGTTTTGTTTGTAACTGTTATGGAAAATTTAAAATATTCGTCGAATGATCGAAATTAAATCAACTGATTATGGAAAAAACACCCCTTATTTATAACCGGTGAAAATTATAAGTAAAATATATGACGATTTAATTTTTTTTATCAGATGTTTTGCGAATTGTAATTTTAAATTTATATTTTTTTATCTTTTTTAAATGTTCGCTTGATCAAATGACTTAACAGCCGAAAAGCTTTGTCTTTTTTCATAAAGATAAAACTTTTAGCGATTTAAACTTTGTTTATTTGAGTAAAATTAAACGTTTAAAATAAACGGTTGTGACTAAGAGTACCTGGAACATTTGCGATTAGTTGCTGCCCCCACTCTAGCTGAGCCAGCGAATCTAACGCAGACAATGCCGATAAATTCACTTGGTCTACGGAATTTGTGCATAAATCTACGAACGTTTTAAACGCCGGTAAAATACGTTTAAACCATTTTTCTGTAAGTTTAATCAATTCTTCGTTTTTATTTTTGTCCTAAGGAGGATATAAAGTAAAAAACAAAATAAATCACATCTTATTTCGTCGTGTATATAATTAGTTTCATTATAATGACAATTAAGATTTCGACACATATTTAGAAAATCGATTATAATCGTCATCTTCCGACTAAAAAAAATTATTAATACATCGCATACATATATAACCAGTTAATAAAATTGTATAATTAAATGAGTAAAATGGTAAATCTCGTTTACAAATATATATACCTGGACGTTAAAATACGTTATTTTGTAACAGATTTTTATAAATACGCTCTATTACACCTTATAAACGTGTTTATTTTTAACGAATATTTTATTAATCGAATTAATGTTTTACAATTTGTTTCATTTACAGAGGTACGCAGTACATTGCACCGTTAGTTTAGGCTTAATCAGTCTACTAATCCCCTTTGCAATACTTTATAATATATAATAATTTAGCATCTACTTATACATTCACATTTTTGCGAGCTGACATATAAACACATACATCTATGTACATACATATATAATTAAACAAAGTCAAGCATTATTACGTAAAAAGTTCACACACAAACACACACATATATATATATTATGTATGTATACATGTATCTAAAGCTACATTTAGTAAACTACAAATTATTCAAAATAGTAGTTTAAATGTGACCCGTTACACGAAAGTCGGTAAAATGCACGTTTACTTAAAACTGCCACCCTATATGAAAAGTATCAATCAAATTTTTCAATAAAATTGTGTATCACGATTTTATGTTTGTTTCCTCGAAAAACTTGTGTATACTAAGCATAAACATATACGCATTACGTATAATTTATTATAAACTTGCCTAACTTTATTATTATTTTATAAATTTTAATTAACCCTTTATAAGTTGCTAGTTTTTATAACAATCTTTTTTCCGCGGTTGTATATATATATATATATATATATATATATATTTATTTATATATATATATATATATATATATATATATATATATATATATATATATATATTTCATAATTAACTTTTAGTTATGATAATTTTGTTTATTGTGGACAGGGTGTGTATCTCGAACACAAGTAACTACTTGTCACCAACGTATGTTATGTATAATTTTTTCTAATAAAATATTTGTTCATTTGGAAAAAAAATAATTTACATATCGAAAAATTAAGTAAATTTTACGAATAATTTCACATGACGATTTTTAAACATTTTTTACAGAGTATAATACTCGTTTACAAAAATCAAAACATCCTATTTAAAGTTCTAAACGAGAAAGGCAGATTCATTCAAATCATGATCATTATTATATTTTTGAATTTTTCAATGGAATATAGTTAATAATGGACGTACATTGTGAAGCAAGTCTCAAAATAACCCGAAAAATTGACTCGGAATGGTAATGATTAGTTGAATAGGTTGGGACACGGTGTAGCGTTGAATCCAGTCGGAGTCGCCTATAAAAATTGCGGTAATTTAATCTAGTCCGTTTTATATTTAACTCAACCGGCTGATAGCATAATCTTTAATAACATTACTTTTCGTTTAAATACAATATTTCACAGTTGTTTCTATTTCATTTATCTCACTTTCACGACAATTACTTGAATCGTCTTTTGCCCTGCCATCGATATCGTGTGTAGCAGTTAGTACATACGAGCAGCAAGAATGGCAAGCCAACGCGCTCCTCCACCCTTGTTTATTCACGCGCTACTAATATTAAAATGTAGCTAATACTCTACTTTATGTGTGTGTGTTTTTTGTTGTACACACG
This sequence comes from Coronaproctus castanopsis, assembly GCA_032883995.1. NCBI lineage: Eukaryota > Metazoa > Arthropoda > Insecta > Hemiptera > Monophlebidae > Coronaproctus > Coronaproctus castanopsis. Next base: position 81,952,071 of record CM065053.1, on the reverse strand, counting down.
TTCAAGAGGATAAATGATTGATTGATATTATATATATATATATATATATATATATATATATATATATATATATATATATATATATATATATATATATATATATACAATCTAAATTAACGTGCCGTGTTCAGCAACTAAGGCTAGAGGCACGAGGGAGAGGAAGTTAAATAAGGGAGTAGAGATGAGACATGCGCAAGAACATGATTAGGTTTGTTAAAGAGGAGTATTCATGTTTGAAGAGAAGAGGAAATGTGGGGGGAAGTTGAGAATCAATCTGAATGAGGAGTATAAAGGACAATCAATGAGGATATTGAAGACGGAAAACGTTGTTGCGCTGAGAAGCCGGAGTTCTGTTGACCAGTTAAGAATGGATGAGTCTTGTATGACCCAGCCGTAGTCTACTGAACACACGCGCGCACACACACATATATTATATATATATATATTACAAGTCCAAATTGTTTTAATGCATAAAATTTAACGAATTAAATGAAACATACATCTATCTTGATTAAATTACAGACGCAGTTTAAAGCAATCGCTTTGCTTATGAAGTTTTCGTGAAGTATCATTTGACAAATCGTATCCAATAAACTATCAAATGTTTCGCCTGAAATTAAATAAAACCGATTTAAGAAAATTAAATCAAACTTAATATATTTAGGAAAAAAATACGAAATAAATAGAATTAACGAATCGTTTAAATTTATAAGACTTAAGGAACACGTAGTAAAGTATATTTAAGCAGGCTAGAAAGTAGGGCTCACACCTTAGATTATGTATCTTATATAATGATGCGTTAATAAAACGTCGGGACATTTTCAAAAATCTATATTTTATATAATATTTTAAAAAATTGTGTTCGCGCAATTTTTATTTTTATTTTCAATATTTCGAATTTAAAATGAACACATAGACGCGTCTTCTTTGGACTTGTTCACACATTATAAATTGTAATATGAAATTTGACGAATATTATAATATTTAAGGTACAGTTATATCACTAAGTTAAAATCACGAGTAAATTTGTGTAAATAAACGTAAACGTGCACATCACGAGTCGTGAGTAAGATTGACATATTTACGGGAAAGAAACGAATATTGATTGCATAGTATGTTACAGAATGAAAGATAACGGGAGAAGAGAATGAAGAATGACTCTGACTTTGCAGTAAAAATTAAAGAAATTCGCGAGTAAATTTTCTAATAATTTTGGAAGGAACAAGATAACAAAAGCTACATTCACACAGGTGACTGAAATTGTGTAGATTATTAATGTGAGATACAAAGAACGCGTTAACGTACAGAAATTTTAAAAGATTTAAAATTATTTACGAAAAAAAGCAATGGTACCCACTCCTATAACATTGCGTACACGCACATCTGCTTCGCATATAATTAGTGCCTTCAATGATAGCCCATTTTGTACGAAAAAAATAACGTACAATGGACTAGTCACAACGTTCGGCAACGAACAGTACAATAACGACGACGAAATCTACATCATTATTAATAAAAGAAAAAACGCAATAATTAAAAGTAATATTAGTTTACTGTAATTGGAAAAATATGTCCAGGAAAGCAAATAATAATTGGACGATGATTAAAGAGTAAATTTTCAGTTTTGAAAAATTTGCGAAAAGAAAGGAATAATAAAGGTGTGTAAAATGAGAGATCGAAAATTTGTCAGTCAAGCATGCCCGACGCTTGGGTTTAAAGGAAGGACTTTTGTCTTCACTTCCAGAGTCGATATCGGGTAAAGGCAAACGCTGCTAAACGCATGAACTTTGTCCAATAAATAAATGTACCTTGACCGGAATCGTCATGGGTAATACTACGTATAAAGGCTTTTTAGAAAAGCAATGCGAAAAAGAGGTCACCTTCAAAAGTTTTGTGAGAAAGCGACGTTAAAAAAACTGAAATTTTCATGTAATAACTTCAAAGTGTTCACATTAGTTGAGTCTACGATCTGATAAAAAATTAAATAATCATTAAATATGAAGAATGGAATACAGCAATTAATAGGCTTGTAAAAAATTAACATAAACACACTCAGATGTTAACTGAAGCTAATGTATTGTTCAATGACTGTATTCGACCTATACGAACTAAGTTATTAAAAAAAAAAAAAAAATTAGGACTTTTTATATAATTAATCATTAAAACTTTAATTTTATTACAAAACGTTCGAGAAGGTATATGGACGGTGTGTATTATGTACGTGTATGTGTGTGTGAATATGTAGAAAATCGGATAGACAGTGACTTGTTAGAATAGTTCTATATAGAGCACTTGAAAAATAGATAGAATTCGATTAAGGGCAAGCCAAGATTGCGCATGAATCATACGAGAAAAGGCTAGAATTGGTTGATCGCGAATATAGATTTAATTCCAATTCTGGTGCTCGTTATGGCGATTGAAGAAAAAGGAAACTGATGGTTAGATCCGGGGAAAAGAGGGGAAATTAATTAAAGTGGCAACGTGTTAGTGGTAAATTACGCGGAATTCAAGAAGACGCTGAAAATATTAATAAATAACAAATAAATTATAATTAGGGAAAATCGTACTTTCTATTCGTTCAAAGCTAATAATTTTTATTCTAACTTTCTCATTAAAATGATTATATTTCTTTATATAAATGTATATTTCAATACCCTACGCAAATATAACGATGCATTAAATTTAAATAATATATCATTCGAAGTTTATTTAAACTAAACCGTTTAAATTTAAAGTATATTATTAAATTATAATACAAATCATTTAATTTATACGAGTTGATTCTAAAAACACAATACGAAGTCTGAATATATTATATAAGTTCGATATTTATTTTTGAGATACCTTCAGTGACCGTCAATTCTAATTCGCGGCCATCATTAAATTCATATTTTAACGTTTCATCGTTTACTACTTCGTTTGTTTTTACAATTTCATCCTCCTAAAAATTTAGTAATGTTTTACACTAACCGAAATTAGCTAAAGCTAATTTTCCTTTTTCTGACAGGCTGATCTGAGCGATAGTTTTTAATCCTAAATGCTGTAGACGATCATTATCACTTTCGACTAATGAAAATAATTGAGACGCCATTTGCGGATATTCAGAAAAAACATCGAAGGGCTCGTGGCTCGCGACAATGGCGAACAATTCAAAAACACCTGTAAAAAAATCACGAATATAACAACTGACACGACTAGTAAATGAGGTTTTTCATATACGTACTTTAAAAAAATATATATATTTATTAGATTAACACGTAGACAAATAGATCATATACGAGCACCCATTTATATATTTCTGCAAAAACCAAAATTAAGAGACGCTTCAAGGTCAGTTAATTGTATAATTAAAACTTTTTGTACGGATAAAAAAGCTGTTATTTACCAGTAGTTTAAAAAAAAATTCGTTTACAGTAAAAATTCGCCGTCTTTTATTATTATTATTATTATTTCAGACGAAATATCTTGGTATATTAATGGATTATCATCTGATTTGTACATAATGGTAAATTAAATTATCTTTCATTATTTAGAGTAATACTTTTCTGTTGTACCAACTAAATAGATCATATACGAGCACCCATTTATATATTTCTGCAAAAACCAAAATTAAGAGACGCTTCAAGGTCAGTTAATTGTATAATTAAAACTTTTTGTACGGATAAAAAAGCTGTTATTTACCAGTAGTTTAAAAAAAAATTCGTTTACAGTAAAAATTCGCCGTCTTTTATTATTATTATTATTATTTCAGACGAAATATCTTGGTATATTAATGGATTATCATCTGATTTGGGGTAAACATCTTTTATACATAATGGTAAATTAAATTATCTTTCATTATTTAGAGTAATACTTTTCTGTTGTACCAACTAAATAGATCATATACGAGCACCCATTTATATATTTCTGCAAAAACCAAAATTAAGAGACGCTTCAAGGTCAGTTAATTGTATAATTAAAACTTTTTGTACGGATAAAAAAGCTGTTATTTACCAGTAGTTTAAAAAAATAATTCGTTTACAGTAAAAATTCGCCGTCTTTTATTATTATTATTATTATTTCAGACGAAATATCTTGGTATATTAATGGATTATCATCTGATTTGGGGTAAACATCTTTTATACATAATGGTAAATTAAATTATCTTTCATTATTTAGAGTAATACTTTTCTGTTGTACCAACTAGTATTGTTCTAAGGGATTATACACAGGGGGGAGCTGCAAAATACTATAACGAATGCAATCCTATTTTTACAAAGATCATTGTTGAAAAACTCGTTCATGGAAACAAGTTGCGTGCCGGCTCGTGGTTAAAAAATCTAGCGGTTGCAATTACACCTTCCTCTCCACAACATACCATACCAAAATTTTCTTTGTTTTACGCAACATCACAAAGTAACATTAATAATATCAAAGTTAACAAAGTGTAATACAAATACAAGAACCGTTTAAAACCGCGATCAGAACAATTAAAAATTATGAAGTCAGATTATAAATCCCAAGATGAAAAATTGTATTACATTAAACCAAAATATATTAAAAATTTATTTTCCGCAGCTATAAGCACAAAATTTATTCAACTGACAAGTATAAAAAATTTTTTAAATACTAAAAAACCAAACAGTTCGACAAACTACGTATTATAGTTAGGTATTCTTTTTTTTCACAATTTACACAAAACAATCCTTTTAAAATGAAATGATCAGTTGCTGTATAAATAATAACACTCCAGTAAGAAAAAAATTCTACATGCATTAACATCGGTCAATAATAATATAAACAACGTAAGCTGGAGAGAGGTAGTGAAACAATTCACACGCGGAAATGTACATACTAAAACAAAGAAACACTAATAGAAATTCGAAGAAGAAAAAAATAATCTCGGAAAGAGATGAAATATGTCGTAGATCGTTAGTCGGCCGGTAGTATACGCATGCAACCGCACACGTATGTTATGAACAACACAATGAGAAAAATCTATTCTGTCGTGCTTTGGTTGCAAAACGATTGCTACCAATAGTCGCCAATATAATCCTATGTAAACTCTACACACATAGTAATGCCTTCTTGAGGTTACATCAAGCGTGCAACAACCAACAATTTCAAAACATTTTTTTATAAGATTTTTAATTTTTTATAATATATTCTAGGAATAATATAATTAAAATTAACTTATTTTGTTTGATCGCTATAAAATAATTAGTACTTTTAACTATTTTATTAAATCATCAATTTTTATACTGTTCTGGACATTTACCTTTATGTACGAGCCACCACTGGTATTGATATTATGTGATTTATTGATGAAATCTATCTATATAGGAGATACACTTGCACATTGTGGTACGTATATATATATATATATATATATATATATATATATATATATATATATATATATATATATATATAATATATATATATAATATATATATATATATATATATATATATATATATATATATATATATATATATATATATATATATATATATATATATATATATATATATATATATATATATATATATGGAATTGTTTGTATCAGTATACATATAGTGATTTTATTTCATTCATTTTTTACTGTATAAAAGCATTGATTATATTTATGTTGATATGAAGTATATTGATATGTAGAAACAGTACGTATTATAACGCGTTGTCTCAGGCCTACAAAAGTAGACAACCTGTATTTACTAAGTGGTATTGCACCTCCAAACATAAGGAGGATGGTGGCTGCAGATATAGAAAGAACCAAGCAAGCTCTGTACTTTCGACACCCTATGTATGGGCAAAATGCTGCAACTCTGCGTTTGAAGTCTAGAAGAAGCTTTCTAACTTCGACAAGCAGTATGGCATTAAATACTAATGCAGAACAAGCGCGAGTTAGAATATGGCAAGACAAAGTTCAATCTCGAGATTTCAATGTGAAGGAAAAACCAGCGGAAGGTTTCAACGAAAGCTGGAAAACTCTTAATCGGATCCCATTAGGGTGTGCTCGAACAAAACAGAATCTAACAAAGTAGTCGCTGGCCAGGGACGAACACTGCGAATGCGGCGAGATACAGACCATGGCACACCTACTCGAATGTGAATTGACTGGTGTTAGATGCACGATGAAGAATGTCATTGACGCGGACGGGGACGCTATAAAGTTGGCGGAATACTGGTCCGAGAAAATTTAATACATGTTAAAAAGTAGTCTAAGTTATAATTGGCTCGGGCACGAATAATAATAATATTTCGACTTCTAATAGACAAACTAACGAAAGCCAATAATAATAAAATAAACTATATTCTACGTACCTTGCTTGACATTTTTAAATTTATGATTTAAGGAAGAGAATAAATCGTCCGAATTTAATTATATATTTAACGAATGTCCGAAAATTTGATCACTGGTGTAAAATTTCTGAAGCGCTTTCAAGAATATTGAAAATGGTCACACTATCAGTCGTTATAGATATAAAAAAATACAAGCATTAACGATACAGACATTTATGATTTACTTCAATCGCGTAAACTTTATTCGGAATTATATATATTTTGGCAACAGATTTCTTCTTATATACTTTAAAATATGTTAATAAATTATTCAAGCAGTATTTTGTTTTTATTATTTTTTTCTTCTCACAATTTAAGTTAAATTAGTTCAGCTTGATGTATTATAAACAGTTTAAACACTATTATTGTTCATCATTCGCAGCGTTTACTTTTGTAATTTAGATTCTCGTCTTATTAAAAATATTTGTTTACGACCATAATTTAGATTAAAATCATTTCACGAAATGAAAAATAAACATACTCATTATTAGGATAATTTTAGACGGATCTAAATAATAATCGTTAGCTTCTTTGAAGAGGAAGGTTAAATAATAATTTTTAGTTAAATACTGATATCCGTAATAAGTAGTTCCGAGTTTTTTAACTTCTTCCAACGTGCACATTTTTGTTAGCATGTCGCCTTGTCGTAATAACGTCGATAATCCGTCCAACAGATGATAAGCGTCAGTTTGTTCCATAGAACTAGCCGAATGTAAGCAAAAGCTTATCAATACCTAAAAAATTACAACTAAACTGAAATAATTATAATAATGTTAATTTTTTTCGATTGCCGTTTTTTCTATCATTTATTGGTATTCGCATATTTACCGATAAATAAAATTTATTTAATTTAACGAACGTTAATCGAATGACGTATTACAGCACAAAAACACATTCTCGATTTAAATGAGAACTAATCACTTCATTTTAATTTTATCTTTTCGTATTACACGATAAATTATCTTTTTCTTTGTTGGCGACGGATATTAAAGATACCGTGGACGAGAAAAACTACTACTGATGAAGTTTCACGCACGATCAATGTGAGAAGAAATGGATTGGTTTGACATCTGATCGGACGTTCAAAGTGGGCGATGGATTTAATCGAAGGAATGAAGAACGTCGGACGAAATAAAAGAAGATCTAGACAAATACATCAGATAAAAAAACGAACCAAAGTTATACTACCGTAAAAGCACGTGTTTCCCACCCAAAAAACGTATCTAACGTGGGCCTATACTATAGAGCTATTGTTGTATCAATTACTGAATATTGCTCAATGGTCTATTATCCAACTTTGAGGGGATAAAAGAAAATTACTGAGATTACAAAGAAAGGTTTTAATAGGAGTAATAACCGGATACAGCACAATTTCCTATGTTTCGGCCAACGTATTAGCGGGCATAATGTCCATTGATTTAAAATTAAAGCTTACAAATAATATTAAGAATCTAAAACAAGAAAAAGAACTAACGAGATATGAAACAAAATTAATACTAGGGAAAAAAAAAAGACTAAAGGCTGTTCCAAATTTGGCAAGCTAGATATGACAAATCTTTAACAGGAAGAACAACGTATAAAATAATTCCTTCTATAGGAAAAAGATTAGCGATGAAATATATTGAAACAAATTTTCACGTTACGCAATATTTAACAGGTCGTGGAAACTTTTGCTCGTATCTAAAACGATTTAAAATCAGTGATTCTGAAATATGTCTTGATTGTAAAACAGCGGTTGATTCTTCTTTTCATGTAGTACACGAATGCAAAAAATTTCAATCAGAAAAGGATTATTTTTAGGTCTCTCAGTGAGGTTTAATAAACAGGAGTTTCATAATATAATAAACTTTGTAGGTTTTGTGGTGAAAAATAAAACTAACTACATTAAATATTAACAAGTATATAATATGAAAATATAGCAAACATAGTAAATATAACACTATAGATAAGGGAACTCAGCTGGAAAATCGTAATTTAATATAGCGGGTTTTCTTGTCTTTTTAAAATGAATTTAACAAAAAAAAAAAAAACAAAAAAAACAGCAATTATAAGGATGAGGAGAGAAAGAAGATATACATATAATAGTAGTATCAGTAGACTGAGATTGTAAGCGTCAAAGCCATTAATAGAACTTTAAACGTGCTTAAATGGGCATTGGGGTTAACGGACCCATATATGTATACACAACTTTATTCTCAATTGGATTAGTATAAGTTTTTTTTTTTTTTTTTTTAAATTACAACATGATAACGATAATAATGATGTTGTGTATCGTCGTCAATATTAAATTCAATTACTTACTACTTAGATATCGATGTTACTATTAATTTGTATCACATTGTTCCTAACAGTTATAATACCACATTGTTCCCAACAGTTATAATACTATGATTTTTTTCCTAACTTTCGCAGATTATTAATAATGATGTTTATGGAGCGATGTTTTAGTTTTTCGGTTATACTACGTGGAGTACAATTCATATTATTATTTTAGATATAGAATTTTTATTCATTTAATGTACGCGGTGGAGCGATTTCGTACGATTCTACATCACAATTTTTTGAATTGATGACACGTCGTGGGGTTATAAAACCCGTTTACCGCATTCCTGTTATTCCGTATAATATATTATTGTGGTAGATTTTTATCTTTTAAAAGTAGTTTCTTCAATACCGTACCAAGTCTTTCGACAATAACGCAATTGCTTTGTAAATAGTTGTTTTAGTTTTTAGCTGGGAAATATCAATGAGCGCTAACTTTCTGTAATACAAAAAAATATGACCGTTAGTTCGGAGAAGAGATTTATTTACAGTATCAAAAGACTGCGACATATTTTATGAAATAGAATAACCAATGCGAGTGGAATAAGAAGTAACAATAGAATACAAATTCAAATGTATTAGTTTTATATTGAATTCGTTACTTTTTTTTAGAGTATATAAGAGCCGTTTGAAGACTTCTTTAAGACAGATACAATTGCGTACACTCAAAAACTTTCATAAATAATAACTTCTAGTACAACATTTTAAATTCCCAACGGACATTACGACCAAGGCGTGCGTCTACATAAATATTAAACGGAAATATATAAAATTGTAAATTTTTAAAACTTTCACGGGTGTTTTACAATTATAAAATTTAGTTTCAGTAAAAGCCACGTACGCTAGTTAACAACTTTTAACGTTTCTAGCGGACTTGCACCATTCGTCATCAGAATTAGTAATCAGTTCAATTAAGATGAGGAGTAAAGGAGTAAACGATAAACGCTGTTAACTTACGTGGTTTTTATTAAAAGCAAATTTTATAAATATACAAAATTATTCACAGTGTTCTCTATATTTATGGTATCAGATAATAATTAAAGCGCCGTTGTTATGCTTATTTTTAAAAATCTAGTAGTCATTAAAAAGGTTTGAAATCAATTATTTTACACTGTACGAACAGGAAATTTCGTTTATATATGTATATATATTTTTTTAATTCGTCTCGTTAACATAATTAATAAACAAACAAAACAGATTTTTCTGCCGGGTGTTTTAAATGATTAATGACGATGTTAGTATTTGTATACTTAAAAATATTTTTAATCGTCTGTAACATTTTTCACTGTACAGGATAGGTGTATATTATGCGCGCGTCTTGTAAAAATATTTCAAAAATGTTAAATATACCATATACTAACCTCATACATGCGCAAACATATTGTATCGTTTTTTTGTAACACAGCGAAAATAGAAGATATAATCGGTTCGCTATATAGTATGCGTAATCCTTCGCGATCTTTCCCGATCATTTTCAAGAGACACATTGCACGATCGGCAACACCAATTTTGTCGCTTATACATTCAACAACCACAGCTAACAAATCCATTCTAGCGTAAATACTCTTAGTCGCATTTTGATTTATTATGATTTTCTTCAACTGATAAAATAAAAAGTATACAATTCTACAAACGATCGTAAGAAATCAAATTGCCGTCGAGCGTATGACATCGTGTAAAACAACAAAATTATTCCTGCTCCGGTAGTTTTTATATATATTTTGAAATCATTTTAGTGTTTTACAATTAACATAATAAAGTGAAAAATAGTAAGATAATTTAAACGTGCATAATTATAACAAGTAATTACAATACTTCGCAAAAAAATTGCGACACATTAGCGATAGTAATTTAAATACAGTAATACCTCATCAATGACAAACTCTTTAATTTGGATTTGAGGAAGTTGTATAATTCTAACTAGTTGATCACCATGTTCTTCAAGTATAGATTCTGGATTTAATCCAGAAAATGCATATTCTAATATTTTAAGTGCAAAATACACGTGCTCCCTAATTAAAGAAGTTAACACATTAGTTATAATTAGTGCTTCGAAGGATTAATTTATACACGTTTGCAAAGTAAAAACGTTAAACTGCGACATATTTAGTATAAATAAATATAAATTATATATAATATATAGATTTTCAATTAATAAAGTAGAATGCTGCTGCAATATTTATAATGTCGGAGATGTTTTCAATCGATAGTGTTTTTAAAATATCACTTACTTATTATCTACAAATAGACAATCGAACACATTTGATAATTGTAAGGAAGGCGCAACTTCTACAATTTGACTATGACTGGATGATAACAAAGTTATATACAATTCGCGTAGAAGAGTGTGTTTATACACTTCATCAACTTTACCAAGTTTTTGAACGCAATTCTTAAACCATTTAAGTGGTCTCGGTATCATTTTGAAAAATTAATTTATATGTAAAATAGGAAATGAACTTAAATGACAGTGTAAAACAAAAAAAATTAACATTCACTTGTTTTTTGGCATTTCGTATATGATCCGGTAGAAGTTAGAAAACAGGAAAATTATTTTCTTATAATCTGTGATTATGTTCTTGTGTTTTTGTTTGTATTTCAATCGAATATAATAAAATAAACTATGTAATTAAAAATATTTTTTCAATAATATTTTTAATTTTTTCATCAAAATTGTAAAAATTTATTAGTTAATCTATGTCTATATTCGTGAATATAAAGTCAGGACACAGGACGGCGCTGATGTAAATATAACAATAATGGGTTTTGCAATTACAGAAATAAAGGGTAAAGATTAACAAAGATATTGAAAGATCACAAAATATATAAAAATATTAGTGAAAATTTTAGTGTTTTCAATTTTGGCATATAGAGCTAGGGTGTCGGGAACGAAACTAATTTCTGATGAATTGTTGTATCCTATCCTTGATATGTTTGGACGTTAATGTTTTGATAGTTTTATTTAAATTCATTATTATCAATCATATTCTAATTTAAGTGTTGGTTTTTGTTTTGGGAGTAATTTTTCCTTTCCTCTTTTTATATGATACATTTTATTATGATTATCCTCTCTTGCTATATTTATATTTTATAGTTATTTCTCTTCTTTTAGTTTAATCTAATTCATTGGTTATATTTATTTATGATTTATTTTTGTTCTTATATTCATATTTTATAATTATCTCTCTTCCTTTAATTTAAGTTAATTCATTTATTATATTTATTTGTGTTCTATTTTTGTTCTTTTGATGGCCAAATGGTATGTACAGCCTGGCCAAAAAAAAAAAACGTGTTCTGTTCTAAGAAGCTAACATATTTCATCAACGCGTACAACCAATAAGTCTGTTTCTTGGGAATTACATGCAGAGTTACCGAAATGAATGCTATTATTTTTTAGAATTATTAATCAAGCTAAAGAGAAAAATAATTTTTAAGGGTAAAGTAGATGATCAGAAACACCGCTAAATCGATATCTAGATCAAACAACAAAATTGATTTTAGGACCAATACAAGTATTTATTAACAATCCGTGAACACATAGTTGCGTCAAACGTAACAAACGGGGCGATTCTAGTTTTTTGAATAACATAGTGGATAAGATTTTCAGTTTGTGCCACATTATGATCACTAATATAACTCCTAATGGAAAAACACGGTCTGATATTTCTTGAACAATTTTTCCAATTTGAATCTGTTGATATGAAACGTTTGTATTCAGAGTGCAAACTGAACTATCTATTAACAAAGTAACGACTTTTATTCGATTATTATCGCTATAAAGATAATATAGGTGTTGTTCTCAAGGTTAAACCTCCGTTATTGTAGTTTATTGACGGAGTACTTTTCGCATTCTTTCCAACTACTAACATTCGTTGAACCAGAAGATGAAAATTTATTTAAAAAAATAATTTTTAATAAGAAACAAATGCTTTAAAATTTGTACTTTAATTATTTAAAAATTTATTTTCTATTATTTGTGAGAAACCGCCCCTGTCCAAATGTAAATATATTATTTATCTACTCATCTATCTTTTCTTTTATTCTGCCAAGCTATGTAGCATTTTGACGGAGTCCAACAAATTATCACATGATCTGCTCTTTATTCGTTGAAAAACGCAAACCACAATGGCTGGATTCTAGCTTATGCAAAAAAATCATGTCTTATTTTTATAGAACTATTTAAGATATTACGACTTTACTTGAAAAACAACTTTAAAATTAATTATAATCTTTTGAAATTTTATTAATTTCTATGTTTATAAATATTAAATAGAGAAAAATTTCGGCATTGTAGCTTAACTTCCGACTTTCCCGGTTATATGGATAGTGTCGATTATTAAAATTTTATTTGAATATCTAGTTGTTTATTTTAAACATCGTTAAAAAATTATTTTATTAACATAAAAACAAAATTATTATTTTTAAAAGTTATTTTGTCAATAAACCTTTAAATTTTATTAGTTTAGTTAAAAAATTATTCGTAAATGGTTCCTCCATGGACGGTTGTTTGAAATTATGTTTCCCGCGTTTTATTCCTACTTTCTATTGTGTTTATTATTTCTTTGTAAATAATTTGTTTTTCTTGTTTTGATCGTTTTTTTATATTTCTTTAAAGTTATTATTAATTTTAGTTACATTTAAAGATGTGTATCATTGACATTTGTTATCTTCATACTTTATGCGTTAATAAAGAAAACTTATTAAATAAGTTAAGGGAATGGAGTTTTATTCCTAATGGCGATTAAAAATGTCCGAAATACAATGGGAATCTAAAGTTATACAGGTGTTCACGTAAGTTATTTTATATTATATAATTCATTCCATTAAAAAATCACATTTTTATAATTTAGACCTGAAAAAATGAAACATTTATTTGCGGAATGTAAAATTTTTTGTGTTAATAAATCTCGTTTGTTGATTAGACATTCGTTTAAGCATGTTTTGGCAAAAATTTAGTTTATCCATGTTTGTATATTATGCAATGAATAAGAAAGGGCTACTTATAAATTAATCAGAGTAAGAAGTAATGTAGGGATGTGTAAAATTAAATGATGATACCAGAATCTAAAATATAGGAGTATAGGGCCGTATATACTTCAGAATTTTGAAGAGCTAAGAGAAATGCAATATTTGTAGGAAACGGAACTTTAAGGCTGTGAAGAGCTTGATAAAATGCAACACGAAAATTACTATGATGGGAACACTCTAGGATAATATGATCTGCATCGGCCACAATGGGTATCCATAGGATGAGAGCAATTAGGAGAACTAATAAGTTTCAACTTGTGTAACGAAGCAGGAAGGCGACTACAACCGAGTCTCAGTCGACAAATGGTAGTAATAAAATCCCGCAATTTGATCGTTTCAACTTTAATATTGTAGAACCATGGATTAGAAGGTATGTCGGGTTGAATGGATTTTCTATAGGAGGAGTATAAAACAAAAAAGTCCCTAATGTAACCGTTGAAGTGACTAAATGATCAGCTAGATTATTGCCATGGATACCGCTATGCCCGGGGATCCAAACAAATTTAACTCTTACACCGAGAGAGTTTAATCGGTATATGTAATTAGAAATTTTGTAAATAATTGATGGTAAACGAGAGTTGAACTGTGAGTGCTGTAATGCCAGCAAACAACTTTTAGAATCGGAGAGGATCAGAATATTAGTAGATGGGCGATTTACAGATACATATCGGAGAGATTGAAGAATAGTTGTAGCTTCTGCAGTAAAAACAGATCATATTCTATTAAGGGTAAATTTTTTTGAAATGTTGAGAGCGAAATTAGAATTGTTCAGCCATACATTATAAAATGTTGATACAAAATTGTAAATTTTAAAAGGGGTGTTTATTGTACAATACTGCTTCCTAGGTGAACTATAGATAATTTTCAATATATTCTTTAAAATTGAGATATTTCAGGTCAACCAGAAAACAACAAAATTTCACTAGTATTAAAATTTCGTATAACATATAATGGACATAGTGACTGAAAGGGTTAAAGGAACCCCGATGAGTGATAAATATTTTCTGCAGAATAACGGCACTATCGAAATTTACAGTTAAGATTTAGTTATAATTTTTTTTTTTTACTTCTAGTCATTTTTATCGAAATGTGGTTTTTGAAAAAAAAAAAGAATAATTTTCCTTTTTTATCTACAATCTGCACATATGTAAAAGTAATGAAGGAACAGGAAAGAATCAGATACTTATTGATGGTCCATTGACCACAACTTAAGACATATCTAGAAGGAGTGATAAAAGGAGGAGGAGAGGAAGAAGTTTTAAGATTGTCTCTTGGCCAGTTTCTCTTCAACCGACGCGATGAAGCGAGTGGCATATTACAATTTGTCAGTTGTAGTATAGTTGGACTAGCGGCATTTCTTATTTTTCTGAAAAAGAGCTTGTATCTTTTTTTTGGCCACTTCTGAAACAGTTGGTATCCGCAAGTCAGAACGTATAGACTGATTCGACACGAACGAAGGAGCGTCTATAATTTGACGTAAGATTTTTGATTCCATCAACTGTAAGCGACGAATGTTAGCTGGCTTAGCAGTGACATATAGTTCAATGTCATGAGTCCAAATCGGTTTTATGACTGAGTTGTACAATAATAGTTTGTTCACAACCGATAGCGTCAACTGTTTTCTAAAAAGGAAATAGAGCAGACCATACCGTTTCCGTACATCCTTAATTTTATTATTAATATGTTGACTCTAGGTAAGTTTTGTATCAAGATACAAACCATGGTATTTAACATGATTAACTTGGGGGTTGGATGTCCTATCTAGATAGATTGATAGCGTTAGCCCTTTACGCAGAGTAAAAGTAATATATACTTATTTTTTGAAATAAATAACTGCCTTACACTACTACAATTTTAACCTATAAGTTAAATAATTAGTAACTTTGATAATGATCCAGTAATCAGTTTCCACTAATATTAACTAAATATTAATTATGAATATGGGGTTCAATAGAACTATAATTATTATTTAACTATAAACTAGGTCCAATGGAATTATTCGCTTAAGGCGTCTCACATCATTTGCAGTGTCCAATAACCGTGTGACTTCTTTATTAGTGTGACCATGCAGTCTCTGTTCGTGTTTGACTGCAAAGTTGTGAATGATGTCATCAACTTGTTGAATATTTAGATAATATTTTGTTCTGCTGTCGCTGGATGATAGCTCTGTTGGAAGCAGAAGCGCACCTCACACTTGAACTCCATATGTCTAGATGGGACGTAGGATTGTTTGATATAGTAACCTCTTGCTGTATAAGTTTAGAGGCGACTTTCTGCCAATTAACCAGTACATCTGATTCATTTTGCGCTGTAACTTATGTTTCTTTTGCCTGACGTGCGTTTTCCATGTTAATCATGTATCAAGATAAATGCCTAAATACCTTGCTGAATTCGCATGAGGCACTTGAACATTATTTATGTGTATATTGTGATTCAACAGGTCGAAGCGTGAATGTAAAATGGATAGATTTTTTGATCATTATTTTCCAATCTTACATCCATCTAACTATTTTGTCAAGGTGTTTCTGAAGTGGATCTATTGCCTCTATTTGGGTGTCCCTGGTTACCATTATTGCAATATCATCTGCATAAGTAGCAGTAAAAATCCCATCTGAGGTTGGAATGTCAGCTGTATATAGTGTGTACAACACAGGACAAAGGACACTTCCTTGTGACACACCAGCACGTAATATGGATGCTTTTAGTTTGATTAATCTTGATTTTTCATACAAGGGTGAGTCAGAGTTAAATGGTCCAGAAGTTATTAGACACAATAACTGAGTCAGAATCGGATGAGAGAATACATGTATCGTCAGCAAAAGAATAGAACACTATATTTTTATTTATCCAGATGTCTGCAGTGTAAACACTATACAACGAAGGACACACATACATATATATATAATATAAAAGCCACGCTTATATTTATATAATGCCGGATCAACGATGTTATAAACTAATAAACTCGAAAGAACTACAGACAGAACAAAAATATTAAATCGAATTTTATTTAGCGAGAAATGAATTGGGAGATTTGCATCGGAAGATAAAAATATTGTATCGGGACTTGAAATCACGAAACTGGATAATAAATTATGTGAATGATTAAAATTATGAATAAAGGAATATGTGATGAATCGGATATATTACGGTCAGAAATAGAATTTGCAATTAAGAAATTTAAACATAACAAATTTCTCGTAAGTGACGGAATATATTCTAAAGTTTCTACTCTCAAAACGAATACGGATGATACGCAATATGTGTAACCAAATCTGTAAAACGAGAAGTTGCTAAAATACTGGACACCGATATATCGGAAACCTACAGCGGACTGTGAAAATTATAGAACGATTTCACTTTACATACACAAGTTATTAATTACACATTGGAACAATATATATATATATATATATATATATATATATATATATATATATATATATATATAATCAAATAGACGAAAAGCAAGCTAGATTTGTGACTGGAAAAGAAATCAGGGAACAAATCCGGTGTATTAGAAAAGTTGAATACGACAACTCTGTGTCTTTGTGTCTTGTTGATTATCAGAAGACGTTTTAAACTTCTAGAAATTTCGACTACTCAGGATATACTAAATTTTCTCGTCAATCTAATTAAGAATCTATATAATAAAATAGAAGATACAGTAAGTTATAACATTAGTAAATTCCATCTCAAAAGGGAATTATTTAATGTATATAAGCTCAATGACCAATAGGTAATTTACGATACGCGGACGATATTATGCTCATCATAAAATCTGACGAAGAGATGGGAGATGTCTATAATATGATTGAAAGAGAGAGTCGTAAGATGAGTGTCGAAGACGAACACATAGTGGATATGAATAATGGAGCAAGAAAAATAACAGGATGCAGAAGTGGTAAGGTTATTTGAATATCTTGGATCGCTAATAAGTAACTAAACGGTGGGAGCGCTGTAGAGACCTCCACGCGGTGCTCCTGGAAACGACAACAATTGTTGATCAGCTAACTCTACCTCCTAGATGTTGAGAATAACAGATGCTCATATTGGAAAGTTTAGAAATAGTCCTTTTAAGGACTCCCGAAATGATAACGACATTAAAAACTCTTTATATATGAGTAAAGGATTTTTCAAAATACTAAGCTTAAATGTAGAAGGTCTATCCTAGAGCAAAACAGATTGTATTGCACGGATAATTCAAGAACACAATATAGATATAATTACGCTGCAAGAAACTCATACCATGTCTGATGTAGATATAACGCGAAGAGGAAATTTGGTCGGTTTTAAAATAGCTGCACATATCCCACATAGAAAATTTGGTATAGCAACATACGTTCGTAATGATCTTCAATCAATCACGAGGATATTTCAAACATCAGATCGGAATAACATATTTTTCATAGTAATTAAAATATCGAACACGACTATAACAAATATTTATAAACCCCCTAATGTTAAGTGGAAAACCAAAATACTTCCAATATTTAAACATCCTTCGATCTATATTGGTGATTACAATAGCCACTCAACAAACTGGGGATATGCCGATGAAGATGAAAACGGAAAGATGTTTAATAATTGGATAGAGTTAAACAATATGGAACTGATCTATAATGCAAAAGATAATGGAACTTTTAGATCCACAAGATGGAACAAGACATATACACCAGATTTGTGTATTGTTTCTACAAACACACGGTAGACTGTATTGATAAACCTCAAAGGATAACACTGGATGCTTTTCCACACAGCCAACATCGGCCAGTTATGTTAATAATCTCACCTGGCATACCAGTGATAAACTCAGTTCCAAAAAAGAGATGGAATTTCAAGAAGGCCAACTGGGATAATTTCAGGGATCATATCGAAAATGCACTAAAAAATATTACCCCCTCTCTTAAAAACTACAACTCATTCATCCATGCAGTTAAAGATGCAGCCAGATATAGTATACCTCGTGGTTTTAGGAAAGAGTATATTCCAGGTTGGTCAGCCGAATGCGAACAGTTACTGCACAAGTTTAGACATACACAAGAAAGGGAGACGGCAGAAATACTACTTACAAAACTGAATAGTGAAAGACGACAAAAATGGATCAATACAGTTGAAAACATTGATTTCACACATAGTAGTCGGAAAGCATGGAATCTTCTTAGAAGATTAGGGACAAATCCGGTGAACACGCGTAAAATTCAGGCGCAATTAAAACCTGATAGAATAGTTACCAGACTCTTAAAATTAAGTAAATACAAAATGGATAAGGAAGTATCCTCAGAAATTAAGAAACAACTGCATAACCTCAAAAGAATCCTAACACCACATAATATCTTTTCAAAAAATATTGAAATTAATGAGTTAGAAGCGGCATTAAAATCCACCAAGAGTGGCAAGGCCGCTGGCCTAGACGGAATTTACCCAGAATTTATGAAGAATTTGGGAGAAACAGCAAAAAGATTCATTATCACTATTTATAATGAAATATTAGATGGCGGCCAATTGCCCAGGGATTTCAAAAAAGCAAAGGTAATTGCTATTAAAAAGCCGGGGGAAAATGGGAACGACCCGGCAGAATATCGACCGATATCTCTACTGTCTATCCCGTATAAACTTTTTGAACGAGTTATATACAACAGAATATCCACAGAAATCGAAAAATACCTACCTGTCGAGCAAGCTGGTTTTCGTACTAACAGATCTTGTGTTGATCAAGTAGTAATGCGTTTATTTCGATTTGCCATTTGCGATAATACTTTAAAATGCGACGTACACCGTTTTCTAATTGATTTTTAAACCAACTGCTATTAAAAATCAATTAGAAAACGGTATACGTCGCGTTTTAAAGTATTATCGCAAATGGCAAATCGAAATAAACGCATTAAAAACTGAGGCCATTTTTTTCACTCGTCGTCGACCAATTTTGCCATCTGAACTTCTAGTAGATGATAAAGTTGTACATTGGTCGGATAGTATACGTTATTTGGGAGTTTTATTAGATAAACGATTAACCTTCTCGGCGCATGTAAATTACGCAGCTCTAAAAACAAATAAAGCAGTAAGTACAGTGTATGCGTTATTTAATCGTAAATCGTACCTTAACGTTAATAATAAGCTCATCATTTATAAAACACTTATTCGTCTTGTGATGACTTATGCTTGTCCCGCCTGGTCTTCTATCTCGAAGGCGAGCTATATTATATATACCCTTTATTCGGGATTATATTCTTACTATAACTCGTAAGTTCTGCGATAATTGTGTATTGCATGAAAATCAGTACATTTCAATGATCGGAAATTACGATTCCAGGCAGCTACAGTTTATGTACACAAAGTATAAGCATAGACGCCTTAAACATAATTTACTGTAAATGATTAATATTTAATGTATCTGTGTATATGTGTATATACATGTGTGTGTATGTATGTATGTGTATATAGGTAAGTATATGTGTATTATATTATATATCTTTATAATTATTATTATATCGAATAATATTCCTTTTTGTATGCTTAATGTGATACAAAGCGTTTTATGGAGTGGGTTTTTTTCAAATTTTTTCCCGTGTTTTATATATTTATATCTGTAATCTAGTAAATATACTATAAGATTTATTACATAAAGAATTTTGTTTATTAGCGGTAAGGATATTATAATTTCGGTACGCGTAATTCTTATTATTTTGTACTTTTGTACTTTTAATGAATTTATGTCAATAAATAAATTTCTTTCATCAAGTAGCTGCATTAACACAATTTATCGAAAATGGTTTCCAGAAAACCCTAAAAACAGCGGTTGTTTTCCTAGACCTTACAGCCGCATACGATACAGTTTTGAGGCATATTTTGTTGATTAAGTTGTCAAAATTAATACCTTGTTCCAAAATTATAAATTTACTAAACAGAATGTTGGCTGGTCGTTTCTTTCGCTTATTCCTCGGGGATAAAAGTAGCAGATGGCGAAGAATAAACAATGGTTTACCTCAAGGTTCCATTTTGGCACCACTGCTTTTTAATGTATATCATCAAGATTTTCCAAACATACTGAATAGTACCGTATTTCAATACGCTGATGATATTGCAATTGCAGTGCAAGATAATAATATTGCCGAATGTCAAAGGAAGTTACAGACGGAATTAAACATAATAAGTGCATATATGGGAAAATGTAATTTACGACCAAATCCGAACAAAACTGAATTTGCCCTATTCCACCTTAATAATAGGCTAGTAAATACACAACTAAATCTGACAATAGATGGAACGCAACTTAATAACACGAAGAATCCAAAATATCTAGGAATAACGTTAGATCGTTCGCTCACGTACAAAACACACCTAACTAACCTAAACCAGAAAATTAGAACACGCGTAAATATCATAAGAAGATTAGCTGGTACGTCGTGGGGATCAACAGCTAAGACTTTGCGCATATCCTCTTTATCATTAGTTTATACAGCCGCGGAATTTTGCTCGCCGGTGTGGATGAACAGTTGTTATGTGCGGAAAGTGAAAGTGGACGTTCAGCTTAACGAAGTAATGCGTATTATCTCAGCAACGATACGCAGCACACCGACTGCATGGCTTCCAGTTCTTACGAACATTCAACCGCCTCATATTCGAAGAACCGACTCGTTGAAAAAGAACTCAGCAAAATTCAAAAATGAAAATTTACTAATTACAAAATTTATAAGAGAAGCTTCTAAAGTTAGATTAAAATCTAGGAAATCCCCATGGACAACTTTGGATCAAGCACGATTTGCATTCGATTGGAAAGAACAATGGACCAAGGAATGGAATTCGGTGCGTAATTCGTTCATAAATGGATCCCTCGTCAAAAACCGTTCGGAGCAACCTCTACGAATGGAACTTCGACGAAAGGAGTGACGACTCTTGAACAGAATCCGAACTGGTCATGGTAGATGCGGTCATCTTCTGCAGAAGTGGAGTATTTCTGACTCGGCTAGTTGATGTTTCGGACATCCCATGCAAATAATAAAACACATCGTCGAAGAATGCGAAGTGTACTCGGAAAATGGGATTACGGTTGAAGATGTACATCATCTGCGCGGCGGGAGTTTAGACTGGCTTTCCCGTTTAGAGCTCGATCTATAAATCAACATCATACGATACGATACGATACTAAACGGAAACGAAATTAAGCGCATGAAACTCCGGGTGAAGCTAGTAACGGGAAGATTATATAAAATTTGGAAAGGATCGCATATAAAAATTAAATATTCGCGATATTACTTTGCGCAAATGGGACGTGCGAAGAATGGATGCATTTAAGTTGTGGGTATGGTGCTATGGTGGAGAATACAGACGACGTATCGTGAAGTACCAAATGATGTACCAATTCTTGGATATTTTTGAAATGCGTCCATTTACCGGGTGCCATCGGAAAATGTTAAAGTAATATAGTCGTATTGAGCGGAAATTTGCGGATAACCTCGTGAAATTGACACTTTTAAAACTGTATTATATATCCGATGGACGGCTCGCGATGATGTATTAAAAAAATAAAGAATGAACATGGTTTTACGTTAACGATATAACGAGCATCGATACGTTTCATTTGTATACGTTTTTAATAGACGAGCGATGACAAAAATTGAAGTATAATTACTAACGTCATCTATGATATTAAAATTATACGGAAATTAAAGAAAATTTTATAAACAATAGACTTCTAGTAATTTATATATACGTACCGTAAAAAAACGGTAATTTACGATTGCTCAATGGAGGGGGGGAGGGAATAAATTGTGCAATCGATGAAGTCGTATAATGAAAATTTTCTAGGTTAAGGTCTGCCATGTTTATAATCTATACGTTGTTTTCAATCGAACGCATTTACGTAATTATTCCGCAATTCAATTTTACGATTTTCCGAATAATTATCCTGAAAATTTGGATAACCGTTAACGGAAGACGAATGTTTCGCTTGTAACGGACAGATTACCGGAAAAATAATATTAAAGGTAAAGATTGAAGTTTAATTTTTGATTTGCTATAATAAGAATTTTGCGCGACTTTGTACAAAAATCGAATGTTCGTTTCGATAAATTTCTAATATTTTCCGGTTAAAATTTCTCATTATTCGCGGATTAATTCAATCGGATGACCAAATAGTACTAGAATTAAAATAATATTTTTTTTGCGTTATACACACAGACACAAACACACACATATGTAATATACAGATACACGTTTATCAGTCTATCAATCCATCGATATCTATCCATGTACTACGTATTTATCAGTTTATTTGTATCTGATTACCTTTAATCTATCTGGAGCGATCTGCTTATCTATCAATCTTTCCGTAGTTTATCTTTATCTGTTTGTCTATTTGTTTATCTACCTAATTTATATATATATATATACATATATATATATATATATATATATATATATATATATATATCGGGGTGTTCAGGAGGAAAGGGAAAAAAAGGGGTCAAAAATAGACGGTTACTGATTCGGAACAATCAATTATTGTTTTTTTAAAAGCTGTTAAATAGATTGGAAAACAGTACATGCCCATAATTATAATCTTCCAAGTAGAACTATTTAAATAGCAGTGATCAATTTATTAACTTTTGTTCCTAATTAAACTATTGCTATTCAAAAAAAGTGTATGACACTTGACATGGAAGATACAGGAAAAAGTTCCTCGTTTCATTAGCTTCCTAAAAAGATATAACATGTAACTTTTGAAAATAAAGTGACACCAGCAGAAGGAGATGGTAGGAAACAAATTGCAATAAAAAATGGTGTCCAATTTTTATCGAGTAAATGTTAGTATGTAAAAATAGTGTGTATGCTATTAAACAAACCTTACCGCAAAAGCAAATGAGAACGTTCTATGTTGATTTTCGAAAAGCCCACCACCTACCGCAATGCACTTTCGACTTCTCTTGACAACGGCAAGTGTAGCTCTTCTGAGTTCGACTTCGCGTTCTGAGGGCTGCACTATTCGTAATCCGATCGATCAAATCGACTCTTGCGTTTACTTGTTCTTGTTAAGCTTCATCTTTCTACCATCCCCATAAAATCCGAAGGAGTAAGGTCCGGAGACCTTGGTGCACAAGAACATGTGCGTATCTACCGATCCATCTCCGGGAAATGTTACGTTTAACTGACGACTAGAGTGTGCAGGAGTCTTATCGTGCTGGAATAACATACGCAGTCTTGTAGCCGAAGGAATCTGGATGCTCATTTTCCAGAAAGTGATAACGAGACCTGTAAGGCGATGCGGTAACACAACAGGTCCAATTAACTGATTGCCTATCAAACCATACCACACGTTTAGAAGCGTTTCTGAAAATGTGTCTGATAACACATTTAATGTTATCCCCGTCACAAGTGCGAAACAATTTTCACGAAATTTAGCTATTTGCTCTGTTTATTGTGATTTCTTCTGTATGCACGTGTACAAACTGATGACATTACCTTTTTAGAAAGCTAATGAAATGGGGTACTTTTTTTTTGTAACTTGCACATCAAGTATCGCGTACATTTTTCGAATAATAATAGTTTGATTATGAACAAAAATTAAAAAATAAATTTATCACCGCTATTTAAATAGTTCTATTTTGCAGTTTATGATAATTCTGGACATGTACTCTTTTCCACTCTATTAAATAAAATAGCTAATTTTTGTCCTTCCGGAGTTCTATATCAAAAACCTCCTTTAACAAATTATAAGTCATTCAAAACAGATGCCTCAGATGTATTCTCAATGCACCTCGCTATGCCAGAATCGACAGCATGCACGAAGGTACTGACCTGTCCTATATTAGAGATTTTGTTCTAAAGATATCGACTGACTTTTTTATTAAATGCTCATACCAAAACAATGTACTCTTCCCCTCGATTGCCAATTACGATTCCAAGCAACTTCGTTTCATGTATTCCAAATATAAACACACGTGACTTAAACATAACATTATGTAGTAATTAATTATAATTTTTAATTATAATTTAGTTAATTAACCTTTTATACATAGTATTTATTTAAGAACTTATAACCTAAACTATATATTTTTGTAGCTTAGACTTAAGTTTCTTTACTATCATGTATTACTTGTAATTAGAAAACTTGTTTATTTTCTAGCCGCAGGTTTTTATTTGCTTTTTTTCCTGCAGCATTTAACGTTTTGTTTTGCTTTATTATTTATATTCTTACTGTGTTATTGTGGTAATCCCCGGTACACAATGTTTGTATAACTCGTGTTGTTATAGTTTTTTTTTATGTTTATAACTTATGCAAATATACTTTTGTTGTTGTTGTAGTTTTAGAAAAAAAAACAAGATAAATTGATTGTTCCGAATTAAGTATTTCGTCAACTGTAATTTTTTTTTATCAAAAGTCTGACATTTTTGAAAAATTCTTATAACTCACTAACCGTTCATTTTTGACCCTATGTTATATGACATTTTTTTTTGCAATTTATCTATACTACCACCTCCTAAATTGTTTCCCTTTCCTCCTGAAACACTCTGTATATATAATATATATATCTATACTAATATATAAAACTGTAGTGTCTGTCTGTCGTTTGCGAATATTTTCATTATAATCACCGCATTTGGCTATTTTTATCACACAGAAACAGAAAATCAATTTTAAAATTTTTTGTCTGTCCCGATTTAACTTAAAAATTATTGGAGCAGTAATGATGAAATTCGCATAGCTTATAGCGTATATTAACATTGATATCGCAAATAGGACAAATTACAATAATTTGAAGTTTTAAAATATCGCTGACTCTTTATTTTAACACTTTTACATATTAGTATAGTATACGTATATATATATATATATATATATATATTCGTCCATTATTTCGACCAGGCCCCTAACGCAACAAAACGTGGTCTGTATGACAGGTGTTGCTAGTGAAGGTACATTCGAACCCGAAAACGTGTTAAATTTTAAACGATTTAGCAGAGATATCGTTGTTTACTACTTTTAAAACTTTAAATTATTGTAATTTCTGTCCTATTAGCGATATCAATGCGAAGCAAAGCTTAAAAAATAAATAATTACACAGACGAAACTATAGGTAACTTCTAGTGTATATATAGATTACACTCACTCCAGCGATAAACTCGCAATTAGAAAATATATCGAATTATGCATTGATGACGCACAGTATGAATTTGAGATCATCAACGGAGGATGCAACTGCAGTATTACGAGAATCCTTGGAGAAAGAATAACAGACTCAAACGGTAAAATATTTTTATGCAAAATTGGTTACGATTGAAACGAATGGAACCAACTGTTAAAAATACTGAAAGTGGTGGATATGGGGGATGAACTGATAGCATTATAATAGAAGTTACAGGAAAACCGAATTGCGGCGGTAAAATTGGAAAATAAATTATCCAGAACAACAGAAATTTCCAAAGTAGTGCGTCAAGGATGTCTGTTTTCATCGGTTCTATTCAACATTTATTCACAATTCATAGTCAACGGAGCGTTAGAAAAATTCAAGATGTAAAAATGAGGACGATGAATAAAAATTATAAAATTTGCAGACGACCAAGTATTAATTGCAGACAACGAAAACGGATTATTAACAATGGTAAAAAAATTAAGTAGCATTGCAGGCAAATATGAAATAGAAATAAATATTGAAAAAACGAAGGTAATATACATCAGCAAAACGTCAGTTAAATATCATAAAACCTATTTTGTAGCAAATAGATCGGTCTAGGAACTGCAATGACTAAAGAGGCGTTTAGAAGAAAAAAGTATATAGTAACGCAGAACATGCTGTCTGTAGGATTACGAAAACGTATAGCCAAGTCGTATATATGGGCAGTAGCAATGTCTCGCGGTCAAATATGGACTTTAAACAAAATATATTTACAGAAAATTGAAGCTTTTGAAATGTAGCGGTAACGATGCATGCTACAAATTTCGTGGATTGATGAAATTTCAAATGAAGAAATATTTAACCGAGTACAAGACGAAAGATTATTCTTGAAAATTATTAGAAAAACAAGAATGAAATGGGTTACGTTATAGAAGGAAAAATACCCGTGTGCAGTCCGAAAGGAAGACCAAGACAGGCACTGATGGACATAATCAAGGAAGAAGCGAATATCAAGAGCTACAAAAAGGCCAAGGAAAAATGTAGATACTTGGATGATGGGCACAAACCAGTTCAAAGACTGATACATCGACTGATATATATTATATAAAATATGTATTATATAAATTTATAATTAAAAAATGAAATTAGTACTTATAATTGGCTCTTTTGTTGATGGACAAAGGGTGTTCTAATTCGTACTTTAGAAAACTGCGCAACATACGATGTTATATACAAGTGTTATTTAAATATATATATATATATAATATTTAAAATATTTAATAAAATTAATATCGATACTGACGGAGAAAAAATAAAACAAGCAACCGAATTTTGTTATTTGGGAAGCATAAAAACCGAGGACGGTCGAAGTAAAAATAAAGAGCAGAATCATGCAACAAAAGCGGCTCTTTATAATAAGAAAAGTTTATTAACGTATAGTATTATTGATGAAGCCGTTAGAAAAGTAAAACTGTCGCAAGTATACGTACTTAGCACTACCTTTTATAGATGCGAAACTCCAATAATGACAGGTGATTCTAAGATGGCATTTGAAATTCGGTGTGCATCGAAGATTGCTAAGGTAACTAAGTATTGAGAAGAATTGAGGAAAAATTGGGACGTTGAGAAAAACAAGAGTAAAAAGAGGAACGCAAATAATAGATCATGCTACGACACGGATGGATAATATAATAGAAAAGGATACATACGGGAAAGAATGCGATTGGAAATGGTAAATTGGTTATACTAAATAAATATATGAAGATATGACGTCATCGTGCGAATTGCAACGGATGGCACGACATAGGAAGAGTTATATATATATATATATATATATATATATATATATATATATATATATATATATATATATATATGTTAGACAGTTACATATACTTAATTCGAAAAATTATAACGAATAAAGAAATAATGACGAAGGCGGAGATAACGAGGAGAATACCTTTATCATGGGTCACGTTTAGAAAATTAAACGTAGTATTCCGCAATAAACAGAGGCCATTCCATTTGAAAACCAATGCGTACTGCCAGTGCTTATATACCCTTCGGAAACACGGTCGTATACAAAAACAAATATAAAAAAGAAGATGATTATCAGATCGAAAAAGAAGATGTGGATACGAAAATAAAAACAGTTGGAGGATGCATTAAAACGGAGACGAATTGTTCACGTGACACGAATAAACGACCACAAGGGGTCGAAATGAGTTTCACAATGGTGTTCAATGGACGACAAAAAAAAGGACGCAGGGAAGTGCTACGAACCGTGGTACGATGATATAGAGGAGGGTTGCTGGCAAAAACTGGTTATGTAAAACGCAAAAAAGAAATATAGTTGGAAGAATTTAAGGAAAGCTTTCGTCCATTAGTAACGTGATCGACATACGAAATGTGATTCGGAGATTTAAGCATGGTCCAATTTTATGTGTCGTATATCGTGTTGTTTAGAACAGTTCCTTTTTAACGTTTAGATGAAAGATTTTCAAAGTTCGCGATACGACCGTTATGTGTGTGTGTGTTGATGAGTTATACTTTTTTTTATATTTTTGTCTTAACAAAAAACTGCGTGTTAGAAAAAAAAACCGCGCGCTACTTAATTACAAATAAAGAAAAAAAACTTACTAATCGCCGAACGGAGAAATCATCTTAAGGAAAGTATTTATAGACGTAGTAACGAACTTTCCTCTTCAGACCGCCTCTTCCGTTGGGACGAAATACATGATAGGAGTCACACCGAAGAACGCGAGATAGTCGAGCCTTATGTAATAATAACAGTAATAGTAATAACAATAATAATAATAATAATAATAATAATGGTAATAATAATGGCAATAATGATAATAATAGTACAGACCTATGAAAAAAGTTAGGGTGGTTGTCGGAGGGGGAATATAAGGCAATAACAACGACGGTATACGGAGTGTCAAAATCGAAATCTTAATCTCGTCTCGTATGCTTCGTGTACAAGCGTTAATGATATATATCGTTTGATCGTTCGAAATGGTAAAATCGATATCGTCGAATTATTAGAATAATAATCGATTTGTTGTTTTTAATTCGATTGTTTTATTATTTCGAATATCATCATTGCGTCGTTAAGTCTATCCTAATTTCCGGAAAAATGTTATCATTTTTATCTGGAACTACTCGATCGTAATTGATAGGTAAATTCAAAACTCAGATTATATAATAGCGTTATTCGTAATTTGCTAATTGTATTAACGAGTTATAATAGCGAAGAATGTACGTAATCTTAATAAACGAGCAATTATTATGTATATATATATATATATATCTCGAAAATGGCTCTAAAGATTTGGATGAAATTTTGCACACATATCTGCAAATTTAATAAATAGTTAATTACAGTCTGTATGGAAATTACGAATTTTGAAATTTCCGGGTCCGAAACCGAGTACAGCCCATGCAATTTCGAAAATTTCGATTTTTTCCAATCGCCTTTTTCTCGATATCTAAATATACGTTAAAAAAAATTCAACCCGATCGCATTAACCGTTCCGACGTTATCAGCTCGAAAAATTGAGCTTTTTAACGGGTAGATTTTAGTAAATATAATTAAAATTTTATATCTCGGCTACCGTTTCGATTTTAGAGATCGGTTCTTTCGGAAATATTTTTAAATCTACGAAATACTTAAAATCCGATCGAAAAATTTCAAAATTCATTTGCGGAAAAATATTGGCTTAATAACTCGGGAAATTCTAGATTCTACGCGATTATTAAAATATTTACGTTTGTAACGATACGTGTGATTCTTGTCTAATATAAATATATTTTCCGAAGGAAGCACGACTTTACACACACGTAAAAAAAACAATACCGAGCAAAAGCTAGATTACTAATAATAGTAATAAAACATTTGGTATTTTTTGTGCTTATGTGGAGGACCGTAGGTGCATGAAGACCTCGGAATTTCTTTATATCTTTCAGTAAATTATGTGCATCATATTCCTTAAAAAAAAAAAACCCGTTTGTAAATATATTTGTCGTATATGACAATATACGTAGGTTTTTTTATTTTAAAATGAGTATATTTAGTATAAAATCAAACTAATACAACGATAATAGAAAGAAAATTGCGAAAACAAAATATGAGATATAAAAATTAAATTAATTATATATATATTTTATTTTATTAATGACCCACGATACCTCCGGGAACCTCCTGTGCAACCACATTTCAACTGATTCTGACCATTTAGTTTGTCATTTATTAAGCGTGACTGATTCTGCATCGTAAAACAAATTTAGAAATGCGTATTATTGTACAATGTGTTGTTCGTACATATTTACGTTTGATTTATGATCTAGATTTTCTGTAAAGTAACATACGATGTATTTTAACTTCATCAACAGTTTCATTATTAATGGTGACTGTGGCCTGACGAAACTATTTATTGTTAACCAACATCCACTTTGTTTTCTCCACATGCGTTGTTGGTTTATACATTTTTTTAATTAGATTCAATTTGTGAACAAGATTTTGGAGGTTTTGAATGTAACACGAAAAAATAGTCGCGTCATCAGTTTATCGAATGTTATCCGTTATTTTTTCATTTATCCGGATTATGGATGATAAATTATAAAATGATTCCTCGGATAATATTTACACCGCGTGTAATTATTACTGAAAACGATGGCATCCTTGACGACACTCCGTTGAACTATCTCAATGTTAAATCCAATTTATGACTTCAATATGAATTTTTTTTTATATCATTTTTGTCGAGTCCAGCGCATTCGAGAATTTTAATTTATCGTGATGGATATTATCGAGAGCCGGTTCATAATCTATAAAAGAGATAAATGTCTCCTCGTTCGTTCTTTTTCTTCTCCTTCGTCGATCATTCGAACCGAGTATCCTAAGTTTTATGAACCAGTATGCTGGATATCCGCGACCAATCTTATCCAGTGATATTCTGACCAGTTGTTTTATTTGGTCAATATATCTTAATGGTGGTCTTCCACGTTTTCTGGCACCTTCTATCTTGCCTTATATAATCTACTAATACTTATTTTTTTTTTTTGTATTATGTTCTTCAGTCGTATATTTCTATTCCAAGCTCCTGCAGTATTGAGATGTTCGCTTGGGTACTTCACTTTTTTTTTGCGTTGGAAATAATGTGCTCCGTTAGCAATCCTAGAGTCTTAACATAAGGACGAAAAGAATCTACTAAAAATAAACTGTTGTCTTTGGCTACAGTTATATAATAAAGTACAACACATCCTGATGAAATAATTCGCGGTTCTTCAAGATAATTTAATTTAAACAACATCGAATTTCGTAACTAGTGTCGAAATTCAGTGTCGATAATCGCTGTATCGTCGAGACCTGACGAACGACGAGTAAAGTTTTTTTAGATTACTTATCCTTCAGTGACTGCGGAGTGTGCGGAGCTAGTTATTCCCGATACTAGGTCTGATCAGCGGCTCTGTTACTTGGATAGTGATAGATACGTTTTCTAGGCCGCTCTTTAACGAATAAAACTGATAAAGCTTTAAATTCATTAACATTACACAACTCTGAATTTTTCGTGTTCGATGGGAACGTGTTGGATAATTTTATTTAAAAAATAGAATGGTATCCTCCGCTAACAAAATTAGCGATAAACTTGTAAAATTTCTACATCGAAAATTTCTGTACGCCTTTTCAAGACGTTCTTTACTGAATGTCTTCAGTTTCAGGTCTTCCTCACCGTGTGGAAAGTGGTTGATACTACGCCTAAAATATACACATTCTAATGTACATATATATATATATATATATATATATATATACGTATATATTTATATATACATACATATATATGTACGAGTGTGTACATAAATAGAATAAGAACATCTTTATATCTTCGAACTTTACGGTTACCACCAATTTTTATTATAGATTTACATGCTTTTAGATGGGTAATGGTAAAATACCATCCAAATTTTTTTACTCCTTATTTCACACATTTTAGACTATATCTTTATAGGCCTACTTAAAATTTAATCCATATTTGGTGAGTTATTAAATTAATCGGTCGCATTAGAATTGCTAAATAACTAATAGTTTCCAACATTTTAATATGTCCGGTGTAAAAACATAAATTAAAAATTTAAACTTTATTTTCATATAGATATTTTTCTAAAGATAAAATAATTATTTATTAGGAAAACTATTCTCTATTACTTTTTTAGTTTTGTAAAGTTATTTGGTCGTATTTAACTGCTAAGGTAACTTTAAGGATACGTGGCATATGTATATATATATATATATATATATATATATATATATATATATATATATATATATATATATATATATATATATAAATTCTTCATGATTTATCAAATTTTGTGTTGAAATATACCATACTACTACTCGATTCTTTTGGTAATTTTATTTTATCTACCTGTACTTGCGTGTAATTTAAATAGGAAAATAATTGCACCGTCGAATATATATATATATATATATATATATATATATATATATATATATATATATATATATAAACGAATCCGCTTTGTTTTCGAGTTGATTTTTCATTTATTGTTAAAATATTTCGCCGAATTTAGTTTTATTTTTTATATACATATATTTTTTTTAGATACGTAAAAAAGACGCGTTCGGTCATCGCATCGCAACCGGCTCTTGAACGACG
The DNA here is from genome assembly GCA_032883995.1 of Coronaproctus castanopsis. NCBI lineage: Eukaryota > Metazoa > Arthropoda > Insecta > Hemiptera > Monophlebidae > Coronaproctus > Coronaproctus castanopsis. The sequence continues at coordinate 81,919,595 of CM065053.1, read as the reverse complement.
GACAAACTCCATCCGGTACGAGCGTTATCATATTTGCAAGCGACGGACTAAACGCCAGTCGACGGTAGAGTTCATTCCGGAGGTATTTTAATACGTTCAAATTGGCGATTACAAAAAAATTCTCCGACGTTCACTACCATAAGATCGAGAATCGGACTTCGGTTTTGGTTCCTGTACAAAGTAATCAAAGAAGAGGATACGGCGGTAGTAATCGGATTATAAAGGTAAAGGAACGTTTGTCGCGAGTGATCGCACACGATCGACGGCAATTGGCATTAGCAGCGTCGTCGAGTTCTATCGGCGGTACCGGCAGAAGACGAGAAACTTTTCGGTATCGATTGAAAGCGATGCTGGACGTATTTAGAGGATTGAAAAATTTGATCAAAGTCAGTCATATACATATCGATTCGCCGATATTCAGACTTCATTACAGCATTACCGTGTTGATGTTGTGCGCGTTCAGCTTGATCGTCACCACCAGACAGTACGTCGGTAATCCGATAGATTGCGTACATACGAAAGATATCCCGGAAGACGTGTTAAATACGTTCTGTTGGATTCATTCGACGTACACGTTAAAATCGGCTTTCAAGAAAAAAGTCGGTCAGGAAGTCGCCTATCCGGGGGTCGACAATTCGAAGGGAAAAGTAGAAGATCAGAAAACTTACGGTTACTATCAATGGGTCTGTTTCTGCCTGTTTTTCCAGGTAATTAAAGGTAAATAAATATCAAACATATGTACGTAACCAATGAGCATGCAATGCATATTTTGTATATATATATATATATATATATTGAAACAATTTTTAAATGTATCAAATTTTTTAGGAAGTGCAAACAGCTAAACATTTTGTATGGTGGGTTTTTAGTGTATAACCATGCGTTAAGATTAAATTTTGAAATAATTTTTTAAAACGAATTAACCTTTACATTTTAAAACGACAAAATTAAGTGTTTTCTTTTTATTTTTTTAAGATTATATTCGAGGAATTACCTACCAATCATTTAAAACATCTTCTAATTTTATGCGCTCTAATGATAATAAATTAACAACGATAATAATGAGAATGATAATAAATTAACAACGATAATAATTAGAATGATAATAAATTAACAACGATAATAATGATAATGATAATAAATTAACAACGATAATAATTAGAATGATAATCATAATAATAGCCGGATAAAAAAAACGGTATACACACCCGTAAAGTTGTGGTTAAGGTGAAGTTATATTGAAACAGTGAAATAATAAGACGAAAAATGCAATTCAAAATCGACCAGATACTTTGTAATAATGCGTCCAAGTGTAGGTATATTTTTGATTTCACAATCTTTTTTTTTCCCTTTATTTTTAAGATTTTACAATCTTAAACTCGCCTAATCTGTTGAATACAATCCACCACTTCGAGATATGAAGCAAAATTATAAACAAAATAGAGTTAAAATTGTCCTAGCTACATTATGAATAACGGGAATAATACTGAAAAGTCTTTCGGAGAAAGCAAAGGGAAGCTACAATATATTCCGTTAATTTTTCAATTATTTTCAATTTCCCTGACGCGACTCCTTATATTCCATGTATATATATGTTAATCATTGTGGGATTTTAGTTATCACCAGTCGCATATTTTCTACTTTCGGCCTGGTTGCCTACCCTAAGTCGCACATTTCACACAGATAATCCTGAAATCGTACTCTACACGTATGTTGATACATTCTCATTTAGTTCCTGAGAAGGCGAATTGACACTTATTCCTCCTGCGCATCGACTAAACGTTAGCCGGAGATAAATAATTCGAATTTTTAAAGTAGGTTTATATCACGTTGACACTTTCCGAGTTTAATAAAAAAACGTTAGAAAAGGGATATGACGTGAATACGTAATTTTGACATTTTCGAAATATATTACCGTACTTATCGGGCAAACGCGTAAGATCCTCCCACACCCCGATAAAAAAAAGTAAAGTAAATTGGATCAAAGCCAAATACCCGAGTGGCTATATTTTAATTAACATTCGCCCGACTGTAACACTCATTTTTTATACAACCACGTTGTTCTCGCGTCAGGTTGATTAAAGCGTGAAAAAAGATTCTACAAATTTTTCAAAGAAATAAATACGTATTATACGATATATATTAAGAAATCGGTTACATACGTTATAAAACTATTCCCTTCTAATGTCATATTGTATATACGTACATACGCATTTTTTGGCTTTCGGATATTCACTTTTGGTTTACCATTTTTTTTTTAATTTCATCTAATCAGTTCTAAAAAAAAATTAATTTTAAACGTGTGTGAATTATAAATATTTTATATTACAAAAAAAACCACAGAGAAATTAAACGATACATGAGCATAAAGAATAATCATTACATGCCGAGCTAATAACAGTACATAAACGTTTTTGATGATGTCCACAGTGTAATGTGCAAATCCTTTTTTATTTAGTCCCTCTCTTAAGTCTTCCATATATTATTTCCAGGTTAGCGCTATTTCCGAAGAACTTTGACATGGCTTTCCATTGGTTTTATAAAGCGTGCGTTTTTGTAGTATCCCGTTTAAAGTCTGATTTTTCTGTATGCTATATTTATACGGTATTTGTTTAAGTCCTTTTCAATTTCAGCGCACTGTGTTTCCCACCATTTTTCTTTAGCTTTTTTACATTCCCGATTTATGCTATTTTTTAACACATTATAGTTCCTTTTAGCTTCGTTTAATGTGTTAATTGTAGATTTCAAATGTCCTCTATCATCTATCATGTTAAGAATTTTGTTCGTTATCCATGGTTTACTTTGTTTATTTTGTTTTCTCCCAACTACGTTTTCTGCTGCTTGAATTATCGAGTTCTTTACCATGGACCAATTTTGTTCTATATCCATTCTTTTTTTCATCTACTTCCATAAGTTTATCACTTATATCTGCAAACTTGCTTCTATTTAAATTATCTTTTAGTTTTATCAAGTTCCATTTAGTTGATCTATTTTTTAATATAGGACGTTAGAAACTGATACGTGATGTAAGTTTTAGTAGTATACGATCTGTGTCCGCATCAGCACCGGGGTGTGCGCAACATTTTATAGATTGATTTCTGCAACGTTCTTTAATTAATATGTAATCTACTCGAGCTCTTCTGGTGTAATTTGGGGATTTCCAAGTGTAACGTCTTCGGTATGGCATACTAAACAAAGTATTCATGATTACCATCCGTTCTTGTTCACAGAAATCCACTAGGCGTTGACCGCGATCATTTATTTTGCCTAATTCAAAGCTGCCTACTGCTGGTTTATCTTCTCCTTCACCAACCGTTGCGTTCCAATCGCCCATAATTATCGTGTTATTATCTGCTGCGGTTTCCCTTAGTAAGATTTCTATCTGTTCGTACATATCTTCTACCGCTTCATCTTCTGCTGCTGTGGATAAACCTGTGTTATTGATATATTAACTGGTTTTGCCGATATTTCAATTTTAATAAGTCTTTTTTCTATTATATTAACACTAATTAAAACATCAGCTACAAAGTTGCCGCTCCTCCTTGTCTATTCTTGCTTCCAGAATGTGTAATGTGGATATTGCCACTTCTGAATTCTCCTTCTGCAGGCCATCTCGTTTCTGATAGTCCTAAAACGTCTATTCTATTTCTTGACATTTCTTGTTTTACATTTTCTAATTTACCGGTTCTCATCATCGTTCTCACATTCTATGTTGTCAGATTAAATTCTGTTCCGATGCGGGGGTTTCGCTTACTGAAGATCCGAGAGGCCCCGCTATAATGACCTCTCCTACCTTGTTCGATCCGTTTAATTGAACGTCTTCGTGACTACTTATTTTATTTTGTCGATTCATGCATGGTTTACTAGGGATTTCTATAGCGGTGGTTTCCCGTTGCTTTCCGCCGGAATTTGTTTTATGTCAGGGTTGTCTCCCGTAGACTTTGGATAAATATCCTAACCGCAAGGCAACGGATGTTACTGAGGAGGTAACGATTTAAAGATTTTACGGCTACCTAAACCCGCCGAGGGAGAGACAATTATAGGATTTTTGCAGACTTTTAGTGGACAGGTCCTCAAGCTGCCTATCTGCATCCTCGTGTCTCCTTACCCTGCCCCTACTGAAATCGTCTGCTGGAGACTTTCGCCAGTAGCAGTTGTTGGTCCGCGACTGCTTATTCGACTGATGTCTTATTCGCAGCTAATCTATATATGTGTAGGCGTTTCCACCATTCGCCACCTGTAGACGCGCTCTGTTCCGGTTACAGCTCCGGATCCCAGAAGGTACAAAGTACCCCCGGTGGTATATATATATATATAAAATATTTATAATATATTCTTATGGGATTAATTGTAACTGCACTAAAGACGTTTAAGTTATTACTGTTATGTTTAGTAACATATTTATTTATAATTTAATAATTTTCCTCGCTTTGCGTTCTCTACTCCACACAATACGGACGAACTAATTTTTTAAAAAGAAATTTCTGTTTATTTGAAAATTACGGTGAAATGTAACGCGCGATTTAAATTCTTACTCAACGATCGTTACATACCAGCCGGTTGAGTAAGTTGTTCGGACGTTATGGTTTTACTTCGGCTAAAGTTGAACACCCTTGTTACTTCGTCGCAATATCTGACTTTAAGTATTGAGATACGGTATCGATTTGCGAGATAACTATCGACCGTTACAAAAGAACACTAGCACTATGTAATCTAGATTCTCGTAAAAGTGACGATGTTATCGTCGTCAAAAGGCTACTTCAACATTGTTATCTGATAACCGAGACGGAAACGTGTCGGTTGTATTTAACATCACGTTGGTTGACATGGTGACCGAATTGTGTTACGAAAAAAAATAAACGGATTATTGTACACTACGAGTATAGCGATAAAATTCGAGTACATCCTTCTCAAGTTCTTGTCTAATGTACGTCATCTAAATCTATCTGTAAAAACAACATAAACGATTTTCACTATTATAAGAATGAAATATATACATATATATATATATATATATATATATATATATATATATATATATAATGCTAGTTGCTTTATGATATCATACGAAACTACTCCGACAAAAAACGTGTAGTTAATAAATAGCGATGAGATATTGTTATTTGCGAAAATAATAATATAAGATGTTGAAGTAATTTCGAAATTAACAAATTTTCGATAAATCACAGAAGTTTTGTAACTTGGCGGATGTTAAATTTAGTTTTTTTTTGTTTTTGACCTCGGATCTTAACATAGCATTTGACCGCATAAATAATAAACAAATATCTTGTGAGATTAAAACAATTAAATTAAGAACGAAAAACTTTTAAATGTTTATATAAAAAATTGATTCTTTTTCCGCTTTAAAATAAACGGAAAAATTAATCAATTGCATCAGTTACGCCGACGATAAAGTCAGGATCAGTGAAGCAAATGCGAGCAATGTTAAATAAACTAAATAAATCAGATGAAAAATGGGATATGACTATGAACGTTTAAAACGATGAAGTCCACGAGATCGAGTAATAAAACTGCAGTCTTGAAAATTGGAGACGACAAAGTTGTAGAAAACGTGGATCGATTTCGTTATCTAGGAACGTTAATATCTAACGTTGGAAGAGATATAATAGAAACCAAAAACAAGAATCGCCATGGCCAAACAAGCGTTTGAAAATCTCGCATACATATTTAAGGATAGAAAATTAAATATTAAATTAAAACTTCGCTATATTAAAATATGCGTGTGAAGCATGGACAGTGAGCGCAGGAAGCTTAAAACGGCTAGAAGCCTTCGAAATGCGAATCCTGAGAAGGATATGGCGCATAGCATGGACAGAAAAAAGAACAAATAAATATGTATCGGAAAAATGTGGCCTCAAAACACCGATAATAGTTCAGGACATCCTTGCTAGGAAACGGAAATATCTGGCGCATAGGATCAGGGAAATCTTTTTGCTGACTCTACAGGGTAAGATCGAAGTTGAAGAAAACGATTAGAAATGATAACCGCCGGTTTCATGCTAGAAATCGAAAATACTAAATCATAATGTAGGCCAACTCCTGTCAATGAGAAAGAAGAAGAATATATATAAACGAAGAGGTAGAAAAAACCGAAGGAAAGAGAAAAATTGAAATAAAGAGAACAGGGAGGCTCGTAAGATTAAGGAAACGAATTGAAAGAGTGTGAATAAAACACGGACATCAGAAGATTATGATACAATGAGGAGGGAAAACCAGAAGCGATTAACTTATTAAGTAAATAAACATATCTATATTCTAACCGACCACAAATAACAAGTAAATAATTGACGTATTTTCTAAAATTAACGGTACTATCATTAATCGTTAATGTGGAGCTTTGTGCCCTTTAGTTATTGCGTGTGTTCAATATGATTGTTAAAGGTTAATATTCTATCCATTGCGACGCGTGTACATATTTGGAACTTTATTTACCAACGGAGGTTTACTTGTTGTTTAATGATAATTTCCGATGGATAGAAAACAGTATGACTTTGATTTTTTTCGTTACATTTACTTTAAACTTTCATTTTTTGTAATACTTAAAAATAGAAATTAGAGCTTCCTGCAAACGTCTATAGATTGTGCGCGGTCTGTATGGTATACAGTACAAAGCCGGGATCATCACATGCTGTATGCACAAATAGTAATTTTGGAATATCGTTTAACGGTATTTAGAATAGGAATGGTACAAGCACACTTCTCTGAGCCGCGTTGTATGTTTTATTAAAAGGGTTGCTTAAGAAATGGGTTACGTGAAATATTCGATTAGTTAAATAAGCGTATAATTTAAAAATAACGAGAGTTAAATGATATCGGAATTTACTTTATTTTATACGCACGAAATCTTATTCTATAACTATATTAATAGCGTACCGGTGTGAATTTATTGAAATTATCAATTATAATAAATACGGATATTCCGGCTACTTAATGCGTAGTTGACTTAACCGGATCAAAGACCAAACTGTTCGTTTTGCATTTATTTATCGAATGGACTTGACGTTTGTATGAAATAACTTTCTCAGCATTTTACTTAGGTTACTGAGTAAATTTGCAGGCGTTATATTTTCAACATTACGAATATTTTTAATATATCTGGAAATTCGTCTGACAAACAGAGAGGTTTTAGTATCAACGAAACTCCACTTACTGCGTAGGTCCCCGGTGTTAGCTATGGGTGATTTTGGAAATTGCAATGTTTATAATTAAATATAACTGTTAAGATTACGCTTCCATTATGCGTGTCAAGGTCTCTATTTGAAGATACATCGTAAAACATGACTAGAAGTTGATAATACTTAAACCGATATTCTGAAGAGAATCCAGTTTTTTAAGATGAGAGGGTACATTAAATCATAATCTAGCTGAGATCTTGTGAAAGACCTACATAACATAAGTTTAACAGAGAATCTCCTCCCCAAGACGAACTAAGTAGATAGAATCGTTATTTAGAAATCCAGGTTAATTTGGAATCTACGTAAAATATTTCAATTTTTTTTTTTTTTTTACTTTTATACGCGCACTGTTAAGAAACAATAAGTGCGTTTGCTGAGTGACCATAGCTTATTATAAATGTAAGAAGAAACGTTCCAATGAACGCACTTCCATAGCGTCGTACAGTTGTTAGCTAATCATGGGAACTTAGTATATCACGAGGCCGTTTTTAGCCTTCGCGTACGCGGTAATTGATTTTCTGCTAAGGCTGATATATTACTATTGTAGGCCAACTTGTTGTGAAATTTTTTATATCTGGTCTTGACAACCTCTGCGACAAGCGATATGTTTAGATCTCGATGAATTATTTTATTCGAAACGAACCATGGAGCATTATCTTTCTTAATATTTTGGATTGTACGCTTTGGATAGGATTCGTGTTTGATGATTTACAGCAACCCCATAATTCGGATCCATACGGCCAAATGGGTTTTAGTAAGTTGTTATATAGAATGACTTTGCTTGTAGGATTTAATTTAGATCGGTGATCAAGTAGCCGCATCAACACAGAGTATCTTTTTCGTAACTCTTGGTTCTTAACATTTAAATGGTATCTCCAAGTTAAACGGCATTTTCAAACAAATTATATAGACTGATTATAAGTACTGATTTCGTTATTAATATTAAAAATTTATTTAAAGTATAGAACCGTTTTTCGTGACTAGTGCGTGTATATTCCTATAATTTTAAACACTCGGGGGGGGGGGGAACCGAGCTTTTGCTCGGTATTTTTTATTTTTTGTAAAATCGTGTTTTTCCAAAAAATACATTTAGATCAGAATCATTATATAACTATTTTAATCATGTATTATTATTATTATTATTATTATTATTATTCGTGTCCGAGCCAATTATAACGCAAGTTAGAATTAAAACTATATTAAATTAACTTATATTAATATTAAAGTACTCCGCCAGTTTTAGGGCACCCTCTCGGCGTCAATGACGTTCTTCATTTTACATCTAACGCCGGCGAAACCGCATTCAAGTAGATGTACCATGGTCCTCGGCCAAGGACTACTTTACTAAATTCTGCTTTGTCCGGGCGTACACCGATTGAATTCGGCTAAAGGTTCTCCATATCCGACAGTTTTTATTGTAAAATTTTATTTAATAAATTTCCGCAGTTATAACCAAAAATTTCAATTTTGACAAATATCAAAAAGAGATGCTTTTTATCTGAATTGCTCGTTCAGTAAGATACGATTTTAAGAAATGATCAATGATTGTACATTTAACCTTTTCAGTCACACGTTATCAATTTTTAGACATGAAATTATAAATTTTGGTATACGGCGTAATTAAAGATACACGCCTCTACTTTAATAGGCACTTCCATTTTCGTGGATTCAGAATATTCCATGTATAGAACTAAATGACTCAAAAAGGTTCCTAAAGTAATATTTTGTTTATACCATCGTAAGCTAGTATTTCATTTTCCTACGATATTTCGGTTTAGTTAACTGTTGGAAATTTAACGAAAAGGTACAAACTTATTACGGTTAATACAACATTTTTTTTTAAACAACTGTAATGCCGCTTATAGACAATTTTATTGGTAAAATACCTTTGTAGAGTACAGAAATATTGCGACTGAAACAGATTAAATAGGTTCGAGAAGAAATTGATGAGAAATCTTAACCTTTTCAGTTGTGCATTATAAAATCGAGTTATAAATTTTATATTTATTATACAAAATCGTTTCTTAGGCGAACTGTACAATATATAATTTTCGATGTATTTATATAAATATTTTTAAAATTGGGCCATTTCGCGTTGACTAGAAAACAAACGAATTAAATTTAATGTACCATATAGTGGACGACATCGTCGAGAATTCTGTATTTGAACGTATATCTAATCGAAAAAACAGCGAAGACTTTAACGGAAACGAGAAAAAAAAAAAGGATTTGCCGTTATAAAAATTTCGGGAGCCTCGTTGAATTAAACATAAGTTATTTCGTGTAAATCTACGATGATAAATACCCGGCATATTGTATTCTAGTCGTGTGATGATGGAACCAACGCCGCCCTACATAAGTTTCCATCCTTTCTATCTGCTGTTTCGAGATCGTCGGATGTTAAGCGAAAATTTATGAAACAACATTTACACTCAGCCGTATAGAAATATGATTAATACGATGAATAAATTTCATAAACTCAAATTTTAACTTTACGAACCTTATGCATTTCATATATAAAATTATCGAAAGAAACACGTCGCTAATTATGAACAAATCACAGAGCTGCCGGATTTTCTCAATCGTGAACAAAATTTTGAACAGTAAGAGTTGGAGAATCTTTTAGATTAGTAATATAAAATTTTAATAAAACCGAAATTCATCGAACGAATTTCGTTCGCGTCTTATTCAGAGCAAATATCATACTTTCTCAGAGTTTCGATCCGCGTATATATATACCGGGGACTGACGATTTAGAAAATAACTAGTTGTTTAAGTTTCCCTGCGATCGCAGGTGAGATCCTACGCGTTTGACAATTTCGACGTTCATTCGTTCGTGGACATCCGAAGCTTATTTTTATTTAGAGTAGGTCCTTAAATCCTACTGTGAAATTTTCTCACACCTCTTTTATTTGTAAGAGTGGCTCCTTTTCTGCAGAGCTACTACTTGATATAGTTATTTTCGATATGTTGGCAATCCTCTAGCTATTTAGTTCTACAATATATCAGCTAATCTACATTAGGAGTTATAGGTTTTCCATCTAGTCGGTTTAAGGGAGTTGCACAGTATTATTTATAGCTTCACGTTCGAAGATCGTGCCAAAACCGGCAAGCATATGTCGCCGTTGATATAAGACCGTAGCAGATGTCCGCACTATTTCCAATTTTGCCGTGTAACGTGGTTAGACCATTTTTTAATAATACAGTGCTGTCCATTTTAAATTTCTATCCGAAATCGCATTTAATTATTTGGAATTTTTTTTATTTTAATAAAGTTACATCCATTTCAATTCTAATCTTCTTCTAGCTTCGCTGTTACTAAAATGAAAAAACCCATATTTGCGTCTCAGCTAGGTTTAGATTTAACAAATTCTGTGTATAATCAAACCGTTTCAAACTGTTAGTTAACCCGATCATTTGTGTAGTTCTTTAACAGTGTATGCGCCAATATTCAAGCGTCTCTGTTTTCCATTAAGGGCGACGTAGAACATTCTATTATTCAGAATCGTTCTTATAATTTTTGTAGAATCACCAACGTTCAAAATGTTCACTCTATATAAACACGTTACAACATATTTACGAGTGAAATTAGAGAGAAGGAACTTGATAATTATGTAAAATGATCCGATAGAAGAGTTTACGTAGAATGTATATTCCATACCAAATCGGAGCATTTCAATTTATATATATAGATATATAATAATACCGACACACGTATCTGAGTTATGTCGCCTGCATAAGAAAAATAATGATAGGAGGATGAAATTAATTAAAGGAAAGGGAAGGAGGTAAGAGAAGTGAAAGGAAAGAATAGAAATATGCAGAAAGTTGTGCGTGAATTGATAATGTAGGAGCAGGAGCACAAAATCATGCAGCCACATTTCAGCAACCACAAATGTTTTTTTATCCAGTGGCAACCAGAGGAAGGCGACCAGAAACATAATGCTGCTTACGCTGAGAAATAAAGGAGAGGGAATCAAGAGAAAAGGGGATAAAAAGAAAGAAGGAAGGAAAAGGAAAAAAAATACCACTATTTTGGGGTGGCACCCTAGCCTTTGGATAAATATCCTACCCGCAAAGCAGCGGTTTCTTACTGAGGAGGTAACGATGTAGGGTAGGGAGAGACAGTCATAGGATTTATGCAGACTTTTAGTAGACAGTTCCTCAGACTGTCCATCTGCATCCTCGTGTCTTCTTACACTGTCACTACTGGAATTACCTACAAGAGGCTTTCCACCAGTAGCCGCTGTTGGTCTGCGACTGCTTATTCGACTGACGTCTTATTCGCAGCTAACCTACATATCTGTGGACCGTTCCACTATCCGCCACCTGTAGACGCACCCCGTTCCGGTTGCAGCTCCGGATCCTTGTGTACAAGTACACGTGCCCCCAAGGGGGATATATATATACCTAAAAATTTTTCTCTAAATTTCCCGTTTATTAAAAATTCTATTACAAACAACGGATTTATACATTTTCAACGCGTTAAAAAATTGTTAAATATTAAATTTCCGATGTTCTAACGAAAAATTAATACAATTACAAAAAAAGAAAATATATAATCAAAATAAAACACTTACCGATGAAGAAAAAAGTTCCTTAATTTTTGTATTTTCACCTGAGCGACTAAACAAAGTTTCAGACCAGCTACCAGAAGTGTTCTCCAAAATAAGTCTTTAATATAAACTTCTCACATTCCTTTGGTTCACACACACACATTTATACATAGAGCAAGGATTAAGTATTTTTTAGACCAAATTTTATAACGTGCACTTCCAATGGAAAATAAAAAATTATAAATTTGGCACGAAATCATACAGTCTATACACGTTCAGATACGTGAAAATGTGCTAATTAACACACATTTTTCTTAAATTATTTCCACAAACATATATATACATCACACCACGCAGCTGATATCACACATATTAGTTGCTAGAATGCTCGACTGTCAACTCGGCGGTCGGTCGAAACCAACACGCGGCATAGAAAGTTTTCATTTCGAAAAAGCCTTTGATAAGGTTGAACATAATAAAATATTTGAGTTATTGGAAAAAAAAGGATAGATACAAAGCACTTAAGATGTATCAGAAACATGTACTGCCTGTAGAAAGTAACAGTCGGAGTATGAAATGAAGAAACACACGAGATAAGAACAAAGATTAAATGGCAGGATGTGCATATTGTCAACAATGCTGTTCGATGAAATACGTTTGAAATTTTCTTTACTGTACACTAGTGTAGACATGTATTTCTGTTCACGGATAGGATTATGTAAGTTACATTCCAGTGTGGTGAATTTGTGTACGTGTGCATGTGTGGACACTTTTTTCCTATGTGTGTGCATTCCAATGTGCATTGTTAGTGACTCTGTTTATGTACACATATATGTGCGGTTGTATAAGTGTCTTTTAAATGTTACTTTAGTATATTTTTTTTTTCTCAAATTTTTGTCGTTTAATTCAGTCGCGTACATGTATTCAATTATTTACTTCGCGGTATTCGCATTTTAATTGGCACTTTACGCGAACCGTATATGAATAAATAAACAAATGTGCGTGTATGCGTATTTATGCCCACGTGTATTTCTGAAGGTGCACACGTTCGTTATATATCGACTTAATTTTCGTATCGTACATTCGAATGAAAAGTGTTTTTTCCTGTTGGTAGTAGTACTTTCATATTCCGATATTATTAAGACGTGACCGAGGATTCCCCGAGTATAAATTTAAAAAGGGGGTTGTAGGCGGTCGGGTGTAATACGCAAGATGACAGTTAAACTAGAATAAGAACTTTAAAATAATGAAATATGCCCGGCTTACACGATCAATTGCACATTTACTAGTAGAAATAGTTGTGCACATATTTTAAGTACCTTTTTCAGTCAATTTTTTCCTTCTCCTACACACACACACACACGCATATATATATATATATATATTTACATATCATCATCATTAAGTGCCATCTGCGTATCGGAGGTAGGTGGCTACTTAACTATATATATATTTTGTTGTACAGTGTAAGTAGCATACAAGGCAATCTTAGCGTAGTTAGACACACACACACAGACCCCCAGGAGAACTGATTGCGAAATTGCATAAAAATAAAAGTAGGGCAAAATCCCTATAACAACAAAAATAAAAGTAAAATATAAATAAAATACTTAATTTAGATGTACAATATTTACTAAGAATAGTAAAATAAAATAACAAATTCGATTATAAACTAACCTGTTGATGAATGCGGTCAACAACAAATCAGCGGTAACCACACGCACTAAGTAGCTAAAAAATTCAAATCATATGTCTAATATAAAAAATAAGATAAAAAGTAAAAAATGATTAAATTTGTAATATACTTCTTAAAACTTAATAGCCGGAAAGTTTTGCGGTTTTTAACACAAATTTATTGATTTTAACTAATTTTTTATTGTTTATTATTTTAAAAATCACTACATTCCATAAAAGTTTAAATTTATATAAGTATAAACCGAATAAACCGAGTGTTAGGTAATCGAATTGTATACGATGAGCGTAAGTTGGTATTGGTGAAATGTAGAAATTAAACATAGTTTACTGGCTGAAAAGCTGTCTAGGTCTTCGGAAGGAACGAGTCGTCTGTATAAACATAAGAGGACGTATAGTCCAAAATTGAGGTACGTTGGCTCGGGGAAGATGGAGTGTATTTTGAACAGGGCCTAATTCACCGCACAAACGAGTAAAATGGTGACTACGCGAATTTTGTTAAATTAACATATATATTGCTGAAACGTGAACTCATAAACGTAGAAAGCACTAAAAAGTTAAATCCGTTTGAGATGTGAACGCCAAATGTGGCGGATATCGTGGACAGCGAAGGTAACGAATAAAGAAGCAACACAGGAAAAAATTACCATTTTTGACGACATTCTGAAAGGAAAGAAATATATAGAAAAGAAGGAAGACGACTTATGATAGCTGTTCAAGGCCAAATATAAGGCCAGAAGACGTGAGAATGAAAATGGCTGGAAACTATGAAAATGCCTTCAGCAAAAGGAATATGAAAGTAAATAATCTAATCAGACAAAAAGAGAAGGAAGTATAAAATTATGTGGATGTATATCTTGTTCCGACAACATGAAGATACACAATGACGATGACGAACGATATAACTTATTTCATAAATCTCGTTAAATGATAATTTAATTTTCGATAAATATCGCAGAAGGTGAAATTAATGTTTTTAATTAGAAATGAATTTACGCAATTAAAAATAATTAAAACAATTCTTTCGTGGATAAAAAAAATTCAATTATATTTTCCAACACGTACGGGATAAAAATGTAATTTCTAAGTTTATACATTCGAAAAGTTAATGGTTGTGAGGTAAAATTTTCAATTTACTTTAAGATAATTGTTAACAAAAAGTCGATGAAAAAAAAATTTCAGAATTTTATGGGAAGTGGTGTACTCGGGCAGCTTATTTGAAATTCGTAATTTCCACACGGATAATTTTCAATAAGTTAATAAATTATATGTATATAGAAAATTTCATCTAAATCATTAAAGCTGTTTCCGAAATAGCCGTATATATATATATATATATATATATATATATATATCGGGAGAATTGTTCGTTTAATAACATTATATATATATATATATATATATATATATATATATATATATATATCATCGTCATCATCATTGGTGTATCAGCCAGTAGGCTGGTTCGTTCCATGCAGCAACAGCCTCCATGTAAGCCAGTCAGCTGCTTTCCTTTTTATCTCAGCATATGTCGATGTTTTGGCATCTTCCAGTATGGTATCCACCAGGGTTATTCTTTGGTTGCCCACGTTATTTCTTCCCGATAATCTTTCCTTCAAATACTTCTTTTACGATATTTTGATTCTGCCGTAATATATGACCGATCCAATTGAGCCTCGTCTGTGTAATCTTCTTCAGTATGTTTCTTTGGTTTCTTTATTCATCAATCCTGTCTAGTACTTGCTGACTTTGTCAGTCCATTTAATTTTCTGTAACTTTCTCTACACCACATATATATATATATATATATATATATATATAATATATATATATCTTTTATTTATTTCTTTAATCTAGTGTTTAAAGAAAAATGAAATAAAAACATAGTAGCCTGCAAAATTTTAGCTTAAGGCTACCAGTAGCAATTATTTGTATACATACTTAATTTTAAATAATTAAAGTCGGAAATTTATTTGATAAAATAATTTTATTCAATTTAGGTGTACAGTCAATTTAATACAACTACCATAGTTGATAATATTTGTTACACTTATATATATTATATGTTGAACATTTTCTATTTCATGACTCTTGCAGTTGCAACTTTTATTATCTTCAATTATATGTAATTTATTTAAACAATATGCAATAGAACCGTGACCAGATAGTATCTGAGTCATGCGGTAATTTACTATAATATTTTTATTTTTGAAACGATTTGTTACGTTAGGAAAGTATTTATTTATTAATTTATCTTTTGTTAACATATTGTATCCTACATTAAATTCAATTAAAATTTCTATATGAAGCTGTTTGAGAGCTAATTACTTACGATGCCATTATTTTCATTTAGCATTAAAGATTAAAGATCTTTTTTTTTTTTTAATATGAAGATTGATCTTTATATATATATATATATATATATATATATATATATATATATATATATATATATATACACCGAAATCGAATTTTATATAATTATTTTTAAAATTTCAAATTACGATCAAGACTTTGTGCAAACACATTTCGGGTAATTTAAAAAAAAATAATAAACTTTTAATACTTTCAACCCTTTTATATAAACTGAATTTGTAACAGCAATTTAACGGAAATAATCGTTCGATTAGTTTAAGGTAATGGAAGTTCCTCTTATCACATGTCCGAAAAAGTAATTTCTACATTTTCCCGGGACGTATTCGTCGTTTAATTAAAGGTTCGTATAAATAAATAAAATCGTATTTTACAAAGCGTATATACGTGCTAGTGTGTGCAAATAAACATTTTTGTATGTAGATACGTACATATATTATATATAATATATATATGTTTGTGTGTAAAAGTGTGCATGTGTGAATGAGTGCAATATCGTAATTTTTTTCAGGGCTATTACTTCTAATGTGGTGGATTCGAGCCAACTAAGACTAGAAGCTTCATTAATTTATACGTTTGATTTTTTCTTTTTGATTGCCATTTTGTTTCTTTTTTAAGATTCCATTAAATTCTTGCTTTTACTTTAATCTTCAACGTTATTTACATTTTAAATTCACGGCTATACGTCTACAATTTGTACCGTAGTACTAATAACATCGCTTTTTATACAGCCCTGACCCAATCCTAGTAAAATAGTATTAACCGAATAGTCTGGCTACTTCCCTATCGATAGAACAATTCGATTGGTTTTTATATTTTAAAAAATCGCTCCTAATCGGTAAATTCTGGTAATGTAGAAAAAAAACCTTGCACGATTAAAAATTGAATTCGAGCTAATAAATTTTTAACCCTTTTTGTCTTACGGTGTCCGCTATACGGTGCGTGATATTTTTTATTTTCTTGTTTATTGTCTGGTTGACGTGAAGTGTCGAAAACGTCAAAAATATTCGTGTAAAATCTGTTCATCTAAGAAGCGGTATTGTGTAATAAACATTCGTATGTAGTTTATAATTTCGCGTTAAAATTTTCTAATGTACGACTGAAAACGTTAAGATAGTTTTAAGGCGAGTTCCGGTGCATGATATATTTGTAAATTATTGATTATTGACTGCCTACATTGAAATTTCTTCTTTCTGAAGCAACTTGTTCCAATGGAGTAGGTGGCTGTGCTGTCAATCAGCCTAACACAGACACTATTTGATCTTATTCAGCTGAAAGGGCATCTCGGTACTCTCGTCTTGCAGGCTTATCTAGCAAAGTGAGTGTCGATATCGTGTTATCAGCAGATTTGAATTGTGACCAAATTCTTCATGCATATACTGATGTTTAAAGAAGAAATTTATTCATATAAATAAAAAATATAAACTATTTGACAATATAAATTATCGGTACCGGCTCGTAGGCCTTAATGTAAAGTTCTTATAAATACAATAATAAAAGATACATTTTCATTTATGTACAGATTAAATATTAATTTATGCTAGGAAAAACAAAGAAAAAACTCAACTACAGAAAAAGAAGAAAGGAGAGGAAACACATATTCAGTTATAATATCAATATGAAATAATTTATTTTATACTGCATATGCGGTCAATGGGAGCTAATGTACACTGAGAGCATTAGTCAATCACCTCTCACTTATTACTATCACATCCAGCCGTCTTTCCCCTAACTCCCGTGGTTCTATCTCTTTAAGAAGATTAGTCGTAAGGGAATTGTACTCATCAGCAGATTTAGGACATCATTTGTTGCCTGGCCGTCTTTTCCCTATGCAGCTTAGAGAAAGTCCCTTTTGTTCTCTCCATTCTGAACAGGCAAAACCCGATCATGTCTTTTTTGAATGCTCTGCTGTAGCGCCGTTGCGTTCGGAGCTTTACCTTATCTTGCTACGTTCTTCGAGTATTACACCTCCGTATAATGTATCGCGTCACATCTGGATAATCTACAATTATTCCCCCATATAGCGACGTTTCTCGTGAAGTAAGCATGCTTGATTAAGATGGTCTCCGACAGTATCGCGTTGGGTAAGCTGTAAAGGCATCTCCATTTATAAAAAAAAAAATATACTATTTTTAACATAATATTATTGTTGACACTTTTATGACTGAAAGTTGTTTGCATACAGTCGCAATCGAAGGTAAATCCAGATCGTTTCAACTGATGATGTTGCGAACATAATGTGGCGCATTTACGATTGCCCTCACATCTTGGACTGAAATTCTTGTATCTCGCTGAGATGTGATTTAGTAGTAGATCCGTATAATTCGAGTACAGACTTCCAAACAGTAGCCAGTATTATATATTATTTTGTTTGCTCGGCTCAACTTAGCGGTTCGACCTAGAAGTGGATACATTTGTCGCATTAACAATGCAAGTTTTTTTCTTGTGTTAATGACACAGGGGTTCCATGTTAAACTGCGGTCTGAAGTGAGCCCTAAGTATTTTACTCGACGCATTTGTGGTACAAAGTCACCATTACAAAAGACTGCTGAACAATTTTGACGTAGTTTTGTGAATGTAACGTGAACCGATTTTTGATTGCTGATTTCAATTTTCCACTTTTGCACCCGGAGCTGAATGCTATGAAGACGGTGTTGTATAGATGTGGATGCTTCTCAAAGATTTTCGTGACTTGCTAAAATTAAGTTGTCATTTATAAATGTAGTCTGGATGGTAACCATATTGGAATATCTGCAGTGTAAATATTATAAAGCAATGGACTCATAATGCTCTCCTAAGGACCGACGTTTTTTGTAATTCGTATGCTTGACATAGAGCTGCCTACTTTTACTTGAAACCGTCTATTACTTAGATATGATTTCAGAAGCTGGTATGATTCCAGAGGAATTATTTCATACAGCTAATAATCCTTCATGCCGGACTCGATTTGGACACGTCGAAGAAAATTACTGAACAATATAGATCACGTTGTAGGACAGATTAAATAGCATCTACAACTTAATGACACTTCTGAATCGCCGAGTGACTATGTTGGAGTCAAACTGATCATCTGGGATCAGATAATATTCATTCTTGATCGTATAAATAATCGGTTGTAATAGCCTTTCGAATATTTTTCCAAAAGTAGGCTATCGGTCTGTATGATGTAGCGTCTGTAAGGCGGTTTTTCGGATCATTTTTGTTTATAGAGATTTTCCATCTTTCCGGGAAGTAAGAGTCTCAACGTGGAAAATTGTATACGTACAAAAGTAGAAGGTGCCTCTTGATGTGATTGATGGGTTTTTTCCGTTAAATCAGTTGCTACTTTCCAGAGCGAACGTTCGGCCCTATTTAAGGTCGACAAATAATTATCAAGACGCGCATTACGGTAGACCGCGATTTCTTCTCGTTAATTGCTTACGTAATTATATTTGATGATTCGAAGGGTGCTGTATAACGTTGTCATTCATTGCGAGTTTTTATTCTTTTACTGATTAGTTTGCACATTTTGAGGAGTAATATATTGTTATTGCGATTTAGTTTATTATTTACAAAGTTGGTCGAATCGTTTCCGTTACATTATTAACCGCTATTCATCGGTAATTGATTTTTAATCAGTAATGAATGTCGCTATACTACCGAAGATGTGCAATCGAATATAAATCAAAACGGAAGAATATTTGTAAAATACCATTAAAAATATCAATATTTTAAACGCGTGTTCCAAACGAACGTTTTATTTACACAATTGAAAGAATAAAATATATTATTAATTAATGATTTGTTTTTAATTTATATTTCTATTTTCTGACCGATTTTACGACTTTACCGAATTGAACGAGTCGTTATTATTAAAATAAACAACAAAAAAGAAGTTAAAATCACTCCTAATTTTTTTTCTTTATGAAAAATCACAAAATTTTTCGGATGTTAGGCCGCAATCGAGTGAATATTTAAAAAAATAAAATGAAAAAATATTAATTTACGATTAAAATTCACAAAAAACAGCAAAATGACGAACAGTATTAATAAAACAATCTGACATCATTATAATCAATTAATTTATAAATAAACGACGGTTACCTAGCCGGGGGTGAATAGAGACATTCTATATTATTTACGATATCATAGTATTTAGTAGGCGAGTAAATTTTCGCCGACAATTTTTTTTTTACGTTTTCACATTTTCGTAAATTTTTAATTACCGAATTTCGTGACATTTTCGAAATAAACGCTCTAGCTAATAGATGACAGAACTGCATTATTATTTCCGAACGTATTTTAATGTCAAATCTATTTAAGTCTCCTTGTTTTTTTCTAGCCACTTCTTTTTTCATTGACCCTTTCTAATTTTTAATATATATATATTTTTTTATTTCTTATCATTTCTTTTAATAATGAATTTGTACAAAGTGTACTGAAAATTGAGCATAAGTGTGACACAACTACCTTGAAGACGTTAATGTCAACATGTACATACCCATGGCAAGAAAAGAACAGATTGAAAAATTAATAGAAAATTTGATAGCAGAAAAGGCATGTGGAAGTGACGGTATTAGAATTAAAGATGTTAAAACTATAATAAACTTTCCAGTACAATAACCCGAATAATAAATAAAACATTAGCCGAACGTGAAATACCGGAAGAACTAAAAGTATCTTTAATAAAGCCAGATGTAATTTTTCGATACACGTAGTATACTAAGTTTGTTGTTCATGTAAATTTAAATATTGTAAATACACGTTTACTTACTTACTTACTTAGTTTATAAAAAGGGGAAACCCAGTGAATACGCAGACTATAGGCCCATTGCTATTGGAAATACGATAACAAAAATTATGGAAAAATATGTAGTAAATTATCTAGTTAAATTTTTAGAAGAAAATAGAATAATAGATGAAAATCAATATGGTTTCCAGAAAAACAAATCTACATCAAAGGCTTTGGAAGATTTTTGTGAAGACATAAAATTGAACTTTGAAATGGGAAATAAAGTAATAGTTACTTATATTTAAAGCATTTGATACAGTAAATCATGGAAAACTGTTAAAAAAATTAGAAGAAATAGGGATCGCTGGCAAAGTTAAAAAATGGTTTCAAAGTTATCTGAGTGATAGGAAGGGCACAGTAAGTATTTCGGGAAGACAAGGTCAAAAATTTCAAATAAATATAGGTGTACCTCTAAGTAGCAATATTGCCCCAATTCTATTTATCATATATATAAATGGGTTGAAAAAACGAATGAAATACAGTAAGGTATACGCATTTTCAGACGATATTGCTGTAATGACGGCAAATATAAATCTATCAAATGCAGAAGCAAACATGCAGGAAGACTTGAATACAGTTACTAAATGGGCTCACGATAACAATTTGGTAATAAATACAACGAAAACTAAAAGTATGTTCCTGAAGCCTGTGATGGACAGAATAAGATATAAAACCATTTTGTGGATGCATTCAAACGATTGCGCTCACTATATGACAGAGGAAAATATATGTATGAAGAAAAACTGCAATAAAATAGAAATGGTAATATAAATATGTAGGAATAATCGTAGACGAAAATTTGAGATGGAACGAACATACAGCCTTTGTAGAAAAGAAACTACGTGTGACATTATGCTATATAGTCTCCGGAATTATGTAAGTAAAGAGACACTTAAGATAATTTACTATGCATTAGTAGATTCCAGGCTGAGATATGGAGCGCAAGCATGATGTCTAGCAAGTAAATCTTATATAACAAATATAAATCGATTACAGAAAAAAATGTTTGAGTCTAATAGCGGGACAAGAAAGTAAAGCCACACTTTACGAATTAATGCGGAAAGAAAATATTTTAGATGTAAGGGGATTGTGTTTAATGATAAAAATATTGAATTATTTAAACTAATTTTTAAATTGTTGATGTGGACAAAAGAGAAATTTGGAAATATAACTTAAGAAAAGCGCTAAAATATAACGTACAAATACCGAGAAAAAGGTATTGTAATCAGACTGATAAATTTATAATTACACAAATGCTGAATATAATACCTGATGATATATTAAACGAAAAAATACAGCGATTTTAAAACTCAAAGAATGGTTACAAGACAATATAATTATAAATAAAATATTAAAAAAAGAGATGTAAAATGGAAAATGACGAGACAACTCGGATATCAGGAGGCTACTACAGGAAATAGGTAAAAATGATGGTGTAAATGTCTGAAAAATGAGTGAGACGTATAAATGACTTTTAGAATGAGTGGAATACTGTATTCAGTAAGTAAACTGTTAAAATTATGTATTTGTACGTGTATGTATATGTATAGACATATAGGTGTGTGTATATGTGTACGTACATGAACATTGGTGTATAAATATTAATTAGTTAGTTTGATATCTGTCGACAAGCGAAAGCTTGACGGGATGAGGTAAAATATAATTATACACATGTAATTTTTAATCTGAATATATATAGATGATTTTATAGTGTGTGTGTCAGTTTATATATGTTGTGTGTGTGTGTGTGTGTGTGGAAATAGTGTTGCATAGATTTTATTTATTTACATGTATGTGCATTAATATTACTGTGTAATTGAAAAAAAAATTCAAATATACGATTTAAAAAAAAAAAAAAAAGTAATAGTCATAGGGGTTACGATATTATGGAACGATGGGAACGTATTTTCTGGCAACCGTTTCACGTACGGGTAGTTATTCCATTAGCCACGTTGATAGTCACCGTTATATAACATCAGTCTACTAACGAATTTTTAGCACGTGCGTCAGTTCGCGCCAATATATTAATAGAATTTATGTTTATTTAAATTAAACGTGAAATACGACAATAGTTTCTACCGCACTCCCGGTATTCTGAAAATATATATATATTTTTTTAAATATATTTTCACAGTAGAAAAATAAGGACTCATTTTTATAACATCATAATGGATTTTTCTACGTCATTACTATAATATTACTCATAGGATTTTACAATTTTGCTCATCATCATTCTCTTACTTTCAATCTCTTTCTTTTGATTATGTGTTGGTGTATATTATATAAACAACAAAAAAGTAGTTAAAATCACCAAATTTTATTTTATGTAAAAACACAACAAAACAATCAGATATGTTTTTTGTTTTTCTATTTTCTGTAATATTGTACAACTAAATGTAGTATTTTATTAGATTTTATTTAATTTTTTGTTTTTCCCTTTTATATTTTTATAAATTGTATTTTTTTTTTGTCCACTTGATAATGGTTTAATAGCCAAAAAGCTTTGTGGTCTTTTTATATAAACTTTTGCGATTTTTACTACTTTCTTATATATATATATAATATATATATATATAGAGATAGATAGATAGATAAGTCATCGGAATAGCCAAGTTTCTAAGAGCACGAAATTCTATACGGAAGGTATCTGTTTCGAATACGATTGACAACGCAAAAATATCATCTTTAGAAAATGAAATTAAAAATATATAATAATCCTAGTATTCTCGCGTGAAAGGTAATTACAAACCACCACGCAGAACACCATATGTGCGCTAGTAATAAAATAATATAGCACACTACGAAAACATACGGGGATTTATTTTCTGTTTATGAAGCGACGGAGAAAATCGCAATGAACCGTAAAAGGAGGTTACTATTCGGTACTCGAATCCTGAAGTAATGCAACTTTCTTAAAAGGCAATTGTCGCAGATTTAAACGAACTAAACCGTTTGGACCGTGTTGTTAATATTACTCGTGTGAAGATCATTGAAACTGTCGACCCAGTTAAAATGTGCGGGTGATCAGTTTTTAGACACCGGATGGTAGACTATTCGCTCTAGATTGATATTTGTCAATTCGTGTGAGCACAATGTTACGAACGAATTTCCGATATTTGGCTACTACAAAAACGCGGGTAGTGATGGTTGATAGTATTTATCGACAGGAACGTGCTTAGCAAGTGGACCTTCCACCGTTAGCCCCTATTAGCTATTTGTCGTGTATTTTGCTATAGCTTTTCTTCTCGCAGCTAAATCAACTGAAATAGTAAATTATCACCTTGCGCGATGTAAAAATACAAATTTCACGCGGTTCTTGTTTCGTTTTTCCATCAGTAGGGCTACCGTGCATATGACGGTCCAGGATTACTTACCAGAGGAGATGACTTTATTTGCAAAAACCTATGCAAAATATTGAAAAGATTAATTCAAGTACGTCGGTCGCTATAGGTCACCGATAAATACGCAAATACCGAAAATTTAAATTTTAGCTACACTGGAGGATGTTAAAGATATACCACCGTGGTTACTGAAAATGTCGAACAAAGACTGGTGCAAACCGGCAATTAAAAATTGCATTATACAGATATGTGTAATACTTTCAGCCAGTGATGCACCCAGGATTTGTATCTGGGGTGGGCGAAAACACCTCCCTCCAAAAAAAACAACAAAAAAATTCGCGATAAAAGTGAATAAAATATACACAACCGAATGTTTAACAAAATTCTCGAAAGGCAAAACAAACTATAAACGATTACGGACAACAACGAAACAAGTAATAAAAATAAAAATAAAAAAATGCGCCCTGGTCGCGATCTGGGTCAGATTCGAACGTCCGAACCAACGGCCATTTTTTTTCATTGTGTTCCACAGGCAGCTGGATTTTCAATATCATTAGCAGACAAAATGTTAGGAATATTTTCTAACAGTACTTTTTGCAATCTAGGCCTTCAAGATGAGGTTTTGTTAGTGATGACTCTTTCAAATATTCACTTCTGTTTCAATTGTCATTTTAGCTGCGAAATTGTTTGGAGCTTACAAGTTAAGCGCCTTATTGATATGTATTTTATACTTTTCTAAGCCATTTTGGGGGTTTAAGTCCGGTAGTCTCTTCCGTGGGTGCGCCACTGCTTTCAGCTATGTTATGAAAAACGGAAAATAGGGAATGTTTTGAATTATCCTACAGAGACAGATGGAAAGAAACAGAAGTCGTTTAAGAAAGAAAACAGATTGATTGAAAATATTAAAAATAGGACGAATACATCGTGACAAAAATATGTTCAACACACCGGTGAACTTTCGGACGAGGAGTTATGATGATAACGATGACGGGTGTCAACTTAGATTTTTGTGCCGTGCGACTGAGTTCATAATTTTTTTTACTACTCGTGCGTCAATGACGCGTTTTAGAAATGAAGAATAATAAAAAAACGAAATGATAGTAATTATCGAACGGGATTAGTTTGAAATAAAAGGTTCCGCACGAGCCGCGACGATCGTGCGAAATAATTATCATCAATTTCCGTCCATTAGTAAAATTTAGGAAAATTTTCCTAATTTATTCATTTCGTTAGCGTTACATCTCGGAAATTAGTAACCGTTATTTTTATAGTTACACCGTTTCGACGAAAATTATCGAAGCGGTGATACATTACGTTTTTTCAAAATGAAAATATTGAAAAATCCGTATGAGAAGTTATTTGGACCGCTTGTTGTATAGTAAATTACACAAACACATATATATGTATATCTTCTGTTTTTAGTCGTAATCACCCTAAGGAATGTCTTTCCGATATTGCATCCAATTTGTGCTCAGCCGTTTTGTGGGCTGACTTACTAGGTACTTTAACGATCAATTCGACTAAACTGTCTTCTACGAGAACGAGTTTTTCCGTCAATTATAAATCTTTGCGTAAAACCGCTTCCAATGATAAAAAATATCAATAAAACGGATATATACACTTCTTTCCTTAATTTTGGTAATTTATCTCGCTGTAAGTATTAGTAAATAAAATGAACAGTCATTTTTACACATAACGTGATAACGACAAAACGACAAAACGATACGCATCTTCATTTTCCGGTTATATCCGTCATTTTACGGATTAGCATCGTCTTCGTTATATAACGCGTATAAAAATTTATTGCCGATGTTAAAAGCATTCGCGTATCGGTTCTATTAACGGATTATACGATTTCTTCGTAGATGGGCTCGTTATTACAGATCGATAAATTTAATCACTTTTCTCTGATGAGCTTAAATTTCGACGCGTTTTTCGAATAATCGGAAGCGTCGTATGACTTTGGCGTTTGCCGAGTGGAGTAATACTATTGGTATTTTTCTCGCTTTTTACGTAATTTTCATACTTCCGTCAGTACATTATAAACTTTACGCAGAATTGCAGTTTAGTTCTCCCCGAGTCCAAAAATAGCGCAACTTTGAACAAAAATCATATTTCAACAGTAACGACCGGTAGTGAAATTATTTTTCTGTCGGCCTTAAAGTTTTTCGAAAAAAAGAGAAACAATTTAAAAAAAACAACGCGTCGACACTAAAATGGCGGAGGAAATTTTCACTACTCACCACTATTATAAAAATGTAATTTTTGTTCAAATTTTTCGAAATATCGAAATTGATGTGATCATATTGATGTGATCATATTGAGTATAACTCCCACTCTTCGCAGGACAAAATAACGGCTAAGGATCATAAATCGTAATGCTATTTCTAAATGACACATAATATGATTATAAACAAATAAAATATAACACAATCACTAAAATTTTTTTAATCGCGAAGCTTTTCGACAGTTACGTTATTTTCAAGCGCGAACTTTAAAAAAATTTTAGTGATTGTGTTATATTTTATTTGTTTATAATTAATTAATAAAATCACTACTCTCCAATATATTCAACACATAATATGCCTTGAGAAATAATTTTAACAACTCCACGACTAACCATCTCACATGATTATACAATTTCAGGGCCAGAGAGCATTACATTTGTAACCTTCGTCCTTCGACACAAATTCCCATTTCCTTGATTTGTCCAGTAGATGCCAATCAGCGTGTAATTAGGAGGGAAAAGTAACATCATAACTCATATCTGCTTATATATACATTATATATATATATATATATTACAAACAGAACAAAATCATAACACCATTTAATTACTAAAAGTTTTTTATCGCGAAGCTTTTCAACAGTTATGTAATTTTCGAGTACACACAATAAATATTAAGTATGAATTACCAGAAACATCTATATAACGACAATTTAAAATTTGATATACATATTTCAATAGCCAGACGTAATTTCACGTTTCGATTTATTTACAATAAATGTTATTTATAAAACAGATTTTTAAAAATAATTCTTCATCAAAATTGATATATATCTCCAAACCGGGTTCAGGTTCCATTAAATGTTGAATATATTTAGAGATTAGTGATTTTATAAATTATAAACCGAACAAAAATAAAAAACTTATAAATGAAATTTATTGTAAATTAATCTAAAATTGAAATTACGTTTGGCTAGTGAAATATGTATATCAAATTTTAAGTTGTCGTTATATAAACATTTCTGTTTTTTTTTTCATATATAAAAAAAGATGTAATAATTTTAGTTCGCGCTTGAAAATGACGTAACTGTCGAAAAGCTTCGCGATTAAAAACTTTTAGTGATTGTGTTTTATTTTGTTTATTTATAATTAATTAATAAAATCACTACTCTCCAATATATTCAACTTTTTCCGTGAATAAATGATGTGATGATTTTGTTTGGTTTATAATTTATAAAATCACTACACTCCAATATATTCAACTTTTAATAGAACCTAAACCAGGTTTGGGAGATATTTATCAATTTTGATGAAGAATTTTTCAAAAATCTGTTTTATAAATGAAATTTATTGTAAATTAATCTAAAATTGAAATTACGTTTGGCTAGTGAAATATGTATATCAAATTTTAAGTTGTCGTTATATAAACATTTATGGTTTTTCATATATAAAAAAAGATGCAATAATTTTAGTTCGCGCTTGAAAATGACGTAACTGTCGAAAAGCTTCGCGATTAAAAACTTTTAGTGTTTGTATTATATTTTGTTTGTTTATAATTAATTAATAAAATCACTACTCTCCAATATATTCAACTTTATCAGATGGTGTTATGATTTAGTTTGGTTTATAATTTATAAAATCACTACTCTCCAATATATTCAACATATATATATATATATATATATATATATATATATATATATATATATATATATATATATATATCATCATCGTCACACCAAATAACGGTGCCCCCATAATATATATATATATAATCGTTTAAATTTTTCTACATTAAATTTTATCGTCTCGGTTAACGCATTATTATAAAAATATTGCGCCTGTATAACACGCTCGAATACGCGCGAGATATTTGAGAAAAAAATTTAACTCTTAGCAAAATTTGTCGGATTCAAAATTAATTCCGTTTTAAATAAATAAATAATAATCCTAATAATAAAAAAAATCAAATTTTATTTTGAACAAAGTGATATTGAAAAAATATAAACGAAATACGCGCCATTTTCCGAAACTAATGATGATGATAGTCTTCCTAAGTCGGCCATTTCCTCTTCCGGCGTTATTTCATCTTACTAATTTTTTCATGCTTAACGATGACATTAACATGTGTCATTTACACGTTTCACGTTTTACGCGCCAAAATTTTATCAGCAAAGTGCCAAAAGAATTAAGTAAAATGATTACAGACAGTTTTAGGTCAATGAGCTTCTTCTATATACCGTCCTCTACAATATGCGAACATCATTTATTTCAGTCGATCTACTCGTAAAATTCTCGTTAATACGGTTTAGCGGTATTTTATTACGCGGAATTTCTACGAAAGTAATTATCTGGTTATCATTTTTTCTTAATCATTAGCGAAAATATTTTTCTTTCTCGCGGGTGGTCGGCTAATGAACTGTCGAACGAAATTCATGTACGGACGTTATATATCGTTTTGTTTATTAAATACGTGAAACGCATCAAACCTCATCAATCGGTCGTTACCAATTAGTATAATTAGCAGAGTTTAGTCATTATTCTTCAGCGCGTGTTACGCTATTTTTGAGTACTGCTCGCTTAGTTTAGATCTAACATCGCAGAAATAAAGCGGCTATCTTTTTCAGGAGCTTTACTAAAAAAAAACCCTAAACTCTAACTAAACAGTCGTTCAAAATTCCGACTCTCGATTTTCACGTACACGTATAATATAGCAAGTATTTTCTAAAAAATAATTTTTCAAAATGATGCCCTTGTATTTTCTCGAAAAGCGAATTTGAGAATGAAAAAGTTACATTCATTAAGGTTTTAGATCAGGAAGAGGAGAAGCCATAAAAAATAATTAGAGGTAAATCAACAGGTATACATTGCGATGATAGATTTAGAGGAAGCATTTGATAAATGCGATTGGAATATTTCGGACAATATCCAGAATAAATATTGACCTTGAGGATAGGAAGAACTATACAAAAACGCAAAAATTAATGATCGTAGCTAGAAACTCAGAAACAGAAGTACAAGTCCAAAAGGTTCTACTTTTTAATGTGTATATATATATATATATACACATATATAGATGAGACGTTCGAAAAATTTTAGTAACAACGGAAGTAAGATAGACGTAATGAACATAAAATCGTTCACATTTTCCGACGACAGAGCCGTAATACCGGAGGAAAAGATGCGTTATTAAAACTATGCGATCACGAGGTGCAGCAAAATGGAAGGATAATGATGAAATAAAAATAAAATTATATAACGAAAGAGTGAAACATGCGAAAGAACATAGATATCTCTACAACAGATGATGGAAGATACGATCGGGAAATACGGTCTGGAATAGCGCGAGCTAACGGCGCTTTTATTTAAAAATAATTGTCTGTTAACGTCGGGATATGTAAGTATATAGATAAAAGGAAAAGATTAATAAAGGTATAACATGTTTGGAGCGCACTCCTCTCTATGGCTCAGAAGGTTGGAGACCGTAAATAAAGGAAGACAAAAAAACAACTGAAGGCGTTCGAACTACGGTATTATAGAAAAATCTGAAAAACTAAACGGACAGGATAAAAAATACGCGAGTACTGTGAACAACGATAGAAAAAGATGCTTAACGAACGTCATAAACTATATGGGAGATACTACTTGATAGTCGCGTATATTAAGAAATAACGGATATTTGAACAAAAGAAAGACCACGGGGCGAAAATTTATCACCTAGATAATGACGAGGGTAGAAAATGTATGCTTGAAAATGACGTAACTGTCGAAAAGCTTTGCAATAATAAACATTTAAGGGTAGAAAAGTACCATGTTGAAAGAGAAGGCGGAGCGTCAAGACGTTACGGTCATTTGGTTGACCATCGGTTGAAAGATTGAGGAATACAAGAAGAAGAAGAAAATGATTAAGAAAATCGATTTTATTTTTTATCGTCTTGGACTTTTGGCTCTGGTGTAATTCTTCTTTCGATTATTCATAATACTTCTGCATATCAACCTAACTCGGGATATTATATTTTCGAAACACGCAACGCCTATTAATTTTAAAAATTAAGTATTATTACGGAAAAAATACACTCGTTTATTTTGCCGAGAAACGAATTTATTCGTGGTGACTATTTCGAATGATTTAATAAGCTAATAAATGACTTTCTATCCACTTCTTTCAACTATAAATTATGGAAAATTTTCTTTCATTACGATATTAGAGAAACACAAAATCAACGCGTAGATAACGTCAAATTGAAAGTCGGAGTGATAAATTTAAAAAATAACACTATCGCGGTTTGTTAATCGAAATCTGATCAAAATTTCGGTTATTACGCGATAATTTTAAGCGAACAAAGCATAACTGAAAGAGCATTTCTTTTTTCGCTTTACTAGAAAATTTATCGTCCACCTAAAATTATACTGTACTAGTTTAATAAACATACGCGTTGCATGTTTTTTTTTTTATTTTAATTCTTTCGCGAGAAATTCCACAATTTGCTATCTGTCGGTTGCAAATTGCGTTTCGATTAAAGCAAGAATAGAAAATAGGTAGGGCGTCGTTCCTAAAGATGGCGCTACTATGTACGAAACTAACAAAGAACTTTAACTGATTTCGGAAATGATCAATTTCTTGCTATCGTCATGATTATTATTATTATTGGTACCTTTCTCTCTTCCTATAACTATTATTATTATTATTATTATCATTAAATTAAATTAACATGCCGTGTACAGCAGCCAAGGCTAGAGGTACGATAGGAAAAAAGGATTAG
Organism: Coronaproctus castanopsis; assembly: GCA_032883995.1. Taxonomy (NCBI): domain Eukaryota; kingdom Metazoa; phylum Arthropoda; class Insecta; order Hemiptera; family Monophlebidae; genus Coronaproctus; species Coronaproctus castanopsis. The sequence continues at coordinate 81,888,676 of CM065053.1, read as the reverse complement.
ATTAAGAAACAGAGACCGAAACGGTGGAGGAAGGTAATTAGATTCGATAATGAAACCTACACTAAAGCCAACGTATTATCAATAAGATACACATGAGTGAAACCCGTATGGCCAAAGCGTAATCTGGTGATGACCACATCATCTCTGCGGCTTGCAAGCGAAGTTATCCGAGGATCGATCTGCCATAGTTTGTTTGTTTGTGACGTCAGCTGATACTTCTTCTGTCATAATGGAACATTCGGAACCGGCAAGAACGTAGCAGCTTACCCAGCCGGTTTATCAGCTAGTTTGTTCCTATGAATTGTCACTTTCCGACTCAACTCCGCCAGTAACAGATTCATCACTTTCTTGGATATGGGGTGCTGATCATGGTTGAAAACGTAGCAGACAGTGCTGACTGCTGAAAGAGAGTCAGAACATATATGATGGAAGGTTTATCAACATCGAAGCTAATTAAAGATTCAATAGCAAGATAAATCCCGTATAATTCAGCTGAAATGACGAAGAATATTTACGGTAGCGAATATTGATGTAAAACAGGGTAGATTTATATGAACGTGACGCAAAATTTCTTTCTTGATTTCTTGGATGGGCAGGTTTTCTCTCCATAGTCTGTGGATTTCGAGATCTAGCCGAACCAGGTAGTCTTTCAACGGAGGCAATATTGCGGTGTTATGAGCGGTTGACTGCGCATTTGGAGAAGTTATTCCGTTTAAGATGCTATCAAAGAGAGTAGGATCTGATTGTTTTAATTTCAAAGAAGCTGGATTAGAAGATAAAAACATATTTCAGGAATCGAAAAACCGGAAGCTTTAGACTGCACTAAAAAATTGGTAGGAGAAACAACGACGATAATCAGGAGGCCATTCTGATAACTCGGATTGTAGGCTGTCGATCGTTGTGTTGCGAAACGCTCCAGTCGCAAAACGTAGTGAGGGTTGATGAGCAAACTGTAGAGTATATTGTGGCTCCATAATCGGTTCTTGATCTTATCAAACAACGATAAATTCGTAGCAAGGAGATTCAGTCAGCACCATAGACTTTTTTAACGAAGTTTACACGGGTCTTCCGTGTTAATTTTAAGTCTATAATAATTCCAAAAGAGAGATACACATTTCACGTTTGATTTGCTGTTTGAGAAAGATAATCCGTTGTTACAACACCAGGTGAATAATCGGTTTCTGCATTCATGAAGGACGAATTCAGGATCTGGTTGTACAGCTTACAAAGTTCGTGAGATCGTCGGTGTATAATAAGCTTCGTACTGGGGAGTTGACCGCATCTACCACATCATTATTCGCGATATTGAAGAGTAGTGGGCTCAACACCGAGCTATGAGGTATGCCATTCATTAAAGATCGTATAGATTAAGACTTGTTTTCAATCCGAACGAAAAAATTTAATTTGATAAGAATTTTTTTACAAACGTGATGAGGTTTCTACTGAATCACCAGTGGTATAATTGTTCCATAATTTTATTAATTGGGATCTTGCCAAAAGCCTTTGACGAGTCAAAAAATACAGCAGGCAGATGAAAATTACTTATTAATGCGTTCGTTATAGCGTTTTCTAACTACCTACCTATTTATTTATCTACCTATCGATCTAAATAAATAAATGTATATATATATATATATATATATATATATATTAAATAGACACACACACACACGCATATGTATATATCACATAATTTTCAATTACCGGTTGACCAGTGTGAGGAATCTTGATTGCCAAACATCCATGCTTGTGGCGTATACGAGATACGAGCCCGATGCGAGGTGTAGTTTGAAAGGGGCATATTCGGCACCGGGTGTCAGCATTGCTGATATGTGCAGTGCATTTTTTTTCGCCAACAGTTGTTTTCACACATTCGGTCACTAGTTTTATCAATAGCTTCCGATCGTAAGCTATGTTTTGCGATATATAATATATGTATATGTTGTACATATGTATATATATATATACATATATATGCTTTCAATGTATCACACTATTTATTTATCTCCTTATCATTCCCCTATCAATTACCAATATATACTATTATATATATATATTTCTGCTATTATATATATATATATATATATATATATATATATATATATATATTTCTGCTATTTTATATATATATATATATATATTTCTGATATTTTATATATATATATATATTTCTGATATTTTATATATATATATATATATATTTCTGCTATTTTATATATATATAAATATATATATATATATATATATATATATATATATATATATGTTTATATATTTCTGCTATTTTATATATATATATATATATATATATATATATATATATATATATATATGTATATATATATATTTCTACTATATATATATATATATATATATATATATATATATATATATATATATATATTCGTGTATGTCCATACCGCGAACGTACTTGGTGGCATTAGGCGACATCGACATGAAATCGTACGGATAACTTTTCTCCACTATTCTCGACACGCTGCTTCGTTCGCAGTTGCATCCAGCTTATGAATCCAGTTTTTTAATTTATTACATCCGTCCGCCTTTCGAAAAGGACACCTTTCTCGGTTTCTATATTCTCCTGGTATTTGGATATTATGTACAAATGAGCTTGTTTTTTTTTAATGTTTTACGTGTACCTAATTCCCGTTAATTCTCATTAATTCTCATTAATAGGCGGACTTCGACTTTTGGATTATCTAGTATCGACTCATTTTTTCGATATGCAGTCCGTAGTATTGCCCTCCTATATGCTTTATGAGATCGAGATATATAACCCGGACGAAGAGACCCTGTTCTAGATTACCGGTGATGGGAGAAAAGTGTTGAAAAATGGTATCGTTTGTACATTTACTCGGGTAAGAAGCCGTATTAACCTATGCTGAAGAAACTCGTATTTTCTTTGGTAACTCAACATTGTTTCCTTGACGTATTTAAAAAACATGATCGAAATAGTAGATATACTATACAAATTGGTTGATAGAAACATAAGTGCTATCACCGAATTTATAAACTGTGGTTACGGTATTTGAAATATTCAGGAAATTCGCAACCGTGAAAAAAGTCATTAAATAAAAACGTCAACAGCTTGAATCCCGGGCGCATGTTGATTTATTAAGAAGTGAATATATAATATAGTACGCTGAGTATCTTCCTACATAAAGCCAAAAAATTCAAACGAATTTGGATTTGTATTTCTTCATCAAACGTATTTGCCAGATTTCTAATGCCATATAATAATAATTCTAATAAAAATAGTAATAATGATGACATTGATTATAATAATAACAAAGTAATGGGGTGATGATAATAATAACATTAACATAATAAATAACTACGATAATAGTAATAATAACAATAATAATGGAGACAAGAATAAATTTGTTTTAATATCAAGTAATGGATGTTTACGAAACATTAACGTATGCTAACTATACCATACCGACGTTTACGCATTTATTTTATTACAAAAATTTAATTTAATTTCGCAAATTGACGATGAAATGTAAATTGTACACTTCATAGAAGCACCGTAAAAAATATTAACACATAAATGAGCAGGAAATGTTATAAATAACGTGTATATACGTACATACCGTACGTGTATATATATATATATATTTTTTTTTTCAAGAGGGAGCCTAGTTGATAAGTACATTTCCGGTTTGAAATTAAATTATGTAATTATTTTGACGTATTTATGTAACATGGCGAAATGTGCCAATAAAATAATGACGACCGTGAATTAATTTTCCTCAACCATTATTTTATACTCGTAACGTAATAATAAGAATAGTTATGATCGACAATAGTGATAATATATGATAATCCTCTTGTATTAATACGAGCAAAACTCTCTTAAATCTCTCCATATCAATCGGTTATCTTCCTTCTTTTTCCATTACATCGTTAATTTATTCCGATGATGTTCGAGTCATTATCTTCCTTTTTAAATTTCTAGCCGAGCGCCATGTTGACGTCTAAAATTTAACTTGTTAGCGGAGACTCTGTGATTGCTATTTCGCAGCGATCGAATAAAATAATAATAACGACCAGAGCTTCAAATGAAAGGTTGAATTTTATGACAACCTTCAAAGGAAGAGGGTCGGGAAGACTTACGAAAAAGACACTACGCGAATATTAAAAAAAACAATAAATGAAAAGAAGGACATCGGCAGAGCATGAGGAAATATTGGCTGGAGAGGAAGACTTTGAAATCGTTGAGCATAAATTATTTGACAAATCGAAAGGCAGACTGGAGGTTAACACTAATGGACAGCATAAAACAAGAAGTAGGAGTACTGACATGTGTCCAAATCAAGAGGCTAGAACTGAACAACTACGAAGAAAAGAAAAGTACCGAGATAGCTAAATTCCAAACGGAAAAAAAAGTACACTTTATCACGCCAACAATTGCCGTAATGTTTTTAATTAGTTTACAGTAATATATAGTGCATATATGTACTTTATATATATATATATATATTACAATAGCCTTTATTTCCATAAAACTTAATATTAATTTGCTGTACTAAATATGATAAAAGTATATACATATATTAGGAAAATTAAGCCCGTTGTAGAGCATCGGTATCTTCCAATCATTAGACGTCCACACATTTTTCTTTCAGTTTTTTCCATTCAAGACGTTTCTACGCATACAAAACTTTTCTGCTCAATGTCGTCCCTTCATCTCACTTTCACTCTCTCTTCCTCAACCTTTTCCTGTCTAGTGGAAATTATTCAGTGCATTTCCTGGTTCATCTGTTTATGCAATTGCACGTTACTTTTCATATGTAATTAGACTAGCATTCACGGTTTAATAATACGTAATGTAGATGCGCATATGATGTTATACAGGGTAGAGTGCCACTGTTTTCACCTCACCCTGATCATTAGAAGTTGTGTGATAATTAGGCGTTGTGTAATAACGATGGAAAACTTGTCGCGGGGTGATCGTCCGGTTGATAGTCGACCGTTCTAGCAACTATTACACCGAACGCTAGTAGAACAATTTAAGGAAGAGAAAATATAGTTTACACAGGTATGTCGTGTGTTGGCAATCTTGAAATCATATCGTCTTCCGAACACTTTTCCGCAATGTACCCCGCGGGACCAAATGCAATTTTTAAAATTTTACAATTTAATTTAATGTCGTACACTCAAATGCGCTCAATCTTAAGCGCGCTACATGTAAAATCGCGATGTTTTATTTAAAATTAATAGATCGAATTCGACAATCGTAGAAAACACATTGCATTTGTTAGAAAATATTATCTGTGCAAATTCACACGGATTCCAGCTCATATTGGGCTCAAATATAATGAAATTTATCTACATGCAACCAGAATAACGGCTTCCAGAGGCATACTGGTTCCTTCCACACGTTTAAACAAATTGAAACAGTTTTACCTATACAAACTGTTTTGTTATTTATGCCTTCAATACCGACCTGTAATTTTTGTTTACACTTTACTTCGTATTAGGCGAGGGTAATACTCGTTTTATGACTTTACAGCAGACATTAATCGTGTTTTTTTTTTTTTTTAGTTTATATATCGCTTACAAAAAATTTTTTTATTCAAAACGCTATTAGAGTTATGATAACTTCTTTACGTACTCTATTGCTCACGTACAATCTTTAAATAACCATCGGGTGATTTGGCCTAATTAGGTATACAAATCTTAACATTACTTCGTAATTCTTACATCCATATATATGTTCGTGTTATTTACTCTATTCGCTGTTTTATCATATATCTCATTCGTGCGGGGTTAGTTATTTTAGTTCTATCTAATTTTAACATACGATGAATCTGCTATAACCGAAGCTCTATTTATGAAATATATAAATAAAAAGAGAAAGGTCAACAGCAGGTTCTGAGACCGAAGTTTTTCGTGAAATATGAAAAAAAAAAATGACTCACGAAGGAATATACTGTACTGAAAATATTACGAATAGCCTACAAAAAAGGAGAATTACCGTTACTTAGAGAGTGGAGATATCTAACAAGAAGAATTTTCTTCGAGTAGCTTGATAAAAAGCTTAAAACAAAAATCGCTTGGTTTCAAGAAGTTAAGAAAAATATGAAGAAAATTAACATCACCGAAGATGATGATAGGCTAGTGTAATCTCCACCTTCTCACCAACTTTATAATAAATGCTAAACTCTGAAATTATATGTCTAAGTAATTCATAATTCGAGTAACAGCCTTATAGGTAGTTATAGGTAGTAGCTACTTGTATAATTAAAATATATATACATATATTAATACAGAAATATGTTTAGAAATATTCCCCGATTTTGAGGAACGTGTGAAGAAGAAGTGATAAATTTAGAGACACGAGAAAAGAAAAAACGCAGCGAAGAAATGGTGTGAAAGAGGAGAGAAGATATTTTAGCTGGTTGACAGTTGTCTATTTCGAAAATTCATAAATAAACAACACAAAAGTAGTTAAAATAATTAAATTTTTATATAAAAATATTTGGCTTTTCGACGCATCAAGTGTACACAAAAATATAAAATATATAAAAATATATACAATTTATAAAAATATAAAAGGGAAAGAAACAAAATATAAAATGTAAGAAAATACTAACATTACAAAAAAATAGTGTACAAAAAGTAATTTGTTAATAAAATAATCTGATACTTTTATTTTCTCAGAAATCACTACATTCCACATTGTTTAAAAAAATGATGACGATGACGAACTATATTAATACACGATTAAAGATAAAATTAAAACCGGATTGAAAACTACTGGTTATTATTTTCGAATTTTTGAATTATATGCAAGATATTTGAATCATTTTTTTTTATTAATATTTTAAACTATTAGGGTTAATTAGTTTATACGTGTTACCTAAGAATATCGGATAAACTACTGATAGTCGACACGAATGCCAGTTCGGATCAGCTTAATTTTAGGAAATTTTCATATACTATTGATAACTTTCGTAGAAAAAATACTTTATTTTCAGCGGACGAAAAATTTATTCATTTAATGCAACATTGTATATATATATATATATATATATATATATACAAATACACACACACACCCATATATATATATATATATATATATCACGCACCCACTACCTCGTTATTTATAGGGACAACAGTTGTTACATAACTAATTATCTTCCCGTAGTACCTTATTTATTTACCTCTCGCACCCCATGACGTGTACTACAATTAGTTTCCGGAGTAAAAAACTAACGTATGTGATGATTAATCGGCATCCAAGTAGTGGGCCAATAATATGCACTGGCTGAATTCCAAGTTTAGTATAGTGCGATTGAAATGAATAACATTCGGAAAATTAACGACTGTTATTGATTTATAGCGGCTTTACTAACAGAAGCTATAATAAATAGTGGTTAAAAAATAAAAATGAACGCTTCAAAACAGATAAGTTTTGCTTGAAATCTGTACGACTGTAAGGAGTCTCAAACTTACGATTGATGTCGCCACCAATTAGGGAAATAAGAATTTTAATTAGCTAAAAGCAGACGGTCCCGAAAGACAATAAATAAGGATTATAAATAAAGAATTGTCTATAATAATATCATTTTTAGGCTCTGCGCTAAGATCGTACTGATATTAAAACGAACAAGGACGGACCTATTTGTAAAAGTGTTCAAATAAAGCTAATAAGAGCCTGAATATTTTTTGTGTTATTGTATCCAGTGTTGAAACGTAGAAGTGAACATTGATTAATTATACAAAGAAGGAATTAAAATTAAAGAAAAAAATACTAATTTGTCAAACATATTTGGGTGTGTGTACGTGACTATTCAAAAATTTGTGATTTAGAACAGATTTTTTTTTTCATTTTTTAACACATAATGGAATATTTGGACCACCGCATTATTTGAATTATCGGTAGGTTATTAAGGTCAAAGTGAATTAATATCGAGATATCTATTATTTTATTTAATATTTACATTTTTGTTTGACTTGAAGCTTCTGTATTCCTCATTTGTTCCAGTTGATCAGCTCGTCCTATTTTCAACGAAGCAATAACATTCAATTACCTATCCCATACGTCATACACAAAATATTCAGATAACTACACCTCGTTTAAATCCTTTAGATGTAATTAACCGCTACAAATCTACTGTGATTATATTCACATTTAACCATCCTTCACATCTCCCTCGCTACAATTTATTTAGTATGCACCGAATTTACGTTTTAAGCAAATATAAAATCGTGGATTGTAGCGAACAAAGAATGGTTAGCTACGTGAGATTTTGATATCCTAAATGGATGTAGAGGAAGTGTATATATAAGCGTGTATATACACATATGCATACAGGCCACAGGCCTTATATATATATATATATATATATATAATATATATACATACTTACGCGTGTGCATGTGTACGTATATAAAACTGGAATGAATTCCAAAGAATTTATTCGCATTCTGCCTTAATAATTGTTTTTTGTTTGTTTTTTTTTATTTAAGGCTATATTATTTTACACGCCCCGATGGCTTTGGAAAAACTGGGAAGGTGGAAAAATTCACGCTTTGATGCTGGACATGGATATCGGTATATGCACGGAAATGGAGAAAAATCAAAAGAAGAAAATATTGTTGAATTATTTGTGGGAAAATTTACGCTATCACAATTGGTGGGCTTATAAATATTACTTTTGCGAATTGTTAGCGCTTCTCAACGTCATCGGTAAGATCGTCGTGTAAAAACGTGCGCTTCTTTTCTGTTTTCATAATGTTAATCGTAGCCCAATTAGAAGAAATTTAATTATAATTGCCCGAATAAATTTTAAAATCACGATAACAACAATAATAACCAAATCAAATCCAATCCAGTCGAATGGAATCGAATGACATCAAATCGAATCGAATCAAATCAAGTGAAATAAAAATGAAATCAAATAAAAATCGAATCAAATCAAATAAAAATCAGATCTAATTAAAATTGAATCAAATGAAATAAAAATCAAGTTAAATAAAAAAAAACATAAAAACAAAAAAAACAAATTAAATGATATCCACATAGTTTGTACGAGCAGCGGGAAATGATAAAAGTTAAATAATTGTTGAACGGTAGGTTAAAGTAAACATAATGTATTTTCAAACATAAAAAAAGTAACATAAGATATGTATATTGAAAAAACGGAATATATATATATATACATACAAACACACACACATAATATATATATATATATATATATATATATATATATATATATATATTACACATCATAAACATATACATACATATAGAAACAATAATAATATGTTCTACTAAAACAAAAAAAACTATAAAAACTCTGCAAAAATAATGGAAATATTATTTATACACGTAAAATGTACGAATATAAACATATCTATAAATATCAATATTTGGTGTACTTGAAAAGGCTAAATATACACTAATATGTACGCATATGATATATACGTACTAATACGAGCTGTAAGGTGTGTAAGCCTAGTATATTTATTCATATAAATTATACCACCACACTCCACACACAGGCACATATAAAAAAATATTATTTTATTGTTCACAGATATGTGTTTACTAATAGATACATATACGCGCACACTTGATTAAATTTTTAACAATTTCCGTGAGGAACGCGTAATCGATTAAGAAAACCGGTTATTTGAAAGACGTTATTAGAACACAACGAATAAAATACAAAAAATAAACAGTCAAAAATCAATATTTCAAACATGATTTATTGTAGGGCAAATGTTCCTAATGAATAAGTTTTTCGATGGAGCCTTCTTCACTTTCGGTTTCGAAGTAATCACGTTTTTGCAGACGGATCAAGAAGATCGGATCGATCCGATGATTTTCATTTTTCCGCGAATGACAAAATGTACCTTCCACAAGTTCGGTCCGACCGGTGATGTTGAAAGACACGACGCTCTTTGCATACTGCCTTTGAATGTGGTTAATGAGAAAATTTACATTTTCTTATGGTTTTGGTTTTTCCTACTAGGCGGATTGACACTGTTCCTGCTATTTTATAGGTACATGTATATGTATATATATATATATATAGTGTGGTGTGTTTTTGTGTGAGTGCATATATATATATATATATCACGTTATCACGTTATGCCCATATCGACCCACTGCTGGGTGTAGGCATGTCCCAGACGTTTTCAACGACTCCGGCTCTGTGCGACTCGTATCCAATTGATTCCTGCATGTTTGGCAATGTCGTCTCGCCACCGTGTTGTTGGTCTGCCCCTTTTCCTTTTCGAATACAATGGACACCATTACAGGATATGTTTTGTCCACCTGCCATCTACGCCCCACGTGTCCAGTCCATGTCCATTTTAATTTTGAAATTTGTTCCACCGCGTCGGCCAATTTTGTGCGCTCCCTGACCCAAGTAATGGGTTTTCTGTCTTTTAACTTCAGGTTTAATATTATCCTTTCGTGAGCTGTTTGAGTTTTCCTGATTTTCATAATTATTCCCTTTGTGAAGCTCCACGTTTCCGCTCCGTATGTTAACACCGGTAAGACACACTTATAAAGTTTGCACTTCAAACTGTTCGGTATATCTTTGTTCCTGAATATGTTGGATAACTTCCCAAATGCGGCCCATGCGAGAGATCTTCTCCTTTGTATCTCTCTTTGCACTCCTCTATCTGTAGTTATTTCCTGTCCTAAATAAATATACCGATGTACCTGTTCGATGTGCTCCCCATTTATCTTCACTGACATACCATCCCTGTTATTAGTCATTACCTTTGGTTTCTGTTTATTTATTCTTAATCCTATTTTCCCAGATTCAGTTTGAAGCTCGTTCAGCATAGATTCTAATTCTTCTTGATTCCTGCTTATTATAACGATGTCATCTGCAAATCGTAGGTGATTAAGTTTTACACCGTTTACCGTTATGCCTTTCGAGTTTCAGTTTAGTTTTCTGAACTAGATTAAATATATATACATATATATATATATATATATATATATATATATATATATATATAATATATATATATATGTTAGTAGCGTACTTGCCAGAATGCTGACGTTTAAGTTTTTGATACCATCTCACGACATAAAGTTCACTATCATTACATAACATTGTCATAGAGATGACAACGTTTGACCACATTCCAGATAACACTATATGCGGGCGTATTTGCGCTGCACATAGTTGCATAATTAATGCCTTGAATAGCGACCCGTTTTGCACAGACAAACAGTAACGATGTTCAGCAACGAACAATACAATGATAATTTAGATTGAACGTCATTTAACCATGAGATGATCGTTCATAATGTAGCATCTAATATGTCCTTGAATTTCATTTTGATATCCGACATATTAAAATCTCGAGAGATATTGTCCTTAATTATGCAATTTTTTACTGAAATTTCTACACAATATCCACATTTAAAGCAGTGACGGTGCCTCGCAATATACATGTCCCGGACTGCACGCCAAGATAACGTGTTTTTGATGTGTTTCGGTAAAACACGAACGCGACTAACTTAGCATAAGTATTTCGCGTCGTTTGGAAAGATTTGTGGACATAGTCTTGAAAGGTATTCGCAGGATGAATCTGATCACGATGTGGAAATAAATGTTGTACGTGGTGTTGTCTTCGGAGATAAATATTACTGCTTCGTTTTAGATAGTCGCTATGTGGCTGTATGTGTGTGTGAAAGTCGATATATTAATTACATACTACAAATAAAGAGCGCGTGGTACAAACGTGCTAAACATCATACTGAGGAAGCAAATATTCTGTCAAGTTACGAATATGATACAGCCTTGGTTATGTAGAACAGTCAGTCACGCATTACAAGAAGACCGTACAGAAAGATGCGGTTTCAACGGCTAACTATTTTTAAAAATGGCCACTAGTATTGAATAAATATTAAATAATCTTCTCGTGTTTTTAACGTTCCACTGAAATATCCATAATGAAATTAAATGTCAAAATCAACGATTTTAAATTAAAACACGCGCAGTTATCTCGGAGTAACACTTGATCGCCAACACCCATAAACTTTTGAAAACATAGTGACAATCTCATACGGAACACGTGAAATCCGAACAAGAATAATATAACTGACGTTCTCGATCAGTGATGTCTTGGTTGTAACCTACAACGAATTATATGGCTCCGGTTCGACGGTTTTCGAACTAATGACAGAAGAAGTTTCAATATGATCGCAAAATAAGGCTTCAATTATGTGATTGCGGAGTAGAAAACCAAATCGAATGATGGATGACATTCTGAATCAGTGTCTGCGCAGGAGCCTTAATGGTGCACGGACAGTATGGTTCGGACGATGCTCTAATATGGTTGAAAAATTTGGACCTGGATATTTAAGCAAAAATTTATTGTCGGTTATTATTCAAAGACATACAATATAATAATAATAATAATAATTGTATCGAACACTAATTTTTCTGACTACTCGTTTTACTTTCAAAAATTATTTCCCTCGTTTCTCTTTTCAGAATGAAACCATCTTGATATTTTAATATTTTAAATAATTTTCCTGCATATGACGTACACAACTTCACTTGTATGTCTAATTAACTCACACATACAAACATCAAACATATATATATATATATATAAAATAGTAAATTTATATATTATATTCCATTTCATTTTAGTTCTTTCTTATCAGTGAGTTTGTTCTATATGTTAAAACACATTTACGTCAATAAGCAATCCTGTTTATTCTCATTGTGAATTCGTATATATGTCAATATACTTGATTCGAGTAAAAGCTTCCTTGCATATATGTGTGTATGATTTATATTTAGACCTGTGTTTTTTTTTTTTACATTTGTGAATTACTGCGTGCTAAGAGCTTGTTATATGGGAATAATGTTTGGATAAACCCTTGTACGTACCCTCGTGTACGTAATTACTGTATTTCATTAGAAACATTATTATTTTTTGTCAGTATCAGTAATTTCTATTTTTCTCTTTTTAATATAATGTACGTTAATTAGTGTGTTGTGCGATGGTTTAATTTTAACTTTTGTCTATCAATTATTCCGTACGTGTGTACACTGTAAAATAACAACAAAAATGAAGTTAAAATCACTAATAGTTTTTTCTTTATGAAAAATCGCAAAAAGCTTTTCGGCTGTTAAGTCATTATTAAGTGAATATTAAAAAAAATATATAAAACCAAAAAAATATTAATTTAGATTACACTTCACAAAAAATCAGCAAAATGAAGAACAGTATTAAATAAAATAATCTGACAAGGAATGCGAACTTTTAGTGATTTTAACTTATTTTCTGTTGTTTATTTGAATAAAAATCACTACATTTCACATTCTTCAAATAGTGTAGACTGTAATTTGGCGTTTTGTTGCTCAGTACGCCTTAATGTACTGCAAATAAATAAATAAATATATATATATTTTTAATATATAATGTATAAATCCCTCAGATTTATATAATCAAATTTAAAAGAAAATACGAACAATTAAATTGAACCCTGGCGTTCATTTATGCAATATATATATATATACGCCCATCTTATATATAACAAACTGAATGACACGCGTTTCGATTACAGAATCGTCATAATTCTAAGTCCTCGCATGCGGGTATATCTGTTCAGAATGCGATTTAAACTGATTCAAAAGGATGCCGTCAATACGATAGTGCGAAAATCAAAACTGGGAGACTGGTTCCTATTCTATATGCTCGGAGAAAATATCGACTCGGTAGTCTTCAGAGATCTGATGCACGATCTGGCTTTACGATTAAATACGCAACCTTACAAGACGAATAATTTGTTCATGGACACGTGATATTCTCCTACCGATCTAATACCGGGATATTCCTCTGGAAACAGGTATATCACGTTTTTTTCCGAATCATTTTAAAAAGATGTCGGTATTTTCGTTTTTTTTTGTTTTTAATAATAATCGAAACGAAAAATATTTTTTTTTTTTTTTGACGGATTTAAATTAATTACATTCGTAACGATATATTTCATATATTTACAAGTACGAATGCAAAATGCGTTAGTGTTGGGGAAGGTTATCAATACATGTGGGTCGACCTTACAATGTTGAACCAACAGAATGGGTGGAATAAATTATGGCCTGAATCCGCACCACCCACTAGCGAAACAACGGGTTAGTGTTGACGACATCGTAAAGCTTTGCAAAGACTGTCTGCTAAACAATGACGCATTAACAATTTAAGAAGTAACAGATTGATTAGAGTGCGATAAACAAAGGTTTGGAAATTTTGACTGATGAAGGTAATCTAACGTTCAGAAGTCCGATAATGGTGAAACTGACGACGATAAAGAAGCAAAATGCGAATTTTTTATGCAAAAGTTCTGCCGAATTCACATGATACTCGGCAGCACCTACCCAACGTAATATACCGAAAGATAATATAGGTTCATATTTTCGTATAAAAGTCCGTGCTCTAGCCATTCGACTATTCCGACGACTATATTTCATATATGCTCCCACAAATAACGAAATATGAACAAATGCAAGAAGACTATAATAAACAAAACGAAATAGGGAAACGATATCATAATAATCAGATAAAAATACCCAAAACACCATGATTTTGGAATAGTTCAGCACAGTATAGCGAAAATTTTTTCACGACAATTATCCGATTAACAATAGGACATAATAAAACACCTGTACAATCTCGAATACGCATAATTCGAAATAATCTCTGCGATAAATGTCAAGAGGATATCAACCATATCATACGGAAATGCGAGAAGTATAAACAAAATCGAAATAATACGATACGGGAATTAATTAAATACACACACTGCCTCTAAATATGGAATCAATTGATCCAAACAACGAAGATCCATATATAAGTTTATAGGCTATAATAATATAGAAGTATAATGCCAACTATTATAATTTAAAACAAGAAAGCCATCCTAGTATAGATGGCCAAAGCGACTAATGGTACAGGCCAAATATATATATATATATATATATATATATATATATATATATATATATATGTACTTTCATAATTAGTGTGAATCTGTTATTTCGTAACTCTGAAAGGAAATTTGATTTATATAATTTTGTACTAGCGTACCAAGTAAAGGTGAGTAACGAGACTTGGATGGTTTCATCATTCAGTAGTCTTTGTATAACACATTTTCTGTGTGTGTGTACGATATGATTTAAATCGATCGTACATATTATCTACGAATACACGCGATAATGATGATAATGTAATCTTAGTCGACAACTTAGATCAGGTCGAGAGATTTTCTATGTCGCCGTGTCTAACAGCCCCGATGCGAAAGATATTTGAATGATTTCCCAACATTGCAAGATTGTGCGTATAATGAACACGTGTTTCTGAGGAATATTTTTAATCGCGACGAACGTGATCCAGTTTGCTACATTTGTTATCAGTCGAAGAATTTGATTTTAAACGGTCTGCGTAATTTTTAAATTTGTCGGTTTATCGAAATCGCGATAAAGTTATCGCAATAATAACGATATAGTATCTGGTGACCGACCTAATTTCTCGCCAAAGAAAACTAGGAAATATGATCTAACGAAACTATCTTAAAATTGTTTGATCTAAGGCCAATTGTGTTTCGAGGGGCACTTGGAAAAAATTAAACGGTTCGTCGTTAATTTTAATAATAACGATATAGTATCTGGTGACCGACCTAATTTCTCGCCAAAGAAAACTAGGAAATATGATCTAACGAAACTATCTTAAAATTGTTTGATCTAAGGCCAATTGTGTTTCGAGGGGCACTTGGAAAAAATTAAACGGTTCGTCGTTAATTTTAATAATAACGATATAGTATCTGGTGACCGACCTAATTTCTCGCCAAAGAAAACTAGGAAATATGATCTAACGAAACTATCTTAAAATTGTTTGATCTAAGGCCAATTGTGTTTCGAGGGGCACTAGGAAAAAATTAAACGCTTCGTCGTTAATTTTATTTTATCGTTATTATTTTTTCATTATTCGCCAAAATGTTTGAAACGTAATAATAAATTTTGATTTTCGCGACCGAAAAAAATTAAAGTATTCCTTTTTCTCGAATACTCGTAAAATTGCGTCCTTATATTAGTCAACTGCGGTATATATATATATATATACATATATATATATATATATATATACATATATATATACACACATATATATATATATACATATATATATATATATATATACACATATATATATATATATATATATATATATATAAACGTGTTTAATATACGCGTATTAAAAATAAATATAGGTTATAGGGAAGCTGGGGTAAGATAATAGAAAAATTTTTAATAACCGGCAAAACGAATTAACGTGTTTCGCACTCCGTCGCAGGAATTATCGACGAAAGCCAAAAATAATAAAAGTACAGCGTAATTCCATCCCGTCAGTTAAAACGTGCGACTATAATAATAATAATAAGCATAATTTTCCGGGGAAATAAATTATTTCGCTGCAAAAATATAGTGGTAAAATTGGAATGTACCCAAGTGGAGCGGATTTCGTTTCTTTTTTTTAAATTCCGAACGTGCTTATAAACTGGTTAGACCGGACGACGGTATTGCCAATTAATTATACGGAACGAATTTCGATTTATAACGAAGCTCACACGTAAAGTTCGTAATTCTCGACATCACCCCTGGAATGTGAAATGTCCGGTCGATTCATCAGCATGTAAGATTGTTGTGCCTCCACTGTGCTTAGTCCTTTTGCTTTCTGTTTCTTTAAATGCCAAGTTGTGTCTGACAGCCACGGCTTCCTTTTTTTGCCCATTTTTGTTCTTTACGTTTATAGAAATCATCGTCTCATTTCTGGTATTATTTGTAACCAGGAGTGTTCTGGATTGTCTTGTTTAAGCTCGCATTTCATTAGTCTTCCTTTAATTTGGTCTGTAAAGAGCTGAAGATCATCACTATTAATCCTTGTTTTATGAGTTCCTGCAGTTGTCTTTCCGGATTTTACAAAAAAGTAACCGTAACCGAGCTGCGAGTAGTTGATGATCTAAGCTACAGTCTGCTCCGGGATATGTTTTAGCAATATCCACGTGTATAAACGTGTAATAGGTTGTTTAAAATATGTATTCATTATAGTAAGGTCATTTTCCGCACAGTATTGTAGGAGAATTGAGCCTCTTTTATTGCGTGATCCAATGTCATATTTTCCAACAATCCTTCTTACGTTATCATCATTTTCTGTGTTGCCGACTATGGTGTTCCAATTTTCTTGTATCATAATCTTCTCCCTCTTCGGTATCTAACTTTTGGTGGCTTGTAATATTCTGTAAAAGTGTTTCATCTGAAACTGTAGAAGTGAGAGCATACACCTGAACTGCATTTAGTTTAACTGGAATTGTGTTCAATTTGAGTGTTTAGTATCCTATCGTTTATAGGATTATAGTTTAATACTAATCCATCGAGAGATTTAGGGATAAGAATTGTAACACCACAATGACTCATTGTGTCATGCCCCGAACTAATACATTATATGTCCGGAAGAGTTGTTTGTATGTATCCAGATCCTCTCCAATGCGTTTCACATAATCCCAGTATATCAATATTATATGAATCCATTTCCTTTTCTATTATTCCTAACTTCCCCGATTTCAGTAATCCTCGAATATTCCATGTGGCAGTATTTATTTGACGTTCCTAAGGTTCTTCAATACTTTGCTTCTGCGCCAGTAGCATATTTTCCACTTTGAGCCTGGTGCATAACTACAGGGTGGCCGGACGTACATTTCGCACTATCCGACCCCGGTTCCGTATTAGTCGGATGGCATGGCGAAACATAATCATTTCTTGACATAATCATAGACGTTTTCTTGGGATGTTAATGGAGTAGTTTCCCATTGCCTTTTTCATCGCAGTATATATCTGAATCCCATTGCCGCCAAATAATGTCCATACTACAACTGTTCCGATCCACTTGATCTCAACTCGTAGCTGGTAAAGAGCTGTTGCCCTCTTCCAGAGTAAGTGCATAATTAGTGGCGGCACAACTCGCCATGTCACAATGATGTCATCAGGTATATGTACGATTTTAGGACAAGGTTTTCTACTCCTTTTCCCCATACACCCTCAATCATTGTCGCTCTTTGTCCGCGACTGCTTATTGATTATTCGCAGCTAACCTACATATCTGTAGGCCATTCCTCTATCCGCAACCTGTGGACGCGTCCCGTTCCGGTCAGAGCTTCGGATCCCTGGAGGTATGAAACCCCCAGGCCGGAATATATACATATAATTTGAAAGTTAGCGACTACGTTATTGAAAAAAAAAATGATGTAGCCATCTATACATATTTTCTGAAACTGCGTATACTTTAGATTTGGTTTTTTTATTTTGGATTTTCTTAAAGACACATTTTGACATATTTCAACGAACCATCGGAGTTGCGTAAGAAAAATTAACGTTAGGCGGATTCACGTAATAAGCACATCGACATATTGGACGCGATTCTAAGTTTTAATTATAATTAAAAAAAAATTTGTTTGTTATACCGAGTGCAACATATTTTTCAAGTAGTAAATGCAGTTGGCTACGAGACATGAAACAATTGGCAATGATTCGCATAATAAATCATAAATGCTTCAGTGTGGAGGGGATGAAAAAAGAAGGTTGTATATAAAAATCATATTTACGGAATGGATAAAATAAGGCGATTTGCATTATAGTGGTTTGCCAAGATTATGTATAATATATATATATATATATATATATATATATATGATGTTAATAACTGTTAAAAAAGCGAGCCATTTTTTATCTGTGGAATATTAGACAAATATAAATCCACTTGTACGTGTGGATTAAAGTATACAAATTATTGACGTTATTACCATCGAAGTATGTAATTCGTAGTACAATGGTCAGCGGTCATTAAATCAACTTTTATCTCGACACTTGTGCTTTTTCACAAAAATTACTCACAAAATTTTACGAGTATAATTTTCGAATTCAGTTTTATATATACACATATAGTGTGTGTGTATATATAATATATATATATATATGTATGTGTGTGTATATTCGTGTATTATATAATTATCACAACAATAGAAACTCAAGGCGTAGAAGAATTATACCAATTTCCGGTGATCTGCGTAGTTTATTAGAGATTACATTAAATAAAAAAACTACTATACTCAGGGGGGGTGTAGTGCAAACTGTTCTAATAATGAAACGATCGCTTCCATTTGCTCATAAATTTATAACAGCTGAAAATAATTCCTTCCTAGTTATACTATTTTTATTTACTCTATTATTACCATCATCATTATTATTATTATTACTACTAGTAGTAGTAGTATTAATATTATTATTAGTATTAGAAAGAGAGAGAAAAGAAGTATTACCATTATTATTATTATTATTAGTAGTAGTAGTAGTAGTAATGGTGGTAGTTTAAGTGCGCGTGTATGGATGAAGAAACAATGTAAGATTAATTATCTGATGAGACAAATTGTACATTACTAAAATAAGATATTATAAAATAAATAATTTAGATTATAAGACAAATTGTACATTTTTTACACAGATTGAATGCGAGAGAAATCGAATAAATACATATAAACCTGTCGACAAGCAACTGTTTGACGGAGTATAATAAATTTTATCAACAACGGACATGTCAGAGAGTGCGGCAAATGTGCATGCACTGATTTTTGTTTATTTTTCAAATACACGTTTAAAAAAAAAAAAAAGGATAGTACCCGTAACATTAGCATTACTACATATTTATGGTTTATTATAGGACATCGCCTACAAATATTAGTGTACGAGTCGATCTGTTCGCCTGTTAAATATTCACCTTCCGTTATTTACGTTATAATGCGCGATTTTTTAAATAATCGTTTTTATCGAAACTATATAAAATTGAGGTTTATACAAGAATAAAGTTTTTATTCGTCTTGTTTTTTTTTTTAAATTTTTAACGGCGTGGGTTTCGGTTTTTGGTAGTTGTATAAAAAAATTACAAAAATTCGTATATAAAAAATTATTGAACAATTTTAGACCCTTTGACCACCAACGGGACATATATGTCCCAGCAGCTAATCCATCATAGAGTGCAGGAAAATGGAAATGGACGAACCGACTCTGTTCTTATATTTGCTATCACTAGATACCAATAGAGCATACGGTATGCTTGCAATACTTTTTTTTTTTTTTTTTTTTTTGAACCAGTTATGTTAAAGTACGCGGATCAATCTTTTTTTTCCTTACTTCTTCTTCAGCGTGTATGGAAGTAGGTGGTGTATATTGGGTTCACGTTCGCTTATCAAGGTCGTAAGACTGTTATACTTTGCTTTTGTTTGTATATTCATCCTCAGTGTAGAGTGCGTTTTTTATCTAATATTTTTCCGCTCGGGACAACATTGTCCCAATGGTATTTATTGAACAACAAGTATTTGTCCCGCTAGTATTTAGTGATACATTTTTAAACAAAGCTAACTTAAACGTAATAACACTAATTATTATTTGATTCCAGCTAAAATTATGAATAATAAAAGATTATCTGACATTGATATAGAGAATTTAATTGAAGATATAGATGAGGGTAGTGATGGTTTCTTTTATGAATCTTCTGATGAATTAACCTAGTCTTACTGATGACAGCAATGAAGTCAGAAAACAATTTTCAAGCCGATATCGATAACAAGCGTCTATCCCCTCAATTTATATATATTTTAGAGGAAAGTAGTATGTGTGTGTGTGTCACATACACTGAATACTGATTGTTTCTAATTGGACTATGTAATAAAATTATTATTTCTGAAAAATACTTGACTTTTAATTTGATGCCGTTGAATACCAGTGGGACATACGAATCTCTATGACCAGAACTACCAGCAGTACAAAAAACTAATGCATATAACAAACCAGTGGGATAAATATGAAAATAAAGGGTTAAGAAAACATTTTTCATTAAAATGAAAAATCGCTCGGTGACTTTATTTATTATTTTTGTTTTTTAATGACCCGACTGTACACACTACTTGACCTCCGAAAGAGCAAGAAATAAATTATAAATAAATACAAACGGATGAGTTCTAAAGAAAGGGAAAAAACTATAAAATATTAATATAATAAGAGAGGAAAAGGGAAAGATATAGGAAAAGGAAAATTCTACTCAAAAAGAAAACTGAACATCCAAAAATAACAAGCATAGGATACAGTAAGGAGGGAAAACACCAAGAGAGAATAACTTATCAAGCAAATCCACATATGTTCGAACCGACCACAGCTGAAAAGTAAATGGTTAATATCTTCTCTAAAATTAACTATGATTTCGTATAATGAACATAATGGGGATTTTAATAAATCTGCGGACAGTTGTGATCGGAATAACAAAGGGATGATAATTGAACACATGAGGAAATTCAGTTTGAACAATATTATAGATTTTACCTTCGTATGTATACTTTCAGGCCAGTCGGTTTTAAAAGTCCTCCTAATCATCTCGTATTAGGTCGCTTGAGTATATGGAAAACCCGGAATAAGTATCACTTTTAGCTAAAATATCAACTCTGTCGTTCATGGAGATGCCACAATGGCCGGGTATCCATATAAACTTCAGGTTACCACCACGTTCAGTAATAATCAAGTTAATTTCTAAAACGAACAGCTAAGACTTACAATTAAATGTCTTGAATAGCCGAAAGTGCACACTAAAGCTATCGGAGCAAATAACAAAATTGCCGGTACAAAAAGGGAAGTTTTATCATATATTATTTCGTTTCGATATATTTATATTAAACGACGGAGAAAAAATTTAAATTCGACGACGAAATAATTTGACGGTGCGTGGGTACTCTAATATATAACGTCGAGCGTGTTAGATTTCGTTTAATTTCCATACGTGTTTAGCCGGCTCAATTATCCGGGATAAATTTCGTTTTAGTTCTTAATCATCTAGTTTAGGCAGGTTTCAAATCTATTTACATACCGTATTGTTATTTAATTTTATTGCCTACGTGAAAGATTATACGTGATGCGTAATTTCAGACGTGTCATCAGAGTGTGGATGTAATTAAACGTATGATTTCGTTTTGGAAACGCTGTATTTTTTCTTCCCTCATTAACACTTTGTTACTCTGTCGGAGAATATGCGTGCCCTGTTTGGAGTCATTCAGTACATACGAAAAAAAAAAAAAGGTCGGATGTAGGTTTAAATCAAACCTGCGTATTAATAACCGGTTGTTCGCGATCAACATCTTTGGATAAATTATATGTGCTTAGTGGTATCGCCACCGTGATATCCACTACCCATTACATGAATATGATGTATTAACAGAACCGCGTCCAGATATAGTTTGCTAAGAACTGTCGAGCAACTGGAAAGCACCAAAACATCAAGCGTGGAATAGAAGAGAATCAGGAAAAACAAAGAGCGAATTGCTGCCCAACGGCGGCTAATTAAAATACAGCCTTCGGAAAACACTGTACCCATTACGAAGCGGGGGCAACGCGGACTAAGTATAATTTTAAGAAATGGAATATGACAGACTGCAACAGAGGCAACACTGCGGTTAAGTGCAGGATTATGATCACCGAGTCAATTGTTCCTTCGGTTGTAAATATCAGCATTTGCCTATATGACATAATTGATGACAAATAGTAGTTTTTCTTAAATATTGTCATCATCATTCGGAATATAATGAATTTACAGCTCTAATAGTAGTTATAGTTTTTGTGGCCGACCGAATACGCAACCCACGGCTGGTTTCGCAGAATTCACTACCGAACACGAATATTCGCTCGTTTTTTAAAATGTCGTATCGAATGTGGACATTTTTGCGAGAGACGGGTGGACAGGCGGAAAAACTTTTAGAATGATACCCACGAATGTATCCGTGTGAAAATGTTTCTCGACTTTTTAAACCTTTTGGATGGTACATAATAAAATTTTCACACCAAAATTATAAATTTTATACGGATATGTTTACTATACAATACTGCTTCTAAGGTGAACGATAGATAATTTTCAATGTATTTATATAAATAAAATTTAAAGTTGAGACATTTCACGTCAATCGGGAAAAATTTCGTTAGCGTATTAAAATTTCGTGTACCACATAGCGGATGAGTGTGCAACGATTAATAAGCGTTACAATCCATCGAAAAGAAAATTTCGTACCTGCCCGAACTAATTAGCGAAATTTTGTTTATAAGTATTCCAAATGTTCCAATTCGAAGTAACGATACGCCTAAATTACAAATACAAATTAGGACGTTAAACGTATTGAGCAGGATTTGACTTATGGAGATAAGGGTGTGGTGAATTTATCGCTGAATAAGCATTTTATAAAAAAAAACTATACTAATTTTTTTCGCACCTCACCATCCATCGGTCAATTATGCGAAAGCAGTGAATGTTCACTTGCCTTCATCGAGAATGGCTTTCTATCAATCTCTTACCACATGTGAAGTATTTTCCAGGGACACCACAAATCACCGGTGGTCTTCCAACTCTGGCATCCGAAATCCACGTACTATACCACCAAAATACTTGTTTTTTTTTTAGCGATTAATAGCTTTCCACAAATATATCACAGAATTCCTACCACTCTTCCATTATAGTCAAGCTTCTTGCTTCATATTTATTTATCTCTACGGAAGGTTGGAAAGTTTGCTTCACCCGATGCCATCAAAAGTTCATTCCAAGATTTCTTGTTGAATTACATGAAACGGTTACTTATATTCACAGACGGCTCCAAATCAAATATGACCGGATGTGCAGCGCTCTTAAATCGGATATAATACGTTACTCGCTATCAAACAGCTTTTCAGTTCTATCTGCAGAATTATATTGCTATAAAGCTCGCTGTCGATCTTATATATTAAAGTTAAACAACATTTGCACAGATTCACTTTTTTCGCTCACCCGCATCTCACAAATACACAAAAAATCACAAAATCCCATCGCATATAATTTCATTCATCTCTTCCACTTCGGTCAATCTTCACCATGGATTCGCGGACGCTGAGGCATCACGGGAAACGAACTAGTGAATGGTGCGATAAAAGGGCCGACCACATACCTCCCTACCTCACCGGACTACTACAAATTAATAACATCCTCGCTAAAGAAAAAATTAGTCGAGAATATAGAATGAAGTTTCTACTACCGATAATTTGCGTTCAGTACAATCGAGCACCGGAGTTTAGAATCCAGCCGGTAAGAACAAGTTATACTATGCGAAAATTTCCCATTCTTATTTACTATATGCCCCTATCTCTAATGTATGCTCTGTTCTCTCATCTATTAAAACGATCTTCTGGTAGAATTCAAGGAATTCAACCTATTACGATCTCAAATACACCTTCCCAGCAGCTCTCTTTCCGAAATTCTTGAAAACAACGAACAAAAGATATTCCTAAAATTGTCCAACATCATAAACTTCATTTGCTGGTCAATGTTGCAGTACACGGCACGTTAATGGATACAATGCAATATAGAAAATTTAAAAAAAATCTCCAGAAAAGCAGCATTTATTTTATTATTATCGTACACGATATTATCGGATATTAGAAACGAACATAACGGAAATAAACGAAAATATCGCGGTTGAATTAACGACGAACATACGTCTAGAATTATTTTCGGTGAAAACCACGTCCTGATTATTCAAAAAACTTAACGTTTCGAATGGGCTTACACCACTCATCATCAGAAACGAACTAAACCACAAACCCTTGAGTTATTTCCTTTTATAGGCACTTCTCAATCGGAACTTAATATTTCCAGGGCTGTGATTGGTCCTACCGTCAGCTGATACATCACCTGATATTACTGTATGGTGATTGGTCAATTCTTCTGTAGTCATTATATTTCCAAGGCTATGATTGGTCCTACTATCAGATGATATTCCTGTATTGTGATTGGTTAATTTGTCAGTAGTAATTATATTTTCAGGGCTATGATTGGTCCTACCATCGGCTGATTCATCACCTGATATTCCTGTATTGTGATTGGTTGGTACTTCTGTAATCAATGGTTGGTTGGCCACTTCAGTAGGGTATTTTAATTTTTCTCTATTGTTAAGTAATACTGGTTTCCAAGCATCAGGTAGCCGAAATCCATCTTCTCTGTTGAAATTATTATGCTTTTCTATTTCAATAGCCTCTCGGACAATTCGCTTCCCATATTTTTGCTCCTTTACCAATACCTTCCTCTCCTCGAAGTCTATAGAGTGACCCGCTGTAATTAGATGTTCTGCTACTGCTGATTTACTTATGCGTTTATATTTACAATCTGCAGCATGCTCTTTAATGCGTGTATTAATAGACCTTCCAGTTTGTCCAATGTAGTTTTTGCCACACGAACAAGGAATTTTATACACGCCAGCAGTATGACCATCGGGAATTTTATCTTTATTATTATTTAACAGGTTCTTTATCTTTTTATAGGTGTCAAATACTGTTCTTATACTGTTTTTTTGTAACACTCTGGCAATCTTATCTGTTGTTCCCATAATGTAAGGTAACTTTATGCTTGCTCTATATTCTTCTTTGTTTTCCGCCTGTTTTTTTCTAGATGTTGTACTAAATTTATTAATATATCTCTCAGACTGTTTTATACTGTACCCATTGTTGATCATAGTCTGCTTAAGATTAACCAGTTCATTCTCAATACTACTGCTGTCACATAAACGCTGGGCTCTCACTGTTAAAGTTTTGAAAACACCCAATTTTTGACTTGGGTTGTGGTGTGAATTTTTATGTATGTATAATCCAGTGTGTGTACTTTTTCGATACACACTAGTTGACCATGTGCCATCTATGTTTCTTTTTACTAGAACATCTAAGAAAGGTAAAACACCATTATTCTCCTCTTCCATGGTAAACTTGATATTAGGATGGATATTATTTAAACTTGTTTGAAATTCTTCTAATTTCTTACGCCCATGTTGCCATACTACAAATGTGTCATCCACATATCTGAACCAACACTTGGGATTCCAGTTATGAAGCACAAATTTATCAATTTCTTCCATATAAATGTTAGCAAATATCGGAGCTAGTCTTGATCCCATTGCCATACCTTCTATTTGTTTGTAAAATATTCCATCAAACGAGAACACATTATCAGCAGTTACTGTTTTTATAAATTCTACAATTTCACCTGAAACGCCTTTCTTTTTAATGATTTCTGTAGTTTCTGATACTGGGACATTTGTGAACAAGGAAACTACATCAAAGCTAATTACCAAATCATCTTGTTCCACTTTTATTTCCTTCAATTTTTCGATGAATTGCACAGAATTCTGTATACACGATGGTAAACAACCTACTAGGGGCTTCAGCTGTTTAGCTATAAAACCTTCCAGATTATACATAGGACTGTTAATAGAACAAACTATAGGTCTTAATGGATAGCCAACTTTGTGTATTTTTGGTACTCCATAAATCCTTGGCATGGTAGGTACCTGGCAAATCAATTCCTTCTTAGTGCTTGCCTTTAACTGTGATGTTTTTATTAATCTTAATACTTTAGCAGTAATCCTATTAAGTGGATTTTTTTCTAATTTCACATAAGGACCTTGTTCTAATAGCTCTAGCATCTTACCTTTATATTCATCTGTCCTCATAATAACAGTAGCATTACCTTTGTCAGCCTTACATACAGTTATTTCTGGATTATTTTTCAATGATTTCAAGGCCATATACTCAGTCCGGGATATGTTCAGTCTGGGTGGTTTACACTGTCTTAATATTATAGAGCAATCTTGTCTTATAATTTCTGCCTTGTGTGGTGAAAGATTTCTAAGACCACTTTCCACACTACTCACTATATCTTCAACTGGAATCTTACGTGGACCTATAGCATAATTCAGACCTTTTTCCAGAACTCTCTCCACTTCAGATCCAAGAGGAATGTTAGTCAGGTTCACAACTGTATTTAACTTTTCTTCTCGGTGTCCACCCATCATTTTTTTCGCTTGATTAGTACTCAACTGAGAAAATTTACGTACCTGTTTACTCTTAGTAGCATCATATAACTTATTTGCATGTGTGCCTGTAATTCTATCCACTGTTTCCCAGTCGTTTATCTTGAGTATGTTTTTCAAACATTGTATCATATCATCCAATTTGCTATCCACTTTCACCAATTTTAACCGGATATACCTAATCTCATTTATCAGTAACTTCTTACCCAATTCTTGAAAACACTTCAGATTTCTACCTTTGGCTAGAGGATGCTTGATTTTAGCAAATGTCGGAGTAACCTGTTTATCTCGACACCGTTTTAAAAATGCTAAATCACACAAAAGCTTCATTTTTTTAGCACGAAATTTGTCCAACTGACGGCAATTTTTATACACATTCTCCCCATAGAGATTCGTTATATATTTATTAAAACTTTCGTGGTTGTTTTCCATACGTCTAGAATTATTTTCGGTGAAAACCACGTCCTGATTATTCAAAAAACTTAACGTTTCGAATGGGCTTACACCACTCATCATCAGAAACGAACTAAACCACAAACCCTTGAGTTATTTCCTTTTATAGGCACTTCTCAATCGGAACTTAATATTTCCAGGGCTGTGATTGGTCCTACCGTCAGCTGATACATCACCTGATATTACTGTATGGTGATTGGTCAATTCTTCTGTAGTCATTATATTTCCAAGGCTATGATTGGTCCTACTATCAGATGATATTCCTGTATTGTGATTGGTTAATTTGTCAGTAGTAATTATATTTTCAGGGCTATGATTGGTCCTACCATCGGCTGATTCATCACCTGATATTCCTGTATTGTGATTGGTTGGTACTTCTGTAATCAATGGTTGGTTGGCCACTTCAGTAGGGTATTTTAATTTTTCTCTATTGTTAAGTAATACTGGTTTCCAAGCATCAGGTAGCCGAAATCCATCTTCTCTGTTGAAATTATTATGCTTTTCTATTTCAATAGCCTCTCGGACAATTCGCTTCCCATATTTTTGCTCCTTTACCAATACCTTCCTCTCCTCGAAGTCTATAGAGTGACCCGCTGTAATTAGATGTTCTGCTACTGCTGATTTACTTATGCGTTTATATTTACAATCTGCAGCATGCTCTTTAATGCGTGTATTAATAGACCTTCCAGTTTGTCCAATGTAGTTTTTGCCACACGAACAAGGAATTTTATACACGCCAGCAGTATGACCATCGGGAATTTTATCTTTATTATTATTTAACAGGTTCTTTATCTTTTTATAGGTGTCAAATACTGTTCTTATACTGTTTTTTTGTAACACTCTGGCAATCTTATCTGTTGTTCCCATAATGTAAGGTAACTTTATGCTTGCTCTATATTCTTCTTTGTTTTCCGCCTGTTTTTTTCTAGATGTTGTACTAAATTTATTAATATATCTCTCAGACTGTTTTATACTGTACCCATTGTTGATCATAGGAAGGTATTGGTAAAGGAGCAAAAATATGGGAAGCGAATTGTCCGAGAGGCTATTGAAATAGAAAAGCATAATAATTTCAACAGAGAAGATGGATTTCGGCTACCTGATGCTTGGAAACCAGTATTACTTAACAATAGAGAAAAATTAAAATACCCTACTGAAGTGGCCAACCAACCATTGATTACAGAAGTACCAACCAATCACAATACAGGAATATCAGGTGATGAATCAGCCGATGGTAGGACCAATCATAGCCCTGAAAATATAATTACTACTGACAAATTAACCAATCACAATACAGGAATATCATCTGATAGTAGGACCAATCATAGCCTTGGAAATATAATGACTACAGAAGAATTGACCAATCACCATACAGTAATATCAGGTGATGTATCAGCTGACGGTAGGACCAATCACAGCCCTGGAAATATTAAGTTCCGATTGAGAAGTGCCTATAAAAGGAAATAACTCAAGGGTTTGTGGTTTAGTTCGTTTCTGATGATGAGTGGTGTAAGCCCATTCGAAACGTTAAGTTTTTTGAATAATCAGGACGTGGTTTTCACCGAAAATAATTCTAGACGTATGGAAAACAACCACGAAAGTTTTAATAAATATATAACGAATCTCTATGGGGAGAATGTGTATAAAAATTGCCGTCAGTTGGACAAATTTCGTGCTAAAAAAATGAAGCTTTTGTGTGATTTAGCATTTTTAAAACGGTGTCGAGATAAACAGGTTACTCCGACATTTGCTAAAATCAAGCATCCTCTAGCCAAAGGTAGAAATCTGAAGTGTTTTCAAGAATTGGGTAAGAAGTTACTGATAAATGAGATTAGGTATATCCGGTTAAAATTGGTGAAAGTGGATAGCAAATTGGATGATATGATACAATGTTTGAAAAACATACTCAAGATAAACGACTGGGAAACAGTGGATAGAATTACAGGCACACATGCAAATAAGTTATATGATGCTACTAAGAGTAAACAGGTACGTAAATTTTCTCAGTTGAGTACTAATCAAGCGAAAAAAATGATGGGTGGACACCGAGAAGAAAAGTTAAATACAGTTGTGAACCTGACTAACATTCCTCTTGGATCTGAAGTGGAGAGAGTTCTGGAAAAAGGTCTGAATTATGCTATAGGTCCACGTAAGATTCCAGTTGAAGATATAGTGAGTAGTGTGGAAAGTGGTCTTAGAAATCTTTCACCACACAAGGCAGAAATTATAAGACAAGATTGCTCTATAATATTAAGACAGTGTAAACCACCCAGACTGAACATATCCCGGACTGAGTATATGGCCTTGAAATCATTGAAAAATAATCCAGAAATAACTGTATGTAAGGCTGACAAAGGTAATGCTACTGTTATTATGAGGACAGATGAATATAAAGGTAAGATGCTAGAGCTATTAGAACAAGGTCCTTATGTGAAATTAGAAAAAAATCCACTTAATAGGATTACTGCTAAAGTATTAAGATTAATAAAAACATCACAGTTAAAGGCAAGCACTAAGAAGGAATTGATTTGCCAGGTACCTACCATGCCAAGGATTTATGGAGTACCAAAAATACACAAAGTTGGCTATCCATTAAGACCTATAGTTTGTTCTATTAACAGTCCTATGTATAATCTGGAAGGTTTTATAGCTAAACAGCTGAAGCCCCTAGTAGGTTGTTTACCATCGTGTATACAGAATTCTGTGCAATTCATCGAAAAATTGAAGGAAATAAAAGTGGAACAAGATGATTTGGTAATTAGCTTTGATGTAGTTTCCTTGTTCACAAATGTCCCAGTATCAGAAACTACAGAAATCATTAAAAAGAAAGGCGTTTCAGGTGAAATTGTAGAATTTATAAAAACAGTAACTGCTGATAATGTGTTCTCGTTTGATGGAATATTTTACAAACAAATAGAAGGTATGGCAATGGGATCAAGACTAGCTCCGATATTTGCTAACATTTATATGGAAGAAATTGATAAATTTGTGCTTCATAACTGGAATCCCAAGTGTTGGTTCAGATATGTGGATGACACATTTGTAGTATGGCAACATGGGCGTAAGAAATTAGAAGAATTTCAAACAAGTTTAAATAATATCCATCCTAATATCAAGTTTACCATGGAAGAGGAGAATAATGGTGTTTTACCTTTCTTAGATGTTCTAGTAAAAAGAAACATAGATGGCACATGGTCAACTAGTGTGTATCGAAAAAGTACACACACTGGATTATACATACATAAAAATTCACACCACAACCCAAGTCAAAAATTGGGTGTTTTCAAAACTTTAACAGTGAGAGCCCAGCGTTTATGTGACAGCAGTAGTATTGAGAATGAACTGGTTAATCTTAAGCAGACTATGATCAACAATGGGTACAGTATAAAACAGTCTGAGAGATATATTAATAAATTTAGTACAACATCTAGAAAAAAACAGGCGGAAAACAAAGAAGAATATAGAGCAAGCATAAAGTTACCTTACATTATGGGAACAACAGATAAGATTGCCAGAGTGTTACAAAAAAACAGTATAAGAACAGTATTTGACACCTATAAAAAGATAAAGAACCTGTTAAATAATAATAAAGATAAAATTCCCGATGGTCATACTGCTGGCGTGTATAAAATTCCTTGTTCGTGTGGCAAAAACTACATTGGACAAACTGGAAGGTCTATTAATACACGCATTAAAGAGCATGCTGCAGATTGTAAATATAAACGCATAAGTAAATCAGCAGTAGCAGAACATCTAATTACAGCGGGTCACTCTATAGACTTCGAGGAGAGGAAGGTATTGGTAAAGGAGCAAAAATATGGGAAGCGAATTGTCCGAGAGGCTATTGAAATAGAAAAGCATAATAATTTCAACAGAGAAGATGGATTTCGGCTACCTGATGCTTGGAAACCAGTATTACTTAACAATAGAGAAAAATTAAAATACCCTACTGAAGTGGCCAACCAACCATTGATTACAGAAGTACCAACCAATCACAATACAGGAATATCAGGTGATGAATCAGCCGATGGTAGGACCAATCATAGCCCTGAAAATATAATTACTACTGACAAATTAACCAATCACAATACAGGAATATCATCTGATAGTAGGACCAATCATAGCCTTGGAAATATAATGACTACAGAAGAATTGACCAATCACCATACAGTAATATCAGGTGATGTATCAGCTGACGGTAGGACCAATCACAGCCCTGGAAATATTAAGTTCCGATTGAGAAGTGCCTATAAAAGGAAATAACTCAAGGGTTTGTGGTTTAGTTCGTTTCTGATGATGAGTGGTGTAAGCCCATTCGAAACGTTAAGTTTTTTGAATAATCAGGACGTGGTTTTCACCGAAAATAATTCTAGACGTATGGAAAACAACCACGAAAGTTTTAATAAATATATAACGAATCTCTATGGGGAGAATGTGTATAAAAATTGCCGTCAGTTGGACAAATTTCGTGCTAAAAAAATGAAGCTTTTGTGTGATTTAGCATTTTTAAAACGGTGTCGAGATAAACAGGTTACTCCGACATTTGCTAAAATCAAGCATCCTCTAGCCAAAGGTAGAAATCTGAAGTGTTTTCAAGAATTGGGTAAGAAGTTACTGATAAATGAGATTAGGTATATCCGGTTAAAATTGGTGAAAGTGGATAGCAAATTGGATGATATGATACAATGTTTGAAAAACATACTCAAGATAAACGACTGGGAAACAGTGGATAGAATTACAGGCACACATGCAAATAAGTTATATGATGCTACTAAGAGTAAACAGGTACGTAAATTTTCTCAGTTGAGTACTAATCAAGCGAAAAAAATGATGGGTGGACACCGAGAAGAAAAGTTAAATACAGTTGTGAACCTGACTAACATTCCTCTTGGATCTGAAGTGGAGAGAGTTCTGGAAAAAGGTCTGAATTATGCTATAGGTCCACGTAAGATTCCAGTTGAAGATATAGTGAGTAGTGTGGAAAGTGGTCTTAGAAATCTTTCACCACACAAGGCAGAAATTATAAGACAAGATTGCTCTATAATATTAAGACAGTGTAAACCACCCAGACTGAACATATCCCGGACTGAGTATATGGCCTTGAAATAATTGAAAAATAATCCAGAAATAACTGTATGTAAGGCTGACAAAGGTAATGCTACTGTTATTATGAGGACAGATGAATATAAAGGTAAGATGCTAGAGCTATTAGAACAAGGTCCTTATGTGAAATTAGAAAAAAATCCACTTAATAGGATTACTGCTAAAGTATTAAGATTAATAAAAACATCACAGTTAAAGGCAAGCACTAAGAAGGAATTGATTTGCCAGGTACCTACCATGCCAAGGATTTATGGAGTACCAAAAATACACAAAGTTGGCTATCCATTAAGACCTATAGTTTGTTCTATTAACAGTCCTATGTATAATCTGGAAGGTTTTATAGCTAAACAGCTGAAGCCCCTAGTAGGTTGTTTACCATCGTGTATACAGAATTCTGTGCAATTCATCGAAAAATTGAAGGAAATAAAAGTGGAACAAGATGATTTGGTAATTAGCTTTGATGTAGTTTCCTTGTTCACAAATGTCCCAGTATCAGAAACTACAGAAATCATTAAAAAGAAAGGCGTTTCAGGTGAAATTGTAGAATTTATAAAAACAGTAACTGCTGATAATGTGTTCTCGTTTGATGGAATATTTTACAAACAAATAGAAGGTATGGCAATGGGATCAAGACTAGCTCCGATATTTGCTAACATTTATATGGAAGAAATTGATAAATTTGTGCTTCATAACTGGAATCCCAAGTGTTGGTTCAGATATGTGGATGACACATTTGTAGTATGGCAACATGGGCGTAAGAAATTAGAAGAATTTCAAACAAGTTTAAATAATATCCATCCTAATATCAAGTTTACCATGGAAGAGGAGAATAATGGTGTTTTACCTTTCTTAGATGTTCTAGTAAAAAGAAACATAGATGGCACATGGTCAACTAGTGTGTATCGAAAAAGTACACACACTGGATTATACATACATAAAAATTCACACCACAACCCAAGTCAAAAATTGGGTGTTTTCAAAACTTTAACAGTGAGAGCCCAGCGTTTATGTGACAGCAGTAGTATTGAGAATGAACTGGTTAATCTTAAGCAGACTATGATCAACAATGGGTACAGTATAAAACAGTCTGAGAGATATATTAATAAATTTAGTACAACATCTAGAAAAAAACAGGCGGAAAACAAAGAAGAATATAGAGCAAGCATAAAGTTACCTTACATTATGGGAACAACAGATAAGATTGCCAGAGTGTTACAAAAAAACAGTATAAGAACAGTATTTGACACCTATAAAAAGATAAAGAACCTGTTAAATAATAATAAAGATAAAATTCCCGATGGTCATACTGCTGGCGTGTATAAAATTCCTTGTTCGTGTGGCAAAAACTACATTGGACAAACTGGAAGGTCTATTAATACACGCATTAAAGAGCATGCTGCAGATTGTAAATATAAACGCATAAGTAAATCAGCAGTAGCAGAACATCTAATTACAGCGGGTCACTCTATAGACTTCGAGGAGAGGAAGGTATTGGTAAAGGAGCAAAAATATGGGAAGCGAATTGTCCGAGAGGCTATTGAAATAGAAAAGCATAATAATTTCAACAGAGAAGATGGATTTCGGCTACCTGATGCTTGGAAACCAGTATTACTTAACAATAGAGAAAAATTAAAATACCCTACTGAAGTGGCCAACCAACCATTGATTACAGAAGTACCAACCAATCACAATACAGGAATATCAGGTGATGAATCAGCCGATGGTAGGACCAATCATAGCCCTGAAAATATAATTACTACTGACAAATTAACCAATCACAATACAGGAATATCATCTGATAGTAGGACCAATCATAGCCTTGGAAATATAATGACTACAGAAGAATTGACCAATCACCATACAGTAATATCAGGTGATGTATCAGCTGACGGTAGGACCAATCACAGCCCTGGAAATATTAAGTTCCGATTGAGAAGTGCCTATAAAAGGAAATAACTCAAGGGTTTGTGGTTTAGTTCGTTTCTGATGATGAGTGGTGTAAGCCCATTCGAAACGTTAAGTTTTTTGAATAATCAGGACGTGGTTTTCACCGAAAATAATTCTAGACGTATGGAAAACAACCACGAAAGTTTTAATAAATATATAACGAATCTCTATGGGGAGAATGTGTATAAAAATTGCCGTCAGTTGGACAAATTTCGTGCTAAAAAAATGAAGCTTTTGTGTGATTTAGCATTTTTAAAACGGTGTCGAGATAAACAGGTTACTCCGACATTTGCTAAAATCAAGCATCCTCTAGCCAAAGGTAGAAATCTGAAGTGTTTTCAAGAATTGGGTAAGAAGTTACTGATAAATGAGATTAGGTATATCCGGTTAAAATTGGTGAAAGTGGATAGCAAATTGGATGATATGATACAATGTTTGAAAAACATACTCAAGATAAACGACTGGGAAACAGTGGATAGAATTACAGGCACACATGCAAATAAGTTATATGATGCTACTAAGAGTAAACAGGTACGTAAATTTTCTCAGTTGAGTACTAATCAAGCGAAAAAAATGATGGGTGGACACCGAGAAGAAAAGTTAAATACAGTTGTGAACCTGACTAACATTCCTCTTGGATCTGAAGTGGAGAGAGTTCTGGAAAAAGGTCTGAATTATGCTATAGGTCCACGTAAGATTCCAGTTGAAGATATAGTGAGTAGTGTGGAAAGTGGTCTTAGAAATCTTTCACCACACAAGGCAGAAATTATAAGACAAGATTGCTCTATAATATTAAGACAGTGTAAACCACCCAGACTGAACATATCCCGGACTGAGTATATGGCCTTGAAATCATTGAAAAATAATCCAGAAATAACTGTATGTAAGGCTGACAAAGGTAATGCTACTGTTATTATGAGGACAGATGAATATAAAGGTAAGATGCTAGAGCTATTAGAACAAGGTCCTTATGTGAAATTAGAAAAAAATCCACTTAATAGGATTACTGCTAAAGTATTAAGATTAATAAAAACATCACAGTTAAAGGCAAGCACTAAGAAGGAATTGATTTGCCAGGTACCTACCATGCCAAGGATTTATGGAGTACCAAAAATACACAAAGTTGGCTATCCATTAAGACCTATAGTTTGTTCTATTAACAGTCCTATGTATAATCTGGAAGGTTTTATAGCTAAACAGCTGAAGCCCCTAGTAGGTTGTTTACCATCGTGTATACAGAATTCTGTGCAATTCATCGAAAAATTGAAGGAAATAAAAGTGGAACAAGATGATTTGGTAATTAGCTTTGATGTAGTTTCCTTGTTCACAAATGTCCCAGTATCAGAAACTACAGAAATCATTAAAAAGAAAGGCGTTTCAGGTGAAATTGTAGAATTTATAAAAACAGTAACTGCTGATAATGTGTTCTCGTTTGATGGAATATTTTACAAACAAATAGAAGGTATGGCAATGGGATCAAGACTAGCTCCGATATTTGCTAACATTTATATGGAAGAAATTGATAAATTTGTGCTTCATAACTGGAATCCCAAGTGTTGGTTCAGATATGTGGATGACACATTTGTAGTATGGCAACATGGGCGTAAGAAATTAGAAGAATTTCAAACAAGTTTAAATAATATCCATCCTAATATCAAGTTTACCATGGAAGAGGAGAATAATGGTGTTTTACCTTTCTTAGATGTTCTAGTAAAAAGAAACATAGATGGCACATGGTCAACTAGTGTGTATCAAAAAAGTACACACACTGGATTATACATACATAAAAATTCACACCACAACCCAAGTCAAAAATTGGGTGTTTTCAAAACTTTAACAGTGAGAGCCCAGCGTTTATGTGACAGCAGTAGTATTGAGAATGAACTGGTTAATCTTAAGCAGACTATGATCAACAATGGGTACAGTATAAAACAGTCTGAGAGATATATTAATAAATTTAGTACAACATCTAGAAAAAAACAGGCGGAAAACAAAGAAGAATATAGAGCAAGCATAAAGTTACCTTACATTATGGGAACAACAGATAAGATTGCCAGAGTGTTACAAAAAAACAGTATAAGAACAGTATTTGACACCTATAAAAAGATAAAGAACCTGTTAAATAATAATAAAGATAAAATTCCCGATGGTCATACTGCTGGCGTGTATAAAATTCCTTGTTCGTGTGGCAAAAACTACATTGGACAAACTGGAAGGTCTATTAATACACGCATTAAAGAGCATGCTGCAGATTGTAAATATAAACGCATAAGTAAATCAGCAGTAGCAGAACATCTAATTACAGCGGGTCACTCTATAGACTTCGAGGAGAGGAAGGTATTGGTAAAGGAGCAAAAATATGGGAAGCGAATTGTCCGAGAGGCTATTGAAATAGAAAAGCATAATAATTTCAACAGAGAAGATGGATTTCGGCTACCTGATGCTTGGAAACCAGTATTACTTAACAATAGAGAAAAATTAAAATACCCTACTGAAGTGGCCAACCAACCATTGATTACAGAAGTACCAACCAATCACAATACAGGAATATCAGGTGATGAATCAGCCGATGGTAGGACCAATCATAGCCCTGAAAATATAATTACTACTGACAAATTAACCAATCACAATACAGGAATATCATCTGATAGTAGGACCAATCATAGCCTTGGAAATATAATGACTACAGAAGAATTGACCAATCACCATACAGTAATATCAGGTGATGTATCAGCTGACGGTAGGACCAATCACAGCCCTGGAAATATTAAGTTCCGATTGAGAAGTGCCTATAAAAGGAAATAACTCAAGGGTTTGTGGTTTAGTTCGTTTCTGATGATGAGTGGTGTAAGCCCATTCGAAACGTTAAGTTTTTTGAATAATCAGGACGTGGTTTTCACCGAAAATAATTCTAGACGTATGGAAAACAACCACGAAAGTTTTAATAAATATATAACGAATCTCTATGGGGAGAATGTGTATAAAAATTGCCGTCAGTTGGACAAATTTCGTGCTAAAAAAATGAAGCTTTTGTGTGATTTAGCATTTTTAAAACGGTGTCGAGATAAACAGGTTACTCCGACATTTGCTAAAATCAAGCATCCTCTAGCCAAAGGTAGAAATCTGAAGTGTTTTCAAGAATTGGGTAAGAAGTTACTGATAAATGAGATTAGGTATATCCGGTTAAAATTGGTGAAAGTGGATAGCAAATTGGATGATATGATACAATGTTTGAAAAACATACTCAAGATAAACGACTGGGAAACAGTGGATAGAATTACAGGCACACATGCAAATAAGTTATATGATGCTACTAAGAGTAAACAGGTACGTAAATTTTCTCAGTTGAGTACTAATCAAGCGAAAAAAATGATGGGTGGACACCGAGAAGAAAAGTTAAATACAGTTGTGAACCTGACTAACATTCCTCTTGGATCTGAAGTGGAGAGAGTTCTGGAAAAAGGTCTGAATTATGCTATAGGTCCACGTAAGATTCCAGTTGAAGATATAGTGAGTAGTGTGGAAAGTGGTCTTAGAAATCTTTCACCACACAAGGCAGAAATTATAAGACAAGATTGCTCTATAATATTAAGACAGTGTAAACCACCCAGACTGAACATATCCCGGACTGAGTATATGGCCTTGAAATAATTGAAAAATAATCCAGAAATAACTGTATGTAAGGCTGACAAAGGTAATGCTACTGTTATTATGAGGACAGATGAATATAAAGGTAAGATGCTAGAGCTATTAGAACAAGGTCCTTATGTGAAATTAGAAAAAAATCCACTTAATAGGATTACTGCTAAAGTATTAAGATTAATAAAAACATCACAGTTAAAGGCAAGCACTAAGAAGGAATTGATTTGCCAGGTACCTACCATGCCAAGGATTTATGGAGTACCAAAAATACACAAAGTTGGCTATCCATTAAGACCTATAGTTTGTTCTATTAACAGTCCTATGTATAATCTGGAAGGTTTTATAGCTAAACAGCTGAAGCCCCTAGTAGGTTGTTTACCATCGTGTATACAGAATTCTGTGCAATTCATCGAAAAATTGAAGGAAATAAAAGTGGAACAAGATGATTTGGTAATTAGCTTTGATGTAGTTTCCTTGTTCACAAATGTCCCAGTATCAGAAACTACAGAAATCATTAAAAAGAAAGGCGTTTCAGGTGAAATTGTAGAATTTATAAAAACAGTAACTGCTGATAATGTGTTCTCGTTTGATGGAATATTTTACAAACAAATAGAAGGTATGGCAATGGGATCAAGACTAGCTCCGATATTTGCTAACATTTATATGGAAGAAATTGATAAATTTGTGCTTCATAACTGGAATCCCAAGTGTTGGTTCAGATATGTGGATGACACATTTGTAGTATGGCAACATGGGCGTAAGAAATTAGAAGAATTTCAAACAAGTTTAAATAATATCCATCCTAATATCAAGTTTACCATGGAAGAGGAGAATAATGGTGTTTTACCTTTCTTAGATGTTCTAGTAAAAAGAAACATAGATGGCACATGGTCAACTAGTGTGTATCAAAAAAGTACACACACTGGATTATACATACATAAAAATTCACACCACAACCCAAGTCAAAAATTGGGTGTTTTCAAAACTTTAACAGTGAGAGCCCAGCGTTTATGTGACAGCAGTAGTATTGAGAATGAACTGGTTAATCTTAAGCAGACTATGATCAACAATGGGTACAGTATAAAACAGTCTGAGAGATATATTAATAAATTTAGTACAACATCTAGAAAAAAACAGGCGGAAAACAAAGAAGAATATAGAGCAAGCATAAAGTTACCTTACATTATGGGAACAACAGATAAGATTGCCAGAGTGTTACAAAAAAACAGTATAAGAACAGTATTTGACACCTATAAAAAGATAAAGAACCTGTTAAATAATAATAAAGATAAAATTCCCGATGGTCATACTGCTGGCGTGTATAAAATTCCTTGTTCGTGTGGCAAAAACTACATTGGACAAACTGGAAGGTCTATTAATACACGCATTAAAGAGCATGCTGCAGATTGTAAATATAAACGCATAAGTAAATCAGCAGTAGCAGAACATCTAATTACAGCGGGTCACTCTATAGACTTCGAGGAGAGGAAGGTATTGGTAAAGGAGCAAAAATATGGGAAGCGAATTGTCCGAGAGGCTATTGAAATAGAAAAGCATAATAATTTCAACAGAGAAGATGGATTTCGGCTACCTGATGCTTGGAAACCAGTATTACTTAACAATAGAGAAAAATTAAAATACCCTACTGAAGTGGCCAACCAACCATTGATTACAGAAGTACCAACCAATCACAATACAGGAATATCAGGTGATGAATCAGCCGATGGTAGGACCAATCATAGCCCTGAAAATATAATTACTACTGACAAATTAACCAATCACAATACAGGAATATCATCTGATAGTAGGACCAATCATAGCCTTGGAAATATAATGACTACAGAAGAATTGACCAATCACCATACAGTAATATCAGGTGATGTATCAGCTGACGGTAGGACCAATCACAGCCCTGGAAATATTAAGTTCCGATTGAGAAGTGCCTATAAAAGGAAATAACTCAAGGGTTTGTGGTTTAGTTCGTTTCTGATGATGAGTGGTGTAAGCCCATTCGAAACGTTAAGTTTTTTGAATAATCAGGACGTGGTTTTCACCGAAAATAATTCTAGACGTATGGAAAACAACCACGAAAGTTTTAATAAATATATAACGAATCTCTATGGGGAGAATGTGTATAAAAATTGCCGTCAGTTGGACAAATTTCGTGCTAAAAAAATGAAGCTTTTGTGTGATTTAGCATTTTTAAAACGGTGTCGAGATAAACAGGTTACTCCGACATTTGCTAAAATCAAGCATCCTCTAGCCAAAGGTAGAAATCTGAAGTGTTTTCAAGAATTGGGTAAGAAGTTACTGATAAATGAGATTAGGTATATCCGGTTAAAATTGGTGAAAGTGGATAGCAAATTGGATGATATGATACAATGTTTGAAAAACATACTCAAGATAAACGACTGGGAAACAGTGGATAGAATTACAGGCACACATGCAAATAAGTTATATGATGCTACTAAGAGTAAACAGGTACGTAAATTTTCTCAGTTGAGTACTAATCAAGCGAAAAAAATGATGGGTGGACACCGAGAAGAAAAGTTAAATACAGTTGTGAACCTGACTAACATTCCTCTTGGATCTGAAGTGGAGAGAGTTCTGGAAAAAGGTCTGAATTATGCTATAGGTCCACGTAAGATTCCAGTTGAAGATATAGTGAGTAGTGTGGAAAGTGGTCTTAGAAATCTTTCACCACACAAGGCAGAAATTATAAGACAAGATTGCTCTATAATATTAAGACAGTGTAAACCACCCAGACTGAACATATCCCGGACTGAGTATATGGCCTTGAAATAATTGAAAAATAATCCAGAAATAACTGTATGTAAGGCTGACAAAGGTAATGCTACTGTTATTATGAGGACAGATGAATATAAAGGTAAGATGCTAGAGCTATTAGAACAAGGTCCTTATGTGAAATTAGAAAAAAATCCACTTAATAGGATTACTGCTAAAGTATTAAGATTAATAAAAACATCACAGTTAAAGGCAAGCACTAAGAAGGAATTGATTTGCCAGGTACCTACCATGCCAAGGATTTATGGAGTACCAAAAATACACAAAGTTGGCTATCCATTAAGACCTATAGTTTGTTCTATTAACAGTCCTATGTATAATCTGGAAGGTTTTATAGCTAAACAGCTGAAGCCCCTAGTAGGTTGTTTACCATCGTGTATACAGAATTCTGTGCAATTCATCGAAAAATTGAAGGAAATAAAAGTGGAACAAGATGATTTGGTAATTAGCTTTGATGTAGTTTCCTTGTTCACAAATGTCCCAGTATCAGAAACTACAGAAATCATTAAAAAGAAAGGCGTTTCAGGTGAAATTGTAGAATTTATAAAAACAGTAACTGCTGATAATGTGTTCTCGTTTGATGGAATATTTTACAAACAAAT
The DNA here is from genome assembly GCA_032883995.1 of Coronaproctus castanopsis. Lineage (NCBI taxonomy): Eukaryota > Metazoa > Arthropoda > Insecta > Hemiptera > Monophlebidae > Coronaproctus > Coronaproctus castanopsis. The sequence goes on along the minus strand of CM065053.1, from coordinate 81,847,138 downwards.
AGAAGGTATGGCAATGGGATCAAGACTAGCTCCGATATTTGCTAACATTTATATGGAAGAAATTGATAAATTTGTGCTTCATAACTGGAATCCCAAGTGTTGGTTCAGATATGTGGATGACACATTTGTAGTATGGCAACATGGGCGTAAGAAATTAGAAGAATTTCAAACAAGTTTAAATAATATCCATCCTAATATCAAGTTTACCATGGAAGAGGAGAATAATGGTGTTTTACCTTTCTTAGATGTTCTAGTAAAAAGAAACATAGATGGCACATGGTCAACTAGTGTGTATCGAAAAAGTACACACACTGGATTATACATACATAAAAATTCACACCACAACCCAAGTCAAAAATTGGGTGTTTTCAAAACTTTAACAGTGAGAGCCCAGCGTTTATGTGACAGCAGTAGTATTGAGAATGAACTGGTTAATCTTAAGCAGACTATGATCAACAATGGGTACAGTATAAAACAGTTTGAGAGATATATTAATAAATTTAGTACAACATCTAGAAAAAAACAGGCGGAAAACAAAGAAGAATATAGAGCAAGCATAAAGTTACCTTACATTATGGGAACAACAGATAAGATTGCCAGAGTGTTACAAAAAAACAGTATAAGAACAGTATTTGACACCTATAAAAAGATAAAGAACCTGTTAAATAATAATAAAGATAAAATTCCCGATGGTCATACTGCTGGCGTGTATAAAATTCCTTGTTCGTGTGGCAAAAACTACATTGGACAAACTGGAAGGTCTATTAATACACGCATTAAAGAGCATGCTGCAGATTGTAAATATAAACACATAAGTAAATCAGCAGTAGCAGAACATCTAATTACAGCGGGTCACTCTATAGACTTCGAGGAGAGGAAGGTATTGGTAAAGGAGCAAAAATATGGGAAGCGAATTGTCCGAGAGGCTATTGAAATAGAAAAGCATAATAATTTCAACAGAGAAGATGGATTTCGGCTACCTGATGCTTGGAAACCAGTATTACTTAACAATAGAGAAAAATTAAAATACCCTACTGAAGTGGCCAACCAACCATTGATTACAGAAGTACCAACCAATCACAATACAGGAATATCAGGTGATGAATCAGCCGATGGTAGGACCAATCATAGCCCTGAAAATATAATTACTACTGACAAATTAACCAATCACAATACAGGAATATCATCTGATAGTAGGACCAATCATAGCCTTGGAAATATAATGACTACAGAAGAATTGACCAATCACCATACAGTAATATCAGGTGATGTATCAGCTGACGGTAGGACCAATCACAGCCCTGGAAATATTAAGTTCCGATTGAGAAGTGCCTATAAAAGGAAATAACTCAAGGGTTTGTGGTTTAGTTCGTTTCTGATGATGAGTGGTGTAAGCCCATTCGAAACGTTAAGTTTTTTGAATAATCAGGACGTGGTTTTCACCGAAAATAATTCTAGACGTATGGAAAACAACCACGAAAGTTTTAATAAATATATAACGAATCTCTATGGGGAGAATGTGTATAAAAATTGCCGTCAGTTGGACAAATTTCGTGCTAAAAAAATGAAGCTTTTGTGTGATTTAGCATTTTTAAAACGGTGTCGAGATAAACAGGTTACTCCGACATTTGCTAAAATCAAGCATCCTCTAGCCAAAGGTAGAAATCTGAAGTGTTTTCAAGAATTGGGTAAGAAGTTACTGATAAATGAGATTAGGTATATCCGGTTAAAATTGGTGAAAGTGGATAGCAAATTGGATGATATGATACAATGTTTGAAAAACATACTCAAGATAAACGACTGGGAAACAGTGGATAGAATTACAGGCACACATGCAAATAAGTTATATGATGCTACTAAGAGTAAACAGGTACGTAAATTTTCTCAGTTGAGTACTAATCAAGCGAAAAAAATGATGGGTGGACACCGAGAAGAAAAGTTAAATACAGTTGTGAACCTGACTAACATTCCTCTTGGATCTGAAGTGGAGAGAGTTCTGGAAAAAGGTCTGAATTATGCTATAGGTCCACGTAAGATTCCAGTTGAAGATATAGTGAGTAGTGTGGAAAGTGGTCTTAGAAATCTTTCACCACACAAGGCAGAAATTATAAGACAAGATTGCTCTATAATATTAAGACAGTGTAAACCACCCAGACTGAACATATCCCGGACTGAGTATATGGCCTTGAAATCATTGAAAAATAATCCAGAAATAACTGTATGTAAGGCTGACAAAGGTAATGCTACTGTTATTATGAGGACAGATGAATATAAAGGTAAGATGCTAGAGCTATTAGAACAAGGTCCTTATGTGAAATTAGAAAAAAATCCACTTAATAGGATTACTGCTAAAGTATTAAGATTAATAAAAACATCACAGTTAAAGGCAAGCACTAAGAAGGAATTGATTTGCCAGGTACCTACCATGCCAAGGATTTATGGAGTACCAAAAATACACAAAGTTGGCTATCCATTAAGACCTATAGTTTGTTCTATTAACAGTCCTATGTATAATCTGGAAGGTTTTATAGCTAAACAGCTGAAGCCCCTAGTAGGTTGTTTACCATCGTGTATACAGAATTCTGTGCAATTCATCGAAAAATTGAAGGAAATAAAAGTGGAACAAGATGATTTGGTAATTAGCTTTGATGTAGTTTCCTTGTTCACAAATGTCCCAGTATCAGAAACTACAGAAATCATTAAAAAGAAAGGCGTTTCAGGTGAAATTGTAGAATTTATAAAAACAGTAACTGCTGATAATGTGTTCTCGTTTGATGGAATATTTTACAAACAAATAGAAGGTATGGCAATGGGATCAAGACTAGCTCCGATATTTGCTAACATTTATATGGAAGAAATTGATAAATTTGTGCTTCATAACTGGAATCCCAAGTGTTGGTTCAGATATGTGGATGACACATTTGTAGTATGGCAACATGGGCGTAAGAAATTAGAAGAATTTCAAACAAGTTTAAATAATATCCATCCTAATATCAAGTTTACCATGGAAGAGGAGAATAATGGTGTTTTACCTTTCTTAGATGTTCTAGTAAAAAGAAACATAGATGGCACATGGTCAACTAGTGTGTATCGAAAAAGTACACACACTGGATTATACATACATAAAAATTCACACCACAACCCAAGTCAAAAATTGGGTGTTTTCAAAACTTTAACAGTGAGAGCCCAGCGTTTATGTGACAGCAGTAGTATTGAGAATGAACTGGTTAATCTTAAGCAGACTATGATCAACAATGGGTACAGTATAAAACAGTTTGAGAGATATATTAATAAATTTAGTACAACATCTAGAAAAAAACAGGCGGAAAACAAAGAAGAATATAGAGCAAGCATAAAGTTACCTTACATTATGGGAACAACAGATAAGATTGCCAGAGTGTTACAAAAAAACAGTATAAGAACAGTATTTGACACCTATAAAAAGATAAAGAACCTGTTAAATAATAATAAAGATAAAATTCCCGATGGTCATACTGCTGGCGTGTATAAAATTCCTTGTTCGTGTGGCAAAAACTACATTGGACAAACTGGAAGGTCTATTAATACACGCATTAAAGAGCATGCTGCAGATTGTAAATATAAACGCATAAGTAAATCAGCAGTAGCAGAACATCTAATTACAGCGGGTCACTCTATAGACTTCGAGGAGAGGAAGGTATTGGTAAAGGAGCAAAAATATGGGAAGCGAATTGTCCGAGAGGCTATTGAAATAGAAAAGCATAATAATTTCAACAGAGAAGATGGATTTCGGCTACCTGATGCTTGGAAACCAGTATTACTTAACAATAGAGAAAAATTAAAATACCCTACTGAAGTGGCCAACCAACCATTGATTACAGAAGTACCAACCAATCACAATACAGGAATATCAGGTGATGAATCAGCCGATGGTAGGACCAATCATAGCCCTGAAAATATAATTACTACTGACAAATTAACCAATCACAATACAGGAATATCATCTGATAGTAGGACCAATCATAGCCTTGGAAATATAATGACTACAGAAGAATTGACCAATCACCATACAGTAATATCAGGTGATGTATCAGCTGACGGTAGGACCAATCACAGCCCTGGAAATATTAAGTTCCGATTGAGAAGTGCCTATAAAAGGAAATAACTCAAGGGTTTGTGGTTTAGTTCGTTTCTGATGATGAGTGGTGTAAGCCCATTCGAAACGTTAAGTTTTTTGAATAATCAGGACGTGGTTTTCACCGAAAATAATTCTAGACGTATGGAAAACAACCACGAAAGTTTTAATAAATATATAACGAATCTCTATGGGGAGAATGTGTATAAAAATTGCCGTCAGTTGGACAAATTTCGTGCTAAAAAAATGAAGCTTTTGTGTGATTTAGCATTTTTAAAACGGTGTCGAGATAAACAGGTTACTCCGACATTTGCTAAAATCAAGCATCCTCTAGCCAAAGGTAGAAATCTGAAGTGTTTTCAAGAATTGGGTAAGAAGTTACTGATAAATGAGATTAGGTATATCCGGTTAAAATTGGTGAAAGTGGATAGCAAATTGGATGATATGATACAATGTTTGAAAAACATACTCAAGATAAACGACTGGGAAACAGTGGATAGAATTACAGGCACACATGCAAATAAGTTATATGATGCTACTAAGAGTAAACAGGTACGTAAATTTTCTCAGTTGAGTACTAATCAAGCGAAAAAAATGATGGGTGGACACCGAGAAGAAAAGTTAAATACAGTTGTGAACCTGACTAACATTCCTCTTGGATCTGAAGTGGAGAGAGTTCTGGAAAAAGGTCTGAATTATGCTATAGGTCCACGTAAGATTCCAGTTGAAGATATAGTGAGTAGTGTGGAAAGTGGTCTTAGAAATCTTTCACCACACAAGGCAGAAATTATAAGACAAGATTGCTCTATAATATTAAGACAGTGTAAACCACCCAGACTGAACATATCCCGGACTGAGTATATGGCCTTGAAATAATTGAAAAATAATCCAGAAATAACTGTATGTAAGGCTGACAAAGGTAATGCTACTGTTATTATGAGGACAGATGAATATAAAGGTAAGATGCTAGAGCTATTAGAACAAGGTCCTTATGTGAAATTAGAAAAAAATCCACTTAATAGGATTACTGCTAAAGTATTAAGATTAATAAAAACATCACAGTTAAAGGCAAGCACTAAGAAGGAATTGATTTGCCAGGTACCTACCATGCCAAGGATTTATGGAGTACCAAAAATACACAAAGTTGGCTATCCATTAAGACCTATAGTTTGTTCTATTAACAGTCCTATGTATAATCTGGAAGGTTTTATAGCTAAACAGCTGAAGCCCCTAGTAGGTTGTTTACCATCGTGTATACAGAATTCTGTGCAATTCATCGAAAAATTGAAGGAAATAAAAGTGGAACAAGATGATTTGGTAATTAGCTTTGATGTAGTTTCCTTGTTCACAAATGTCCCAGTATCAGAAACTACAGAAATCATTAAAAAGAAAGGCGTTTCAGGTGAAATTGTAGAATTTATAAAAACAGTAACTGCTGATAATGTGTTCTCGTTTGATGGAATATTTTACAAACAAATAGAAGGTATGGCAATGGGATCAAGACTAGCTCCGATATTTGCTAACATTTATATGGAAGAAATTGATAAATTTGTGCTTCATAACTGGAATCCCAAGTGTTGGTTCAGATATGTGGATGACACATTTGTAGTATGGCAACATGGGCGTAAGAAATTAGAAGAATTTCAAACAAGTTTAAATAATATCCATCCTAATATCAAGTTTACCATGGAAGAGGAGAATAATGGTGTTTTACCTTTCTTAGATGTTCTAGTAAAAAGAAACATAGATGGCACATGGTCAACTAGTGTGTATCGAAAAAGTACACACACTGGATTATACATACATAAAAATTCACACCACAACCCAAGTCAAAAATTGGGTGTTTTCAAAACTTTAACAGTGAGAGCCCAGCGTTTATGTGACAGCAGTAGTATTGAGAATGAACTGGTTAATCTTAAGCAGACTATGATCAACAATGGGTACAGTATAAAACAGTTTGAGAGATATATTAATAAATTTAGTACAACATCTAGAAAAAAACAGGCGGAAAACAAAGAAGAATATAGAGCAAGCATAAAGTTACCTTACATTATGGGAACAACAGATAAGATTGCCAGAGTGTTACAAAAAAACAGTATAAGAACAGTATTTGACACCTATAAAAAGATAAAGAACCTGTTAAATAATAATAAAGATAAAATTCCCGATGGTCATACTGCTGGCGTGTATAAAATTCCTTGTTCGTGTGGCAAAAACTACATTGGACAAACTGGAAGGTCTATTAATACACGCATTAAAGAGCATGCTGCAGATTGTAAATATAAACGCATAAGTAAATCAGCAGTAGCAGAACATCTAATTACAGCGGGTCACTCTATAGACTTCGAGGAGAGGAAGGTATTGGTAAAGGAGCAAAAATATGGGAAGCGAATTGTCCGAGAGGCTATTGAAATAGAAAAGCATAATAATTTCAACAGAGAAGATGGATTTCGGCTACCTGATGCTTGGAAACCAGTATTACTTAACAATAGAGAAAAATTAAAATACCCTACTGAAGTGGCCAACCAACCATTGATTACAGAAGTACCAACCAATCACAATACAGGAATATCAGGTGATGAATCAGCCGATGGTAGGACCAATCATAGCCCTGAAAATATAATTACTACTGACAAATTAACCAATCACAATACAGGAATATCATCTGATAGTAGGACCAATCATAGCCTTGGAAATATAATGACTACAGAAGAATTGACCAATCACCATACAGTAATATCAGGTGATGTATCAGCTGACGGTAGGACCAATCACAGCCCTGGATATATTAAGTTCCGATTGAGAAGTGCCTATAAAAGGAAATAACTCAAGGGTTTGTGGTTTAGTTCGTTTCTGATGATGAGTGGTGTAAGCCCATTCGAAACGTTAAGTTTTTTGAATAATCAGGACGTGGTTTTCACCGAAAATAATTCTAGACGTATGGAAAACAACCACGAAAGTTTTAATAAATATATAACGAATCTCTATGGGGAGAATGTGTATAAAAATTGCCGTCAGTTGGACAAATTTCGTGCTAAAAAAATGAAGCTTTTGTGTGATTTAGCATTTTTAAAACGGTGTCGAGATAAACAGGTTACTCCGACATTTGCTAAAATCAAGCATCCTCTAGCCAAAGGTAGAAATCTGAAGTGTTTTCAAGAATTGGGTAAGAAGTTACTGATAAATGAGATTAGGTATATCCGGTTAAAATTGGTGAAAGTGGATAGCAAATTGGATGATATGATACAATGTTTGAAAAACATACTCAAGATAAACGACTGGGAAACAGTGGATAGAATTACAGGCACACATGCAAATAAGTTATATGATGCTACTAAGAGTAAACAGGTACGTAAATTTTCTCAGTTGAGTACTAATCAAGCGAAAAAAATGATGGGTGGACACCGAGAAGAAAAGTTAAATACAGTTGTGAACCTGACTAACATTCCTCTTGGATCTGAAGTGGAGAGAGTTCTGGAAAAAGGTCTGAATTATGCTATAGGTCCACGTAAGATTCCAGTTGAAGATATAGTGAGTAGTGTGGAAAGTGGTCTTAGAAATCTTTCACCACACAAGGCAGAAATTATAAGACAAGATTGCTCTATAATATTAAGACAGTGTAAACCACCCAGACTGAACATATCCCGGACTGAGTATATGGCCTTGAAATAATTGAAAAATAATCCAGAAATAACTGTATGTAAGGCTGACAAAGGTAATGCTACTGTTATTATGAGGACAGATGAATATAAAGGTAAGATGCTAGAGCTATTAGAACAAGGTCCTTATGTGAAATTAGAAAAAAATCCACTTAATAGGATTACTGCTAAAGTATTAAGATTAATAAAAACATCACAGTTAAAGGCAAGCACTAAGAAGGAATTGATTTGCCAGGTACCTACCATGCCAAGGATTTATGGAGTACCAAAAATACACAAAGTTGGCTATCCATTAAGACCTATAGTTTGTTCTATTAACAGTCCTATGTATAATCTGGAAGGTTTTATAGCTAAACAGCTGAAGCCCCTAGTAGGTTGTTTACCATCGTGTATACAGAATTCTGTGCAATTCATCGAAAAATTGAAGGAAATAAAAGTGGAACAAGATGATTTGGTAATTAGCTTTGATGTAGTTTCCTTGTTCACAAATGTCCCAGTATCAGAAACTACAGAAATCATTAAAAAGAAAGGCGTTTCAGGTGAAATTGTAGAATTTATAAAAACAGTAACTGCTGATAATGTGTTCTCGTTTGATGGAATATTTTACAAACAAATAGAAGGTATGGCAATGGGATCAAGACTAGCTCCGATATTTGCTAACATTTATATGGAAGAAATTGATAAATTTGTGCTTCATAACTGGAATCCCAAGTGTTGGTTCAGATATGTGGATGACACATTTGTAGTATGGCAACATGGGCGTAAGAAATTAGAAGAATTTCAAACAAGTTTAAATAATATCCATCCTAATATCAAGTTTACCATGGAAGAGGAGAATAATGGTGTTTTACCTTTCTTAGATGTTCTAGTAAAAAGAAACATAGATGGCACATGGTCAACTAGTGTGTATCGAAAAAGTACACACACTGGATTATACATACATAAAAATTCACACCACAACCCAAGTCAAAAATTGGGTGTTTTCAAAACTTTAACAGTGAGAGCCCAGCGTTTATGTGACAGCAGTAGTATTGAGAATGAACTGGTTAATCTTAAGCAGACTATGATCAACAATGGGTACAGTATAAAACAGTTTGAGAGATATATTAATAAATTTAGTACAACATCTAGAAAAAAACAGGCGGAAAACAAAGAAGAATATAGAGCAAGCATAAAGTTACCTTACATTATGGGAACAACAGATAAGATTGCCAGAGTGTTACAAAAAAACAGTATAAGAACAGTATTTGACACCTATAAAAAGATAAAGAACCTGTTAAATAATAATAAAGATAAAATTCCCGATGGTCATACTGCTGGCGTGTATAAAATTCCTTGTTCGTGTGGCAAAAACTACATTGGACAAACTGGAAGGTCTATTAATACACGCATTAAAGAGCATGCTGCAGATTGTAAATATAAACGCATAAGTAAATCAGCAGTAGCAGAACATCTAATTACAGCGGGTCACTCTATAGACTTCGAGGAGAGGAAGGTATTGGTAAAGGAGCAAAAATATGGGAAGCGAATTGTCCGAGAGGCTATTGAAATAGAAAAGCATAATAATTTCAACAGAGAAGATGGATTTCGGCTACCTGATGCTTGGAAACCAGTATTACTTAACAATAGAGAAAAATTAAAATACCCTACTGAAGTGGCCAACCAACCATTGATTACAGAAGTACCAACCAATCACAATACAGGAATATCAGGTGATGAATCAGCCGATGGTAGGACCAATCATAGCCCTGAAAATATAATTACTACTGACAAATTAACCAATCACAATACAGGAATATCATCTGATAGTAGGACCAATCATAGCCTTGGAAATATAATGACTACAGAAGAATTGACCAATCACCATACAGTAATATCAGGTGATGTATCAGCTGACGGTAGGACCAATCACAGCCCTGGAAATATTAAGTTCCGATTGAGAAGTGCCTATAAAAGGAAATAACTCAAGGGTTTGTGGTTTAGTTCGTTTCTGATGATGAGTGGTGTAAGCCCATTCGAAACGTTAAGTTTTTTGAATAATCAGGACGTGGTTTTCACCGAAAATAATTCTAGACGTATGGAAAACAACCACGAAAGTTTTAATAAATATATAACGAATCTCTATGGGGAGAATGTGTATAAAAATTGCCGTCAGTTGGACAAATTTCGTGCTAAAAAAATGAAGCTTTTGTGTGATTTAGCATTTTTAAAACGGTGTCGAGATAAACAGGTTACTCCGACATTTGCTAAAATCAAGCATCCTCTAGCCAAAGGTAGAAATCTGAAGTGTTTTCAAGAATTGGGTAAGAAGTTACTGATAAATGAGATTAGGTATATCCGGTTAAAATTGGTGAAAGTGGATAGCAAATTGGATGATATGATACAATGTTTGAAAAACATACTCAAGATAAACGACTGGGAAACAGTGGATAGAATTACAGGCACACATGCAAATAAGTTATATGATGCTACTAAGAGTAAACAGGTACGTAAATTTTCTCAGTTGAGTACTAATCAAGCGAAAAAAATGATGGGTGGACACCGAGAAGAAAAGTTAAATACAGTTGTGAACCTGACTAACATTCCTCTTGGATCTGAAGTGGAGAGAGTTCTGGAAAAAGGTCTGAATTATGCTATAGGTCCACGTAAGATTCCAGTTGAAGATATAGTGAGTAGTGTGGAAAGTGGTCTTAGAAATCTTTCACCACACAAGGCAGAAATTATAAGACAAGATTGCTCTATAATATTAAGACAGTGTAAACCACCCAGACTGAACATATCCCGGACTGAGTATATGGCCTTGAAATCATTGAAAAATAATCCAGAAATAACTGTATGTAAGGCTGACAAAGGTAATGCTACTGTTATTATGAGGACAGATGAATATAAAGGTAAGATGCTAGAGCTATTAGAACAAGGTCCTTATGTGAAATTAGAAAAAAATCCACTTAATAGGATTACTGCTAAAGTATTAAGATTAATAAAAACATCACAGTTAAAGGCAAGCACTAAGAAGGAATTGATTTGCCAGGTACCTACCATGCCAAGGATTTATGGAGTACCAAAAATACACAAAGTTGGCTATCCATTAAGACCTATAGTTTGTTCTATTAACAGTCCTATGTATAATCTGGAAGGTTTTATAGCTAAACAGCTGAAGCCCCTAGTAGGTTGTTTACCATCGTGTATACAGAATTCTGTGCAATTCATCGAAAAATTGAAGGAAATAAAAGTGGAACAAGATGATTTGGTAATTAGCTTTGATGTAGTTTCCTTGTTCACAAATGTCCCAGTATCAGAAACTACAGAAATCATTAAAAAGAAAGGCGTTTCAGGTGAAATTGTAGAATTTATAAAAACAGTAACTGCTGATAATGTGTTCTCGTTTGATGGAATATTTTACAAACAAATAGAAGGTATGGCAATGGGATCAAGACTAGCTCCGATATTTGCTAACATTTATATGGAAGAAATTGATAAATTTGTGCTTCATAACTGGAATCCCAAGTGTTGGTTCAGATATGTGGATGACACATTTGTAGTATGGCAACATGGGCGTAAGAAATTAGAAGAATTTCAAACAAGTTTAAATAATATCCATCCTAATATCAAGTTTACCATGGAAGAGGAGAATAATGGTGTTTTACCTTTCTTAGATGTTCTAGTAAAAAGAAACATAGATGGCACATGGTCAACTAGTGTGTATCGAAAAAGTACACACACTGGATTATACATACATAAAAATTCACACCACAACCCAAGTCAAAAATTGGGTGTTTTCAAAACTTTAACAGTGAGAGCCCAGCGTTTATGTGACAGCAGTAGTATTGAGAATGAACTGGTTAATCTTAAGCAGACTATGATCAACAATGGGTACAGTATAAAACAGTTTGAGAGATATATTAATAAATTTAGTACAACATCTAGAAAAAAACAGGCGGAAAACAAAGAAGAATATAGAGCAAGCATAAAGTTACCTTACATTATGGGAACAACAGATAAGATTGCCAGAGTGTTACAAAAAAACAGTATAAGAACAGTATTTGACACCTATAAAAAGATAAAGAACCTGTTAAATAATAATAAAGATAAAATTCCCGATGGTCATACTGCTGGCGTGTATAAAATTCCTTGTTCGTGTGGCAAAAACTACATTGGACAAACTGGAAGGTCTATTAATACACGCATTAAAGAGCATGCTGCAGATTGTAAATATAAACGCATAAGTAAATCAGCAGTAGCAGAACATCTAATTACAGCGGGTCACTCTATAGACTTCGAGGAGAGGAAGGTATTGGTAAAGGAGCAAAAATATGGGAAGCGAATTGTCCGAGAGGCTATTGAAATAGAAAAGCATAATAATTTCAACAGAGAAGATGGATTTCGGCTACCTGATGCTTGGAAACCAGTATTACTTAACAATAGAGAAAAATTAAAATACCCTACTGAAGTGGCCAACCAACCATTGATTACAGAAGTACCAACCAATCACAATACAGGAATATCAGGTGATGAATCAGCCGATGGTAGGACCAATCATAGCCCTGAAAATATAATTACTACTGACAAATTAACCAATCACAATACAGGAATATCATCTGATAGTAGGACCAATCATAGCCTTGGAAATATAATGACTACAGAAGAATTGACCAATCACCATACAGTAATATCAGGTGATGTATCAGCTGACGGTAGGACCAATCACAGCCCTGGAAATATTAAGTTCCGATTGAGAAGTGCCTATAAAAGGAAATAACTCAAGGGTTTGTGGTTTAGTTCGTTTCTGATGATGAGTGGTGTAAGCCCATTCGAAACGTTAAGTTTTTTGAATAATCAGGACGTGGTTTTCACCGAAAATAATTCTAGACGTATGGAAAACAACCACGAAAGTTTTAATAAATATATAACGAATCTCTATGGGGAGAATGTGTATAAAAATTGCCGTCAGTTGGACAAATTTCGTGCTAAAAAAATGAAGCTTTTGTGTGATTTAGCATTTTTAAAACGGTGTCGAGATAAACAGGTTACTCCGACATTTGCTAAAATCAAGCATCCTCTAGCCAAAGGTAGAAATCTGAAGTGTTTTCAAGAATTGGGTAAGAAGTTACTGATAAATGAGATTAGGTATATCCGGTTAAAATTGGTGAAAGTGGATAGCAAATTGGATGATATGATACAATGTTTGAAAAACATACTCAAGATAAACGACTGGGAAACAGTGGATAGAATTACAGGCACACATGCAAATAAGTTATATGATGCTACTAAGAGTAAACAGGTACGTAAATTTTCTCAGTTGAGTACTAATCAAGCGAAAAAAATGATGGGTGGACACCGAGAAGAAAAGTTAAATACAGTTGTGAACCTGACTAACATTCCTCTTGGATCTGAAGTGGAGAGAGTTCTGGAAAAAGGTCTGAATTATGCTATAGGTCCACGTAAGATTCCAGTTGAAGATATAGTGAGTAGTGTGGAAAGTGGTCTTAGAAATCTTTCACCACACAAGGCAGAAATTATAAGACAAGATTGCTCTATAATATTAAGACAGTGTAAACCACCCAGACTGAACATATCCCGGACTGAGTATATGGCCTTGAAATCATTGAAAAATAATCCAGAAATAACTGTATGTAAGGCTGACAAAGGTAATGCTACTGTTATTATGAGGACAGATGAATATAAAGGTAAGATGCTAGAGCTATTAGAACAAGGTCCTTATGTGAAATTAGAAAAAAATCCACTTAATAGGATTACTGCTAAAGTATTAAGATTAATAAAAACATCACAGTTAAAGGCAAGCACTAAGAAGGAATTGATTTGCCAGGTACCTACCATGCCAAGGATTTATGGAGTACCAAAAATACACAAAGTTGGCTATCCATTAAGACCTATAGTTTGTTCTATTAACAGTCCTATGTATAATCTGGAAGGTTTTATAGCTAAACAGCTGAAGCCCCTAGTAGGTTGTTTACCATCGTGTATACAGAATTCTGTGCAATTCATCGAAAAATTGAAGGAAATAAAAGTGGAACAAGATGATTTGGTAATTAGCTTTGATGTAGTTTCCTTGTTCACAAATGTCCCAGTATCAGAAACTACAGAAATCATTAAAAAGAAAGGCGTTTCAGGTGAAATTGTAGAATTTATAAAAACAGTAACTGCTGATAATGTGTTCTCGTTTGATGGAATATTTTACAAACAAATAGAAGGTATGGCAATGGGATCAAGACTAGCTCCGATATTTGCTAACATTTATATGGAAGAAATTGATAAATTTGTGCTTCATAACTGGAATCCCAAGTGTTGGTTCAGATATGTGGATGACACATTTGTAGTATGGCAACATGGGCGTAAGAAATTAGAAGAATTTCAAACAAGTTTAAATAATATCCATCCTAATATCAAGTTTACCATGGAAGAGGAGAATAATGGTGTTTTACCTTTCTTAGATGTTCTAGTAAAAAGAAACATAGATGGCACATGGTCAACTAGTGTGTATCGAAAAAGTACACACACTGGATTATACATACATAAAAATTCACACCACAACCCAAGTCAAAAATTGGGTGTTTTCAAAACTTTAACAGTGAGAGCCCAGCGTTTATGTGACAGCAGTAGTATTGAGAATGAACTGGTTAATCTTAAGCAGACTATGATCAACAATGGGTACAGTATAAAACAGTTTGAGAGATATATTAATAAATTTAGTACAACATCTAGAAAAAAACAGGCGGAAAACAAAGAAGAATATAGAGCAAGCATAAAGTTACCTTACATTATGGGAACAACAGATAAGATTGCCAGAGTGTTACAAAAAAACAGTATAAGAACAGTATTTGACACCTATAAAAAGATAAAGAACCTGTTAAATAATAATAAAGATAAAATTCCCGATGGTCATACTGCTGGCGTGTATAAAATTCCTTGTTCGTGTGGCAAAAACTACATTGGACAAACTGGAAGGTCTATTAATACACGCATTAAAGAGCATGCTGCAGATTGTAAATATAAACGCATAAGTAAATCAGCAGTAGCAGAACATCTAATTACAGCGGGTCACTCTATAGACTTCGAGGAGAGGAAGGTATTGGTAAAGGAGCAAAAATATGGGAAGCGAATTGTCCGAGAGGCTATTGAAATAGAAAAGCATAATAATTTCAACAGAGAAGATGGATTTCGGCTACCTGATGCTTGGAAACCAGTATTACTTAACAATAGAGAAAAATTAAAATACCCTACTGAAGTGGCCAACCAACCATTGATTACAGAAGTACCAACCAATCACAATACAGGAATATCAGGTGATGAATCAGCCGATGGTAGGACCAATCATAGCCCTGAAAATATAATTACTACTGACAAATTAACCAATCACAATACAGGAATATCATCTGATAGTAGGACCAATCATAGCCTTGGAAATATAATGACTACAGAAGAATTGACCAATCACCATACAGTAATATCAGGTGATGTATCAGCTGACGGTAGGACCAATCACAGCCCTGGAAATATTAAGTTCCGATTGAGAAGTGCCTATAAAAGGAAATAACTCAAGGGTTTGTGGTTTAGTTCGTTTCTGATGATGAGTGGTGTAAGCCCATTCGAAACGTTAAGTTTTTTGAATAATCAGGACGTGGTTTTCACCGAAAATAATTCTAGACGTATGGAAAACAACCACGAAAGTTTTAATAAATATATAACGACGAACAGTTAAGAAAGCGTTCGTAGAAGAGTCACAGAAAAAAAATTAATCTGGAAGGATATTTATGGCACAAAAAAAAAGAAAATAATAAAAACAGAAAATAGGCGTATTTTCCTTTATTACGTGATTTCAAAAATTAAGGTAAACAAGTAGGCTTTATATTTACAATAACGAAATAATAAAATCGACATAATGTTATCACTTCGACGACTGATATATTATTTAATGAAATTCTAAAAATAAACATAAACGCACTTCTTAATCTGTTAATATCATCAACGTATATACGTTTTCAACATCATGATACCTATATAAATATATAAATATATATATAATCTACACTCGTGACCGAGTATAGTCATCTTCATGAAAAAGAAATAGGAAAATAAGACGGAAAATCAATTTTTAGTGCGAAGGTGGGAGATAGTCACATGTTCGAGGCTTTTAATCGTCTTGTTTCTTTCGATTTTCGACTATGTTTCGAATGTTTTTGACGCAGATGGTTCTACACTGTATTCTGTTCGTGTCAATTAATTATTTCCCAATTTCATTTCATTTATTCGTTAATGTATAAAATCTTTTTCATAGTCTAGATTGCATGCGTTTATCTTGATGTAATTCTCCATATAGTATATTTTCATGATACACTACTCCTGGTGGCTGTCTACGAACTTTGTTACTATACGTTTAGGATCCTCGTATAATTATATATATACACTTATTTTGTTCTCTACTTGGCTTTCTCTCACTTTCTTTGTAAATAGACTCTCTTAATTTCTTCTTCTTTATACAAGTCGCGGAAATAATAACGAATACGTAAATATATATATATACATATGAATAACAATTTAATTGTTTTAATTGAATTTTTGCTTTATTTCCTATTTCATAGATATATAACAATTATATGCAAAATTTATTTAGGTTTCGAATAATTTGAACGATATAATTTCACATATAAGAAAATAAAAGAATAAAATAAAACTTTCAATAATTAATCGATTTATTAATTATAAATTTCGTCAGTAAACTAACCCGGTTTCAAATATCCGGTTTGATGATGGTTTCAGCAATCTTCTTATTGATACGTTTGATGACCATTACCGTTTCTATCTAATTTCTAAATTGGATTTCGCTGATCATCTTTGAAACCTAAACATTTTCTAACTTCCTTGTTCTTCATGAGACAACTGACTAAAATCTAAACTTGCAACTTAAAAACTGATCTACTTTTAAAAAACCTTTGCCTCTGATATTCTCCAACATCTCTTCTACCACTTCCGTCGTAACTTCTACGGATCAACCGAGAGACGTTACCGATTAACTATTATTATTATTGTACGACAACAGGTCGCTTACATCAAACCTGATTTTGACGACAATAATAATTATCGTACCTATACGTTATGTACATTTGTAATTACTACTAGCGACCGTCATCTTCGAAATTTTTATTCCTTATTTTTATCAACATTAATATCAAATATTGTTCCTTATTTCACAAATTTATAATATATATATATATATATGTATATATATGTAACATTTCTATCGAGCGATTTCATGAAACCTAATTAATTATTTAAATACAAATAAATTTAATAAAAAAATATAATATAATTATTTAATTCCTACCTTTTACTATTATTTTTAATTCGACGTGAACATACAACGATCGTCGTAATTATATATATGTGCATATAACCAGAGTATTTTTTTATTTTTTATTTCTTTACCCTTTACTGTGTTATATTAGGTTTTGACGGTTCTGTTAATATTACTAGTAATGTTACTATTGCTATTACAATACCACTACTATTATTATCATTATTATTGTAATAGTATTCTATTCTTTCCATATATATATATATATTATATATATATAAAATGGACTTTTTTAAATGTATGTATAAAATACTTAATTCTTCTTTATTTGTTATTTATTTATTTTTTATTGTGTTATATTAGGTTTGATTAGTTTTCTTCTTCTTATTATTATTATTATTAAAGTTTAGATTGTTGGATGTAGTGATTTTTATTACTTTAAATTACAAAAATCAGTTAAAATCACTAAAACTTTATTTTCTTGAAATTCATAAAGCTTTTCAGCAACTACGCCATTATCAAGCGATATTTAAATTTATATAAAAATAAGGATTTAAAAATAAAAACAATCCGCAGTATATTTGCAGATGATATAGCAATCTTTTTACCGTGTCAAGACATTTCAGTGGGTGAAAAAATGTTGCAGGACACTGTTACAAATATAGCAAATTGGGCAGCAGGAAATGGTTTGATACTTTCTCAGTTAAAAACAGCGGCCGTTCATTTTTGCCGAAGTATTAAATGTACAAAAAAACTCCAGATCACAATTAAAAATCAACCGATAAAAACGAAATCAGTCATGAAATTTCTAGGCTTACACTGGGATAATGAGTTAAAATGGAAAGAACACGTAAACAAACTATTGGTTTCAATTTCTGCGGACATGAATATGCTGAGAAAATTAGCTCACACATCGTTCGGAGCGGACAAAAAAACCTTATTACATTTGTTCAGATGCCTCATAAGATCAAAGCTGGACTACGGAAGCGTAATATACAGCACAACTATTAAAAATACCACATTGAAAAAACTGGATATCATCTGTAATACAGCAATTAGAATAGCCATCGGTGCTTTTCGTACAAGTCCGATTGACAGTCTTTATTGCGAAGCTGAAGAATGGCCTCCGTCTTTAAGAAGAAAATACCTTATTAAAAAATGGAATATACACCTACAAACACTTTTCCAACTTCCTGATAACTTTCCTATTCCAGAAATTCCTGATTTAATTTATAAAAATCACACGCAATATCCTCCCTGGCATCTCTTTTCCATCCAAACCGACACATCTCTAATGCATTCCGCAATAAAGTCACTCTCTGCAGATCAAATAAATATCCGCATTAAACAATCCATAGATAAATACAGAGGATGTAAAAAAATTTATACCGACGCATCTAAACTTAATACATATTGTGGTTGTGCGGTGGTTTTAGAGGATTATATTCTTCGCTACAGCTTGCCTCCACAGTACTCGGTATTTTCCGCTGAATTATACGCAATCTACCTTGCTGTGTCCGCTGCGGTCAATGAAAATCACAATGATCTTTTAATATGTTCTGATTCACTATCTTCCATTATGTGTTTCAACCCTAATTCTTCCAAAATCCATCCTATTGCCATAAAAATATTGAATCTTTTGTACCAACACCCTACTCTGAAAATAACCCTAATATGGATTCCAAGCCACACAGGTTTCACATTAAGTGAATTAGCTGATAGAGCAGCTAAAGAGGCAGCTCGAATCCAACCTTATCCCTTAATACCTATACCTGAGGCAGATGCAGTCACCTCCATCAAATATATAACAAATAAATTATTTTGTGATCTGTGGAATGCAATTCCTCCAACGAATCATCTTAGATCCATTCGCTCCTCTCCTCTTCCTTGGAAGTATTCGGCGCAAAGCAGACAGGATCAGGTAGTACTTTCCCGTATTCGTATTGGCCACACTGCATTGACTCATGGTTATATTCTAAGTAGAACAGATCCACCTCTGTGCGCTCATTGCGCCCGAACCCCCTTAACACTCCAGCACTTGTTCTTTGACTGCCCACAATATTCCGTATACCGTCCCCAAAACTTCAATGGTAGTTCATTCAAAACAGTTCTATCTGATGACCCAACTGCTGTAGAAGCAGTACTTCAGTTTCTTCGAGCTATAGGCATGATCAATTTAATCTAACATTCATTTTTCCATACGGGTGCTTCTAGCCATAGCAGCAGTACATAGTACCCGTCAAAAAAAAACAAAAAAAAAAATAAAAAAAAAATAAAAAAAAAAAAAAAAAAACACAAAATATAAATTTAAATATTAGTTCACAAATTTATACATATAAAATGAAGAATAAATACTTAAAACAATCTGACAATGACCGTGGTAAACAACACAATCAAATATCAGTAATATAAAATTTACAGAACAGTAGCCGAAAAGTTTTGTGTGAATTTCAAGAAAATAAAGTTTTAGTGATTTTAACTGATTTTTGTAATTAAAGTATTATTATTATTATTATTATTACTATTCAAATCAAATTTTTATTATGCACATTGTTATAATTACCATAATAAATATTAAATACAAGTGCCCGTAAATGCGCGAACAACAGACTTAAAAAAATAATTAGTTAAATATTAAAGAAAATTAAATAAAAATAAATAAATAAATAAATAAAAGGACCGAGACGTGGAAAAGCATGATCTAACGTTAATATAAATTATTTTCTATCACAAGCAAATGGTACGCAAATATTCATACCACGCACATATACACTGACATACGCGAAGTAGTAGTGGTAGTTATTAATTTATGAATAATTACCCGGTACCAGCTAACGGGTTCTTCAACTACAAGTGTTATATAAAAAAAAAGAAGTTAAAATTTTAGAGATTTTCCGTATTATAATACTAAATTCCCGGTAAATATACATAATATGAGATATAAGAAAACGAATTGATTGATCGATTGTTATTAATTTTATCAATGATTATTTTTATATTTATTTTTACGTTTAATGTTTGTCGTTTTATATTTATTTCTTCTTTATTACTACTTTTAATACGTACACATGTATTAATAAGAATTAAATGTTTAATAAATTAGATTTAACTTTGATTATTATTATGATTATTGCGGTCTTAACGTATGCAATATTGAATTGGGATGGGATGTCGAGATACCACATTAAACCGTTTGAAATTTTACAAAAACACGTTTTAAAGAGAATAATCATGAATGAGAATTTGAATGTAGAAAATAAACTTCTATCTGTATAAGATTTATATACGTTAATTTTGCTGCAGTTTGTTCTCAAAAATGGTAATAAGTTTAGCATATTAATGGATAATGGAAAGACACGATCAGGAGGTACAACCGAGGCGATAGTTCCTCATTATAATAAAACAAGAATGAGGTTGCAGGCAATTTATGCCGGAGCAGTGGAGTAGAATTGGATAGAGAACTAAAAATTAGCCTATTACAAAAGAAGGCGAAGGAAATTATTAACTAAATATCTGCTTCAAAGACGAGAAAAGTGTTAAACGATTACAGTTTTGACTAATTAATTATGAAAATTTAAAAGAAAAATTAAACATTCATCAAAACCTACTGTATTTTATAGAATGGATGAATTCACATGGTTCAGTCCTCTGCAGGTGTTGTGATTAATTGTTCATTTAGGTAAGTCGTGTATTTCTTTATGGTTCAGTCCTCTGCAGGTGTTGTGATTAATTGTTCATTTAGGTAAGTCGTGTATTTCTTTATATAAAGGCTTTGTGGATTACTAATAATTAAGTTCGGATAAATATTTGGATCGTTATAAGTTAAAATTACAATAATAATCCAGGCGTCTCATAGTGTTGCGTATAGGCGGTTTTATTCCCTTTATTTTAGTTTCATATACACAATCACATGAATTGTGTACGATATCATTTAAGTATTATGCCATTACTATTATTAATTAGTAGTAGTACTTTAATTATTTTTTCGATGTTTATTTATCAGTTTTTTATTTTATTTTATTTGTTTATTCTTATTCGATTTGTAATTAATTTTTATTTGATATTTCTTCTACTTTGAAATGTACTGGTGTATTGTATTGAAATTTAAGTAAATTTGATTTAATTATTATTTTTATTTATTCTTACGACGATCTTTTTTCATTTATTTATTTATTTTTCAATTTTTGTAATTTTTTTTTATTTTATATTTCTTCTTTTCGACGTAATTTTTTTAGGTGTACTGTATCGAAATTTAAATAAATGTGATTTGATTTGACTAATATTACGCTATTATTATTAAGAATTATCTCTTTTGTTATATATAAAATGATATTTTTCAATTTAACGCGTATTTATCTCGCGTTATATCAATCGGTCTTTGTGTTATTACATCGAGGTCCAATTAAAATTCTACAGAGGAGTTCCGCAGTTGAACGGAATAATCGCGAATTCAGAATTTAAATGTAGAAAATAAAGTTCTGTATTTATATACTTTAATTTTGTCGCGGTTTGTTCTTAAAAATGATTAAAAAATCGATCGAATGGTGCAACGAACGTCCCTCATTATAATAAGACTAGAACGAGGTTTCAGGCAATTTTTGCTGAACTAGTGGAGGAGACAATTCATCGTCAGGAGAACTAAAAATTGAAAGAAGACGAAGAAAACCATTAATTAAACGCATCTGTCGCAAATACGAGAAAAGTGTTAAACGATGACCGTTTAAATTAATTATCAAACTTGTAAGGAAAATTAAAATGTAACTTTGCATTCAACGATATATTTTGTAGTAGAGATAAATTCATACTGTTCAGTTTTGTGCGGGTGTAATTGCGCGTCCACAGTCATGTACGTGTTTATTTTTATATAATTCACGTGAACGTGAATATTTGGAATTATAATAATCCAGCAGTCATTCGGGCAGCATTGCGCATAGGCCATTTTATTCCTTTTATTTCCATTTTTATATGTACTTAATTAAAAAATAAATGCGTTCGATGTCATTATTATTATTTAATTATTTTCTCAACGATTATTAATCCTTTTTTATTTTTGTTTGATTTGTAATAATTTTTATTTTATATTTCCTCTTTTCATCGTCACTTTTTGAAATGTACCGGTGTATTGTATCGAAATTGAAATAAATTTGATTTAATTGTTATTATTATCATTATATATATATATATATATATATATATATATATATATATATATATATATATATATATATAATTAAAGAAACGTTTCGGTTTGATTTAATTTGATGAATAATACTACTAATAATATGATATTTTTCTCTTCGATTTAAAGGTATTTAATTAACATTGTTAGGATATCTATTTTAACTGGTGTAAAAACTTGCAGATAGTGTGCGTTATATAACCGATTTCTGCATTTCTACGATGTTCGAGCTCTTCGAACTGTGTTATCAGTGACACTATTTGCTGATATAATATTACGATTTGGACACCATTTGTTACCTGACCGTCTTTTCCTTATGCAGCTTAGAGAAAGTCCCTTCTGTCCTCTCCATTCTGAACAGGCAGTTTGCAACCCCGATCATGTATTTTTTGAATGCTCTGCTGTAGCGCCGTTGCGTTCGGAGCTTTACCTTATCTTACTACGTTCTTCGAGTATTACACCTCCGTATAATATATCGTCCCTTCTACATCTGGATAATCTGCAATTATTCCTCCATATAGCGACATTCCTAGAGAAGTCAGCATCGTTGATTAAGATTTAGATGGTCCCCACACTATCACGTTGGTTAAGCTGTAAAGGCACCCCCATAAAAGTAATAATATATCTGATTTATCAGATGACATCTCGATAGTCGGATCTATCGGTTTCGGCGCATTTTATAATTTAGTCCGCATTTTCTAACCTTGTTATTACGAAACGGTTCGTGTACGCTGTATCTGTACCAGCTAGTGGTTGGTCATTCATTCACTATATGGTCAATAGTTTCTCTTTTACTACATCATTTTTTATCATACTCTTGGATTGGTATCGTAAAATCGTTCATCGATGTCTTTATCAAAAACAATAGGTGGATGGTATGAACGTTAGCTCTTTTTGTTTCCGGCTTGTAATTTCGATATTTATCGACTTCTCGTCTGCTCTTGTTTCTTGCTTGTGATTTCCAATGGGGTATACACATTATCAGCGTCGGTATATATTTTCGACGTTGATTTATCGTAAAGTATTTCCTCAGTCGGCATATTTGCGAATAACATGCTAATCGGTTGTGTCTGTAGGGAGTATCCGATTTTAATGTAATTCTTTTCTACTTCCGACTAACGTTGTTCTTAGAGTTGACACTAGTTCTTGCTGATCATCAGTATCAGATCATTTATCTAGGCCGAGAGAGTATGACAGACTTTAAATCGAATATATATTATTATTATTATTGTTTTGTTACTATTATTATTATTTCTAAACGTGCATGTGTACATGCACATATTACACATGTCCATTATGTGATATATATACATATTGTGTGTGTGTGTTTTATATATATATAAATATTTAATATTCCGTTATTTTTTTTCAACATTCCTTCCATATGTATTTATTATTATTTATTAATTCCTCCGTGTTTTCCTTGTAATTAAACTGTATATTTGCAAATAATATATATATATATATGTATATATATATATATATATATATATATATATATATATATATATATATATATATATATATACGAGAACATAAAAACTAATGTCCTAGTAATATATGCAAAAAATAAAAAATAAAACCATTTAATGGACATTAAACAGATGTTTTGGTTCGCCTCTTTTCCTTTGATAATACGTACGTCTTGAGAAGCTGCTATTAGTTGATTCTGTAATCATTCATATATTTATACATACATAAATACATACATTGTCGATCGTAAGCGATTTTGGACTTTTGCCACTGACCCATTTCTAACACCTGTATCTAGAAGCAATATGTCGGGAGATTAAGTGAGTGGAAAAAAATTAAAAATAAAAAAAATTAAAAATTAAAAAAAATAATTTATTAATCTTTTTTACACGCATATAAATCTGTCGCGCTAAAAACACGAGTTTCTTGATCTACATAGGCTTTTGGGAAAAGAAGAAACATCGTAGATTAAGACAAGAATCGTCTAACTTTCGCTATAAATAATTTAGGCGACGATGGAAAGTTGACAGTTTATTAATCTCGATAATATATTATGTGTTATATAATACCCTTATTACGGAAAATAGAACATTTTTTGTTGACTTTAAGGAAATGAAATAAAAAAAAACTTTATATTAATATTGTCACGTTTTTTGTTATACGTTAATAATAAATAACACGCTTATAATCTGCGCGAGTTAGTGGTTACGTTCAAATGAGCATATCTTATAGATAAATGTTGATATATAGGAAATAAGTTAAAGATAATTGCACCGGACGGAAAATGAAATCGAGATAACAGTAAAGGTTACTTGCACAGTTTAGGCGGTTACCCTAACCAGCAGGCGGTAGATTTATTACATCATATCAACGAACCTCGCAGATTAAACTATTGCACACCCCTAGATCTCTCCCCCGGTTTGAATGATTGGAGAGGTAGTTCAGAGTGTCATTATTGAATGACATCTCCCATTCTATCATAACTCACAGCCCAGTTGCTTACTGACTACATCAGCAAGATTGCAATTTAAATAATGTAGAAACAAATTACCTAGTCGACCTTGTTGCGCGGTATAAGCTCGTTGTCGACGGTGTAAATAATGGGGTTCATTAGCGGTCTTTCGGAAATTTTGAATAAATAGCGAAGCAACGATATCGGACTTTTGCGCTTGCTCTGACATTTTCCCAGTATTCCACAACGTGAAGTTTTCTCGATCTGTTCGGTATTAATTTAGACCGAACAGTATTATAGAACAAATTAGTTGATTGTATAGTAAACTGAATTTGTTACAATGGATATATATATACATATATTTATATATATATATATACAATTATGAATAACCCAGTGACATGATTATGTATTTTTAATATATATATTTGTTTATTTATACATTTTAACTTTAGCTGTTTGTATTTAAATTTATTGATATTTTTGTAAATTAATGTTTTTACTGTCATTGCAGACCAAAAATTTTTACAAAATTAATAAATAAATATTTAATTAAATCGGCGATTACAAACGATGCTTTTTTCATTCCATCGTATAGATTTATTAAATAACAAAAAAAAAAAAAAAAAAAAAAAAGAGTTTAATTAATGACGAATATAAACTGTAGACGTGTATATACAAGGTGACCGCTATCTGAAGGAATCTTTCTAAATTATAACATCAGTTATTTTTTGAAATCTACGATGATGGCGCCACTTTAGTAGGTAACGGCGTCCAGTTGTTCTATTGTAATTTTTGTTGAAAATGATATTTAAAAGGGAAACGGCGAACGTCAATATTAACAACAAAAAAATAAAGCGTTTAAAAACAAATAAAGCTGCCGGATACGATGGAATAACGACAGAAATAATAAACAGCTTTGAAAGAAGGAAGTCGAAAGAATACATGGGATCTGTGAAGAAATTTGACAAACCGGAAACTGGCCAAAAGAATGGTGCAAGTTAGTATATAAACCCCTTCTTAAAAAAGGGAAGGATATAATATAACGACTGCATTAATACCACATGCTATCGAAATAATGCTCGAATCCTAAATAGACGAGTAGCAGCATTTGCATCCAGACAAATTCCGGATGAACAAGCGGGCTTTGTCAAGGCAAGAGACACTCGGAACAAATGTTAAGCATTCGCCAGATAATAGAAAAAAGTAGAAAGCATAATATCCCAATAATGTTGCGTTTCATAGACTAATCAAAAGCATTTGATAACGTTCTTTGGGTAAATTGAAATGGGTGTGCCGAGAAAAATATTATTTGACCGACTGCAACATAAAATAAGTATTGAATATGGACTGGAAATAAATAAGAATAAAACGAAATTGATGATGGTGGTATATCGCAGTAACTTAATACCGGAGCAGGAAAAACAAAAATTAATGGATATGGAACGATAGCGGTTTTTCAACAAGTGAGATAAAACTGCGGAACCAGTTGGCACTGAACGTCATGGGCAGATTAAGCAGAATATGACGCGATAAATCAGTCACAAACGCGGTAAAGAAGGAGTTAGTACATTGTTTGGTTTTTCCAGTATTTACATACGAGTCAGAGACTTGGGCGGTAAAAGCAAGGGGGACAAGCGCCGGATCAATAGTTTCGAAATATGCGACGCATGTTACGAATACCCTGAACAGCGAAGCGAACGAATGTTTCCATTTTGCATAAACTGGACGTTAAGCGTAGGCTGTCTAGTGATATTTCCTTAAGGTCGTTTCGTGTTTTCGGTCATATCATGCGCAGCGAACATTCGATGTTGCGAGAAATAATTGATGGAAAAATGCAGGGGACTCATCCACGCGGAAGGGTAAACATCAGATGGACAGACACCATCGGGAACATTTTAAAGAAATCAATTATAGACTGCAGACGGATGGCTGCAAATCGGACAGGATTGGCGGAAAAAACTGAAGAGGCTGTAGTGTAACTGTCACAACATTCCTTCGGGGAATTACGATCACAGAAGAAGATCTAATTTAACGAACGTTTAATAATCGCCCTATCGTAACTATTAAATTGATACGATTTATATATAACAAAAAAAAATAAAATAAAAAATATAACGTAACATATCATTAGTAAATTCAGTTAACTACGTGATTGTCGTAATCATTTTGATCAGGCCAATGTCAAGTCTGCCGACAGGTCGTTCAGATTTAGCGATGATATACTGTTCCTTAATATTTTTCAAAAGTAATATTCGACGCTATCTATCGAAATACAATAAAATTATTTATTTAATTGTCAGAATTTAGCCGTATGGAAAAATATATCGTTACTTTTTAAAAATACTTATTAAATTTTTCGGAAATTCCAACGAATCTTTAAAAAAAAAATATTTCAATTAATACTTGGAGACACGGTGTATAATTAATGTTTGGAAAATTTTATTAACGTTTTCTTACACACGTACAAAACATAATATATAAAAAGGAACCTTTCTAAAAACAGAAGGGCAATAAGTACTAAATTTGCGTGAAGCATTAAGATAGTATTTAACATCGTTAGGCTTCTGTTATACTACGAAATATAAATTCTCAACGTTAATATTTTCTTCGTAGTTTCTCCATATTTGGCATAACGTTTATATCAATTATGCATAATACCATCATCGGAGTATAGTAACGAAAACATCAGCAATTTTCAACGTTCAACGTTCGTGATAAGTACAGCTGAAATTATAAAAATCTTAAATGATAATAACAACCTGAAAACAAATGTTATAAATAAATATATATATATATATATATATATATATATATATATATATATATATACATATATAAATAAAACGAAACATTTAAAATGTTCTAGTATTTTTCAGAATATTTTTTTTCTTTTGGCCCGTTTAATCAAGTTTTACATATTTAGACATCTATTTTTTTTTTTTTTTTTTTTTTTAAATGTGCACCTGTACAAGTTAACAATAAGCACATGAGTTCAGTTAAATAAAAAATATATACAAATACATTAACATTAACATACAGCCGCTGTTACAATAAACAGCCGGCCGGTTTAGAATTTTGCCTCAGCAGCAATATCTATATTAGCATTAAAATAATCAACAAAAAGAGGTTAAAATTACTAAAAAAAATTTTTAATGAAAAAATACAAATCTTTACGGCTTATATTAGCATTAAAATAATCAACAAAAAGAGGTTAAAATTACTAAATTTTTTTTTTTAAAAATACAAATCTTTATGGCTGTTAGGCGATTATCAAGTGCATATTTATAGAGATAAAAAATATAAAATGAAAAAATATTGATTTAAGATTACAATTCTCAAAAACTAAGCAAAATGAAGAACAGTATTAATAAAGCTAGGTCAGATCGTTTCATTAATACTGTTCTTCATTTTGTTCAGTTTTTGTGAATTGTAATCTTAAATCAATATTTTTTTATTTTATATTTTTTATCTTTTTAAATATTCACTTGATAATGGCCTAACAGTCGAAAAGCTTTGTGTTTTTTCGTAAAGAAGAAAATATTAGTGATTTTAATTTCTTTTTTTTTCCTTTATTTGAATAAAAATCACTACATTCTACATTCTTCAAATTATATTCGCATTCTTTATAAAACGATACAAGTACATACTTTCCGTAGATAATGGATTTATGACTATTTGTAGAACACTCGAAGCCAGTGATCTTAATGTCGGAAATATTTTTTCCAAAAATAACCATATTCCTTTTTCGAATTTATCACACTGCCATATTACGTGATCTATTGACCTTTCTAAATAGCGGGGCTATCGATAATTCCTAAACGCCGTAAGTGAAATAGTGTTCGATTATGTCCAAAACGTAATCCGCATAATACCGTTTTTATGTAGTCCCTCTTTCTCTATATATTCTTGTTCGCATACCGTGGATTCTCTATGGACAGTATGTTTTGCTAATATATAGGTTTTCCTTTCCGTTGTATTTCCGCTGTATATATTTGTTCCATGGGTAATATAATCTCCCCGGCTTATGTTTATTGTTCTGTTCACTTCGAGTACGGGCATCAACTTTCTCGTTTCCATTACTTCTAACGTGTCTTAAAAAGCCACCTTCGTGTTCAACTTTTAAGTTTATTTACTAAATTTTCATTTCTACGTTACTAACCTTCTTCCGTATAAACGGTTCGTAGTTTACTCGCCGCTGAAAGGGAGTTATTAAAATGTTTTTTAGTCTAAGATAATAGTTAAATTATATATTTTAATTCTAATAGGTACTGGCGGTGTTAATTATTTGAAATTGGTTTTGTTTTGTACAGAATATCGCATAGATTTTTCCGGTAGACGTCGAAGATGCGTGGGGGGTCTGATAAAATTCAGACATATCATACGAAAGATAATAATGATCTCATTAATTTACCTTCAATGTGTTCAGACGAATTAATTATTACCGTCGGCACGTTCCGCGGTCAGAGATTTACTACTATTGAAGAAGTCGAATAAATTCTGACGAGTAAAATGTTGTTTTCGTTGGAATTCGTTTTTAACATCTATACGTTTATATTTGTCTTGTTAAAACTTTAACGTTAATTTCGCAGACTTTATATATATATATATATATATATATATATATATATATATATATATATATATATATATATATTAAACGTTAAGTTGCTCAATAGTTAGTTTTAAATATACATTATTCGAGTTATAAAAATTAGTTATTATTGTAGTTTTTGTTTTAAATTTTATTCACGTAAAAAATACGAAATTAAATTATTTACCTACCGAGAATTGTTCATGACGCAAATATAATGACTAACGCTTTCGAGACATACATAAATAATAAGTTAAAAATATCACTTTATACATTTAGACGGGTAAATAATTGCAATGTTCGTTAGTTCCTTGCTAAATAATGTACTTAAATATCGATTGAAAGAAGGTTGAGGAACATAGTCAACAAAATTTGTGTGATTGTGTGTGGGCGCGTAATATATAGCTCTGCAAGTGCTTAATATTTATCATGCGTTCACTAATATTAATGATGAAGATGAGAAGATCTTCAATACATAATTATTTACATTATAAAACCAGTAATGTCAAGTACAAAAAATTTACCGCGGTAATAAATAAAATAAGAAAAGTTATATTACATTACATGTATAATCTTATATTTAAACATTACAGGAAAAATTTTAAAAAATAAACCTGCAAGTAAAGAACAAAAACCAAAGAGGTAAATAAAATATTGTCGAAATATAGTTTAGAGCTACTTAGAATGTGCTAGAATAATTAATACTATGAATAACTCAATATGCAGCGTGTGAATATACATTAATTTAAATACCGATGCTGCAGACGACGGTGCTTATAACGAATATATCTATTTCATAGGCTGGTCATAACTGGAATTAATTTATTGTTGCGCGTGTTGCGGTTATCATAGAATTGTTTTGAAAGTTTTCCAATTAAATGCTTAATGCGGAATGCGTGTCGTTAGTTTTGGTATATCCTGTTGGCATTTAGCGAGATTCTGCAACAGTCGTTTACATTTTCTTATAAGTGCTGTTGGAAACTGAACTCCAGACAGGATATGTATAAATTATAACCTAGGGCGAATGATAGTTGTATAGAATAACTTTTTATTCGCGACCGTGAGACGGAATCTTCGTTTGAATTTGGGTGAAGTTAACCGAGTATCTTTATGTGCATTATCTATGACGTGATTGCTGTGAAGGTTGAAAGATAGACGGGAATTCATAATGACTACTACGTACATAACTTCTTTAGTCCATTTGATGTGATTATCATTAATTTTTATATCCGGTAATAGGTGGCGAGTAAGTATACATCGATGCAATATATGCACTTCTTTCTTATACATAATATACACGAATATACATGCGCATTTTTTTAATATAGGTTTACTCTTATAAGTAGGTATATGTATGTTTATCGATTACATATTTTTGCTGATTATATACATCGTACAATCCTTATATCACGGCAGAGATATACAATGCAAGTTGCGATTTGAGTTATGATGGAATTTGTGGGATAACGTTTAGAGTTATTTTGAAATTTTTGTTTTTATCCCTATTAGTAGAAATTTTTGTTGCTACTATTTCCATAAAAGTTAGAGAGCTTTTCACGTTATTTTTGTTCAAACTTTTGCTGGGCTTTTAATTTCACACACACACACACACACACACACATATATATATATATATATATATATATATATATCAGTTTAAGGCGATCAAACATAATACACATATATGTCGAAGGTATTCAATGTTGTCAACCTCGTCCTTATCACGAATGTAACAACGATTTTACTTGAAGATTAGGAATCTATTAATATTTTCTGCATTCCTTATTTTACTAAAGACGCAGTTTGTGCGACAGCTCGTATTTTTTTATGTCTCAGATGAATTTTATATAATCTTCGCTTGAATGTAAGAATTTTCTGGGTGCTCATACTATCACATTTGTCGCATATATTTGCGCTTAAAGCATCTACAAAGAATATCGATTTCCATTCAGTTCTGATCTTTTTTCTATTTCAAATTGACTATATTGGAAGGAATGGAATCTAACATTATTCCTAAATCCTTATTTTCATCTTTATCACGGTCACAGTAACAGATTTTTGTTCCGTCGTCAATTGAAAATATTCCTCGGTCTCATTTTCTGAAATATTTTTGGTCATCAATATTACAAAAATTGGATGAAACAGTTTTTTTGTTCAATTACTACACCGTCATATATTTTTTCAAAAATTTTGTTTAATAACTTTCACTTATCGGGCTGTATGAATTATAATGGGTTATTATTATTACTAATATGTACCTAGTTTACTTAAATTAGGTCAATTTAAAACCCGGTAGCAACAATCACACGGATGAGTTTTATCACATTTAAATACGATCATTTAATCGATGATTACTTAATCAATCAATCGCAACTAGAAACAAACATCAGAAATGATCAATTAAAGTAAATAAATAATTAGAAATTACAGCATTAATAACTCGAAAACCATTAAAACATTCGAAGTATTAGCTAGCGCCCCGTTGAAACAGTAGTCGTAATAATATTTGAAAGTTTTAAATTCCAAATTACAAAACGAAAATATTTTTATTAAAATTCGTTAATTGATAAATAAACGTAAAAAATGTATAAAATTGAAAAAAACCATTGAACAACAAAATGATTTATGAACTATTGAAATGAAAGTAATTTAAACTTTCAAAATATCCCATAGTTTAATCTGATAGGTTCGTTGACATGATTTAATAAATCTACCGCCAACTGATTAGGGTGACCCTCTAACCTGTGCAGGTAACCTTTACTGCTATCTCGAACTACTTCATGCACATTTAATACTTTCAGGTCTTTATGCAAATTTTCGTTTCGTATATACCAGGGTGCATCAGCTATTATCCTTAGTATTTTTGATTGGGATCGCTGCACCATTTTGATATTTGATATTGATGTTGTCACCCAGAGTGATATGACCACACCAACTTAATAACTGCCCTGTAAAGCAATAATTTCGATTTTACATGTAATTCGGAAGTTTTGCCCAGGAGCCAGTACATATTCCGGAGTTTAAGTTTTATTTCTTTAACTTTGATCGTGATGTGTTCCTTCCACGTCAAGCGGCGATCAAGCCACATACCCAGGTATCGGACTTCATTTTCCTGTGAAATCGAACCATTAAGATCAACAGGTGAACATGTGTTCCGCCTAGTTGTAAATGTAACATCTTGGGTGAGTTAATTTTAGCCCTCCATTATCGTGCACAGATGTCCAAGTCGTTCAAAACGCGCTGTAATTTTTCTGACGCCGCTACCGGATCATTGTCTCTCGCGAATAATGCTGTATCATTGGCAAATTTCGCCATCTCCACATTTATATTCACGGGAAGGTGGAACATGTATATGAGAAAAAGGATTGGTCCCAAAACTGAACCTGGTGGAACCCCAGCCCTGACAGACTAAAATTTTGATACATCACTAGGATAACTTTAATTTCTGTGCAGGATAGTTATCTAAAATATCTCAATTATATTAAATTAATTAATAACCTATAATTTTGACATTTAAAACAGGGCTTCCTTATTTATTACGGTTATAAATTTGAAAAATTATTATCTTTCTAATTATTGTTTAACGTAAGTGAAACATATACATCCACGTAAATTGGTATATTATTGATTACTAAAACTAAAATAGTGTACATTAAAGAACGGTAACCGGTTAATAAAATGCAAGCGTATATAATATACATATATCGTGTGCGCGTATTAAAAATAGTAACATTAAAGACAATTTTAATTTTTTTTTTTTTTTACAATAAAGTTATCTAAAATATTTCATTTATATTATTAATAACGTTTTTATCCGTAATTTTGACATTCAAGTGGGACCTCTTTATTTATTACGTAAATTCTCTTTAATTACCGCTTAATTAAGTGAAATATGAAGTGTCATTTATACATAATATAATATATTAATTACAATATTTAACATAAACAGGTTAATATATAATATAATACGGGTGAATTAAATGTAATTATCGTAAAAATAAAAAAAACATTGGGCCCGTCCGGGATTTGAACCCGGGACCTCCTGCACCCAAAGCAGGAATCATACCCCTAGACCAACGGGCCACATGAATCAACGTTCGCATATAATTCATATTAAATAAATTAATATAATTTTAACTAAATATTTAAAACAAATTCTTATCTTTAATGACGAAAATTTATTTTGTCGAATTTGAAAAATTATCATTATAATTACGGTGAACGTAAGTGGCGAATATTTTTTTTATAAAATTGTGTTTGTTTGATCAGTAGATTTTCATTTGAAAATAAATCTGAAAATAATTTCAAATTTTACAGTCGCACACGATAATTTACATTTATGTTAATTATTTATTTTCATGCATGTTTGCTAGTTTTAAACAATTAAAACCAAACGATTTGTGTTCTTTATTGCGACGTAATTAAAATATCGCGATATTACCTGCTTTAACGCCAAATAATTTATTTATTTAAAAATCATTTTAACATACATTACCGTCATATTTCTACAACTGCCAGAAATCGTAATTACCATCGCATCGATGAAGAATGATATTTATTAGACGTAAATAGTATTGTGTTTTTAGTAACGCATTCTGTATGTTTATGTATCGATGAAAATATTAATAATTCCTGTTTACATACTTTAACAATAAAATAATTATTTGATGAACATAAGTTTTCATATTTCACAATTATTTACAACATTTAAATTTCAATATATTATTTTCGATTGAATTATATATAAACTGTAGTATGAACTTTTTATTAATAAACTTTCGTAAATGTTTATGAGTAGACAAAACTAATTGTACTTGATTACTAAAAATAGTTAAAATCACTAAATTTATTTTTAATTATGCGAAGCTTTTCGGCAATTACGCCATTGTCAAGCTATATACAGTTAAAATTAATTAATATAAAATCATAACATATTAATTTAAAACTAAGTTTACAATTTTACACAAAATGAATTTAGTAATCAAGTATAAATAAAAATCACTACATTCCACAATCAATAACTTTACAAAACTATTTGTAAAACATTTATAACTACGCCATTTTAAGCAACGTACAAACGCAATGTAACTTTTACATTGAAAATATATGTATATCATTATCGATCCTTTTAGTTTTATTTTACTACTAATTTTGATCAGACGGTAGACGAAATACAAATAAATTATTTAAAAACATCAAAAACAATAATGAGAATAAATATTCGAAACGGTTAGAATTATTATCTGATTTAATTTTCAGTTTACTATTTTTGATCACACTGTACACGAAATGTAAACAAAACAATAACGGAAATAAATTAATTGGAATTTCAAATCTTAGCAATTTAACGTGCGTAAGTTTTTGTTTGTTAATATAGGTAATTCGGCGTTAAAAGAGGGCTAAATTTTGTTTTGTATTTAATAATGTATTAGTTAAAAATATGTTCCTAATTAGTATAAAATAAAAAGATCGTTTTACATATGTTTATTATAGATAAACTATTCTTGAAGAATGAAATTTAATTTTAGATAGCAAAACTGCATTGTAATGAAAAAACGAAAATTACGATTAACATAAATATGTTCATATTGATCAAAATTCTATAAAAGTAATTTTTATTGTTTTCAGAAATGTGTAACTGTATCCAATTAGCGGTTGAATTGATATTTGATTGAAACACGAAGGTTTAAATTTAAAAACAGCGATATTTTCATGTTTGCGTACATTCAGTTGGAGAATTTAATAAGCAACTACAATTAATTTTTTATATGCAATAACGGATTTGAACAACGGTATTAACGTGTGTTTTATATAAATTTAATTTTGAATTGTTACGTTGCAATGAGTATAATAGAAGAGTATGTAATGGAATGTAATTAAGAAAAATGTAATGTATGATGTGTTACGTAAAGTAGAAAGTAGAAATATATAGGCTACATTTTGGCTCCTCTGTAAATTAGAGGATTGTCAGGTTGCATCGCGTGAAGGTATGTAGCTTTGTAACCCAGGGCCTATCGAGAAATTAAAGAAAAATGCAACTGAAAATATACATTATTTCGATTTACATTATTTTTATACATATTACACTTTTTAATTATTTACAATTGTGTGTATGCAACTTTTATTGCAGGAATTAACAATAGAGGTCACAAGACATAAAACATTATTATCAGAAAAGGAATATCGGTAATATATTCACAAAGATACATACACGAACACAAAACAAAATTATATATGTATATATGATGATAATACATATATAATTATGAACCATATTCAAACGATGTTTCTAACGAAACAGATAGAATTATGCTTATCTGTAAGTATACCTACATTATAACTATTTTACATAACTTATTTCTCGTTATTAAAAACATGTATACTCTATGACACAAACCTTTTTATATATATTATTCATTTATATATAAATATTTTTATACGTTTCAGGAGAAAAAATAGCCATATAAAGTTATTTATATACATAAATTTTAAGTGCTTATGTATAACATTATTGTAAATTTTAATCAACACATATATTTTATGTATTATATTTACATTTTATGAATTAAACGTTCATTCGTTATAAAATGATTATCGTAATTTATTTTTTAATTACATAATTATAGCAATAAAGCTAATCGCATTTTTCATAAACTTTTTATTTTCGTTATTTAAAACACATATGTTCTATTTTCATTATCTCGACACATTCTGTCAAATATTCTACAATATCCATAACAAAAATGATCGAATATATATTCATAACACATTTTTACTCTCCGCATTTTTCTTTAATTTCTCGATAGGGCCTGTGTTATGAAGCTACATACCTCACACGATGCAACTTGATAATTCTATAATTTATAGAGGAGCCAAAATGTAGCAAATATACTTATACTTTCTACTTTACATAACACACGTACATTACATTTTTTTAACAACCTAGAACCTTCTTTTTGATATCTAAGCTTAATTTTCGGTAACAAAGAACGTGTTTGAATTTCATGAACATGTCCCGGGTCATTTCAATTCCAGTTCGTATCTGTATATCCGGGTCGTCATCTCTTATAATCCAGCTGCCTAAATATTTATATTTATATTTTTTTACTCGTTTAATTTCATTCACATTGAGAAATAACTTTTTATCCATAACTGATTGACGGAAAGCTACACCATTAATTTTGTTTTCTTATATATATATATCTGATACAGGTTTATGACTAGATAATTCAATTAATTAATATCATTTAGATGGCGACATTATTCTCTAGAATGTGACACGTACGTCGATTTATTTGATCGCTTTCCTTTGATCATTTCGGTGTCGCTTTGATTTCACAGTGACGAGACACTCATTACAACATAGCAATTCAAGATTAAATTTATATAAAATACACGTAAATACCTTTCGATAAAATATTTTATAATCAAATTTAATATCAATGTAATGAAAATCTTGAAGAAATATTTCAATAAACTACATAATTTCGCTTGTTCGTTTCGTGTCGAAATATTTATTTCTTACATGTTCGGGTTTCAGTATTTATTATAAAAACGCATTAAATGGTTGTAGATTTTATTTTTAGAAAATTTTAAATTTATTTCGTCAAACAGTTCGAGCAGCATAAATTAGAATGGTGTATAATAAGCGATATAGATAGAACAATTAATTTATACATGATAAATAAACAGCGAAGTTTTCTCTTTGCATTATATATATATATATATAACAAAAACATAAATCTATCTAGAACTATAACGTGTTTAATAAAAGGAAAGCATGCCAATTTTTAAAGAAATACTGCGTTTCCGTTGATTTAAAAACAAAAATTATAATGACTGATTACATTAAACTTTTTGCAAATAACTGAATAGTAAGACGTTCTGTCTTCCTCTCGACCCAGCGGACACACAAAGCTCTAACTAAAATAGACTATTCATCATCTACTTTCTATTATTATAATCAAGTGTTACCATTTTTTATAAAGTTATTGATTATTAGTTGAATGAATGAATGAATAATAAATATATGTAATTGTTTACAAATCAGAGCATAAAATGCGCATACTACGCTCTCACTACACGACTTAGATTTAGTGAACGAGTTTTAAAGTTAGTTTATAACTATTAAGTAGAATATTTTACAGGGGAAAAATACAATAAAAAACCCCCCCGTTGCGGAAAAAAATTATGTTAAATATTAATAATAATTTTACGCGTTAAATAGTATATATATATATATATATATATATACATATACTCATACATACAATATAGAACAAAGGAAGTGAGAAAACGTAATGAGTATGCTTATAACTATAGAAGTACAAGTATAGTTGTATTGTACTTATATGATTAAAGTAAATATGGTAAGCCTTATAAATAGCGATAATGTATAAATTGCTTAGTGCACAGTAAATTAAAGTAGTATGCGATTATAAAAATTTTATTTGGAAGTCTAGGGCGTATGTTTGTATCTTTTGTATCGTAATTAAAGGGTATGGTAAGTGTAGTTATCGATTTGTTGTATAAGTGTGTATTGACTTGTGGTGCACTTACGATAAAATTTAGCAGCTTGCTTGTTGAGAAGTTGAGTTATGTACGGGCGATTCAGTGCGGAGTGCATGTGAGAAATTGTTGTATGAAAAGGAGCATTAAGGATGATTCGTAGACATTTATTCTGAAGAATTTGTAGTTTATTGATCGTGGATTTGCTTATACTACACCAGGTAGGACAAGCATAAAGGATGATTGATAAAATAAGAACTGTGTATATCAATAATTTGTTTTGTATATTTAATTGTGATCGTTTGTTGAATATTGAGAATAACTATGTAAACGAGCATGAGCTTTATCAATACTCCGGTTGATGTGATTACAGAATATTAACCGTCTGTCTATGGTGAGACCGAGGTATTTAACAGCAGATTTCCACCTCAATTGAGTGTTGTCTATTGTAATAAACTGTGGGACCTGAGGTATACGTCTGGAAAATAATATAGCTCCAGTTTTTTTTGCGTGTTAATTTTGATTTTCCATTTTGCGTTGTATTTTATTGTAACTGTTTGTGAGTCCGTTGCTAATGGTATCAACTCTGTACGAGGATGTGCAGATTTCAATGTTGTCAGCAAAGAGGGAAGTGGTGATATTTTGTAATCGTGGCAAATCATTAATGTATAGAATGTAGAGAAAGAGCCCGAGGATGGTATCTTGTGAAACAGGCAAAATCCTAGGATTGAAATAGGTGTCACCCATCCTAAATGTGAAGGATCTAGCAGAGAGATAGGATTTGATGAGTATTATGAGATAGCTAGGAAACCATATCGCAGCATTTTGTAAACTAATGCCAAGTTGTGTCAAAAGTTTTTTCAATGTCTAATAATAGTAACCCTGTGTGTTTTTTTAGATTAAATTGGTCAGTTATACGATTAGTAAGTTCTAGCTAATTGCATGACGGTAGATAATTGTGATCTAAATCCAAACTGTGTTTCTTTTAGGGTGTTATGTTCATTTTTTTTTCTGATATGTTACTTATGTTACTGATTAGACTAATGGGAGGTATGTTTTGTACAGGAAAAGAGTCTTTCCGTGCTTTTGGAATAGGGATTATAACCGATTTTTTTTATAATGATAGATAATAACCAGTGAATAATATTGCATTTATTATGTTTGTTAAGTATACTATAGCTTTTTTGGGCAAGTTATCATATTAGTGTGAATTAGGTGTTTTCCAGCGGAAGTTTTATATTTTAGATGTTTTACGTGGGTATGTATTTCATTCGCAGTAGCCAGAGGAATTTCTGCAGCTAGTGTTGGCACAGTTGTACAGTATTTCTGAACAATAGTGTTGACATGTTTTGTGCGATGTGCTGTAGATAATGTTGAATTTTGAGAGTGTACTAGCATGTAATAGTTGAATATTGCTTTATATTTCTTTACCTTCTAGCGTCATTTTAAAACAAAAAATCAATAATATTAATCTAAATTATAAAACTTTACATTAAAAAAGAACGTTGTTAAAAAAAAAACTATTAGAAAAAATTGAAATAATGAAAGAAAGAGATAAAAATAGTTTTACTAAATTCGGCGATAAATTTGAATTAAAATTAGATCTAAGAAGTATATTATAAAATTTATCAATTTTTATCTTAAACGGAAGTTCATATTTATTTTTATTTTTCTGTGCTATTGTGCATGTTTATGTATAAATTTTGTATTGCCGAGATTGCGGATGGTATTGTTTGCTACGTTCACTGTCAAATTATTTTATTAACGCAGTTATTCTTCATTTTATTATGTATGTAAATTCTAAACTAGTATTTTTTACATTTCAAATTTTTTTATCGTATATATATATATATACATATATATATATATATACATATATATATATATATTTATATATTTTATTTTTATGTTCGCTCGATAATGGATTAATAGCCGTAAAGCTTTGTGATATTTTATTTAAGAAGTTTAATGATTTTTTAACCGCTTAATTATTTTTTATTTAAATATTACGATCCCTATTGCGTCTAAATAATATTTTATATTTCGCGATTAATAATAATATACTCGTCCGCATAAACATGCGTATTACGTTTCAAATATATTAAACAATTAAAAGATAAATAATAATTTATTAATATTAATAAATAAGAACAAGTTTTCTTTTCGTTTAACATGCTTCAGTTATTTTTTTTAAATTAAAAGATTTTTTAATTTATTACATTCTTCTTCAGTCCATGTGGACTGGTTCGCTTTTATAATCGTCAATTTTATCTTGTCTTGTCCCGCTCTTTTCAGATTTAACACTAGTACTTTGTCTTGTACCTTCCCTTTCAAGACATACGTCAGCATGCCTGAGATGATTATATTATAAGTGTATAATATATTTTATTCTTCACTATAGACTACTATATTAATTTTATCGCACCATTGTCGGGCTTGCGTAATTGTTATTTATTGATGTTAGTTGAATATTTACGTAATTTTTTCGCGAAATTAAAAAAAAATACATCGAATAAAATTTCTTATTTAAACGAAAACTTATACTATCTACGAAGAGCGAGAGAAAAATGTAAATTTATATAAATCGCAAATCGCTCTATCGACAAAATAATAAATTACATTACATTCGTTTTGTTGTAAGGTTAAAAGATAGCGCCACACGAATATAGCTCCCGTATTAAAATAGCGTTTAACTTGTTATTTAGCGAGTTTCTATTAATATTTTTTAAATAACAAACAAAGAGTTAAAATCACTTAACTTTTTTTATAACAATGTTTTTCGGATATTAAGTATCGAGTGAACATAAAAATAAAATACAAAATGTATAAATACATACGACATAAAAAATATAAAAATTGAAAATAATAATTTAGATCCACAGTTTACAAAAAATTAACAAAATGACAAAAAAAAAGGTGTTTTATAAAATAATCTGATAGTGAATGCGGTAACACAATCTGCAATCAGCAATATAAAATTTACACATAAACATAACGCAATAGCATATAAAAATAAATAAAAGCTATTCTCTGATATAAAAATTGATGAATTTTATAATATACTTCTTAGGTATTTAGTAAATTATTTTTATCTCATTCTTTTATCATTCCCATTTTTTCTAATAGTTTTCTTATTATGTTTTTCTCAATGTAAAATTTTACAAAATATTATTGATTTTTTGTTTTATAATTTTAGTGAATGTATATCTAAATTAATATTTTACATTTTCCAATTTTTATATTGTATATATTTTTACATTTCATTTTTACGTTGACAATGGCTTTAACAGCCGTAGAGGATTGTGATTTTTTATTCTAAAAAAAGTTCAGTGATTTTAACTTCTTTTTTGTTGGTTTTTTAATCGCTACATTCCACACCTTTTAAATTTTAAATATTGCATGTTTTCTGTCTGCTCTACTTACCGGTAGTTTATTACAAAGGAATCTAGTATATAGAATTGGATTGTTTTTAAATAAATCGACTGAGAAATGGATTTTCAGCGATAATGCGAGAACATAAAAATTCGATCGAGGTCGAATGTGCATTTCAAAATTTTGGAAAATACTTGTGTATTATTATTATTATTTTTAAAATTAAATCTTAAGAATTTCTGGCATCTTTTTGTACAATTTCCTTTTTTAACGAGGAAATTAAATGGCGTCCTAGGAACTTTTTTACGATAAAACTGACAAAATTGAAACGTATTTTGCAGAATCATCGTACCTTTAATATATTACTTGCATATTCTTCTTTATTTATTCCGTCTTTCGAGGTCGTTGGGGATTATCTGTTCCATCGGTTATTTATCAACAACCCTCCTTAACATTTCGATCCATTTCATGTTGAACCGCTTCTTCAAAACGTCTATCAACCTTGTTCTTGGACAACGGCGAGACTCCTTAACGATCGATATATTTCAATTTTGTTTCTTTTAATATGATGAACAATAAATTCCGATGGCTTTTTCTCGTCACGGCACAATGCAGCCTCGCGTATTTTTTTATAGCGTACTATATATTGTTACTAGCGCTCGTAGTTTTACGTGGCGATTTGCAATTGCCTTCCACGCGAAAATATTTGGATTATTAATTTTTTTTTTCAATTTTTATTTTCGAATGCGCGTCGTCCATCATATTCGAACCCGGTGGTGTACCTTCCGTATAGAAGTCCGTGCTCTTAGCCACTCGGCTCTTCCGACGACTTTAATCGCTGGCTAATATCCAAACCGGATGACCAAACTGTCAATAGATATATACATATATTACTTCTAGTTTATCGTGAAGAAAAATATGTTTGGTAACCAGTGTGCAAGAGTACGTATGATGTCGCCCGCAGACATTTTTCTTTAGAGACTGTAAATAATTAACGGCGTGCGTCGAGTTCTGTAATATAAAATTATATTTGGCCGACGGTTTGGATAGAATTGGTTGATGACTTTAACGAATGTTTAGGACTGCCTAAGCACTAACGCGTGCACGTTGGGTACTCGAATGTATGTACATACTTATACATCTTCCTACGTATGTATTTATATTGTTAAAAAGTTTCCTGATAAATTAGGTCCTCGTTAATAACGATAATAATAATAATTACTACGAAGCGATATTATTTCGTATATTATTTCTAATGTTAAAATATCCGCCATAGAGACATAAAGAGCTTAGATGTTAACGACTTGGCGGATAATAGATATCCTACGGATAACGGGAGCATCGTACGTATTGTATAATACAGATCTCGGTGTATATACCTTAACATTCTGATGATAATGAAAAAGATTCTTTTGAATTTGACCTTCGGGTTAGAAGATCGTCTCGACTATGTTGCGATTCTTAATAAATTACTTTACAGCGGGAATCCTTATTGATAAGAGATATGCCTGCTCTCTCTAAAGATGTTTTGTATTTTTTCTTCCGTATCTTGGCAAAAACAATAACAAAATAATTAAATGTAATAAAAATAAAATATTCCTAGAAAATTACCATTGCCTTTATCGGTGGGAAAAAATACATTCCTGTTTAGGATAGCTGTAAAACGGGCCAGTTGTTTATCGGATATAATATATATATAATAATGAGAATGATATATTGTAAGAAAAATATTTCTTTTTAATTATGAAAAATTATGTCTCTTCTACAGATGTTTTCGATGTTTGATCAGAAACTGCCAGGCCGATAAGTCCAGTACGAATATACTGACGCGTGAAGAGTGTGTTTAGAAAGAAGCTTGCCTCCAAAAGGGAATCTTCAAATAAAACGTTGCAAAATAGAAAATTGTATTTGCAATCGTAGTGGCTAGGCACGGACTTCTATAAGGAACGTATATTCGAATATAATGAACGACGCGAGCGCTAGTAATAATATAGTGAGGCTGCATTGTGTCCTGATAAAAAAGCGATTACAGTCAGTTCTCAGTTCTCACGGGTGTGTGTGTGTGTATGTGTGTTTAACTGCGCTAGCGTCGTATTATAATTGCTTTGTACGCTATTTACACTATACAACAAAATATGTATAAAGTCTAAGTAGTTGCATGAATTGCCTACCAACCTAGCGGTTGAGGATAAATTATGACGAATGAAGGATATCCGATTGTTCTATTCCGGATTAACCTAACCGTTTTATCCTAGCCGATCAACCGTGTGACAATATTCTTTTCCTATTGTTTATTTACAATCGCTGAAATAATTTCGAGAACGTCTAAAACGAACAGCGCCACGAAAATGTTCTATCGAAAGAAAATTTCGTACATTATCTCAAAGTTTGGAAACTTAAATAACATTCATACAGACCGGCTGGTTTATTGAATACGCTAAGTAGAAAATTTTATCGAAACAAGTTAGACGTAGTTCTTTAAATAAAAAAATTGGCATTACCCGATCTATAATGCCCTTACAGACGTACAAAACGCGATTAACTCATATTTCTATATACTCGG
Organism: Coronaproctus castanopsis; assembly: GCA_032883995.1. Taxonomy (NCBI): domain Eukaryota; kingdom Metazoa; phylum Arthropoda; class Insecta; order Hemiptera; family Monophlebidae; genus Coronaproctus; species Coronaproctus castanopsis. The sequence goes on along the minus strand of CM065053.1, from coordinate 81,803,411 downwards.
ACAACTTCAACAGAAATATGTCCGGAAATAGAAGTAAATTCTCAAGATGAAGAGGGGACAACAACACGTTGTATGGAGGACCATTACGACGATGAACGCAATAATAATTTAAAGTGCAGTTCAGAGCGTAATGTTATTAAAGAAGGTCATTCGAAGAACACGTGACCAGGATTGCAGATTGCACGTGCAATATAGGGGGAGGCAGTAAGGAAGTTTCTCTAAGCTGCATAAGGAATAGGCGGTCCGACAACAAGTAATGCCCGAACCGCAATCTGCTGATAAGTACAATAAAATCACTAAACTTTTTTTATAAAAAAAAAATCGCAAAGCTTTTCGACTGTTAAACCATTATCAAGCGAGCTTAAAAATAAAATATATAAATATATACAATTTACAACATATTAAATGCAAACATATTATTTGATATATACAATTTACAAAAAAATAAGAAAAAAATCGTATGTATAAAATAATCTGATAGCGAATCCGGTAAACAATACAATCTAAAATGGGAAATATAAAATTTCTACATAAACATAGGGCAGGAATAAGAACTTCTGTGTTGTTTACCGCGTTAACTATCGGATTATTTTATAAATACTGTTGGTTTTTTCATTTTGGTTGTAAATTGTACATCTAAATTAGATGTGTTTTTTATACGGTATATATTTATATGTTCTTATATTTTTCAATTGATATTGCGTGTTTTTTTATAATAAAAATGTTAATGATTTTTACTCGTTTATTTTTTAAAAATCATTAATATGTTTCAATACATACATACATCTCTTATATAATTAAACGAGAAATTTTTGTGTAGGTTATATTATATGTGCCTATCTTTATCTATGGCTCCGAAACATCGGTAATAAACTCCACGGATCAGCGACATATTGATGCTTTTTAAATGAAATGCGGGCGCATCATTGTTAGGAATAAAGTGGTACGATAAACGATTCGATTATTAAGCGGATTAATATAGATAAACGGCTTTTACAAGACATAAGCGAAAAAATGAATAAATTTTTCGATCATATAATGCGTGCACGGGATTTAGACGGGGCAGTTGTATTGGAAGAATGAATGGACATGGAAGAAATGAGCAGTCGATAACTCGATGAACGTAATAAATATGTTGGCGTGTGAAACTGTCAATGACAGACTCGGTGCACTCAACGGATGATCGACAACTGTGGAGAAATTTGACGGCAACATAATGATCACGACGGTCAATTATGGTTAATATACCACTTCCATGGTATATATACACATAGTCATGTACATATTTTTATATATATATATATATATATATATATATATAATCACGAGGGGGTCTGAACCCGCCCTGCAATCAATCTGATATGAAAATATATACACGTTGTTAAATGCAGTTTTGCATTTGTTAAACATATTATTTTTTTATTTTCATTTATTTTATTTAAATTTCGTTGTTTTCGTAGCAAATAAATAGTTTTGTAATATAGGAGGTACTAGAAGAATTCTGTAGAGAAACGCGAAGAATAGATTTTAACTTTTAAATTTAGTTAAGTATTACTATGTATTATTCCTTCAAAAAGTATAAAATAATTATTTATCGTTTATTTTTTCGCGGAATTTATTGTATAACCATCTCCCTCTGTCCGCAATAACATACTATTAGTGTGTTCCAGTGACGTTAAATATTTCTGCAGTCTATCGCTTCTAATAGAATTACATATTCGGCGTCTGTTGAATTGCTCAAGGCTTGGAGTTGAACCTACTAGAGTTTTGGTTATTTACTTATCAATTTAACTTGGGTTTACTGTTATAATTCAGTTTTGTTTGAACCCCCCCCCCTCTTCAACCAAGTTCGGGTACGCCACTGTATATATATTAACAATTAGGATAAAATGTATTCAATAATTGAAAATGACCTGTATGTAAATTAAAAATTTTGAAAAATCCGAATATACCCTGTAAAATTATTGAAATTTCGATTTCCTTAATATTTATCTAAAGATGCGATGAAAACTTCACCTCGATCCCATTGTTCTCATGTTATAAGTTTTGAAATTTGCTTTTTACTATACACACGTGTTGGTAAGTATAATAATTAATTATTACTGTTTCGATTTAAAGTATCGGATCTTCCGGGAATTATTTTTTAACCTATAAAAGAATTATTTTAACGAACGAAAAGTAAAATCCGATCCAAAAATTTCAAACTTCAGTTTAAAAGGACACTCCTGTTCTGATATTTTGTCCAAATTGACAATTTTGTGAAACAAAATTCAGCACGATTATAGTCGTTATAATTATATATTTAACGATTTTTAATAATTTGTCATTCGTATTTAAATATATTTTCCGAAAAAAAAAACAAACCGATTTAACAAAAAAGAAACTAGTATCAACTGGTTTAACGTAACGAAGATGGTAGCAGCCTCTGTCCAACAGTGAAGTGACATTGGCGTATCGTTGTATGATTATGCTGCCCGTCAACGTATACACCAACGAAACAAGTCTTACCGAAGTTAAAGTACTCGAACTTAAGTTGAACGAACTTCGTGTTCCTCTTGAACGCCTTCTTTTCGCGATGTTTGATTAATTTTAGAATTAGGTACGGTCGTTTTTCACTCTTTCCCGGCATTAGTAACGAATACGGTTTAAATAAATAAATTCCGGCGATCGTCCTGTATCGACCTACTCGTGTTTTAAATGTCGATATCGATTACGTAATCGAACGAGTTTCCATATCGAGTAATATGACGCGGGGTCGTCGTAAAGCGTCCGGCACACCGCGTTTATCAAAATTATATTATTCGATCGAAGCGGGCTGTACGATTGTCTAGGCGACTACTACCTTAATAAATCTCGACCGTTAATAAATAAATTGCGAATATACAAATAAAAATAGTATAGTTAACGCGGAACTATGCGGTATATTCTTCTCCAACATTTATTCATAAACCTTAGTGATACCAACACACACTAAATGTAACGAATTCCCTCGTTGCTGTATCAGCTCTCAAGGACACGAAGCAAAAAAATTCTCTCCTTAATCACGTACGATACCCGCCTTACCAACTACAGGATACAGATGCAGCATTCGTAACAAAGGAGTTATAAATTTAAACGGGAAAAAACTAACGGCCCCACTCGATTCGTTTAAATAAAATCCGGTTCCGACTATTATGCCGCAGGATTAGTTAACACAGAACTATACGGTGTATTCCCGTCTTCAACATTTATTCCTAAACCTTAGTGATAACAAAAACACACTAATTATAACGAATTCTCTCGATGCTGTATCAGCAACCAAGAACACAAAGTCAAAAAATTCTTTCATTAATTCTGTACGCTTTACCAACTACAGGGATGCAATACTCGTAATAAGGGAGTTATAAATTCAAATAGGAATGAACTAACGGCCACTTGATTCGTTTAAATAGAATCCGATTCCAGCTATTATGCCGCAATATTAGTTAACACAAAACTATACGGTATATTGCCGTCTTCAAAATTTATTCCTAAACCTTAGTGGTAACAAAAAAGAAACACACTAATTATAACGAATTTCCTCGATGCTGTATCAACCCTCAGGAACACAAAGTCAAAAAATTCTCTCATTAATTCTGTACGCTTTACCAACTACAGGATACACAGATCCAGTACTCTTAATAAGGGAGTTATAAATTCAATCGGGAAAAAGACTAACGGCCGTTTGATTAGTTTAAAAAGAATCCACTTTCGATTATTATGCCACAGGATTAGATACTGATTAAGAGAAATAATAAATCATCCTTTACCTTTCCATTAAATAAATCGTCTAATAAGCGTGTACAACATTCGTAATTTTACACAAGGCATTTTGTAACTATAAAAATCTGTACAAATCTGTTAACCGGAATATAAACAATTTTTGTTAGCGTTAAAATTTCGCCTACCATAAAGTGGACACCGTGATTTGATACGGTTAATAAATTGATATCGATTCGTTTTAGGTCGCGTCGTTGTAGACTCGATTTTCTTCTATAGATTACGAACAAAAATGAAAATTGCAGCCTGGATAAGAAATAGTTTCTAATTCTCGTCCATTTCAGTTAGTACGATTACGTATTAAAATATGTTTTGTAATTAAAATCGGTTTTTGTAAAGTAATGAAAAGCCTGTATATTTCCTATTTTCGACGATATACGTAATAAGGTAATGTCGGTAATTCCAAGGTCGCCAATAACGTGTTTTTTTATAACTATAAGCTAAAAATGGCCCGGTATTCCAGGATATCTTTTATTAGATAAATGACCAGATTATTTCGTAATTACGGATCGGATTGTTCTTATTATTTTAAATTCAGTTAAGGAAATAAACGATTAACAAACTAATAATGCGCACATATTCTGACAAATACAAAAATATAAATATACGTACCACATATGATTTACCCATACGCACGAATATAAATGTTATATATATTCTACATCGTAGTCCGACTACGAACGTCGAAATGTAGTTATCAGTTCTTATGTATGCAGACCAGGTTTTTTTGCTTTTTTTTTTATATCAATTTACTGGTCTGCCTTGTTTTCTTCAACATTCTCCCTTGCCGTATTCAATTTTTTCAAATTTGTTAACACGAATTATACGATCGAAAAAAGATAAAATTCTACTTTTACTTGTTCTACGCGCCCTCCATTGTGCGCGTAATAGTTTCTGATAGCACTTCATTTCGAAGGTCTTCAACTTATATTTTTCGATGCTAAATTTATTACCGATCCTTATAGTCGAAAACATTACGGTGTTTTTAACAAAGTTATATTTTACATATTTTTTATGATGTTTTCAAATCTTCGTTTATTTGCATAAATTATTTTTTCATTTTACTTCTCGATCGGACCCTTATTTACTCGTTACGTATGGTCCTGGATATCTCCTCTTAACGGTACGCTTTACTTTACCAGGTTGTTATAGAATGACAGCATTTTTCTTTACTATTAAGAGAGAGGAGAGCATTTCGAGTTGATCTGATTTCGTTGCCGGTTTCTTGTATATCGTGAAGTGATAAAAGTTAAATCGTCGGAAAGTCTTAAACTGAATATGTTTCTACTTCCAGTAGTAATTTCACTTGCTATCATCGAGTTTTGTAAAATATATATTTGTAAAATGTAAATGTAAAACGCGTATATTTGACATTATATTAAAAAGTTATAATAATATTTAATAAATGTACCGGAGGCTCTCTCCATTTATGAAAGTAACTAATAATATAAACTGGTAAATAATAAATATACAAGATGAAAATAGTATTGATGGTCAGACAAAAAACCATCACAAATGAAAATCGGTAATTTAAAAAATAATAAATATAAGTTTAATATCATCGAGTTGCTTTATTAACAATGTATTACGCATATTAGACAGTGCCTCGATATCCCTGCTTTACACTTTTTTCCACTTGAAATTTTTGCGATATGTCGTTTTCTATTTTAACATATGTCTTATTACTTCTGTATACGGCTTTTTCAATAAGAAAATCATACGTTCCGGTGTATTAATCTAATATAATGCGGGTCATGATTTTCACCGTTTGACATTATCGAAGACCTTTGTCGTAGTCTATGAAGCAGAACGTTATTATTCTCTGCATTTATCTTTTCATTCATATTCCAAAGTTATTCCGTTGATCCTTTTCCTTAGGTAAAATCAGCTTGTTCCTCTGCACTTTTGGATAGCGGAAAATCAGTTGCAATGGCTTATCAGCACAATTTTGCGATTTTTTTATGGAACACTTCTTGTGTACAGGCGTGTGAATGATTTCGCGCCAATCCTCTGGCCATTCACCTATATCATATAGCATTTCCGCGACTATGCCATTCAATCCGGGAAATTTATTTTCTTTTAGCTTAATGATTGCAACTTTTATTCGGTTTTTAAAATGTACCTGTTTCTGCGCATCAATACTTGTTTCCTTTTTAACATTCGTTAATTCACGTTGGTATTTCATTAAGCGATTATTTTTATTCCGTCTTAATAATTTATTTATTTCTGCGGCGTGGTTAATTCTCTGCATTTTTGTATTTTTCATTCCTTCTCGTTTTACTTTTATCCTTTAATTAAATCCCACGTTTTTCGCGATATTCATGGTTCTCTCGGTATTACTGCGTTTGCGGTACGATATTTTACCGTTTCCTGAAACGCTTGATTCATTATCCTAGGATGACTGTATTAGACTATAAATCGTGTTGAAATCGCATCTACATGAAAAACGTTTTCGTATAGACTGATTAACCTTTAGAGCAGGTTCTCTTCTGTCATCTTGTTCTAACTGAAATCTAGTTTGAAAAACTTCGAAAACAAAAATAATAATTTTAATACAAAACTATACATTTCTGTAACTCTTCCTATATGATGTTATTTATTGTTGAAAAGCTTCCAATAACTGAAGAAATTTTTTAGAATAGTAGGAATATCCGTACGGAATGTTTTGTAAAACATTCCATTGCGACGAGTAATGATTTTTATTTACGGATTACCTCGACCAATAATTACCGTTGCTTTAATATTTTTTTATAAACCCACCTACGCAAACATTAATCATTCCTTCGGATTCTTTTCATTTTCAAAAGAGAAAAAAAAATAGCCACTCCCTAATTAATTTTTTATACCAACTGAATTAAATAGTTCAATGGGTTCAATATTGGCGAATACAGTTTACTCCGTATCAACATGTTTACAAATAGATCAGTTGAGGATACACTTATAAGAATTAATAATGACATAGTCCAACAAGTTGATTTCGTACGCTATCCCTGATTGTACTTGGATCGAAGGCTCACACGGCGCTTTCGCGTGACGAAAATTCGAATATACGCGCGTTGGGATACTATATCCGCTGCATTAGTCGACAAATTTAAAAACTAAAAGACGCATTTATCTCACAATGATTGAGCCGATTTGGCGCTATGATATTAAATTATATGGATCAACTAGTGCAAGTAATCTGAACAGAATACAGCAACAGCAGTCGAAGATACTTCGTGTAATCACGTCCGCACCATTTTACGTTTCCAAATTAACCCTGCATATCTAATGTTTCATTCATTTGTCCATTAGCCAATATGAAAAACTAACAAACATAAACATAACAGTCATCCTAATATTGCCAGAATGTCCTCATTACGACTTCTAGACAATCCAGTTAAAGAATTGAATAGAAAATGGTATGCTTTCGCGAACTTTAATTCAATACTTTTAAAAAACGTTCTTTAATCATTACTTATATTTACCTCGTATATTATTTTCGCATTATAATATTTTAATTATTATCTATATTTATTCATTATTTTATTCTAATTGTTTATGATAGTTGTTATTGGTATAATGAAAAAAAAAAAAAAAGGCCAGGGAACTACCGCAAAGTAATAACATTTCCTTTTTCTTCTTTCCTTCTTGTTATCCTATTAACTTTAAAGTTTTCTCTCCTTATTCTTCATCATAAGCCGCATTATGTTCCCAGTGTTGCCACTGGATAAAATCATGCGTGGTTACTGAAATGTGGTTATACAGTTTTGTGCTCCTTCTTCTACATTATTAATTCACTGCATACTCTTATTTCTGCTTCTTTATTCTGTAATTTTCTTTTCCTTTCATTTCCTATCACATTCGCTTCTTTCTTTTTTATTTATTAAAAAAAAACAAAAACAAATACAGACGACTTAACGCGAACACGAGTGTCGATATTATCCAGTCATAACCCTTTTTCTGCGATCAATATTCTCACAACATTTTAAAAGTTTTTTCATCCCTACAGGAATATAATTTTTCAACATCAAACACGAGCGCGCACTCGAATAAATGTTCGTTATTCTATACCAAGTCGTATTTGCACCGATTACTTTTTGTTTAAGTTATACTATACTTGGTTCGTGCGACTACTCCACTTCTTCATCCGTTTAAAAGTAAAATTTTAAGATAAGTTCAAAGTCAGCAGCAATCCTGAGGTCCGCGGAATACATTCAGTCTTCCAGACAATTCTCCAATGCGTCCGCGAAGAAAATGGTGTCGAGATGCAGTTCCGATCATTTAGCAAATTTAGATTTCCTCCTTGTTCAAAAGATAACACGTCGTCTTCTTTCTAATTATTGTACTTGATCATACATTCCATTCACATCAAGTTATTCTTTTCCTTTCCTCATAGTGTAGTGTCTAACTGGCACTAATTTTCTATTTATGTGACCACCGTTGTTTGCAGCAATTAATATTGGTATAATATTTAAAAAAAAAAATGGAAAAAAAAAATATTAACTCCGTTGTGGAGCGCCGTCCGAGATATTCTTCTTCCGTTGAGTTCTCTATCGCCTTTAATTTAAAAATGCAACCTAATTAACTCTTTCACGCCAACCGATAAACCCCGAAAAAGTTCAAATTTTTTAGGGTTGTATATGATCAGAAATGTTTCAATTGAAATAATTTTTAAGTTTTTAAAAAAAAAGAAAAAAATCGATTTCATACCTAAAAGGATAATTACGCTATAATCAAAAGTATACAATATGCGATTAGAGAAATTATTTATTAAAAACAATTTTAAATGACAGTATTGGGCATATAGTTTTGCGTGAGATATTGAAAGTATTGTATAGGAAATTTTTTTCGGTCCACGCACGCCCAAGTATCGTAAAAGTTTTCTCAATTATAGGCGGCAGCACATTCGTATGTATAAAAAATAATTTTTTTTTTAGCTTTTCGACGAGCCATTTTGCCGTTCTCTATCTACGTTTTATGCGCAGTTTTGTATCGGTACACACGCCGTAAAACCCGCAGTACGGATATTAGTAGATCATCCGGGCTTATTAAATCTCGAATACAATAAGACGGATTAATGAATCTTTCCCGCATTCCGCGCAACGGATATCATCGCAGATCCCGTCCGCCGCTGAGTTATTAATAATAACAACGCCTCGCCTACGAAATCATGCAAGATCGTTGGCAATAGTAGAGATTGTTAATATATAATATACCGCTATTACTACTCCACTACTTATTCCGTTGTTACCGTTGCTGCAACTATCACGTCGTTAATCCTTAAAAGGTAACGTTAATAAAAACGAGTTGAGTTACAGATTTATAATGACACTAACCAACGACGAAGCATCTTCCCGTATACTAATAATAATATAATTTATCATAATTCCACGAGCAGAAGTATATTTTTTTGATATATATATATATATGCAAACGAGGAACGCAACTGGTTGTCTAATCCGCGAAATGAATAATATCGGTGACGTATCAATACACTACTGGCACGTGTATATATATATATATAATATGAGTATATATGAAAATAACAAACAGCTTTATTTATACAAGAGCTATACGCTGGTAAAGCGAATTTTACAGGTCGTCGAATGGAGACAAAAATCTCTGGAATATTTTGAAGATTTAGGCGTGTACATAAAATTAATTTCCGGTATCATATTCCTATTATACGTAACTAGTAGACAACTTTAAGGAAGATTAGTTTACACCCTACCACTAAAACTACCGTTTATTCAATAATGCAAACAATTAAGCAACACGTCTAACGGTTTTAAATTAGCGTCGACAAAATAAATTATATCGCGCGAATTAAATTCGCTCATTAATTTCAAACATTTTATATATATATATATATATATATATATATATATATATATACGTTTATATTTACGCATGCACACATGCATATATATATATATATATATTATATATACGTCTCTAAACTTATTGTTAGCGATCGCCTCGCCCTTATGAGGAAATGTGTAGAGCTCTAACTCACAAAGATATCATTCGTTTTATTCAACTAGAGCATAGGGGTCAATGGGAGCTAATGTACACTGGGAGCATTAGTCAATCGCCTTTCACTTATTACTATCAGCTCCAGTCGTCTTTCTCCAAACTCTCTTGGTTCTATTTCTTTAAGAAGATTATTCGTAATGGAATTGTAATCATCAGTAGATTACGATTTAGACACCATTTGTTGCCTGACTGGCTTTTCCGTATGCAGCTTAGAGAAAGTCCCTTCCCTCCTCTTCATTCTGAACATACAGTCTGCAACCCCGATCATGTCTTTTATGAATGCTCTGCTGTGGCGGAGCTTTACCTTGTCTTGCTACGATCTACTAGTATTACACCTTCGTATAATGTATCGTTCCTTCTCCATCTAGATAAACTATAACTATTCCCCTATATAGCGACATTTCTAGAGAAGTAAGCATCCTTGAATAGTCCCCATGGTATCACGTTGGGTAAGCTGTAAAGACACCCTCGTTAAAAAATGAAAAATAATAAAAAAAAAATTCGACATAATTAGTCATTGAAGAAGGATAAGTTTTAATGAAATGTAAGATGACGTTTAATCCCGTCAGTTATGATGTATTCTACACGGTACACGAAATGTTAACGCTCTGTATTTTGCACCGTATAAGATACCCTCTTTCTGTTTTAAATTTTTTCTGGAAGAAATACAATCGAGTAAGTCATAATGCTTTGCATTTGGAAATATACGATGTAAAATGAAGTTTAAATTTGTTCGTGTCCAGTAGTGAGCTAACGTTAATTGGAAAATTAACTTCCGAACTAATCAATTAGTCGTGTGATTCGCCGGAGTTCACAGAATATTTCGAACATTCCGGAAATATATGATTGGCATTGACAATTAAAATCAGATACTCGAGAAAAAAATCGATGTAGCCCAGTCGTTTTGAACTAGTAAAATTCTCGGTAGATGAAAGAACATTGGAAATTGATGGTTGGATAGATTTGTAAATATAAGAGGAATTAAACCAAAGTATTCCTCGTGTTTTTTTTTTTGTAATAACAGACGTAAGTGTTCGATCATATAAAGATCCCTTGTCATCCTCAGGGGGATATATAAGCGTCCGCCAGATCAATTTTCTAAAATAGCGCAATGCCCGGGAATCGATGAAAATTGAACAGTAATCGCGGAATCATAGAACGAAGTTGAGAAGTTAAAAATGTTCAAAAAAATTAACAATGACCGTGAATTAAAAGAAACGATTGTTGGTTTGAACATCCGGATAATGTAACGTTTATTAATTGAACAGATTGACTGTTGGATGATTGAAATAACTTCAGTAGTAAACACGGAAGAAAACAGAATTAACGAGTTTCCTTCAAAAAGGACTAACGAATGTAGCACTAACTCTGTCTGACGAAGTTTTGATCCGCCTGTATGCCTCAGTCCTTCTCCTCCTTTTTATCAGCTCAAGATTGTGAAGTGATAATTGGAGGGGATTTCAATGTTCATCATCCATCTTGGGGGGTGTAAGTACCAACTCCATGGGTAATGATATATTCTCTCTACTAACTGTTCGTAATCTTTGCATTCTAAATACAGGCGAACATACCACAATCCCAACTCCATATAAATCATCCTCTGCTATAGATCTTACTTTTATGTCCCCTTCATTGGCCATTCAAGCGCTCTGGATGGTTAGTTCTGATATCCTGGAACAGATCGTTACCCAATCATTACTACTCTCACTAATTTCCCCTGCAGTGACGCCTCTAGTCACTGTACCAGAATATGGAATATAGGAAGAGGGGACATTATTCTCTATAACACTGGATGATAATCTGGAGAACATGAATCTGCAAACAGATGCATATGTTCAGTATGATTATTTTGTTAATGCTATGACTGATGTGCTCTACAGCAATCCACTCCAGTAAGGAAGATTGGTTTTCGCAAGCGTTCACCTCCATGGTGGAGTGCTGGATGCACAAACTATGTACATAGAAGATACCAATCTTTTTTGGTATTTCGTAGGTCGAGAAACATGTGTGATTATCTTCATTTTAAGAAATTTGATGCAGAAACACGGCGATATTTGAAATACATTAAACATCAATCATGGCTTTCTTTTTGTAAATCTTTTAATAGAGACACCCCAATCCGTTGTATGTGGGACAGATGTAAACGTTTTTGCAATTCCTTATCAGAAGTACGCCCTTCATTCCACAATTCATCTTGGTTTCACGAATTTGTTGATGAAGCGTGTGCCCCTCTCACGTCCATACTCTGGATGAATTATATGCTGATCCTGTCCCATTTAATAAATGTTATTTCATAAATTCCTCTGTACTGCTTAGGGAGATCACCTTACCTGTATTATGTAAAGCACTCTATAGCAAACCAGATACCACTCCAGGTTTGGATGCTATTCCATATTTGCACTTAATACTCTATGTGATATTTTTAATAAATTGTGGCTACTAGTCTTATTCCCAATGATTGGGAACAGTTTATAATTATAGCAGTTAGGAAACAAAATAAACCTGTAGGAGGCTGCAACTCTCATAGACCTATTGCTCTTGCCTCCTGTCTTAGAAAAGTTTTGGAAACAATTTTCCATAACCGCCTGATATGGTGGTTGGAAGCAAATAATAAGCTTCCCAGTGCATTGTATGGATTTCGCCCTGGATATGGAACAATGGACTGCATATGTCAGCTCACGCCTGATATTTACACATCATTCATTAAGAAAGAATTTGTTCCGGCTTGTTTTATTGATATTCAAGTTGCATATGACAATGTACATATACCCACTTTATATTCACGGCTACTCGACATTGGAGTCCCGAAATTATTAGCTACTTATTTTATAAATTATCTATTAATCGAACACTTCATTTCTGCCCCAGCTCAGCTGGAAGCGCAACAAGAACGGTTTATACTGGTTTACACCAAGGATCAGTGCTGAGCCCATTGTTATTTAACTTATATCTATCATCACTTTTTTTCACAGCTGCAACCTCTCGCCAACTGCATCTCTTATGTAGATGACATACTCCTATGCTCAAAAGGTAGTGTCCTCTCCCATTGTATGACATCTCTTCAATCCACATTAAATTCTGTTAATCATTTTTATCTCAATCTCCTTTAAGTGTGTCTTTAACCAAGACAGTATTTACCATATTCACACTGAAGCGGTGCAATCCTGATCTACACTCCCTCATTTTGGAAAATGTGCCGATTGCCTTTGTCAAGTATCGTTCCTATTTAGGTGTCATTCTCGACCAAAAACTACTATGGGGCCACATATCGAAGCCATATTAGCAAAAGTCAGTAGAATTATAAATGTTATGAAGTCATTAAGTTAAGCTTGGTGGGGGTGGGGATCCAATCATCCTTCGTCTTCTCTACACTTCACTTATCCGTTCTCGGTTGGAGTATGGGAACTATCTGTTCCATTCAGCCTCTGCTTCGCATCTTAAGAAAGCTACAGTGTTGCAAAATACCTGTTTGAGGTTAATGTCTGGAGCCTTTGTGTCAACCCCTAAATTTGTATTAAAATCTGAAGCTCTTATACACCCTCTACAGCTGAGGGCAATTTTTCTTGCAGACAAATATATCCTAAAGGGCTATGAGCGAGTACCTGATAGCATATACAAAAAATTCTTGTGGATTTACACTAATTGGAGATTTTCTCATAATAAAATTCCCCTCTTACCATTGAGGGCTAATTATTGTCATTCTCACATTAACATCATTCCCAAAGTCCCTTTAAAGTATGCCTCCATTCCCTTTGAATGCAGTTTTTAGATCCAGAGGTACATATCAATGAGTTTCATTTCCTAATCGTACAGGGTAATTCTCGGATAGTAAAGATAGTAAATATCTTTTTCAGGTCAGTTATCATGCATAAGTGGCCTAATCATTTGTTAAACAGATGGGTCTAAGAGCAATGCCTTACCCTTTGCAGGTGCAGCATTCTATATACCTCAACTGGCTATCACCAAATCATATCGTTTACCGAGTTTCTCCACTGTGTTTACAACAGAAGGATATGCAATTATTAAAGCTGCAATTTGCACGAGTTAATATTACGCATGAAAATGTACTTATTCTATCTGATTCCTTAAGTGTGCTGAATGCTATCCAAAATCGCAATCGTACATTCAAAACTAATAGAGTTATTCTGGCAATAATAGAAAATGTAATGTATCTACAACAAAAGAATGTCCATGTGAAATTTACATGGATCCCAACTCACATCGGGATCAAAGATAATGAAATTTTGTGATCAAGCAGCCAAAATGGGGGCCTCCAGAGGCCTACTGATCCCTGAGATTCCCTCCACATGTTTAGCTGCGTCTGCAAAGGCGGATTTGTTTCATCGCTGGAGCTCGATGTTCTGTGCTACTCGTAACAATTTCTACAAACAAATTCGAACCAGTTTACCCAAACAATCTCTCTTTCTAATTAAGCCTCCACATTCAATACCGATCCGTAAATTTTTCTCTATTTTAATTCGTATTAGGTCAGGACATAATCTGCTGCCCAGTCATCTCCACCGGATAGGGCTGGTTAGTGCCAGTACTTGCCAGTCCCCGTTGGACTGTGGTTGGACAGCAGACATTAATCATGTCATTTTTTCATGCAGTCTGTATAGTGCACACCAAGAAACCTTAATCAAGACATTACTACAGTTAGGTATCTTCTCTCCGTACTCTATTGCATACCTCCTATGCTTAAATAATCCTTCTGTGTCAATAGCACTGGCCTCTTATATATATAAATCTAATATTATTTTGTAATTTTCACATCCATGTATACCGTATTATCCCTATATGCCTTAGTTTAGTTAATTACCTCTCTATTTTATAACTCATCTGTTAGCATTAGCGTTTAGTTTATTTTGTATATACAGTGAGTAGTAATAGTTTTATAACCTAAACTCAATTTGTGTAACAATAAAGAATAATGGTATGAAATATAAAACGCTATGCCGAGTTCTTGAATTATCCCACAAATCTGAACGCTTTACATACATGCAAGAGATCGCGGTCGTGTGTACCTCTAAGATGGCCACATGGATTAACTGAGTTGTTTTTTTTTGTTTGGGGGGGGGAACCTTACAGTCTACTTAACGTGGTACTTACTAACTCGTATTTCTATAAACTCGAACTACTTCTCTAGAAATATCAGATGTCAATTCTGAAGATGAAGAAGGGACAATACGTTATAAGGAGGACCGTTACGAGACGCGTTTAGTGGTTTAAGGTACAGTTCAGAGCGTAATGTTATTAAAGAAGGATATTCGAAGAACAAGTGATCAGGATTGTAAATTGCACGTCCAGCATGTAGAGGGTAGTAAGGAGTTTCTCTAAGCTATAAAGAACAGGGAGTTCGGCAACAAGCAATGCCCGAACTGCAATCTGCTGATAAGTACTATTTCTCTCCGGTTAATATTAAAAAAAAAGTAGAACCATGAATTCAAAATTTAATTATTCTAGAAAATTTTCGGTAGATTCAACTCCTTCTTACGAATATTTCAATTAAAATTATAGCCCGCTTGCTACAAATTGATTTATACATCGAAAAAAGGTGTCTAATATTTATTAATAAAATATATAAATATAATAACGTCGATAAAAGAAATATTAATGAAATAAAAACAACTATCTTCCAGAAATAACAAAAACGAAATATGATAATAAAACTGATATTTAAAAATGTTTCCTAATCCTGTTAACTGGTTACATAACACAAAAGTTAACTGCTTACGTTTGATTTGCATATTACTCGCGTAAATTGAAAATAATTGAGTTCAATATTGTCCCTAAACAATAATATTAAAACTGTACATCGCATAATTTTCACACGTCAAAATCCGAAAAAACTAAAACCAATACTGCCACTTCATTACGTCACGAGCAGATCATTTTTTATTTGGAGCACTCTTAAAAATATCATCTTCGAAGTTTTTAAAATTAAACATATAATTAATCTCACTACCAGTAACTATAAGCTATTTCAGCCAGTTACTACCTACGTCAAGGGCGAATATAAAGGAAAGGTACAGGGGGCCCGGCCACCCCGAAATGTGGAAGTAAATAAATAATAATAGAGTACTGTAATCTGAATTACAATCGATTCAGCGACCTATGCTCGAAAAAGTGTTCGAAAATTTTGTAAAGACTAAATGAATGTATTGTTACAAACAGTATTGTGTTCCACAAATGATTGTAAGCTAATCTTTGGGTTTCCTATATTAAAATAAAATTTCATTCAAAAATGTTGGTCGAATAGTTTTTGAGTTATTAAAAAAAAAAATAACAAAACCGTCCGTCTTCTCTGGGTCACCATTGATTTTTTATATTGTCAAACAATCAAAATTATTGCGTATTTGACTCTTTTAGTTCGAATAAATGTTTGCGGATGGCTCTCGGGTATAATACGAGCTCCATCTTGCTTCCAACAAAGATATGATCTATATTCGCCACTGTTTCAAGCCAATAAATCAAAATAATAAATGTATATATATATATATTAAAATAAATAATTTATAAAATCACTACTCTCCAATATATTCAACATTATTTTGATTTATTGGCTTAAAACAGTGGCGAATATAGATTATATCTTTGTTGAAAACAAGATGGAGCTCGTATTATACCCGAGAGCCATCCGCAAACACTTATTCGAACTAAAAGAGTCAAATACGCAATAATTTTGAATGTTTGACAATATTAAAAAAAAAAAAAATAGGCCAAAAAGGTGTTGGATCATTACTAATGTTAATAGAATATAGTTATGTAATTTTTGAATATCTGGTAATATTTATTTCGAATAACTTGATAATAAAACAAATTAATTATAAACAAACAAAATAAAACACAATCACTTGATTGTGTTTTATTTTGTTTGTTTATAATTAATTAATAAAATCGCTACTCTCCAATATATTCAACTTTTAATAAAACAAATTATTAGTTTAGTAGTTAAAAATTTTTCATTTAAGAAATCAAAAATATTCACTCGGAAAAAAATGGACAATTATGCCAAAAAGAATTATGAAAAATAACTGGCCATTGTTCGAATTGTTCTTCATAAATAATAATATAAAGGCGACGATGAATTTATTCTGCAATTCGTTTAAGCTTTTAAAGAGCAAATAATATAACATTCGTTTTAGTGCAAAGTGATTAATTAAATTTTCAGTTTCAAATAAAATATAAAAAAGTAATATTCGAACAAAATGAGAGAAATTGTACACATACAGATTGGTCAGGCCGGAAATCAAATTGGAACAAAGGTAACCATAAACATTATTTGACGAATCGATTCGTTTCAGATTTCTATCTTTTCATAATTTTTCTATATAGGAATTTTAAATATTTTAAAAACTGGCGTAAATTAACTAAAGAAATTATTTTTACCTTATGCATCGTATTAAAAGTAAATTCGTTGTAATTTCTGTTTATTTCCAATTACGTCAATTACGATGAAAAATTTTTCGAAAATTCGAATAAGTCAGGCGATATATTTCTTTTTTTAGTTTTGGGAAGTAGTATCGGACGAACATTCTATAAGTCCGCAAGGGTATTTTTACGGCGATAATCCCCTTCAATTGGAGCGTATCAGTGTTTATTATAGCGAAGGAGCTGGTAAAGTTCATTAATATACAAAAAAAAACAAATTTAATTATATATATATATATATATATATATATATATATATATATATATATATATATGTTACTCCGATATAGCGGTAGTGTCGATTAGGTAATTTTAGTTAGTTTTTTTTAAATAAATTATTTTAGTAAAGTAATAAGCAAAATAATGTTTTGAAAAATTATTTTATAAACTTTTTGTAATAATAAATAATTAGGTTATTAAGTTAATTTTGTTTTTTAAATTATTATTATTTGAATTTAACGTTTTTGGTGTGTGTATTTTGGTTCCTCGATGGATGAGACCGTTAAAATTCACTATTGTTGTCCTCACGGTTACTCAACGTATTTTACTATTGTAAATTTAATTTAAAAACTGTTCCTCATTAATATATATATATATATATATATAAATATATATATATATATGTATATATATATACGGTTACACTAAACTACGAACCACTCACTTTTACCTCAGAAAAACTTTTCTTGGGGATTGAATTTGACGAAAAATAATATGGGGTCCACATATCAAAGACTTAGCAGGGAAATCTCTCCGAGCCATCAACATTTTGAAGTCTCTAACTTCTGCTTGGCGGGAGGGTAATTAGCTCGGCTTTTCTTTTCCATCCTAGTCAAACTTCGTTCCGATCGCATATTGTACTCCATCCATCTTACTCCATCTTACTCCATCTGTATACTGTCCTGTGCATGCGGGTACTATAGCCGACGCTAATCTTGTGATTTTTGCTTGCGATTTGTATAGCAGAGGTAGTTTTATTATTATAAAATTTTACATTTAAATAAGAATAAGACGTAATTTATTTTAAAATCATTATTTTCGTAATTTAACAATTATTCGCATCCAAAAGTTCTAATGAAATAAGGTATTTTTCGGTGGTGGGTAGATCTATAAGTCAGCCTCATTATTAGAACACGATCGTGATTTATTATTAGAAAAATATTATTTTAATTCTATTACGTTTTGCGTATTTTACCGGTGTAACGCTCCGTTTTTCATTTATAATTTTAACTCTGATAATGCTTAAGAAATTCCATTCAAAAAATCGGTAGTAATCGTAGAAATGGTCGATATAAAATCAGTTCTGTTTATTGGTCAACGTGACATCATAATTACTTCTTTATTTCAAATTATCCGAATTAATCGTACCATTATATCGAATTTCGTAGGATGCAAGTACTCACCGCGAGCGATATTAGCCGATCTGGAGCCGGGAGTTTTGGAATCTATTAGAAATCGCGAATTTGGACAGATTTTTAATCCGAATAATTTCGTAGGTGGACTAACTGGAGGTGGTAACAATTGGGCTAAAGGTCATTACACGGACGGAGCAGAATTAACCGCTGTAATTCTCGAATTAGTTAGGTGAGATTATCGAAATATAAATATATATATATTTTTAAAAATATTTTTGCAACACTATAGCTATTCCTTATATAATCGTTTTTATTATGATAACAATAATTTAGACGGTCTTCTGAATAATGAAAACGAATATTTTTTTAACAACATTCACTTTGCGGGGTTTTTATTTTTTTATTTTCGATATAATTTTCACACACTCCGGTAGTTACGATAAATTATTATTTAAAATTTAGTAGCGTCATTTTTACTTATTTCACAGAAAAGAAGCTGAAAGTGCAGATTGTTTGCAAGGATTCCAAATAGTACATTCGTTAGGAGGTGGAACCGGATCCGGTATGGGAACCTTGTTGATTAATAAAATGAGAGAAGAATTTCCGGATAGAATATTGAACACTCACTCCGTAATACCATCCCCGAAGGTAAGAATTTATAATTTTCAGATAATTTTTTAAATATTGTCATTATTTGATCTATTAACGCAATTTAAAAATTATATTAAAATAGTAAACGTAATTAATAAATTACGTATTATTCGAAAAGACATGATTCGTAATTAAATTTATGGTAAATATAGAAGATATATTTTATTAAAAAATAATAATTTTTCATGCTGAACATTAAATTTTGTATAATTAAAAAAAGATAGCAATACTTGGTAAAAAAAGAAAACACCAAAACATACGGATAATCCGAATTATGATAATAAAAAATTATTTTTAATTTACGTATCAGTTTTCTGCTATTTCCGAAAATTTAAACACGAATACTAAGACGTAATAAGCGTACGAATTTTATACTAACAGTTTTATCTTTTTTTTTTTTTCGTAATTTCACTATTAAACAAATAAGATTAAGAAGAAGCCAAAAAAATTTCAAAATTATTTAAAGTACGAGATAATTTTAAAGTTATTTTTAAAATTTCATCGAGAATAACGCAATTTATAATGGACAAATATCTATAATAATGGCTCTAAAAATCATTTATCCCGGGAAATATTAAACCAATAAATAAAACATAACTATTGAAATTTATATAAAATTCAAATAACACGATCGACGAACACGCTATGTATTTTTATAAAAGATATATGAAATATATTAAACAGCAATTCTCCCGCTTAATACTAATTTAAATTATAAAACATTTTCATTTGCGTTTTAATCGAATAATGGTAATACAAAAATATCGATATAAATATTTGCAGATGTCCGATGTTGTAGTCGAACCTTATAACACGACCTTATCGATGAACGAACTAATCGAAAGTGTGGACGAATCATTCTGTATGGACAACGAAGCCTTATTCGAGATATGCAAGAGAACTTTGAAAATATCCAAACCGGTGTATTCCGATTTAAATCACCTCATTTCGTTGCCTATGTCCGGTATAACGGCCAGTTTTCGATATCCCGGACAATTAAACGCCGATTTCAGAAAAATGGCCGTCAATATGGTACCATTTCCGAGATTGCATTTTTTCGTTCCCGGTTTTACGCCTCTTACCTCGTCCAAATCGCAAGGATTCGGCGCCATGTCTATTAACGAATTAACGATGCAAGCTTTCGACATGAAGAATATGATGGCCGCTTGCGATCCTCGTAACGGTCGTTACCTTTGCGTGGCTGTCATGTATAGAGGTCGCGTATCGACTAAAGAAGTGGAGGAACAGTTGAGCGCTATTCAGCAGAGAAATTCGATGTATTTCGCCGATTGGATACCGAACAATTTAAAAACCGCCATCTGCGACATACCTAACAGAGGTCTAAGCATGTCGGCCAGCTTTGTCGGTAATACGACCGCCATTAACGAAGTATTCCATCGAGTTGCGGACCAGTTTCACGCCATGTTCAATAGGAAAGCTTTTCTGCATTGGTACACGGCCGAAGGTATGGAAGAAGAAGAGTTCACGAAAGCGGAAGGCAACCTGATGGATTTAATATCCGAGTATCAACAATATCAAGAAGCCAGCGGCGACGATGACGCTGAGTACGTCGAAGATACGCCGACAACTGTCGGAGCATCGCCGGAAACTGCAACTCCAACCGAAGCCGGTGCTTAAGTACTAATCGTCGAACTAACGTATTTCCGACTTTTTTAATAAATTTTATGTAAATATTTTGATTTCCAGTTGAAAATGTTGAATAATTCAGAAATACGCGTGTATAAATATAAATTTCAATTAAATAGATTTTTATTTTAAAAACAAAACAAATAAAAGTTATTAATAGTCTACTGGAAGTATAAAGTGTTAATTATCGTATCATTTAAGAAATAAAACATCGAAATAAAAATTGATATAAAAAAAAAATTATACGAATTGCAATAAAGTAGACGATATTAAAAGCATCGATGTCATAGTGGACGAGAATTTTGGCATTTCGTGCATTCGAAATTTTAACAGTAGCTTCATTTTATCCGATTATATTTAATTTCAGCGAGTTTATAATTTATAAAATAACATTGTCTGTAAAAGATAAGTAAAAAAAATATTATTTAGGCGGTGAAAAGTATATATCCATACCTTCAAACAGTCTGCTACTATCCTTACTGTTTCATTCAGTGCGATGTCCACCTGTTTCGTATGACATGAATTTTTCCATACCGGAGCTGCATATTCAGCTACTGATGAAGTACACAGGGTCATTGCTGATACCCTTAACGTGCAGCCAGATCCGGTTGGCTTCCTGATTAGATTATTCCTCGCGGTGACTTTCTTCCTTGTAGCAACACAGTGTTGTTTAAATGTTAACGAACGGTTCAAGAGCACGCCTACGTATTTTGGTGTCTCACAGTGCTCAAGCCGCGTTCTAGTTTACATTCAGTTTCCTTTTTGAATTTCTGTTACGGAGATCCGGATTTGTATGTGGGGTGTGCTCAAACATTCTCCCCCCCCCAAAAAAAAAAATATTAAAAAATTCGTAATAAAAATGAATAAAATATACACAGCCGAATGTGTAACAAAATTGAACAGGTTAAACAAACTATAAACGATCACGAACAACAAGGAAACAAGTAATAACAACAACAACACAAACACACTGATCATTCAGTCAGATTCGAATGCCGAACGGCCCAACCAACGGCTATTTTTTTTCTTTGTGTTGCACAGTTAGCTGGATTTTCAATGTCATTAGCAGACAGAATGTAAGGAATATTTTCTAACAGTACTTTTGCAATCTAGGCTGTTTTATAAGCTCTTCAAAATGAGGTTTTATTAATGATAACGCGGTTGGAGCTTACAATTTAGTTTGGAGCTTACAAGTTATGCACCAGATTAAGCCCGCTAGCCTTCCCCAGTGGGAGCGTGACTGCAGAGATATGCGTAAAATTCCGTTTTACTTGGATTAGGTCCTAATTGGTTATCTTCATAGTGCTACAATCAGCCTCAGTTTTTACTGCAGAACTTCTTGCAATTTATAAAGCTTTAAAATACATATATAAACAAGCACAACCGAATAAATATGTAATCTGCACAGATTCTTACAGCGCTCTTAAACATATTCAAAAATATATTAAAAATACAAACTCAGATACTTTCAACCTAAAACACATTATTAACAACCTCATCTCAAATAACAATGAACTTGTTATTTTATGGACACCAGCCCATTCGGGAATAGCTGGAAATGAAAACATTGATAAAATACTCAAAACAACTCCTATGAATATAAAAACAATAAAATCAACTCACATTACTGATTTACATACAGTCCTTATACAAACAATTAAAATGTCATTTCAAAAATTCTGGGAGACCACACATACACACCTATATCAGATTAAGCCGAAATTAGGAAACTGGAAAACAACAGACCAGAAAGAAAGAAAAACAGAAAAAACGCTAGCTCGACTACGTACAGGACACACGTTACTCACCTCACAACACCTACTCAATAGGACCCCTCCACCCATTTATGAATGCAATTCGCAATTAAATATAAACCACATACTATTAGAATGTACAAAATACAGAAACCAACGTATAAAATACTAAATCATGACACAATAAAAACAATACTCGAAGATAACCCGGACAAAATTAAAAATCTTTTACAGTACCTTACAGACATTAACCTAATAAACAGCTTATAATCAACTCCCAAATGATCCCGGCAATCGAGCGTCTATAAATAAAATAAAATAAAATAAAAAAAAAAAAACTCTGGTTATAAAAGTTTTTATTCTTTTAATCTGAACACCTTGATTTGTTGAGGTATGTACTAGTATTGCGTTCATATTTTCAAACCGATTCATTTTCATCGCTCGAGCGTATAATCAAATTTTTCCTCTATACGATACACTCTATTCTCGACTAGTTCTTTAGTAACGTTTCTAAAATACAAAATTTCCTCCCGCGACCCGAGTATCTTATATTCTCAATGTTGGTATTTTCGTTTTTACTGATTTACATTTATCCTTCCCCTTTGTGTTATAGTACCGGTAGTATATTTACCGCAAGGAATCAAATTACTAAATTCCTCCTAATATTCGTTTCACAATCCTCGGTTTCATATCACTGGTCGGCAGACTATTTTTAATGTTCATCTCTTCCATTAGATTCCGTTTTACTCATTTCCGCATTTGTTTTTTTTTAAACCGTCACTTCTAATCTGAAGAACAGACACTTCTAATCTGGAGAACAGACGGTGATCATTGACTGTCCTACTAGAAATGAACGATTCCGGATTTATGTCCTGCTTCTTGTCACGATTGTTTTTCTTAGCATAAGCATTATTAATATGATCCAATTCATCGTTGTGTATGGACAAACGTGACACTCGCACGTATTTAAAAATGCGTGTGTACGTAAATCCATTAAGCAAGCGTGATTAATTTATTTCACAAAAATAGGTGGTGGTTTATTTCTTTATTTAATTTTTTTTTGACGTACTTACAAATATTAAAATAATTATTTAGCATGAAATATGGGAAACAAACCGTATTATAAAATTAAGGACGTATTTAAAAATGATGTAACATATCAGGCTAGCTGATATGGCAGTAAAGGAAAAAGCAACTGCATTACCCGTGCTTAATTTACCAGTTCCATTCGCAGACCTCAAGAGGTTCATGAAATCACCATTATTTCAGTTATGGCAAGAAGAATGGCAATCTGTATTAACATCAAACAAGCTACGATCTATCAAACCAAAAATAACACCTTGGAAGACACACTTACAACATCGGAGGGACAGTGTAGTTGTCAGCAGACTCCGATTGGGCCACACTAAACTGACATATGCTTATCTTCTTAATAGATCGAAAGCTCCATTGTGTACGACCTGCAGCATTGCACTATCTGTCCAACATATACTGACAGAGTGTCCTCGATATAGCCTACAGAGATCATACTACGGTCTTCCATCTTCATTACAGCTACTGCTCGATGACAACGTTTCTACGCTTTCCAGACTCATCCTCTTCCTACATGATACTGGATTGTATCATTTAATTTATTACTTATTTTCCTCTGCGCTAGCAGCCATTAGTTGCTGTATATGATACATTAATTTAATGTGCGCAAATCTAAAAAAAAAAAAAGAAAAATATCAATTCAAATGAGGACGCGAATAACTGAGGAAAATAAATTTTAAATGGGAAATTGCGGTCAAACGTCGCGTCAACTGCTTTAAACACACACGCATACATATATATATATATACATAATACATATACATAAATTTTTCTTGCTATTTTTTTTTGCGAAGGAACATACAAGATCGATCTGGGTATTACTTTAATTGGCAATATCATTTCGATGGTATTTACCACGCGTCGTTGTGTTTACATACTGTATTAGGTTATACGCCTACCTCAATTTCATGTAGTTCATTGCACCTTTCTGACTGGATTATTTTCTTCTCCTATAATCTGCACAATTGTTGTGACATCTTTAATACTCTATTTACACGACACACACACACATATATATATATATATAAGCTGGAAAGTAATAGTATTCAATATGAATGAAATATAAATAAATAATGATAAACGATCGAGAAAATGTAATACCACGTAGTGAAAAGGAACTCACCGGCTAAAAAACTACGAAAAGTCTCATATACTTAGTATTAATTTCAGAAATAACTTCAGAAATAACTTCAGAAATAACTTCAGAAAATAATGAGAACTCCGATGATGAAATAAGACGTAAGTGCAGTGTAATTAAAATAAACAGGATTCGGATGGCCAACTCCATTAGGAAAAATGTTAAAATTCACCTTGTCCAAATGCTTGTGTTTTCTAACGTGTTATACGTAGCGGAGACGTAGACATTAAAAAATATCCACAGAAAAAGGATCAACAGTTTTGAAATATGAAGTTGGAAATAATTCCATAGAATTACACAAATGGCAAAACGTTCAAATGAATCAGTTTTACAAGAATTCATTGTCACACAGAGGTTGTCAACGATCGTCATAATTAGTGCTGAAATTCTTCGAACACGTAATAAGAAAACAGAAAGTAATGAAACGCAAAGTAATGGAAAAATGACCACCGGGTACACTTAGACAGATATTGTATCGGGGGTGACACTTTCGGAATGCTTACGTCACTCAAAAAATCGCGAAAAATGGCATAAAATTACAAAATCGCCGGTAGATTTAATATTAACCAAGAAACCCTACTTAGTGTGACGACTAATATATATATATATATATATATATATATATATATATATATATATATATATATATATATATATATATAGATACGTGTAATGCAAATGTTACGGCAATGAAGTATTAATTTTATATTGATAATTCAATAAATTGAAGAAAGTCGAATAAAATATTAGATAATTAAAATTTTACATACATATTCTTAACCCTATAAACAAACTAATTAATTTATAGAAATTAAATACGTTAACGGTAGTGTTACACATAAATTTGCGTGGGATGTACCTACACCGCTCGCTCTCTTATTTTTTACCCTTTAAATTATTTTATTTTGGTCAGTCTCCCTCAAGGGTTTGTACTGAGCTTGTCAATGTTTAACCTGTATATTTCTCCCTTCTTTGAGCTGATAATATATCTTGTGTTTCCTATGCGGATGAGATTGTTGCATATAACAAAGGAAAACAATTTCAGGAATATCTGCATGTCAAACCTTAAATATTAATTCTTTCATGCATAACTTCCACTTATCTTTATCAACGAATAAGTTAACCATCATGGTTTTCTTCCGCAGATATTTAAAGTTGGCTCATCTCTCGCTCACACTAAATTACGAACCATTCAGTTTTGTCTTGCACAAGCGTTTCTTGGGGATTATGCTTGATTCAAAATTAACTTGAGGTTAACATATCAAGATCTTAGGACTTATCAAGGAAATCACGCCAAGCATCTAAAATTTTGAAGTCTCAAAGTTCTGTTTGGTGAGGAACTGTCCAAATATATATCGTACCATTTATATAGCTTCTATCCGCTCCCGATTAGAATATCGCTATTTTGTCGTCAGTAAAGTCTGTAAATTCTATCTCAAGAAGTTGACAATCGTTCAAAATACTTGCTTGAGAATAATAACAGGAGCTTTTGCATCAACTCCTACATTATGGACAGAAACTTTCCGTCCTTCCTTATAATTGTGATATATTTTGCTGTCGGATCGATTCTTACTTAAACGAATTGATAATTCTAAAACATGTACTTTTAGTCTTTTCAATCGCATTAACCGGAATTGGAGATTTATCCTGCACAAAATTCCCCGCTTAGTTAATAGATCTCAGGTATGGCCATCCTACCACTGATCTTACTACATCCCCTCAAATAGTTATACATTCCCTATAAGTGCGGTTTTTTAAAAATATCGATATTAATACTACGTGTTTTTCTTCCCTACGTCTAACTGGAAGTCATTGCCAATCGAATACTATCTTTCTTTCAATGATTACTAATTTATGGCCTGATCACACATTAGTTTTTACAGATGTTTAAAAATATTCGGCATCTCAATTTATCTCTAAAATTCCTTATCTAAACCACATCAAACTGTTCAGGTTCTCAACATTTTGTAATGTTCACATCAATGGCTTTCGCCATTCTCAAAGCCGTTCAATATATCCAATCCAATGGGATCAAGAGGAAAATATTAATCGTGACTCCCTTAGTGCTCTTAAGTATGTTATCCGACCACAGTGATTATATTCATGTATTACTCCTATGTGATAATCATGACTCTCTATATTCCTGTCTGGTTATAGCTCACGAGGGTATCCAACAAAATGTAATATGCGTTTGCTAAACTTATGACATCGCAAGGCATTCTTCCGTTTCCTGCTTAAATGCATCCGTTCGTGCATATATCCTTCATCTGTGGAAGTCTATGTTTTGTAATAGACGATTTATCTTTTACAAATCTATCCTACCTAATCTTCCTGCCACATCCATTTTTACACAAACTTTTGCTAAGGTCGGTTTTTCTTTTCCATCCTAATCGGACTTCGTTCCAACCACAATCTGTGCATGGGGGAACTATAGCAGACGCTAATCACGTGATTGTCACTTGTAACTGGTATAGCAGTGATAGAGATAACTTCATCAATACAATTTTACAGTTAAATATTTTCTCTCCCTTCTCGATTGCCTACCTAATGACTCTGAATAACAACAACATCCTTGCAGAACTGCGGCCACCTATGTGCACATATCGAAGTTTAATTTCTAAGCGA
Organism: Coronaproctus castanopsis; assembly: GCA_032883995.1. NCBI lineage: Eukaryota > Metazoa > Arthropoda > Insecta > Hemiptera > Monophlebidae > Coronaproctus > Coronaproctus castanopsis. Next base: position 81,775,902 of record CM065053.1, on the reverse strand, counting down.
TTTTTTTTCTCTCTTTTTCTTATATTCTTTTCCTTATATTATGTATGATATATATGTATGAAAATAATGTTGACAATGAGTAATTTTGGTACTCACACCTAAACCTAATTAATAATAAATAAATAAATAAATAATCTTTAAAAATATGATTTGTAGACGATGTAACTTAAATTACAGCTTCTCGGAATAGTAACCTTGTCAACAGAACTACCAGGAAATTCAAAAATAAATGGCGTGAAAATAAACGATAAAAAACTAATTTACTAAAACGCGTAAAAATAAAAATAGATTAAATGACGTCACATTGGATAGACAATGTTAGATATCTAGAACAATTTTCTTTACAGATAAAATAAAAAAAAAGTAAACTGCCGAATTCACATAAAAACGGTACGTACTTACAACACGTGTATAGCTCAAAGAGTAATGGAGAGATAAGTAATTGGAGTTGAACAAAGCAAACAATAAAATATTAGGGGACAAAAAAGAGTAGAAAATTTAAAATAAAATTAGGCTGGAAATGAAACAGATGAGTGAAGAATTGTACCGAATATTTGCCAGTACACATAGAAAGATTGATAAAAAGATCGGAAACAAAATGAAAGAACGATATCGACAAACATGTTCGAAAAGATTGGATGCGTAAAAATCGTCTGGAGTGGAAACAGCTGAAGGAAAATGTGTGGATATTTGTAGATTGGAGGAAGCTCGATAACGAGCTTCATTTCTTGATATAGATCAACATAATCAGTAATGACAAGCTAAGTGTTAGTATTCGCAATGTTATAAATGTTGTTTTAAAATTTGGAATTAATTATATGAGATAGAAATAACGCATGAAGTGAAATATTTAGGGATTCAATTTGACTGTAAGTTAACGTGAAATAAACATCTTCTGTACCTAGCTGAAAAAATTAAGGAAATTGAATTGCCTCTTCTCGTACTTAAAGCGATATTTTTCTGTTGAGCATCTTAAAATATCTCGCTTTGTATCAGCCTGCTCTCAGTTATGGAATAATTCATTGGGGAGGAACGGCTAAACGACGTATTAAGTCAATTTAAACGCTGCAAAATAGATTGATAAAATTTGTTTTAACCAAAAAAATCCTTCTTCTCATGATATAATCCTAACGATTCGAGAGATAATTACAATTACTTGACTATGTCTTTAAGAATAATCCTTACAATATGTTGCAGATCAAATCGAGAGGGGATGGTATAAATACCGAAGTTCAATAAGTATCACTCCGGAATTCAAGCTATCTATAAAGGCGCTGTAATTTATAACACGTTGCCCATGTATGTAAAAACCGATGTAAAAAATTTTAAGAAACGTCGCGAGCATTTAATGAGGTACGTAAAAAATAAAAAGTAAAATAGAACTTGGTCGGTTTTTAGCGTTAGGGTTTTTCTACAAATTTATATGTATGCATATGTTGAGTATGGCGGTGTGTGTGTGTATGCATTTGAAAATGCCAGGGTTAGCTTAATATGCACGTACACCTTTAGATTACGTTTATGTAACATTTATAACATATTTATTATTTTTGTTTTTTATCAACAATCGCATAATCATTTTATAAGCTTCTTTAATTTATTTTTCGTAATAAACACCGTTTATTTAAGAAAATAATTCTGCTTTTTATGCTCGCGCATTTGCAGCATGTTATTTAAACTGTTATATATAAGAAAGTGAAAAATAAAGCTCGATTTGATTTGATTTGAATTAAGGGCTAAACTGTAAATGTCGGGGGATGACTGTAGAAATAGTCGAAATTTTTAATTTTAATCACCTAAAACTTCACTCACTGTTGAAAAAATGAATTAACGACAAAATGACTAGTTGAATGTGAAGTGGCTACGTGCGAAGACAGAGTCCATTAGCAAGTACTATATATATATATATATATATATATGTATGTATTTTAACAGTCATCTTAAGTAAAAAGAAAAATAATAAATGAAAAATAAAAAAAACTCGTTAATAACTGGTGAAATGACAACAAATACGAGTAAAAAAAATCAATTGTCATAGCGTATAAATAGAGTGATGACAAATACACGTTAACGTAAGCAGCACACTAACGAAGTCGTTTTGTACGAGGTAAGAATATTAATTAAAGGATTTATTTGCGCAATTAGTGAAAAATAATACCCACATACACGCATGCATGTATATACTTGTGTATACAAATACACACACACACAAATATGCATATGTACCTATATTGTACATACACATACATATATATATATATATATGCATACATACCTACCGTGATAATATATTTTTATAATACATATCTGTATTATACATAAGGCAGTGCAAATTACTACGTATTGGCTTTCCAAGAATGCATCGTTTGGCTCATGTCACAGCGACATCCCTTACCGAAATTTATGTTTGATATTTAAATTAATTGTTTCTCGACGAATAAACAACGGGCGGAGTTTTATACACGGTATTTGCTTTAAAATTATCAAATATATAAGTACTATACAATATTAGCCAATTTTAAATAGTAATTTATTCATTATTAATTTAAAACAATTTTTCGTTTAACATTTTTGAAAGAAATGACGTTCTCTCTCTCGTAATTATCTATTTAACTAGAGATAGTTTTTATTAAGAAAGGTATACAATAACGATAGCCGATCAAGGTATATGTATATAAATATATATCCACTCACATCGTCGACGTTATCGTGGAAATTTTGTTAAAAATACGCACGAAAATCATAGACACATTAAACAAAGAAAAAATAAAATTTTAAATGAATCATCCGATGGAAGTCGGTCGGAATATTTGTGGAAAGGCTTTCGACTCAATGACTCAATGGTGATATGATGTCGCTACAGAGTTAGCGAGGACTATGGTACAACTGATCAGGAAAATCTATCAGTCTGCGACACGATGCGGATAAAGATAAAATGGAGAAACTAGTTTAATAGTTAAATAAAATATTTAATAAAAAGTAGTATAAATGAAATAAGATTCAAATTAGGTAGGACATGTAATAAGAAATAATAGATATTTAATGCGAATGGTAAAAAGAGACGTGAAATCTGCTTCTAAGAGAAAAACGAAAGTTTAATAGTTAAATAAAATTATAAGAAATACTCGAGAACACTAATAAAGAACGTAATTTAATAAAGAGTCTTGTATAAATGAAATAAAGAGTGTTGTATAAATGAAATAAAATGCAAATAGTATAGGTCATGTAATTAGAATAGATATTTAATGCAGTTAAATAAGGGACACGGTAAAAGAGATGTGAAATATACTTCAAAGAGAAAAACTGGAAAAAAGTTTAACAGTTTAGAAAAAAAAATATATGAGAAATACTCGGTAATATTAATGAAGAACACGATTTAATAAAGAGTAGTATAATTAAAAGAAGATTCAAATTAGATAGGGAATGTAACAAGTGATATCAGATATTTAATGCAAAATAAACAATTGAAGAACACCGTAACAGAGGTGTGAAATATTGAGATAAACTAGAGAACATTAACGAAGAACATTAATGAAGAATACTATAAATGAAAGAAGATGCAAATTGGATAGGGCGTGTAATAAGAAATAATAGATATTTAATGTAGATAAATAATCAAAGGGCGCAGTAAAAATCATGTTGAAATATAGCAATAAGAGAAAAATGGTGGAGAAAAAGTTTGATGGTTAAATAAAAATTATAAGAAATACTCGTGAACATTAACGAAGAATTACTTAATCTTACTTAATGAAGATAATGTCGCGGTAGTTGCTACAGTGCTCGACTGTCAACTGGACGGGTCGGGTTTTTAAAATCTAACACGCGACAGAGAAAGTTTTTCATCATCATTTAATTCTTAATTATCACGGAGAAGACAGTGGCACCCCACTCCGTATACATATGCGTATATCTGCGTCGCATATAAATAGTGCTTTGAATGCTATAGCTCATTTTGTACGTAAAAATAAACGTAACAATACGACGATGATGATGACTTAATAAAGAGTAGTATAAATGAAAGAAAATGCAAATTGGATAGGACATGTAATAAGAAATGACTGATATTTTAATCGAAGGACGAGGTGAAAGAGAATACTGAAGTACGTTTCGCTAGTAATAACACCTTTTAAAAGAAGAAAGATAAAGCAAAACGATACAAAGTATTGATGAATAAAAAGGTGATACGTATTAGGAAAATAATAATTTAACGGAAAAAACGTACTTCAAAATGAGATGTTAAGTGAAAAATTAACGAAAAGTAAAACAAATTAAAAAAAAATTCTCTTACACTCGACCAAGTCGTGATATGATTTCGATTTAACGGCTATAAATCGAAAGTAAACGAATAATAGGAAGTTGTTTCGTTACTACATGGGAATCCGTCGATGCCGATCGATAATTAAAGACCGTCTACATTCGACTATATTATCTTCGTCGATAATTCACTTACCTCAGTCCGACGTTAAGAATACGATCACGATTCTCTTCACCTCATCTTCTTAGTAAGACTAATGATGTCGTGTCGCTAGTCTCGCTAGCTGTAAGACTGTTTAGTTAACAACGCACGTTCGTCTCCAGAAGTTCTACGACCCATCCGATTAAAGTTCATTTATAACGTTCTTACTTACGACTCTAACACGATATGTAGAAAATTTTTACTACCTACCAAATGGTTATTCACTCGGTGTCGTTAGTAACAACTAAATTTTAAATTACAAAAATTATAGAGACGCTGTAATTGCCAAATTACAAAGTGGTTTGAAAAAAACCCACGAAAACAAAAAGAAGTTAATTTTAAAAGCAAATAACGTCCCCGCCTTAAACGCTATAGACACTTTGGAATAGGTGAATCTTATTCGAAAGTACGGCGCACCGAATTAATTAATAAAAGTGCGAACAGACGATATAGACAGTAGTACCGACGGGTCGTAATACGAATTTCAAATATAGTTTCGTCGTGGTTTAACCTATGAAGGATCAAGGCTAATGAAAGTAAATCAACACGAGTAATCTTTACTAACAGAAGAATTGATCCAACAGAAAACGTAGTTCTACACAGTGCTGCAATTTCACATAAATCAGATGTAAAATACCTCGGTATGCACCTTTATCAGCGTCTAACGTGGAGAAAACACATAATAGCAAAGCGCACTGAGCTAAATATAAAACTGAGACAGACAGTGGCGTAGCCAGGAGGGAGGTTTAGGGGGTCTGACACCCCCTTAGAATCAATCTAATATTTTTTTTTTTAATTTTCATTTATTTTATTTAAATTTCGTTGTTTTTGAAGTAAATAAATAGTTTTTTGTAATATAGGAGGGGTACTAGAAAAATTTTATAGAAAAACGCGAAGAATAGATTTTAAATTTAGTTAAGTAATGTATTATTCCTTAAAAAGGTATAAAATCATTATTTATCGTTTATTTTTCGCGGAATTTATTGTAACCATTTCCCTCTGTCCTCAATTACATGCTATTAGTGTGTTCCAGTGACGTTACATAGTCGTCTATTGCTTCTAATAGAATATTCGACGTCTAATAAGTATAAAAATAACTCTGGTGAGTTGGATTGCTTAGGGCTTGGAGTTTAACCTACTTGAGTTTTGGTTATTTACCTCAACATAACTTGGGTTTACTGTTATAATTTAATTTTGTTTGTACCCCCGTCTTTAACCAAGTGTGACTACGCTACTGGAGACAGATGTACTGGTTATTAAACAAGAAATCGGAAGTGTCCGCTGAAAATAAATTATTGATTTACAATTACATTTTGAAACCAGTTCGGCGTTATGGCTTCCCATTATGGGGCTGTTCTAAAAACAGCAACATATCGATTATTCAACGGTTCTAGAATAAAATCCTCCGGATGGTTGTCAGTGCACCGTGGTACATCACCAACTTAACGCTCCACAAAGACCTTGGAATGAAGTTTGTTCTGGAAGTCATATCCAGCGACGCAAAAAATTATGCTCATAGACTAGAAGTGCACCCGAACAACATGGCGATCGGGTTGCTGGATAATTCGCTAGAAGTTCGTCGGCTTGACAGAATCAAGCCGATGGACCTAGCCTAAGAGATAAATTTTAATGACTGTTTTTAGCACCTACTGATGGGTAGGCTGCTAATCATACCATCTGCATAAAATATTAAAATTGCTAAATAGCTACTATCAGCTAGGTGCAATTTAACTAAAGGGAAATATATATATATATATATATATATATATATATATATATATATGAAAAATACACCTAGCGAGGGTATCGACGAATGAAAACGGTAGAAAGAGCTCTGAGACGAGGAGTCCGGCAAAGATACGCGCTATCGTCGATGTTATTTCGTCAATATTCGGAGACAAATTTTGCTCAATTCTGAGAAGGACTCGGAGTGAACGGATAAAAATTGAGAATTAACGAATTTCAACGGACTTTAACTTAGAGAAAGGTTCAGTATAAATACATAAAAAAATAATAATTATTATAGTTAATAAAAAAAGAAACCTAACCTAAATGAAAAATTATTTCTAGACGACGAGGAAAATCAAAAGACAAAAATAGTGCAGCTGAATTAGACAAAATAATGATTCGGATATGGATATAATGGACATATAGAACTAGCTAGAAATGCATTTATTACGAAATTAATCTGCGATAGATTAGTCAAATGTAAGACATTTCCCATGTTATGTAAGGTTCAGGTTTCTGTATATATATATATAATAGTTACCCGGTGGAAGACGGACGGTTTTATTTCTTGAATAGCGCAGTTGGTAACACTGCTACAACGCAAACCGCGTGCTTCGCGTTTAGTGTACACACGAGAGATTCGTTTTTGTGCAGTTTCAGTTATCGTTAACGAGAAAGAGCGTGTGTTTTGCATGGAACGTTATTTTCGGCGTTTATCGATGACAGCAGTGGAAAGAAAGTTTTGAAAAGAATTCAAAGTGTTACGAAACTTTTTTTTGTTAGGGGGGTGGATACCTTAAGAGACGCGTTTACCAAACACGTCCACGAGATTTGGAAAACCTGAAAACTCGGATTTCTGAAGAAATTTCGAAAATTCAGTAACCTAGGTTCGAAAAAGTGTTATTTGTTAATTTTTCCGATTGTATGTTGTAATTTTTCAGTCGCATTTTTAAGGGAATCGCTGATAGATAAAATAGCTGTATCATCTGCGAATGTTGCGATGCTCGTTAGAACTGATATTGGGATGTCGGCCGTATACATGAGATAAAGAATAGGTCCGAGGACACTCCCTTGTGGAATACCTGCGTGTCTCGGATAATATTTTGACTTACTTTCTCTATGAGAAACGCGAAACGTTCATTCAGAGAGATATAATTCTAATTGGCATTTGGTAGTTTGTTATTCATTTTATGTATATGCCCTTGAAGCCAAACTCGATCGAAAGCTTTTGAGATATCTAAGAAAACTGCTGAACAGAATTTCTTTTCTTCCAGAGCTGTTTCTATTTCCTTTGTCATTCGGTGTATTTGAACTTTAGTACATGTTTTAGACGAAAACACGCATTGATACATATATATATATATATATATATATACATATACGTGGAGTATTTTGAATACATGTTTAAACATGGAAGTTTGATCACTTTCAATGTTTTCTTCTTATGTCGAGCAACGACTGAAATCAAAACTGTCATGAAACTCAATCATTTATTAATTTTCATACTTCTTTCTCATTTTTATTTATTTATAAATAGTATTCTCATCGTATGTTTACAGTTAAAACACAAAACAATAATATTAACCAAAATTATAAAATTTTACATATAAGAAGAAACTTAACGGAAAAATGAAAATCAAATAATTTATTAGATCCAACGACCACCTTTATATTAGACATACAGTGCGGATTATTCTTAGTAGGCGTGGTTTTGTATAGATTATTATGCTACATGCTGATTTGTTGAATGTGTAATTTACATTACAACTGGCCAACCTGGGGGACATCAAGCAGTTGATATTTGATAGATTGCATGTGAAGGAAAGTAACTCAGTAGTTTCACCCGTTATTTCCGCTATTAAAAGATCAGTTGGTTTAACATGGTCTAATCTCCGGAAACTCTTCCGAATTATCGAGTAAATTTATTTCCAAAGGATTTTGATGATTTTCCAACCTTTTAAATAGCGTTGGGAACTTTTCTCGACCTTTTCGAGGAACAGTACTTACATGTAAAAGTCATGGTGTATCGAAACGTTTGAGACATACTATGGTGCTGATATTATTTGCCTTAAAGCTCGATTTTCCGCGGTGTACAACAAATACAACGTAAGACCTAGAACACTACCCTGTGGCACTCCCGCTCTCACTGGGTAAACATCGGTTAGTGCATTTTGATATTTAACCTAAAAGTATCGGTCTTCGGTATGATTTTAACAAAGTGTAAATTGGCTAACGTAACGCAGATTTAATCTTATACAGCAGACCAGGGAGTCAAACCCCGTCAAACGCCTGATGAACATCGAAGAATAGAAGAACGTATATCCTTTTCTCTTCCAGGTTATTCTCAGTTAGCTTGACAACCCGATGAACCTGGTCCAATGTTGCATGCTGAGGAACAAAACCAAACTAATAGCTTGATATTAAATTATTTTCTTGAATTAGCTCATCCTAGATCATGTTTTTTTCTCAAGTGCTTTTGACAAGACCGGCAACACAGGTATTGTATGAAGTGACCTCAACAAGATTTTTTCCAGGCTTTCAAATTATTACTATCTGTGAAATTTTCCACAGGAGTGAAAAATAATTTAATCTAAGAACTGCATTATAAATATTAGTTATAATACAATTACGTTATGTGAAATTTCGTTTAAAATCTTACTAGTGATTTGATCATGGTCAGGAGGAGACTTTTTCTTTTTAAGTTTTTGAAAATTTACTTCCCCGGGAGATGTTGATCGAATAGGATTTTCTCTTATCCACGTACCGCCCGCATTCTGCATTGAAGAAAGGTGGGTTCTTGGTGTTTTCAGATTTGTTATAGCTCTCCATAATGTATGGTTTTCATTTAGAGTAAGTGACTTCGTGTATTTTAAACGATTAATTTGTAAATTGAAAAATCATTTTAACTTTTTTGTTTTATTATTTAATAACTTTTTAATGTTTGGGTCACGTGATACCACTCTTATTATTCATTTTTCGTTCACGGTTTCTTTTATATATATATATATATATATTTTGGATAGTTTACAAGTTTCTTTTGTTAGGTTAGTTTATTAACACAGCTCGGTCTTTAATTACAGCGATTTAATGTAACATTGCGTGTGCCTTGATTAAGTGTTATCTTACGTTTTATTTGCAATTTTAGTTCGTCATTTTTTATACTTTTTATTTTTGTCCATTTGAAAATGGCTTAAATAATGTTTTCTGGTCTTTTAGCTTATTAAATTTAATAATTTCAACTAATTTTTTATTACTTATATTTCTCGCGGTTCACAGAAAATTAGTAGAAACTAGAAACCGTTTTCTTTTCCTTTAATAACTTATGATCTATTTTACCCACATGTATATATTATAGATTAAAGACGACAAGATTATTTATAAAAAAATAGTAAATTATAACTAGACTAAAAGGAATGTTGCTGAGCGGATCACGTTTAAATGCTGATGTGAGAAATTAAAATGTAGCATAAGATCACGTACATTTCGGTATTATAGGGAGCTATCATCAAAATCGTCGTATTATCTGTTGCCGAATGTCGTGACTAGCTATTATACGTTTATCTTGTCGTATAAAATGAGCTAGCATTCAGGACACTATTTATATGCGACGCAGATAATGTTATACGGAGTGGGGTGTCACTGTTTTGTCTGTGATAATTAAGAATTACATGATGATGAAAAACTTTCTATGTCGCCTGCTCGTTCGAAACCTCGACCGTCATGTTGACAGTCGAGCACTTTAGCAACTACGCAAACGCACATAGAGGGATGTAATATTTATAGGAAAAAAAGGAACATTGAGACGGAGAAGATGGAGATAACTGTAACGAGAACATTTGAGAATAATGTGTCGTTTAAGCCACTGAATGGACATTATGGAGTACGAACGATCTGGACCGTATGTAGCTAAGCAGGAAAACGAAGTCGACAAGTGGTAGTAATAAAATAGGTAGCGTGATATGTATTACAAATCAGAATTGTTTACTAGAGGACTTGGAGAATACGGCAGATGTTATTGGAGCTTCCACTATGAAATCCGCAGACATGTTGAAATGTCACCCGAACGATTATACTGTAAAAAATGATGTTAAACGAGAAAAAAAACCCGACCTCGAGACCTTATAAGTAAGATTAAGGCTATCTGTCGATACCACCATAGGTTAGAACTGCTTCAAACTCCATATTCTAACACATATCGGTAAATAGCCCCTCGATAGTTGATTTGTACATAATGCGTTAAATACAGACAAAAAAAAAGGATGTATAGACAATACTTTTTGATTTCTCTACATAGGGTATGTTTTCTGTAATAAATACGGAAATCAGACAACTTAATATCTGTTATAATATATTTTAAACATTTTAATTTTACCCTTAATTAAACATAATTAATTTCTAGGCATTTTGAAAGGATGGATGCGTATTTATTAAATTTAAACACAACAAATTACGCACACACACATTTACATATATATATATATATAATTAATATAAACACGTTGTATATTATAAGATTTTTCTTACGAATATTGACGTAAATTTTTCACTTCCGAAAATACAAAAAAGTTGAAATTCATTTTTCCGAGAGAAGGGAGCGTCATTTGAATAGTAATTTTTTCGAAGAAAATGGATAAAATCAACCGGTTGTAAAATGTATCGTCTGACCTTATCGTCGAATTGTAAGCGGGACAAACCGATATAGAGGATTACGTATACGAGCAGCAGTAGCGGCAAGTGGAACAGAATAAAGTTTCATAAACGATTTCGTGAAAGAGTGAAAGGTGAACAATATACGTAATAACCTGTGCCTAGGTACAGTCGACTCCCTAAAACAACGACCGATTCGATAACGTTACGACTGAAGTCGATTCCTCGTTTCAGACTAGCGAACGATAATATCATCATTTACTATATACAGTATCGGCCGCTGTTGGCGGACTGTAAAGACGTTCAGAGTGTGTTACGAATTCCGGTTGTACGTACAAAATGCATCTTCTGTATGGATCGGTGTGTTCAGTTAAAAAATTTCGCGATCCATTATATAATTATTAATATATACAGAGAATTTATTTCGTATTCGGTATAAAAATAAATACAAACTCTATCGAATTTTATAACGCGTACAGTTGAAAAATTGTAGAAGTTATGAACGGATAGAATAACCTCAATTCGACTGACATTTACTAATCAACGTCCGACCTATACCGACAGATATTAACGAGCAAAATGGTAAGTTTTATGTATATACATATATTATGCACAAACACATACATATGTTCACAATTTTTCGAAAAACAGCGTTGAAATTTAGATTTTAATTAAAAATTGACGAAAATATCTACAAAATAGTTTCTCTGGAAAGTCAAAACATCTAGATGTGTTAATGATCTGGGGATTGGGGAATTAAGATAAATTTAAATTCGTCCGTATCAATTTTACCAACGGAAAAATAAGTTATTAACCGATAAGGATAAATGGATAAATGGAGAAACGGTACCCGGTGACACATATAGTACCTTGGCATGTATACTTAGGTGAAAAGCTGACGTGGAAAATTCACATTGTCGAGAAAAAGGTAGCTATAAAAATAAAAATGGCTGAAATATATCGGTTATTTTTCGTTGAGTAATAAAGTTTTACTTTATAATTAAATAATCAAACCTATATGGAGCTACGGATGTCAACTTTGTGCTAAACATATTCTTAGAAAGATAGTACGAAAGGAATTCAGTTATCTACTACGATCTCAAAGTTCTAGCGATACCGGAAGTGATCGAAATAATGGCTAGAAAAAACATCAGCGAAGAGTACAAACGTCTGTAAATGTAGAAATAAGCCGACGGATCATAAACTGGATATTCGGATATTAAAACGAACAAAACCGCATGAATTAGCCTAGGAAGATACCGATAAAAATTAATTTCTGTTGGGAAGCCGGTTTTATTACGAGCTAAACAATAGAATAATGCTAAATGTTTCTGAGTAGATAGCATTTTAATATCACTTTTGTGATGTTTCTAAAAAAATAATAATGAATTTTCTAAAATATTACAGCGGAAAAACATTCATACCTACACACACATATAAACATTATTTATATATATATATATATATATATATATATATATATATATATATATTTATGCATGCTAATCATGAAACTTTCATTCGTGTCCTATATGTAAGTAACTATCAACATTTGTCGATTTTATTTTAACTGCATATATTAACGTCTGCGTGTAATTATTTTTGCCTGGGCTATTACAGTCATCGGAATCAGCGTGTATTAAAACGCATCTTACTCCATCAGCGCAGAATGTTCCTTTCAAGTGTGTTCTATAAAATAAATTGTAATTTCTCGTTAAGTTGTTTCAAAAGCTTCGTTATTTAATACGCGTCTACCTTAGTACCTCCCACTTCGACTACAATTGTCCTTTTCGAATATTCCTAAAAATTCCTTCTTGCGCTGTTATAATACTATTATTGTTTGATATATTTGCATGCACCCATTAAATTGTATATTCAAACGAGCAATTCTTTTATATATATATATATATTTGAAATTTCGGAAAAACTTATCACGAGTTGGATAAAATTTTGTACATACATATAGGGAGTGTATTAATTAATCGAAAATGGGCTGTATGGAAATTACGAATTTTAAAATTTTGGGCCCCCCCAACACCGAATACTCCCCTCCCAGCAAAAAAATCAATTAACAATTTTTTTTTTGTCTTTTTTGTCGGTGCTTATCTAATTGTACGCTGAAAAAATTTCTTGATTTCTTCGATGAAATTTAATACTTTCGGGTATTTCTTCATTCTGTCGAGTAACTTTCTGTAGTATTTTTTAACCGTCCGTAAAATTTTCACCAAACACCTGTAGTACTACGAATTCAACCGAAAATCTCTAGTGAAATTTATTTAATGTTGCATTCAACGGCTATAAAGTAGCGCTATAGTCACTTTCCAAGTCGTTCATTTTTACTCGAATGCTGTTACAATAATGGCTAACACCGCAAGCCAAGAGTTTGTTTTAAACTAGACGTGTTCTATGTGCTTTTACTACGCCTTATACAAAATTTGTTGGACAATATTACTACTTGCTTACTTTTGGAGTTGTCGATAATTAATCAGTGTACAAATTTCAATGTCGTCATTCGCAATTCTTCGTCACTATCGACTATAACGAGACGATAGTCCATGACTAGTCCATTTATTTTCGATTAACTCGTCCTTTTTGCCAAGTTCTTCTCGGAATAATATTTCACCCCGCGTATAGATTAAGAAGATTATTTTTTCTTAAATTTCTATATTCTCCGGCGTTTCGATTCCGAATCGTACCTTATGCGTTTATGTTCGTCGCAGCCGACTTATTAAGCGTAAGTCGTGTTATAAAACTGAACTTGTCTCATTCAAATGTTCCTTGTACACTATAGTATAAAGTTGTCTATATTTTTGTAATATCGATCGATATAGAATATTTCGATTCTAAATGTATTTTATACGACACGTTAAAAACTATCTCTACAGTTATTTAGATAAACGATTGACGCTGAAGAGGGAATACCCGAAAGAAATGAACGTCGGTTAAAACTGAGGAGAAATTAGAAACGTAGCCTTCAAAATAAACATAAAGCACTTCTAAAAACCGGTGTGTGTGTGTGAACGTACGGTATTCAACTCTGAGAATGCGCAAAACCGAACAACGTAAATATTATACGGAGATTTCGAAATCGAGCTCTGAGGGCAGATAACATCAGTACCCTGGTATGTGTCAAATATGTGACATTAAGAGCGAGCAGTGGAAAATAACTGTAATGAGAACATTCGAGGGTAATGTGTCGCGTCAGCCACCAAGTAGGTATTATGGAGTACGAAAGATTACTAGCGAGATGGACCATGTGTAGCGAAGCAGGAAAATGGCTTCAGCCAAGTCTCAGTTGTATAAAACACTGTTCTCCAGAAGGTCGAGAGAAGTGTTCAGCTTTATTTAACAACAAAAACCCGTTGGAAATAAATTCGCCTTATAACTCGGAATTAAATTCAAATATTGAGTTTCTTTTCTGCATACGTTATTTTCACAGACCAAACTGCTTGATGGTTAATGGGTAGTAGTGTGTAACGTATATATATATATCTTTATTTAGCATAACTAAATTAACAATTTATAAATATCTGTTACAGCTAAAATTTATTTCTAAAATTAATTTCGAATGTAGTCATACTAGGACCTTTCGAACGAATGTCCCTCCCAATTTTTCCCAGTTACGTTTGTTGCGTGCCAACCTATACAGAGCGCTTCTGGATCCCAGGAATTTTTTGAAGTCGTCATCCCAACGTGTAAACGGTCGCGACTTCTTTCGCTTAAAAATAAATAACGAAAAAACTAAAATTTTATGTCAAGAAAAAAGAGACTTTATACCAATAGGAAATAGCAATAAAGAACAAGTCACCGAACTTATATATTTAGGTCAACTAATTTCATTTAAAAGCAAATTAACAGTCACACCGCAGAGTGGCAATAATATGGAAAAAGTACTGGATAATGAAATCAATTTTTAAGAGCAATATTTCGCCCGATCTAAAAAGCGTGGCTTTCAACAGCTGCCTGCTACCATCCTTAATTTACAATTCCCAAAACATGGTCGATAACGCAAAGGCAGGAAAATATTCTAAGAACCTGCTAAAACAATTTAGAAAGATCAATATTACAAATCGAGAAACTAGATAGAGTCAAATTAAAAACGATTAAAGAACAAATGGGTGATAACAGGGATGTCATAACTTCAATCCACGCTCTGAAGTTGAAGTGGGGAGGACATGTCATAAGATACAGAGATCAACGGTGGTCGAAGAAAGTAACGGAATGGTTCCTGGCGTACCTCAAGATTTTATATATATATATATATATATATATATATATATATATATATATATATATATAAGTTTAATAATCGGGAAATAATTTCATATTAAAAAGAAGGAAGAAATTAAAATCAAATTATTGTAACAATTGATAATTTTTAAACTGTTAAGCGTAACAATATCGATACGGAATGACTAAATAGGGATAAAAACGGTTGATCTGAAACTGGTTATTACCAAATCCTACTCAGGAATAATTAATTAGAAGGGAAAACCAACGCAAAAAATACCTGGAAATAACTGGTTACTCACCCCGTGTTATAGTATACATTCGTTATTTTTGTCCGTACCGCAATAACGGTATTTTACGTTGGTCGCATCTCGTTTTGTACTACAATTATATAGTTGAAGGAACATAGCAAAATTTACATTATATATGATAGTCTTTAGCCAAATTACAGATCGAAAGTAATTCCGTTTGGACTACGTATAAATCCTAAGAAAACAAAAATCATGATTATTCGTAAACAAAATGAAGACTGCCTATTAGTGAATTACAAGCAGTCGATGAATTTATTTCTGTATTTCGGTTCATTAAGATCGAGCGATGGATATTGCAAACGTGAAATTAAAAGAAAGATAAATATGAGCCGTGCGGATGCGTATAAATTTAATTAGAATATGGAAAGATTCGCAAATTAAACTTATGAAGACGGTGGTTTTCTAAATTTTCGCGTATGGTAGAGAATCGTGGACTGCTCGTCAAAAAAATAAAATAAAAGAATACAAGTTTTCGAGTTGCGGTGTTGGCGAAGGAATTTAAAAATACGTTGTGTGGATAAAATTACTAATTAAGACATTTTAAAAAAGGTACGTGAGAAATGTAGGCACGTGGCGATGATACGGTTACGTAGCCTACGGTATTTCAATTATATTGCGAGATAAATCTCACTGACCAATTAAAAAAATAGATATTGAGATCCAGACCACATGGCCAAATTAATAAAGGAAAACCACAACGTAGATGGACTGATGTTACGATAGATTTGAGACCCAAAAAATAAATACGTTGACAGCTTGTAGCAGGTTGATAATGAAGCGGTATCAATGGAAAAAAGTTTTTCATGAAGTAGTTGGCTGATTATGATCGCGACATCTTAATACGTGATTTCGCTACTTTGTTTATTTGCAGATATTAAAATGAAGTGCCTTAATAGATGAATTTGTGAAAAAAATATAACGTTCTACTGAGTGGAATAATTTTTCGTTAATTTCTTTATGAATTGCAAAACTTTTTTCTAATAAGTAGAAAATACAAATATTTAAAATATGAGACAAATATATAAATAAATTTTTTCACAATTATGTTTTCCCTGTTAAATCTTAACATTCGAAACGAGCTATCCGCGTAAATAACAAGAACGAATTAAAATCGATAAATGCCTTTTAAAAAAAACAGAAACCTTTTTGCTGTTAAACCATCATCGAGTGGGTATAAAAATAAAAATATAAATATACACAATATGTGAGAAATATTATTATAAAACTCGTTAATTTTTATATTACATAAAAGTTCTTATTTTTATTATCTGCGCTTTTGTGTTATGTTTTTGCTGTAGATTTTTTTTTGTTTTACCACATTCATTATTAGATTATTTTATAAATATTATTTCTACTTTCTTTTTTCTATTTTGTCAAAATAATTTTTAACGTAAAATGTTCCGTTGCTCGAGTAAGATTTAATTAATTTAATAAGTATTAAAACAATTTATATTTAATCATTTTAGACAATATTCTAAGATTGAATTCATTTATTTATACGTGCCGTCCTGTATTTGCAACCTAGGTCAGAGACACGAGTTAGATGTTAAATCTCGAGTATCGCATAAGCGGGATGAAGAAAATTTAGGATTTCCTCTTTTTGTCTTCTAGAGGAAAGTTTGTGATAAGAAGGATAGTACTACTTGAAGGGGATAAAGGTTACAATGAAAGAGTATGCGAGAAACAGTCAAGGGTATATCGCAAAAACCCGACACGTGAACCAATTTAAGTTTTAATAAACTTTTAACGTTATAATAAAGGTTAACATAGAAATGAAATGAAATTTTTCTCGCGTTCTAAGAGTTTACGGAGATTCAATTTACGAAATATTCAAAATTGTATCTATACTTCTCTTTTCATCTATGTAATCTAAAAATTGATAAGGTAAGATACGAGTACCTTTAAGGGACTTAATAGAAATAATTGTGTAGATACAATCCCACACACACAGCACCCACCCACACACATACATATGTATAGTGTGTGCGTATGTACGTGCATATAGAATAATAAATTTGCGAATATACGTCGCGGATAATTATTTTTCGGTCGTTTTGTTTATTTTCGTAGTAGAGATAAAAATAAACAGATTCCGAACGATATACGCGTTAACTTCGGATTTTGGTATATTTTTATTTATTATTATTTTGTGTGTGTGTGTGTGTGTGTGTGTGTGTGTGTGTGTGACACAATTTGATTCCGTGCAAAATCTTGGAGGTTATTCGTATCCATATGAGCAATGAGATAGGTGATATTTAGTAATAGTATCCAGTTCGTTAAGGGAAAAGGTAAGAAATATTGACCATTACTGGATAAAATGGCTCCTGACAGTGGTACTAATACAGTCAGGAAAAATAATAAATCAGATAAAAATAAACGAAACACAATAATAATAATAATGGCAATAATAATAATAGTAATAATAATAATAATGGTGATGATGATGATAATAATAATAATAATGAAAATAATAATTTTAAAAATAAATCAAATCAAATATAATAATAATAATAATAATAATAATATAGGGGCGGCAGTGAAGGATAATAAATATGGTAACAAATATTGATGATAATAATTGTAAAAAAAAGAATATTCGAAAAAAGAATGAAAAAACAACTTTAAACTTTTCGGAATCTCTACCATGAAATGACATTTTTGAAGGTCGAAGTATGTAACGTATCTCACTAGGAAACCTTTACGGTCCTCAACTGCTCCTATTATTCGATACATATTCTTGGCATGCTATATATACGTATACATATTGATATATACATATAATGCATCATATATATATGGCCGGCTAGAACCCTGAATACCATTACATCATGGCCGGCTGAATAATGTAATTATGGTTTCAGAATCCCACGTGTTCGCTCAAAATTTGTAGTATAATGTTAATGAATAAATTCCCTGCTTTTCATCAAAAAATATTTATACGGATGACCTTGTCGTCTCCTTTAGTCTATCGGCTTGACCGTGAATGTAGAGAATAATCTATACATATATGGATTGTGTTGCTAAGGTATATGTACGCTCTTAAGATATATATATATATACATGCGCAACCTAGATGTCGCTTCGATTGTGATCGATTTACAGATACTCGTGCGTGCAAAATGTGGGAATAATCGATCTTCCACACTTATTAATGCCGGTCTGATGGCTGGCCGAGAATATACGATTCGGAAATTAGGATCGACTTATTCTTGCTTCCATGGAATTTGGCGGATAATAAAAAATTTGGGGAATATTCTTACTCAATTCGGAAGTATTTTTGTTATCGTCTTGTTTAAACAATTCCGTCTACTAATTCGGAAATAAGTACGAAAATCGTTTCGATTTTTTATTTATATTTTCTTAGTTCTTACTTGTCTGGAAAAAGTTGCTAATTCAAGATACCCGAATGAAATACAACCCTACAGGAATATAGAAAAACCCAAATTCCGGGACAACCTTTTCTTTGTAAATTCGTATATAAGGTGGTCAGAAAAATTGTTGAGATTAGTTCTCTTCCTTTTCCTCCACAACACAACAGTTTTATAGTTTATCATTTATTCCTGGAAATTGTGCAACCGGCCAAATTTGCGTTTATATACTCTGGAATAATAAGGAGTATGTTTATGTTATTTTATCGCTTTTTGTTAATCGTACGATATTTATTATCTATTACCATCGTCTGTATGAAATAAACGACCTCACCGACGTACAAAACTTTAATTTACATAATTTGAATTTTAATACGAATTAGAATTTTGTCAGTACTTTTTAACAGTACGAATATTTTCCGACGAAATTAGTAACGCATTAAAATTTACTTCGTTCAATTCCAGCATTTTTTAAAACTATATTCAGATTTATTACGTATAATATAGACCTTCTATGTTTAAAATAGCCTTTTTGGAGCTGTAAGATGAAAGTGTTAATTTCTAGCGATTGGAAGAATAAATTTCTAGACAGACATCTTAAAACGATCTCGGAGGAATGACGTCACAATTTACTCCCTGTTTTAAAAGTAAATTTTCCATTAAAAACAAATAGCAATAATCGTAATAATTTCGAAATTTTTATAGTATCAAATTCCTAAAAAACGAAGTGTGATACGTACACGTACATATCACGATGCGCTTATATCTTATCCACTACCGGATGTAAGCAGTCCCAATTTTTTCCCCAACAAGTATAGATCGCAGTCTCCCTTCATCCAACTCTGACCATTCATCGGTATATCATGCTACGAGTGTTTGGCCGTTTTCGAATCTTCGTTATTAGTTTTTGATCCTTCTTGCTACATCTAAATATGTAAATTATGTCGATTGAGATAAATACACACGTAACGATACTACGAATATGTTTAACTGGTTTAGTTAAAATGTCCTTTATTTGGTACACAGATTTTAAATTGCGTATTTTCATAACAAGGGACATTAACGTTTAAATCATAAAACAATTATATAAAATTATCTAAAAAATATATATATAAAAAAAATTACGTGTTATATACAAAACATTACTTTATGTTCCGACCCGTTCGATTCATTTTCTCGAATTATTTTACAAATTATAATGTGTAATTTTGCGTTAACAATCGTAATGTGCCAGTTTTTTTTTTTTTTTTTAAAATCCTTTTCTCATCAGGTACTGACAATTTTATGTCATCAACCGGATGTTGTTTCTTGAGAACGCACTTGACTTCTTGAGAATATGCCCATTAGCAAGGTCTCAATTTATTTTGAAATGGCTATAGGCTATATCCAATCCATCATCGTTCTTCTTTTCAATCTTTTGACCTTTGTTGGTTTCTTCAACAAATTATCTGCTAGTGGGTTTGTGTGGTACTGTAGTCTCCATATATGTTTTTGAATCGCTTCTTGAATTACCTCGTCTATGTACTTTATATTTAGATCTACATGTAGCGTACGGTTTGAGACGTACCACGGTGCTCCTACAATAGCACGTAATACCCTGTTTTGATACGTCTGAATTTTGTTAACTTTGCTTTTGGACGCACAGCCCCACAGCTCCACTGCGTATAGCCATACAGGTTTTAATATTACGTTGTACAGTAGTAATTTGTTTAAAGTATGAAGTTGTGAATGTGGACCAAGCAACCAGTACAGCTGTTTAGTTTTTATGTTCAACTCCGTTTTCTTCGCTCTAATATGCTGAGCCCATGTTAAAGTTTGGTCTAGGTGAACTCCTAGATATTTTACCGCTCGACTTTGTTCAATTTTCCTACCTTTGATAAAGATTTTATATCTGTTGCGAACAATTCTCCTTTTAGTAAATATAATGTGGGTACTCTTGGACTCGTTTATTGTCAATTTCCATTTGCTCGACCAATTTTCAATTTCATTGATTGCACTTTGCAAGATTTTATTTGGTATTTGCGGAAGCTTATGTGAGGCCATTATTGCCCTGTCATCAGCAAATGTTGCTACACTCGCATTCCTTGGTACCGGTATGTCATAAGTGAATATCGAGTACAACAAGGGACCAAGCGCGCTTCCTTGGGGTACGCCCGATTTAATTTTTTGAATTTGAGATTGTTCATTATTTACTATGACTCGAAAGTATCTTTCGTCTAGATAGGATTTTATAATATTATAATATTGTACTGGCAGGACCCTTTTACATTTGTATAGTAGACCAGTGTGCCAGACTTTATCGAACGCTTGTTGAATATCTAGGGAGGCCGCTGAGCAGACCTCCTTCTCCTCAAAAGCTGTTTCGATTTGATTAACGAGCCTGTGGACTTGCTGGACTGTTGAGTGGCCAATTTTAAATCCAAATTGGTGGTTGGGGATTATTTTGTTTTCATCAATGAATTTTTGAATTCTTTTCTTTAAAAGTTTTTCAAATAGTTTAGCCAAAATTGATAAGAGTGATATAGGCCGATAGGACGACAGTTTTTCAGGGGGCTTTCCTGGTTTTTGTATCATAATCACATTTGCGAACTTCTATAATAACGGAACGTATTGTATTCGCATAATTGCATTGACGATATAAGTTAGATTCATTAATGCTTTTTGCGGAAGTTCTTTCAGAATTTGACCCGTTATGAGATTATTATCCTGGAGCTTTATTTTTATTCAACTTCATTATTTCCTCTTTTATTTCCTTCGGTGAAAACATCTTTATTTTAGTATCAGATTTACTTGGTTCCTGTTTTAAATAATTTTGGATATCATCCTCAATGACAGATTTAGTTCTTTCTGTTTGAAAAGTGTTGAACAGATGTACTCCAAACAACTCTGCTTTGGTAGCATCATCTGTAACCCAATCTCCATTTTCACTTTTTAGTGGGTTATTTCTAGGTTCTGGCTTGTTACAGTAGCGAACCGCTTTCCATAATGAATAATTACTTTCCTTTGATGTTGTTAAATTAGAAACAAATTCATTGAAGGATGTGTTCTTAAATTTTTGTAGAAGATCTTTGAGTTTTCTAGTTTGTCTGTTTAAACCGTCTTGTCAGCTGGACTTCTTGACTGCATCCAGCGTTTTCTTAACCGTATTTTGATTGCCGCTTTTTTTTTTATATAATCAGGAAAAGCCTGGGTTTGTAATGGTTTTTGAGTTGGTGATGGAGTACTTCTGCAGACTGCTTGTACCACTTGAGTAGAGGATAGGTTAACACTATCGTCCAGTTCTGTCTCTGTTTTCAATCTGACTGATAGATTTATATTTTTATCTAGTAGATTTCTGAATGTGTCCCATTTTGTGTTTCTGATGCTTAGTGCTGCTTTATGTTCCTTCAGCCATACCTGTTCATTTATTGATAATGTAACGATTGAGTGATCAGAAGACAGGGAAGTTAAGTCGTTGGTAATTTTGATATAATTTTTTGCTATACCTTTTATAATATAAAAGTCCAGCAGGTCTGGTGTTTTGTTTTGATCAGATGGCCAGTAGGTGGGTAAGCCTCCTGAGACTGTATCACATTTTTCCGTGTAATGTGCCAGTGAACAGGTCAATCGAAAACAGTCATATAATAAATTAAATTTCACGAGTCTTTTCCCTTTAATCCCTTCGGATGTACATTATAAAATTTTGACACGAAATTATGAATCTTATACACAGCTGTTTGTGATATATATATATATATATATATATATATATATATATATATATAGTTTAGCAAAACAAAATAAAATTGAAGTTAATCACTAAAAAATTTTATTACACAAACACGAACACGAAGCTTTTCAACTATTAAGTCATTTTCAAGCTATTGTTCTTTAATGGAACCTGAACCAGGTCGGGAGATTGAACAATAGCTTGAAAATGACTTAATAGTTGAAAAGCTTCGTGTTCGTGTTTGTGTAATAAAATTTTTTAGTGATTAACTTCAATTTTATTTTGTTTTGCTAAATTCATAAAATCACTACTCTCCAATACATCAACATTATATATATAGTGTTGAATATATTGGATGGTAGTGATTTTATAAATTATAAACCAAACAAAATTATAACACAGTTTAATCACTAAAAGTTTTTTATTGCAAATCTGTTAGTGTTTAAGTTGTGTTATGATTTTGTTTGGTGTATATATATTATATAATACCGCTTTTTAGGTGAACTGTAATTTCGTTGTATTTATAAAAATATTTTCAAAATTAAAACATTTCACGTCAACTAGGAAGTAGAAAATTTGTTCGCATTAAAATTTTACGTACCGTATAGCGGACACGGCGACTGAAAGGGTTAGGTACAATAGTTGAAATGTATAGCGAATTCGCTAATATATTATAGCGCCCCCCAAAAAAAAGGACAGGGATATTTTCCAAGAAATAACAATTAACCTGATCAAAGATTAAATAGATATACATACATATATATCTAAACGAATATATATATATATATATATATATATATATATATATATATATATATATATGTAAAAACATATATATTATACAACCAAAATATTACGTTCTGAACTCAATGACCTTCGGAAGGTAATACTCCCAGCACTTAATAAATTGATTTCGATAACACTTAAATTATATATATATATAATTAGATTTTTAAATTATATGTATGCACACATATATTGCAAATCAACAGTAACCACTGGTTATTATTATCATTATTACTGTGCTCGTTATAAACGATAACTATTAAAGGTTCTCTTTTATTTGTGCGCTGCTGTAAAGGAATCGTTACTCTATTAGAGCCGACACTTTAAGGCATTAACTGGAAAAACTCTATATATCCATTTTTTCGCAGAAGAAACTTCCAGGAACGTGGTCGATTTTTATAATTCGGCGTGGTTATTTGAATTTCGCCACCTTTGTAACCAGTTAGTTATGGTCTATTACTACCACGCTTTATTATCGATTATTATTATCGATTATTATTATTATTACGATCGCTGTAATTATTCGATTACTATTACTAGCCGAAAACTAAATTGCGTATCCGCCTACAATTGCTCCCAACCGACAATATAATTCCTCGAAATAGAAAACAAATTCCCTTTGTACTCTAGAACAAAAACCCCTTCGATCGATCGTTAAGATTAAATCAAGCGTGCCTATTATATATATATATATATATATATATATATATATATATATATATATATATATATATATATATGTATATATATATATATATATATACGGCTAAAATTTTTAAATCGATTGCGTGCGCGCGCGTGTGTGTGTGTGTACGTACGTATGTCTTCGTCCGATAAACGCTGAAAAAGCCTCTGCGAATGAAAAAGACCTAAAAGATTTTCTAGTCCATCGATTATCTTTTGGTTCTTTCGTCGGAGACACCGACCGATCGACAAACCGATCGACCGGGGTTAACGAAATCGATCGACGATTTAACGTGTGTATTTCTCCGGCCGCGCGACGTTATAAATACTACGTTATACAATTACTGTTATTTATGTTTTTTTTCTTTTTCTTTTTAAATAAGAAAGAAAAATTACAGAAAACAATCCAAACGCCGGTAGCTAACTAATTGATTAATATTTTACAGGTTCGTCTGGAAACAACCTATCATTAATAGGATACCTAATCGTGAACTAGTGTTTATTTTTCAATTCGAGCTGGCTAACAACCGACGAAGAATTTGATTTTCGTGACTTCATGGTTCCGACGATATTTCAGTCTGCCTGTTATTTCTCCCTGTCTCGTTCTCTAATATATCAATATATCAATATATATATATATATATATATATATATATGTATATATATATATGTATATACATGTATATATAAAACTTGACCAATTGTTAATCACGTAAAAACAAAGATCACGAAATTTCCATTACTATCAAATTTAATATTCCTCGATTTTTCATTCTGTCTAGCATTTTCAATGAACCTCCTATTTACATTGTGTCAGTGTTCATTTTCAATCTGTTTATCATTCTATTCATCTATCTCTATCAATCTATTCATCTATATGCCAATTTATCTACTTATTTATTTATTTATCTATCTATTTCTATCAATTTATTTATCTATGTCTTTATCCTACATATATTTGTATCAAATTACCCCTTCTCTCTCCTTCACTATATATATATATATATATTTCTTTCTATCTGTTTATCTACTTACCTAAATACCTAGATACTTGTCATTTTATCTCTCCACGTATCTGCCTGCATGCCTATCTATCTATTTATCGATATATTTATTTATTATTTTACTACATAATGTTGTATTTATCTTATCTATAAATCTATCTACATATGTATTTACTTATCTGTCTATTTGTCTAACGAAGTTATTATCTATCTGTATGGTGTCGCGTGCTCTCCCACCCGCTCACTCTTTTCCTGTCTCTATTGATCTATCTATCTTTTTTTTCCATTTATTTATCTTTTTATCTATCTACCTGTTTGCCTACCTGTTGTATCTATCTACATATTTATTCTCTCTCTCACCCTCTCTTTATATATATATATATATACACACATATATATATCCCATCTAAAATTTTCTATACATATTTATTTACTTATTTGTTTATTTATCTAGCGAACTGCTTTTTTATCTGTTATGCGTTGTTTTCTCTTTCTCTCTCGCCCCCTCCATCTGTTCACCTGTCTATCTATCTATCTATTTAACTATCTATCATCTATATATCTATCTATCTATCTACCTATTTATCTATTTATCTCCGTATCTTTCCACCTATTTATCTATCGAAATAAACTTTGAAAAAAGGAGTTTAATTACAAACGGAGATAGAAATTAAAATTA
This sequence comes from Coronaproctus castanopsis, assembly GCA_032883995.1. Lineage (NCBI taxonomy): Eukaryota > Metazoa > Arthropoda > Insecta > Hemiptera > Monophlebidae > Coronaproctus > Coronaproctus castanopsis. The sequence goes on along the minus strand of CM065053.1, from coordinate 81,750,303 downwards.
ACGGAAAGACGTTACAGACGATGTTATATATGTGGGACAATTAGTTTCCTTCACTGATAGAACGGAAAAAGAGGTAAACCGAACAATAGCGTTAGGTTGGAAAAAATTGTTGTCATTAAAAGAAATATAAAATCTTTATAATAAAATAAAATTAAATTAAAAGAAATATTTGGACTCAAGTTAGATCGTACTTAAAAAGAACAAATCTTTAACACATGTGTCCCTCCCTACCATCACTTATGGCGCTCAAACATGGTCATTGACGAGTAAATTGTGTAAAAAAATACGAATAGCTCAAAGAGCAATGGAAAGAAAAATGGTTGGAGTAACTAGGTTGGATAAGATAAGTAACAAAATATTAAGAGCCAGATCGAAGACGGAGGACGCTCTACAAATAATACGTGAAATGAAGTGGAATTGGGCTGGACTTGTCATGCGGTTGAAACCGAACAGATGGGCCAGCAGAAGCACGGAATGGTTACCATTAGACCAGAGAAGGCCGAGAAAAAGACCAAAAACAAAATGGAGCGAAGATATCGTCAATCACGCAGGAAAATTTTGGATGCGTAAAACTCAAAATCGTCTGGAATGGAATCAATTGGGGAAGAAATATGTGAATGCTTGATTGGAGGAGGCCAATGCTCGACAACGGGCTCAAATTTCCTGTTTTAAATATAGTGTACTACATAAGATTTATTGTATAAGTAATAAGGTTATAATACATAGAATATTATACATGGATATGTTATAAATAATGGAAATAAAGGCTTTTGTATTTGTATATATATATATATATATATATATATATATATATATATATATCTGTCTGTCTATTTACCTACCTACCTATTTGTCTACGCATTTATCTATTCATCTATCCGACTAACTAGTTGTCTACAAATTTATTTATTTACTACCATCTATCCATACATCTTCTATCTGTCGATCAATTTATTCATTTACTTAACAATCGAATTATCTACTATCTCTCCATTATCTTATCTCTGTTATGAGTAAATCTATTCAAATTATTATTTACTTATCTGGCAAAGTGCTTATTTATCTGTCTGTTTATGTGTGGCATCCTTTCGCGCTCTTCCCCTTCCAGCTCAAACTATTTCAACGATAATCATAATATATTATTCTCCTTTAATAGTTTTCAATTTTTATAACAAGGCATTCGCCGTTCAAAATTTCTAAATCTGCGTAATGGATTTCCATCATATTTTACTATTTTCTCGATATCGAGTTGAAAATTCACTCCCTGGAAAGCGTCGAAACAACTATGGCGCGGCGGAGAAGCCAGCATCGGACATACAGCCCTTACACACGATCATCTCCTCGATCGAAAGTACGCCCATCGTGCTGCTTATTGAGGCCACTAATCTACAACTGTCGTCTACATTCTCTATAAGTGATTTGCCCTCAAATCTCATCACATAACCCGACCTTCTTCATTTTTATCCACTATCTCTGATAATCCTAACATGATCGATTATACCTTCCAATTTCGGAAACGCATTAAACTCTTTTCTTCAAATACAAATATCACAAGCGGTGTCTCAGGCTACAGTAACAATTGGCACCGCTTAAAAACAAAAAAAAAAAGAGTAGGACGATTTGAACAAGATTATACATTTAAACGAACGTATTATAATAGGAAAAGAATTTAGGTTAAATCATCACGAAAATTTATATAATTTTAAAATGATGATATCGTGATGTATTATATATATAAGTACAAATCGACCTGGTTCTATAGTTGTACAAAAATTTCATTTTAAATGGTGGTGTCACGATACCTATATATATATATATATATATATAGGTAATGTTTATGTGTATTGTAAACCACTAGACATCAAATTATGTAATCGAAGTATACGTTAGTTGTAATCGTGTCGTGAGTTTGAGGATTCTCTACCTCCTTTCTAATCTTCTACCTTGTCTTTTTTTACAAGCTAGATTGTTGATTAATCTGTAGAACATAGTTTGAAACTGGTTTTTAGTATTTCCCTGCTCGGATTAACTATACATATATATAATAATAATAATAATATTTTTATCTTTTTTCGACATAACGGTACTGTACTAGTACGCGAAACTTTTCACTTGCGGTTTATACGTAAGAAGTACTACTTCCAGTATTTGAAAAAGGATACGATAATTCCGGGAGATAGCGAGATGCTATTTGTCTAGTATGCGGCAGAGATAGGAAATACTGTGTAACGTCTTTTTGACGCAGTGCACGGTACATTATTGCGACGAACGAAACAGGTGATAATATCTGTTACTTTGAACTATCGTTGGGTCTTTCTACCTCGCTCTTCTACTTTTCGTTATCAAGTGGCAACACGTTTTTTCAGTTAGTAATTAGGACGTCCTCTTTATAATTATTTTTATTTTTATTTTTTTTTTGGCTTTTTAAATTGTTATTCGTGACAACCGGAATATAAGGGATAGTACGAAAATTAGCTCGACTATAACAGTAACAGTAAGAAAACGGTGGTGCATTGTTATCGAATAAATTAAAAATGTGTAAGATATCTATTAACATCTCCCGAAAAGTGATAATGTATTGACTTCCATGCCTACAATATAAACACCCTTTAACCCTTTCAGTCACAATGTCCACTATATGGAACGTGAGATTTTAATGTTAACCATATTTTTTATTTTCTGGTTGACGAGTTCACCTAGGAAGCAGTATTGTATAATATAACCCGCATAAAATTTATAATTTTGTGTACACATTTTATAATGTATGACTGTAAGGGTTAAATTATTATTATTATTATTATTTTAAAATTTGGGTACCTTATGCTGCTACTAAGACCAGAGGCACGGAAGGATAATTATATTAAAGGAATAAGATTAGATAATGAAAGGAAGCTTATGAGCTTAGATCAAGTCCAGCAGCAAGACGATGGGTTGCGTAGGAAGGACATGATAACAGGATGTGAGGAATAGTAAGAGGGCAGCTGCAGGAATGACAGAAAGGTGCACTCTGGTTTAGAAATAAGTATTTATGGGTGAAAAGTGTACGCCCACTGCGTACGCGGAACAGGGCGACTTCGTGTGCACCCAGTTTGCCTTTGTTCGATCCGCCGTAAATTGCGGTAGTTTTGAAAATCTTGCAGCTGCTCGGCTATTCAGCTGGTCGCGTATCTGGTCCATAAAATTCGTTGTTGGAATTGGTAGGCTTGGCACTGGAGTTAAGATAGCGGACTCTTTAGCTGCTTTGTCGACCACATTGTTTAAACCTACCTCTTTATGCCCCGGTATCCACATAATTATGATTTCTTCTTTATAGGATACAGCCTGAGTCAACATTTTTCCGATTAAAGGATGTTGTTATTTGTGCTTATTCTGAAGACATCGAATAGAGCTGAGAGAATCGGTACAAATGAGGATCTTGCATTTGAGTTTCGAGACGGCAATTTCGATGGTGTAGAGAGTCGCATATAGTTCTGCAGTCAACACGCTAAACATCTCTAGAAGAGGACATCGTACGATATTATTACTTGTCCATATGCTAATGCATATATTTCGATCGTGTCGTGAGTACAATTACGATATACATATATATACACACACAGAATACGTAAAATCAGGTTACTAGTAGAAATCGATAATTATTAATTATACAGATAACAACGTTTTTTGACGGTTACACCGTTTTCAAGTAAAGAAAACGATAAATTATAATAAAGAATAATTTGAATTTTGAAAACCGATATGCCAGATTAGTTGTTAAGAATTATCCAAGCGCATACCAAGATACCGCATAGAATCAGCTTTCCTCGGAACGCATAGTGTAAATAATACACGAATGGATTTCTCGCTTATTTAGCATATAGTCTTCTACCGTTTAGTCCATTTATATACTGAATCAACTCTTCGCTGAAGCTCGTATGTAAGTACACACTGATTCTGGTCAACAGCCATTAAGGCAGTATCATCGGCAAAAGTTGCAGCGGTGATATTTGTTTATTTAAAAACGAAAGCTCAACAAATTAAGACTAAAGTACAGCAAATGTACGTACTGTATACGTCGTATACAAGTCGATCATTGGACCGATATGGACGTATGGAATTGCCTTATGAGGTTGTATTGCACGTTCCAATCGAGAAATAATGCAGCGATGTCAAAATATCATATTACGGATTTTGTCGATATTCGCGTGATACTCGTTCGGACCTCTAGATAGCTACTGTCGACGATGTCATTAAGAGGCTTACTAAATACGTAAGAAACGATTATAGGATTATGTAAATGTGGAAGCACTACAACTTTTAGATATCGGTTTTGATATCAGATATTTTAAAAGTAGGCATCGGATGGATTTAGTAATCTAATCGAATTTATTACTAGGTCAAGTCACCGGACTGAATCCAATTAAATAAATTATTAAGCATTATTTAAATTTTTAAATTTTAAAAAATGAAAATAATAACAAGAAGAATTAGAATATATTTTTGTATGTAAATCAAGCGTCAAAAGCAAGTCGTTGTAACAAATTTAGCTAAACCGTTTTAGCGACGCGATCTCCGAATCTTTGGTGAAATTAAAAATCGAGCATATCATCCCCGAGTTTACCATACAACTAAAGATGAGTTTATCGTTCATTATGAACGGTGTTGCATTTCAACGGTAATTGTAGATATAAGAAATTAAATAGGATAAAAATGGGGCATGGCGGATTCCGGGTATACGGTGTGCAATTGGGGCTTGAAGGAATTCGCCCGGTCGTTGAAAACCATTGTCAAACCTTGCGGTACGTTATGGATTTACCTATGAAAATATGTCCGTTTATTATTAAAAAGAATTAATAATAATAATAACAACAAACACATGTTTTTATACGCGTATATGTTTATATATATATATATATATATATATATATATATATATATATATATAATGCACATATATATATTCTCGTATGTATATAATTATGTACAAAATATATGTGTCGAGAACAGATACCTATTTGTTTAAAAAGAAGATTATACAATCAATGTACAAGTATTCTGTGTTGAGAAATTAAACGAAGAATGAAAGAAAATCCTCTAATAATGATAAGAAGAAATTTAGAAAATAATATGATGGTGCTCAAACAGCAAAAATTAATCGGACGAATACCGAAAATTAAAACCGAAATTAAAATTTTCGGGGAGGATGGATACGACGAATAAATTAAAGCATTAGCCTGCGCCACTAGAAAGTCATTCGATACATGTTTTGCCACCATCCGAATGGTTGACGAGATAATGATGGCGATATATGTATATATATTTTATATATATACACATATATCGATATGCGAGGGTATAATTATTAATATTATTAATGTGCGCAGAAATAAATCTATGTGTTACACGTTAAAATATATATGTGTGTGTGCGTGTGTTTGTGCTAGGATTACTACAGGCTATATTATTGTTTTTTCTTATTTTCCGAGCTACCGAATTTTAGATAATAAAAGTGAAATTTCCGTTTCTTTTCGAACGATTTATTTTAACGTATTAATAAAATTAATTAGTTGTATTGTATATTCAATGGATTCCCAAAATATGTTTTATATATATATTTATGTATATATATGTATATATGTATATGAATTATATATGTGTATGTATGATAAAGAGATTTCAGCCTGACAACATAATATCCGTTAGTATAAATTGGTAATTAAATTACGGATATTATATTGACAGGTAACAAGAAGGGTTTTATTATTTTAATAATTCATTCTGGTTCTCATTTATCGATTTTACGTATTTATATTCACGGGGATACCAGTATTCACGGACAGCCAGACTCGCATCTATCACACGAATATAACGCATAATTTTGCACACATACATAAACAGGTTTATCATCATGTTAGTGTTTTATATATATATATATTGGTTTTTGCGTAGGTACATTTTATGAAATTATTATATATATATATATATATATATATATATATATATATATATATATATATATATGTATATATGAGGTGTTGCGTGGGTACATATTATGAAGTGTATATATATATATATATATATATATATATATATATATATATATATATATAGCTGAGCGTTGGTGTTTAATTGATTTTGAAAATGTCGTCTCGAATGGGATTGATCATTTGATATAACTTTCACTTTCGATATGAGACAAGTTGCCACGGTTTTCAATGACAAAGTAGTGTAACACCAATTCGACAAAAAAATGGAGTAAAACCGATTGGTAAATTCATCTCCTCTTTTTTCATTGTAAATTACATACGTATATATTTTTTGCTTTTAATTTTGTTAGGACTCATAGGAGATTTTTAATGACTTTATGTTTGAAAACACACGTGTACATGTATAATATCCACGTTTATATGGGTTATCCAGTTCATTTCATAGAAATATTGTTTAAAATTTCTTTAAAAATTGTACAGTTTTATATCTACCGTGGTTATTAACAGTTCATTCTTGCCGATTAATTAATCGCCCGTTGGAATATATTTTTTTAAGTTGGTTAAGAACATTTAAAATTATAGATTATTTATTGAGTACGTAATGTTGGGACATGTTGGGATTAGGAAAATCACTAAATTTCTAAATGAAATCTATAAAAAAGGGCTACTGCCAGCAGATTGGTTAGAGTCGAGATTTATTACTCTACCAAAAACAACAAATGCGTATGGATGTGATGATTATAGGCTAATCAGTCTTATGAACCATGTCCTAAAAAAATTTTTCGAGTAATTCATAGACGCGTAATTAAATTAAGCGAAGAAAATTTTAAATTAGAATCAATTTGGTTTCCATTATGGTATGGGTACAAGAGAAGCCCTATTGTGTATAGAAACATTAATCCAAAGACAATTGGAGTTCGGAAAATTAGTATATATTTGATTTTATAGATTATAATAAAACATTTGATAAAGTACGGCATGTGGAATTAATAAAAACAATAAAGGATATAGGCGTAAATCAGGCAGTTATTAGGATAATACAAAAACTCTGTATGATAATCAACATGTAAGAATACTAATAGACGGACAAATTATCAGCACAAGTACCAAAAAGACGGGGAGTCAGGCAAGGTTGCGTCCTATCGCCGATACTATTCAATTTGCGTTCTGAGGCAATATTTGCACAATCCTTAGAAGGGCGTAGCGAAGGAATAAAAATAGGAAGCGAACGTATTTCAGTAAATTTGCTTTGCTAATGATAGGCACTCCGATCAGAAAGTATAACTACAAAGATTCCTTGATGTAGTGGCATTAGAAAGCACGAAAAAAGGAATTATTATAAACACAAAGAAAACTAGATTCGTGGCAGTCTCAAGGAAACCTAATTTAAACGAAAAGCTATTTTTAGATGCCAAAGAAATTAAAAAAACGGAAAAATATAAATATCTGGGCAATTGGCTGACACAAAATAATGATTCTGACATGGAAATACGAACTCGTATTGTACTAGCTAGAAATATATTTATGAAATTAAGAAGCACCCTTTGCGATCGGGAATTAAGCTTACAGATCAAAAATAAGTTACTGAAATGCTACGTATGGTCGGTGCTCTTATACGGAAAACCTGGACTATAAGAGAAAATATGAAGATATCATCATTTGAAATGTGGTGCTACTACCGAATAATGTGGAAAATACTTTGGACTAAAAAAATTGTAAATGAAGAGGTTCTAAAATTAATGGGAACCGACAAAATATTAATGATAGTAGTGAAAAAACGGAAGATAAGGTTTTTTTGGTCATTTTACGAGAGGAGAAAAGTACAAGCTACCACGAACGATAGCAATGGGCATGATTGAAGGAAAAAGGAAACCGGGAAGAAAATGTATATCGTTGCTCGATAATAAAAAAATGGGATCACCGGAATTAATGAGACAGAAGAATTGGTCAAAATAGCAACAAATAAGAACCGGCTACAACAGAATTCGATGCATGCTGATGGTTAAACAATACCAGAGTCGGGTTGTACGAGAAGAGGAAGAATGTGTGGAGTGTGTATATAAAGTACACATACTTTATGTTTAAAAGTGCCGAATGTAATGATTTTAAAAAAATAAACAAATAAAAAGGGAGATAAAATCACTAAGCTTTTTCCCCTAAGCCATTATCAAGTGAACATAAAGAATAACATATAAAAATATATATACAATTTATATAAATATATAAAAAATATTAATTTAGATTAAAATTTACGAAAATGAGCAAAGTGACAAAAAAAAACTATTGATAAAATAATCTGCGATAGCGAAACAACACAATCAACAATTGACAATATTTTTTTTCCTTTATTTTTAATTGAGTTTATGTTATAAAACCATTACTACTCATTGCACATATAAATTAATATAAACTAATAACAAATGAGTTATAAAATAGAAAGATAAATAACTAAACTAAGCCATACAAGGAAAATACACTATACGAGGATGTAAAGGTTACAAAATAATATTGGATTTATATATATAAGAGGCCAGTGCTATCAACATAAGAGGATTATTTAAGGATAGGAGGTAAATAGAGTACGGAGGGAAGATACCTAACTGTAGTAATATCTTGATTAGGGTTTCTCTGTGTGCACTATATAGATTACATGAAAAAATGACATGATTAATATCTGCCGTCAAACTACAGGACTGGCAAGTACTGGAACTAACCAGCCCTATCCGGTGAAGATGACTAGGCAGCAGATTATGTCCTGACCTAATACGAAAATTAGAAGAGAGAAAAATTTACGGATTGGTATTGAATGAGGAGGCTTAATTAGAAAGAGATATTGTTTGGGTAAACTTGTTCGAATTTGTTTATAGAACAATATTTTAAATTTATACATAAACAATTACACAATAGCCTGTAAAATAAAAAATAATTTGTCCAACGTAAAAATTATAACATTTACAATATCATTTTTAGTACGAATTCTTCGTCGAAAATTTATCATCGAATTTAATAAATTATTTTTATGTCTTTCTTTTATTATTACCATTTTTTAGTAGTTCCTTTTAAAAAAAAAAAAAAAAAAAATCTATTTCTGTATGAAAACTTTTATAATTTTTAGGTTAATATTATTGATTTTGTGTTTTATAATTCTTTACACTATATGAATATAAACGTTAAATCTCATTGTGAATTTTCTGCCTGTTTCTACTATACATTCTTTTTCACATTATATATTTCAATATTTTATTTTTTATGTTCATTCGATAGTGATTTAACATCCGAAAATCTTTGTAATTTTCATAAAGAAAACGCTTTAGTTATGATTGGGGCACCTGAAGGGAGTATTTTAAGTCCATTCCTTTTTATTACATATAATATATATATATATATATATATTAATGATATACCGACAATACCGGGGAGTTGATATAAATCTCGACGCTGATGATACTTCTTTTAATGGTATCATCTTATAGAATAGACGCAATAAGTAACAGATTATCGAAAGCAATAGATAAAATATTAAAATTTTTCTATTAGATATATTTTGAAATAATAATATTGAGTTCATATAAAGCTTATAAGATAATAGCATTTTTATTTACATTACATCTTAAAATAATATAGAATTAATTTAAAAAAAAATAACAAAAATATTTCAAACGAGATTTTCTTAATTCGCGAGATTCACAAAAGAAAGTGGTAACAGAAGGGAAAACCATATTATATTCCATTTTATGAAATAACGAACGAAAAAGTAATTAGAACCTGAAATTTACTCGGCACCAATCTGCCTCAATCGGATGGAATGGTTTCCCCCAAACTTAACATTTCCAAATTTGAATATTTGATCGAAAAATACTTTCAAATGTGTATTATTATATCTATATTTCAATATTGATGTTTGAATTAACTATGTACGAAGGTTATCGGGGTATTCTAGTTTTACCTAGTAAATATGAAATAACTCGAACGATGTTAATATAACTTTTAAAGCTAAAATTTTTCCAGAATTTTTTGCTTCTTTACTTTTTTGCAAAAATTACGAAGAAAAATGTTTCCTAATAACAGCCTTCTAACTAGCGGATAATCAAACACGGACTTTATTAGTAATCAGTGTTTACTCGAAGAGCAACGCGTGGACACTGAAAATACTTCTAATAAACAATAGACACATTCTCGGGATTTATAAATGCGAAATATTTCAAATTCAGAACTTTCACGAGCAAATGGGTGTGCTGAAGTTTTTAGAATGGTAGGTTTTGGCGAAAGGTCATAACCATAACACCGCACGTAATACGGCTTAGCTTATTGGTACATTTCACAGTTTCAATGAATTATATTACCATGTATATATGTGTATATTATATATGTATATATGTATGTATACGTACATTACATGTTTGCGCTTATATGTGGATGTCTATACAGGTATAATATGTTCACGTACTAGATATTGGTGTGCGTGTAAGGTTGTATATATATATTTATTTATATATATATATATAATATATACAGATGAATGTAGGTACGTAAAAAACTTCAAACTCCAATACTGGAATTTCAAACGAATACTTACGTAATCCATTTACCTTTATGCGTTTTACCCGATGTAGGTTCGAACTGGCCTCGCCCAACCGACTTCCATATATAAATAATTCATTGTACCGTAAAACTTTTATAGTCAATACCATTTTATTATTATCATATACATATATATATATATATATATATATATATATATATATATATATTATTTTTTTTTCAACACGAATACAATCAGCCAGCTTATTATAACCTTACTTATCAGTTACATGCGAATATATCCACTTTTATATATATATTTATCCGCATTATCTTTGAAAACTTAATTATTATTATTATCATTCTTTATTTAAATACTTTTTTTTTTTTTTTTTTTTTTAAAGATAGTCGCACATAACTATTCTAATTAAATTCGATAATTTTAATTTAATAATGAAAAATAGTACGTCTGAGTATATCTGCATACTGTAAGTCGGAAACTCTTAAAAACTTTATAATGACCGGTAAAATAAATATTCGGTAATAAAACGATATAAATAATAATAAAATAAATTAATGTGTTAATGTATAGTTTTTTTATTTATACATTCTTCCCCGGGAATGGGCGACAAATAATGTCCTTCCGAAGTTGTAACACCTACCCGAACAATAGTAGTCTCAGTCTCGTCTCCTTATTAGGTAATCTGCACGGGATTCATTCGCCATCCACAAGCTGCTTTTCTCGGTTAGATTGTAGTGTGATGTTTATATATGTACTGTCGAACGTTAATCTCACATCTGGCTGTATAATAATGTAATACGTATCACATATACACACATATTATATATATATATATAATGATATCTACTACATTAGTTGTGATGTAAGTAAAAAAAAAACCTGTACAATAATAATAACAATAAGAAGAAGAATCCGGTATTTTTATTTACATGAAGCGGGGTTAATCAACAACCTCGCTCCAAATAGTATATAACTAAACAAATAATTTAATTAATTAATTAGAAATATAATTAATGCAACGTTTTAATAGAATATGTCGAATTATGTTATTTTTCAACTTATCATCGTATAAATTAAAGCCCAGACAATAAATTTATAGTACGTATTTTTCGTTTTGAATTTGACCATAACAAATTTATGCACGACGATTCATAGTCGTCCTCTTCAACCTTTAATATTTCTTTTGCCTCTGTCGATGTTCTTTTCTTTCATCCGTCATGAGCCGTGGCGTAGCCAGTGGGTGGGTTTTGGGGGTCTGAACCTGAACCCCCTTCGAATCAATCTGAAAATAAGAAAATATATACTCGTTGTTAAATGCAGTTCTGCATTTGTTAAACCTATTTTGTTTTTTAATTTTCATTTATTTTATTTAAATTTCGTTGTTTTTGAAGTAAATAAATAGTTTTGTAATATAGGAGGTGCTAGAAGAATTTTGTAGAAAAACGCGAAGAATAGATTTTAAAAATTTAGTATTATTCCTTTAAAAAGTATAAAATCATTATTTATCGTTTATTTGTTCGAGGAATTTATTGTACTTTGTAATCATCTCCCTCTGTCCTCAATAACATACTATTAGCGTGTTCCAGTGACGTTAAATATTTCTGCCGTCTATCGCTTCTAATAGAATTACATATTTTCGACGTCTAATAAGTATAAAAATAACTCCGGTGAGTTGGATTGCTTTAACCTACTTGAGTTTTGGTTATTTACTTAAAGTTCAATTTAACTCGGGTTTACTGTTATAATTTAGTTTTGTTTGAACCCCCCTCTTCAACCAAATCTGGCTACGCCTCTGTTCGTGAGTTGTTTTTCTTTGAAATTTCTAAAATTTTCTATTTTATCCGAAATATTCGTTTATAATGAATTTCTCCTTCTTAGATCTTCATTTCGGTTAAATCTTTCTCGACTACTACAATCGCTAACAGACGCATTAATACCTAAAGATTACAAAAATTGTTTAAATTAACCAGTTTAGGGAGTCCTATCAAAGCAGCAAAAATGATTAAAGTGATAAAGTAAACAAAGAAAAAACATGATAAAATAAATAGCAATCGATAATAAATATGACCCTACTATAGCTGAAAAAATGTGTCGAAGAAATATTGTAATAAAAATACAGAAAACGATTATATATGTATATAAAAAAATTAGGTTCAATAAATTATGTAGTCGTAAAATAATAAAAATATTTAAGAAACACGATATAGATTTGACAATAAGAAATGTCTATTGAAATCAATCTATAACAATAAAACAAAATATAGAGATATACTAATAAATTCAGAAGTGTATAAATTTAATCGCAATCAATGTGAAAAAACATACGTAGGACAAACAAGCAGATAATTCACAATAAGATTTATCAGTTAAATTTATGTATATAAGAACAATAGTGAAAAATAATTACTTGGGATATATATAGTAAAGAATTAAAAAACATTATAATTATTATTAACTAAAATTATAAAATTTTACATATAGAAATAGATTATACTAAAAAAAAAAAATCGGTAATAATAAAAAAAAAGGGCGGAAATAGAAAAAAAAAGAGGGATAAAAATAGTTTATTAGAATCAATTTTGATGAAAAATTTTAGTTTTAAGAAGTATATTATAATTTTAATCACCTTTATATTAGACATAGATTGTATTCTGATAGGTAAAGGGTGTGGTTATGTGTAGATTATTAGCTATAAGCAGATTGGTCGAACGTGTTTACCACATTCATCGTCGGGTTAGTTTACTGCCACGGCTCGGTCGTTAATATTTTCTTGTATTTTATTTTTATTTCAAATACAAATATGGAGATGGCGGCATCTGCCGATGGTACAGCATTATTTTCGACAGATAATGATCCGGTAGCGGCGTCGGAAAAATCACAGCTTGGTTTGAGCGTCTTGGACATCTGGGCACAACAATGGAGGGTCAAAAATTAACTCATCCAAGTCAGTGCATGTTACATTTACTACTAGGCGGAACACATGTCCACTTGTTGATCTTAATGATCCGATTCCACAGGAAAATAAAGTCCGAAACCTTGGTACGTGGCTTGATCGCCGCTTGACCTAGAAGGAATACATCGAGATTAAAATTAAATAAATAAAACTTAAAATGCGAAATATGTACTGGAACATGGGCAACACTTTCGAAATACCTCTAAAATCGAAATTATTGCTATAGAGGGCAGTTATTAAAATGATATGTATATATATATATATCTCTCTGGGGGACAGCATCAATATCGAATATCAAAATAGTGCAACGATCCCAATCAAAATACTAAGGATAATAGCCAACCCTGGTATATACGAAACGAAAATTTGCATAAAGACCTAAAAGTACGAAATGTGCGCGAAGTAGTTCGGAATAGCAGAAACGGTTTTACTTGCATAGGTTACGGCATGCGGTAGATGTATTATATCATGTCAATGTATCTCGCGGATTAAACCAATGCACACCCTTAGATCTTTTTCACCGATTTGAATGATCGGTTCGGAGTGTCATTACTGAATGACATCTTCCATCCTGGTCATGAACCATATCCCAGTTGCTTATCGGCTACATCAGCCAGATTGCAATTGTAAATGTAGATTTTTTTTGAATATATATTTTTTATTTTTGTCCGTTTAAAAATTGCTTATATTCTTTTCACATATTAAAATGATTTTAAACTACTTTTTTATTGTTTGCAATACTTTGTTAAAGATTTGTTAATGATTACTTTATCGGTAAAAAAGGAACAAATTTAAAATCCCTACGTTAATGTATGCCGATTATAACCGGGATAAGAACTCTCAAACTGCTATACTGTAGAGTTTTATTGAACTCATCTTACATCGATCCGATGAGAGGAAAACTTCAAAAATCCGCGGTTGATTGAACACGCGAAAGGAAGTGCACTTTAACACTCCCGCAGTGGAAGACGAGATGCGCTGAACTGCATCTTATTCTCCTTCACTTCGACTATTATACCGGAACACGATACTGTTGCTTTATCATTGCGCATACGTAAATAAATATAAATATCGTATATGGTTTTATTTTTCATTCTGCGTAAACTAATCTCACGCGTTACCTAGGTGCGTATCATTTCCATATCCATCTGGCGGTTACGGTTTATGCGATGTTCCTACTACTATTACCATCACCACCATTTATACTAATACCACTTCGAATAATAATATTAATAATAATAATAATATATCTGTGCGTTTGTTATATATTCTCGATGTCGGTTAAAACGTGCTAAGTAACCGCGTTCTTATTATTTTCCTGAAGAAAGAGAAATGCACACATCCTTTTCCGATGTGGGTCGAAATTATGTATCTGGAGTTTGATGGCTATGAAATGTACACGTCTATCATAGCCGGCAACAACGATACAGGTATATACTTTTCTGCGGTTCATTCTAGACGTTCGGCTACTAATTTATATATATATATATATATATATATACATGCACATGTATAAAGCCTTTGTTAAAACTGTAAAACTTAAAATAAAAACTAAAGGCGAGTTAACACTGCCGAGTTTCTAAATAGACATCTTAAATTAAGTTTCCATTTTCATAGATCACGTATCATTTTTAAATTGTATAATAAGTCGTGTCCAGGCAACTTAACGTAATTGTAATATTTTCTCAACCGACACTCTGCAACTTGTACCGAATGTTGATTCGCGTCCATGACACATTCGTCATATTGCACTGAAGTCCTGGAAGTCTGTATTAAATGAGTCATAGACCGGATCTCTCAACAATTGCAGATTGAATCTTTTACATGTTTTCTCTTGTTCCGGCACGCCTAAAAAAAGCTCGTGTATTCGATTAACCGTCCTCCATATTATCCCGTTCTATTTAAGGCCTAGCATAAGGATTTCTTCTGCTCTTCTTATTCGAAGGTACTACATCCTTCGTCTAATTACTACACGTTGACGTTCTATCTATATTGGGTATTTCTTCGGTTACCTGTAAGAAGCTTTTTTTTTGTTGCAACTTGTCTGTACACTGGATGTCGAATATTCCGGAGTGGGTAATTAAGCTTGTCGGTATGTAATGCTGTAACAACAGAAATCGTAAAAACTAGATTAAGATAGATAATATGTATATTAGAATAGAAACGACTGAACGGAGAAATGTATATATGTGAAAAATACCTGTAATATATAAAACATTATTTGACAATTTAATTGTATAAATAAACAGTGCATCACAAGATTCTTCGCATGATAACCAACGCTAGATGGTTTCAACGGAATGAATTATTGCATACTGATCTTATATGATTAAGTTGGTCGACGAAGTTATTGCTGACTTTGCTCACCGGCATGAACGTAGACTCCAGAAACATACGAACCCGGAAGTATCCATCCTCCTCAAAACCGGCGAAGACTCAAGACGCCTTAAACATCTTAAATCAAAGGACCTAGTCCTTTTGTAAAATATTATTAAATATGTACTTGTATGCTTGTGTATGTGTGCACGTGCAGCGCATGAACTTGCGTGTATATCTATGTGTTATATATAGGTGTGTGTGTGTGTTGTAAGTATACACGTATAAACAGTGTTTAGCTATTGAGCTATCTCTGTAACATATTAATAATCTCAGTTTTAATCATAATTATTACTTATTTAGAATATACTCTAAGATTGTAATATATATATATATATATATATATATATATATATATATATATATATATATATATTTTAACATTGTACCGGTAACAAGAACCATAAACAACGGTGATCACGATAAATTTGGTGCATTAAACTAACGTCTCAAATGAGACATTAGATTGCAATACAATAAAATAATTAATAAGTACGGATAATAATCAAGATATTATAACGCGAGAGTAATATGATGTGAGATAAATATTGATTAAAGAACGCCTTTTAGAAGTATTGAATTAATGTAAGTAATATAGTAAAGAAAATAATTCCGGTTACTAGGTAATCGGGAGAGCATCCCGGCACCACTTTCTATAAACTATTAAAAAAAAAAATTGTATAAACAAAAATATTAGTACGTAAAAATTTCTATCGATAAGAAAATCGATTAATAAATAAATCGTTTATTAGTTAAGAAGAGAAACAGAGCGAATATTCGTATTAATATCTTGTAATATTTAAAAAAAAAATAGAAATAAACAAGATGGTAAGTGATAGCGTCTGGAAGACCTTTTAATTTATGCTATATATATATATATATATATATATATATATATATATATATATATATATATATATATATATATATATATATATACAGACCTTATGCATACATATAGATATACATACATATAGTGAGTGTTTATGTATATATGCATGCACATACAACAAACGTACGTATGAGTACAGTACATTTTAACCGGCTTTTGGTTCATGGGTTAGACGTTAATTCTGTAAATATATATATATATATATATATATATATATAATCTGGTTTACATAACCCGCATTTCGAATTAGTTCGGCAACACATCATTGAAAAGTTTGTCACTACAGAAGTTAAAAGTGTGTTTTTTTCATACGTAAAATATTTCGCCTACCTTTAAATAAACGTATAAAATTATAACTAAGATTCAGTTTTTATGTCCCATTCGGTATGTTTTCTGTTTTTTGTTTATATTTAGATGTGTCCTTACATATTTATGACTTTATAGTAAATAAAATATATTTTGAATTTCATTGTTAAATACTTATACACTGGTATTCGTATACATTAATATATATATATATATATATATATATGTATGTGTGTGTATATGTATGCGACATGTATAAAATGCAATTGACGATTATTATATACCAGCATCATATAATCGTGAAATCTGTTCTTAAATTTATAAACCTATTTCTCGTTATTCTTCCCATTTCTCCCTCACATTATTCTCTCTCTCTCTCTCTCTCTCTCTCTCTCTCTCTCACTGTATACAAATATATATATATATATATATATATAACATAGTATAATATGAAATAGAATAAATTAAGTAGAAACTTTTAATGCTATATATATACCTCGTCAACTAACGGTTGACATTTCAGGGTTATCCTTTCACGTCGCATTGTAATTTTAGCTAGTAACCTCGTTTTTCGTGTCTTCCGCCTTGCTTCGTAATTTGCATTAGCCGCTATATATAGATGGAAATTCGTTTTTTTGAGCTGGTATATTAAATAGCTCCGATAATAATAATAATAATAATAATAATAATAATAATAATGATAATAATAATGTAGACGGATGGTATTGGTGAAAAAATAATCGATAATTATAAAAGTGACAATAGTGAAAAATATCCGGGCATGCAACTTCTTACAATTCTTATTTATTTTATAAATTTCAAGGAATAATTGAAAATTTAATTTCGTCAACTATTTCGAATGCTTATTAATTATTCGGTCATTTTTCGTTGCTCCTTTTTGCTCGGCCTTCAGTCTTTGACACACGTTGATTATGTTTTGACATTCCGTTTACTCGAGTCTTTTTAAATGGTACGTGAACTGTTATTGCTGACTGTTATTTGATCGACCTAGAATAATGCCCGGTTTAATAGGGGGAGCTATAGGTAGCTGCAGCTCGGACCCCAAACCGTTGAGAAACTTTTTTTTTGCATAACCGCGAAATTTAAACAAAATCGAAAAAATCCAAAAGCTGTTACCTCCAAAAACGCTAAACACACATAACCCAACTCGTCATTTATCCAAAAATCATTAACCTAAAAATCGTAAACCCTAAGACGTTAAACCAACGTAGCCTAACTCGCTGTTGAGCCGAAACTGTTAACTCAAAAATACCCATAGAACTCAACTCACGAAATGATCGGCTGAATAAAAAATAAAAATAAAACTTTTTTGGTAAGTGTCAAAATATTATAAACTAATTATCTCTAGTACTTTACTTATTTCATATTAAAAGAAATGTAAAAAAAAATATGCGTAAATAATTATTACATGATTTACTTTTAATTTTTAGTGTTTAGAATAATTAAAAAGAAAAGGTTTTACGATTTTAATTCGTGATTTTCGGATTAATGACGAGTTGGGGTATGTGGGTTTATCGTCTTGGAGTTTACGGTTTTGAATTTATTGTTTTCGAATTAATGACGAGTCGAGTTATGTGGGTTTAATGTCGTGGGGTTTACAGTCTTCGGGTTTATTGTTTTTTCCTTTGTGTACGTTCCCTGACAAATAATTAGCCTCGGGTTAATGAAAACATTAATCCGGGCCTATTTAGAACTTTTTCTACAAATTACTTATACAAAGGCTCAAGAATGTTCTACATGTATGTAAGAAGTATTTTTTGGTTTTCGTTCAGTAATAGTATATTTATTTAAAATAACAAATTTACATTATGAAAATTTAAGTAGCAATCTGATTAAATTTAACGTCACTACGAATTCTATTTACGAAACATTCTGTAATAACTATAATTTTAAATGTTAATATATATTGATGAAATAAAATTAACTTTATTATCTTCTTAATATGATAATGTATAATTTTCTCTATTTCTTATTTCTTCGATGTCTAACTTATAAAATACGGTTCATTCGCTATTTACTAATTCCCGTTACTTTACAATCGTCCCTTTGCATTTACAAAACCGTATTCGCAAAATTTTACGCCATATTCTGTTTCCACTATGCCAAAAAGAAAAAACCTCTTAGATAACTTTAAAACTGCCGTTAGTAAAATATTACGCGTTATAAAATTTCGGAACGAAACGATTATTATCGAGAGAGTCTATCGTTCGAATTAGGAAAATATCGAACAAATCCGTTATACGCATTATGAATTCGATATTGCTCTAAATGCTTTTAAAGTTTTGCTCTTTGCGCAAAGAATAACAGTACTTTATAATGCGCGCACAAGTGCATTACATAATCTTATTCTTAATATGCTACAAAAAATCAGCGAACATTTTGCATTCTTGGAAAGAAATTTATACAAAAAACGCGAAAAAAACAAGTTATTAAAAATGTCATTTGCCTAAAAGTAGGTTTATAGCAACTTTGGGAGAAGACGGAATTTCAAACCCGGGTAAATTGTAATATAAACTACATAATTACGCGCAATCATCCATTCATCTCTAACCCTTCTTAACACTTTCCATTTCGAATTTTTCAGAATGACCGTCAGTAAATCGATGAAAAAATGCAACTATAGTTTTTTGCAGCATTCTCATTGCTCAATTGAGCAACCCTGGGTGGAATAACTAATGCCCATTCCAAAAAAAACAACAAAAAATAGTTCATTTTAGTCTGCGGAGCGCACAGAAAATTAAGGCCGACACAACGCTAACGAGGTTACAGCGTATTCCCCGTCAACCGAAATAATTAAAGAATAAATTCTAAACTACTCGATCGTAAACCAAATTGCGGACATAATTTAACATCCTACTGTTTAAAAATTTCGATGATCAAAAACGATAGCAGAACCACTGTTTTTATTTACATATCCACGGATACTGGAAATCGGTATCGTGCACGATGCGATGTTAAACACCTCGTAATAATTATGTAATAATAATCGATGTTAACAATGGACGATGAATGTAAAGAATTCCCACGCGTTGGTTCGTTTTAATCACCCATTTGGATAAGTGCGATGGTCATAAAAATACACGCGAGGTCGACCGTGTTCTAATTTTCGGTACCGTTCGAAGGTGATAGACACAAAACCAGAAGACAACCTCGAAATTTTTTTCTCGTTATCCGGTAATGTTCATAGGTTTATTCCCGGTTACGAACAGAAATTAACCGCCTTTTACAGATTGGTGGGATCGAGAACATTACATTGGCACCGGATTAGTTGACGTAAAATGTCAAGTGAAAAGAACTCCTCCCTCCCCGTTGTAAATGAAATATTCCAACACTTTCTGTTAGAAATTGGTATCAATAATTCTAAGAACTATTTTGGGAAATAAAATATCCCGCAAAATATTTATATACGCGTGTACATTTCATTCGCCACGACGCTCGTATCCTAGCTTTCTCGTCGCCCGTATTTATATTTTGTGTCCGTCGTCTGATATTAGTCATGTCGATGCCCGCTGTTTCTTGTATACTTCATTACCTTTTGAAATTTTTTTACTTTTGATAACCATTTTTTTGCAATCGGAAGCCGACTATCAACCATCCCCTAGTTAATCGTCACGTAACTCTCGTTGCATATTGTTAGCACCTTGAATGTTAGCGCATTCCATAAAAGTAACTACAATTGGCTTTAACAAGAATGTTCACTTTTTATCAGTTTTATCTAGTTAGTGTATTTTAAATCTCAATGACGCTACGTTTGATAAATTTATATAAACTGACTGTAACAGAAGACAATGGGTCAGAAACAATTCAATATTCACAGGTAAATAGCACTGTGCAAAATATTAGAGAACAGCTCATTTCTATGCTTTAGAAATTTCGGACAAACCCAAATTTTGATGCTCAATACAGTCGTCTACATGGCACGTGTCACATGTACTATCCGAAATTATGCCTAATTTAGCAAGATGTGAGGGGGAAAGATTATACCCAGTATAGTCGAAATAAAGTTGATATATATATATATATAATACCTCGGAAAGTTCTGGTATAATTGAAACCATGGCTTACTGGAAACCGTATGTACCAAAGCTAAGTATTTTTTCCCTTTATACTTACTTTTGGCGGTGTAGTACTGTTGAAAATCTATTAGTAAAGATTGTTTAATCTTTGGTAACATATCAAGTCTAATTCCATTTAATATTTTTCTAAGGGACACTTGATAAATTATAACGCGTTAATTTATCGACCACCTCGTTTCCGGTAATACCACAATGAGAAGGGACCCACTTAACTTTACTCTAGATCCACAATTATAAATCTGAATAACTATTTATATACATCTATGTATATGCGTATATAATATATATAATATGTGTGTGTATAACATGGATATACACCTATGTAATTAACATAAAACACGGGCAGTAGTCTTTTTGGCGTAGTGGTCTGTAATCTTATTTAGTTTTAAGCACGATATTATATTTTCTCTATTAAATTCTACACTAGTCTTTAATTTCTTCTAATTAATAAACGTAAATAATAGTGAATAGATATGATCGCTTGACCATTTTGACGACGGTTGAGTGAATTCGAATGGGTTGATCGACTTAGCGAGGAGAATAATGTTGCAATAAGAAACAGTGAACACGAGCGTTGTTTGCCGGTCAGTTTTTGAGTGTAACGTAATGGAAATCAAGAAAAACGGGTGTCCTTGATTGATTAAATTTATGTTCCTATAAATATGGTAGAAAAATACTTTACAAAAAATATATATATATATATATATAAAAGCACGATATACATATTGAAATTCAATGCTGGTTTGTCTAGTTTAAATTTAGCTTTGGTGCACTCTCGACAGTTCGGTAGACACTGTGGAACACACTATTACTACTACTACCTACTATTGCGTGAGATTTTTCTCAGTGTTCGGTGAAACAGTATTTACTCTAGAATCGTTCCCGTTATTATATGTATGTCATTGTATATATAAAGTAACGTTGATAGATATGGTTGAAATAGCGAGATCCGTGCATTCAGAGGAACATCTGTGATTGCAACGCTTGGCTACTCATCCTTAGCACGAAATTCTGTATATACCGTCGCATTATTAACGAAAAGTACTAGTCTAAAGAGGTATTTTTTATATGGTCGATAAGCCGTGTTCTATGTTACCTTTCACCGAGACTACGTACCGACTTTTACCAGTTTGCCGCCGTTCTTATTGTTATTATGCAGATATCACGACCTAAATTATATAATGAATTTTAAATTTCGATAAGACTCAAAAAACGCGTAAATTTAGAGTTCCAGTGTTCAAATTTTCGCTTTAAATTTAAAATTATTATAATTACCCTATTGCATCTGGGATAATTGTAAATCTAAGCGAATCCGCTATATAAAGTGTTTTTTTTTTAATTATTATTAATATTTGCTATAAGCTAAAGAAATCATCTAATAGTATTTAGGAGAAGGTGTCAGGAATAGCACCCACTGGTACACCCTGACCTTAGTTTAGGTTCAGGTATTTTCTACGTTTCTTACATCGCCGATGATGCAAGGGTATTTAGATGATTTTTCAACCTCAAAGCAAGGATCTACGCGTATTGCTTAACGAGTACAATGTTTAAATCACGCCGAATTATCTGGTTTCTACATACCAAGGTGCGTTCGTTATCGGCCGTAGAATTTTATTTTGACCAGTCTATAATTCTTACATTTGTCGGCTTTGCCACAGCTTTATAGCTGTATGTTCAGACGTGTCTTAGAGTCGCAGTATAGGTAAGACTAACCTGAACGCCGATAATTAATATGATCCTGGTTCCAACTGTCTTTATTCGAATAAATCGAATATTATCGGTGATTCGTGATCGCGAAAGTTACGTAACCAAAAAAAAAAACCGTTCAGCTTTTCTAATATACACACCTGTATAAAATATAACCGCCTGAGAGATCGATTGCGCCATTAGACTGAATAAAATTAGTTTTATAACAGCGATTTCCCACATTCATTTCTGAATTCTTTAAAATTAAACGCACATATCTATATAATAATAATAATAATAATAATAATAAACGCGGAAAAAACAAAAGCAATGATTAAGGAAACCGTACATATTTTGTATAGAAATTGATGCAGAAGCAAGTTCAGAGAAATATCTTAGTCAGATTATAATGATCCTCCTTTCTTCTCGTTCTACCCGATTCGGGTATTGCATAATTGTCATACATCGATTCTACTATTTGATGAAACAAACCTCGGTCTCTCGCTATTTCGGGTAAATCCGCCGCTCTCCTTTTTGATGTTATCCAGCCAACAGATCTTACTTCTCCCCTATTTTCTTCGTCCTTCTTCCTTGTATTATTGTGGTTTCCAAGAATTTCTCAAAAGATTGGCGAAAAAAATCATCTTCATCCGGGTTATGTTAAAGACATTTCGTTTTTGTAGACGTTTAATTTACTCCGAGTTGTCCACGAGCATAACTGCGAGAACATTATCATGTTATTCGAGAGTTTACGCGAGTACCATTCGATATCACTTCTGTCATGTACTCGATGTCCAGATCGGGATGTAGCGTTTTATTCGTAGGGGTGCATTCGTTATAGTACGTAGTTGAACGCCATTGGATTATTGATATGTTGCTCTTTTGCGCATTTTCCGAAAAAAATGGGTGCTCCGTAAAACCGGATTCGTTTCAGCATCAGACACTTATTATTAATTGACAACTTCGATTTCCTAAAAGTGTTCTATCATGTTTCACCGTGGATGCTGTAAAATTAAATTATTTCCTACTGGTACCGTTGCGTAATATTCTACCTTTAATTCTTCTTCAGTTCCGTATAACTTCTCTACAGTGTTATATGCTGGCCGTAGTGACCGGTGAAATTATATGTAAGTCCCATACATATGTATACATATGCATGTATATATATAAAAAACAAGATATATGTATATATCAAATATATCATATATATATATATATATATATATATATTGCATTACATGCATACACGCATGCATATATATACGATAGTGATCGGAATAAGGCGAAATTATATATATGTCTCATACATATATATAAATATGCATGTATATATATAAGGAACAATATATATATATATATATATATATATATATATATATATATATATATATATATATAGCATTATAACATATATGTGTATATATATATATATATAATATAATAAGCGAGATGCTATTAAAAGAACACTTCATGACTGTCATTTTATTATATTTTAATGCGCGTTTCATGTTTTACTTTAATAATAGCTAGTCGTCGGTGGGTGATAAATAGTTATAAAGCAATTCTGGAACACGGAGATAAAGAAGTTAAATTGTGTAATTAATCAATTTTCCTCGACTATTTAATCGTGGTACATTTTGAAAAGACATCTTAAACCATCGAGGGATATAAATGGCGCACCTGGATAATAAATCGTCGGCGGTTCAACGTTTTCGAAGAAACTTAATACGGTTTTAGAATTTAAATTGTATCATATACACGGGCTATTAAAATTTACCATTTGGAATTGTTCTAAATGCATTCAATTAAACATCCGTTTGAAATTTGACAATTACGTTAAAGATTTTTAATAGAAATCCGACATACGTTCGGCGCGCGATAATATATATGCTATACTTTGAGCGCGATCCAGACACCTTCCTATACACACGTAATATATATATATATATATAACCTATATATGTTCATATGAATACGAGTGTATGTATGTGTATGTATGTATGAAAGAGATTTCTGAAGATTTGTCAGTGACATTAAGAATGTATTCCAAAGAATACATTGTGCTTTATTTATTTAAAAATATACTTCAACACCTGCATACGTCAAGAAGAAAAATTAGCGTTATTGTGATAACCAAGTACAATAATTACCGTTCTAACCATGTATTCTATTAGGGAATCAACTCTAAAGGTCTGACATGCAAATGAGTTGTGGAATTTAGAATATATATATATATATATATATATATATATATATATATATATATATATATATATATATGTGTGTGTGTGATTGTAAGCGAGGGTTCGTGTGTTGACATTTACTTAGTTAATACATTTGTCAATACATTTATATATGTATATTATATATGTATATTATATATGTATATTATATATATATATAAATATATATATATATATATATATATATATATATATATATATATATTGGTTTTTATTTAAATATGGGCATACGTTTATATATTTTTTTGATAGATAGACATTAATGTACTCTTCTGAATAATGCTCGATCGTTGTTATTATTACGTTTAAAATATAATTATTGTTAATAAATTTGTAAATTCTGTATATGAAACTTTAGTTATATTTTAATGTTTAAATAAGTACATTCTTCTTCTCGTTTCGTTATCCGATCCGGATGTCGTGACCTTATTTGATGCAAGTTATTTATGTCTATTCTGCGCTAGATTCATGATTTGCTGTGTGTCTACTTTACATAACCTTGTGATTTGTTCAATGTAACGGCTCATCGGTCTATCTTGACTCCTTTTTCCATTAATCTTTCCTTGCAGAATTGTTTTCTCCAGCCCATTTGCTCGTATTACATGACCAAAGAAGCCTAGCATGCGTCTTTCAATGGATGGTACTAATTGTTCAGTGGGTTCGATTTTCAGTTCTTTTAAAACAGAATCATTTGTTCTGTGGGCTGTCCATGGGATCCTCAAGATTTTTCGGTATCCCTTCATTTCGAAAGCTTCAAGCGTCTTCCTCATCGATTTGTTAATCAGGTTTCTGAGCCGTATGTCGCTATGGAAAAAATCAACGTTTCAATGAGTAACAGTTTCGTTGTTTTAGAGATCTTATGGTTTTTCCATATACAGTTTAGTTTCCCGATCCAGACATTTGCAAGAGTTAACCGTCTCCTTATTTCTTCTTCGGATTCACCATTTTCTAATATGAACGCACCGAATAAATTAATTTATCTTTAATTTCAATATCTCGCAGCAAAGTCAGTGGTTGTTGGATTCTCTTTTCTTTATCGATGATAAGCATTGAACATTTATGTTTATTCAGTATTAAGCCAGCCTCTTTGCCGACCACATCTATTCTTGATAGTAATTCAAACATTTCTTGCTCTGTGCTGGCCAGTAATACAGTGTCGTCTGCAAATCTGATATTTGTAATTTTTTTCCCTCCGATAGATATTCCTCCTTGCCATCTTTCCATTGTTTTTCTTACAATCCATTCCCCGTAGATGTTGAAGAGAATCGGTGAAATAACCTTGTCGTATTCCTTTTCTTTCTGAAAATTCTTTCGATTTTTCGTTCTCTAGTTTAATGAAACCTTTATTATTAAAGTACAATTTTTGTATCAAATAAATTACATGCTTCCGTGTTCCCATTTCTAGTAATATTTGCCACATTTTCGTCCACTCGATGTTATCAAAAGCTTTCTGGTAATCTAAAAAACAAAGCAGTCCCGGAATGTTATATTCGTTGCATTTTTCTATTATTTGTCTTATATTTAATAGCTGTTCACGCGTGCCGCTACCTGGTACAAACCCAGCTTGTTCTTCCGAAATTTGTGGTAGGAGATAGTATTTAAGCCGGTCTTGTAATACATATAGTAATATTTTACTGGCATGACTAATCAATGCTGTTGTACGGTAATTTCCACAATCTTCTGTAGGGCCCTTTTTATGTAGTAGTACATATACTAATTTTGTCCACTCTTCCGGCCAGCTATACATATTAACCCATATATACATACATATACAGTATCAATACAAAATGTGATTAAACGTAAAATTAATTTTTCGAAGAACTTTCGAAATTTTGAACGGTTGCAATCTATTTAAATGTAATTTGCTAATTCACCTTACGAGCTCGTCGGAAGTGTAGAGAAATACTTCACTGGATATTTCTTCGAATATACACACACACACATACGAATTTACCGCATATATGATACTCGTGACATCGTTTAATTATCTTTATTATACGGACATATTGTCACGAGGTCCGCTATAAAGGTACGTGAAATTTTAACGCTAACAAAATTTTTAATTTTCCGGTTAACGCGAAATGTTTCAACTATAAAAATATATTCGTATAACTAAATTTGAATTATCTAGATATTGTATAATAAACATCGGTGTATAAAATTTATAATTTTGTGTCAACATTTTATAATGCACGACTGAAAGTTTATTTATACGCTTCTATCGTACAAGCGATTTTTTACTCTCCTTCTGAAGGAACAATTTGAAAAATCCTATTATCAACGCGTCGCGACTCTGTGAGAATATTTGAATATGTCGTAATTAATGTTTGTAAAAATAATTTCCATTTCGTATAGTCGAAATTCGATTTCACGACGCTCGTTTCGT
Source organism: Coronaproctus castanopsis (assembly GCA_032883995.1). Taxonomy (NCBI): domain Eukaryota; kingdom Metazoa; phylum Arthropoda; class Insecta; order Hemiptera; family Monophlebidae; genus Coronaproctus; species Coronaproctus castanopsis. The sequence continues at coordinate 81,722,855 of CM065053.1, read as the reverse complement.
AATGTAATTCCGGAGAAGGACCTACACGTATCTAGCACTCAACCGGATTAAAGTAACAAATAATTGACTTTTTTTTTAATCATTTCTCGTTTTTACGACTGAAATAAAAAAAATAAAAATAACAGTTAAATTAAAATCGTTCTTATAATAATTCTACCCGAGTGAGTATAATATAAGTTCACGGGTTGTGAGTCATATTGAAATACCACCGAGAAGCCGTCACAAAAATAAGTCTTTAATTTATTTTTCTTTGTTACTCGTAAAAAATCGGTTCCGTCAACACCTACCGTTCGGCTTTCTTCAATAAAAATAAAAACCTTTCCGGATAATAAAGAGGGGATTGTAGGAACCGGAGCAGCCACAGGAGTGATTGTAAAAATTCCGAATATAACAGCGCGTAAAAAATAATCGAAATTCTCTTTTGACCGGATGAGATTTAAAATATTACATAAATTAGACGAGCACGGAAAATATGTCCAGCTAACTGCCACACATACACATAACGAGGGAAACGCAATAATATTTTTATACATATATGTATATATGTATATATGTATATATATATATATATATATATATATATATATATATATATATATATATATATATATATATTGAGAAGGGACTGATACTTAACTTTAAAAATAGGATTAAGATAACATTCTGTCATGTACTATATTACATCACACAGCTTAAACGCGAATTATATTCCGAGTGAAGATTCTCCAGACGCCGTAAATAAAATCCAGTCGGAATTAAAGAATTTTCAATCGTTCTTTGAGGTTATTCTAGTATTTACGTAATTACATAAATACGTTTCATCGTAAATTGTTAGTATCAGAAAGTAAGATATTCGAGGAATTCGCTACTCGAGGTAATCCATTTCGTGTTAATTAAATTAATCGCCTAATATATCATTTCACTCGTCTTACAAACTAGAAGTCTTCTTCGGATGCTAGATTGTAGTTAAATTTTATCTTATGAGTAATATATAGAAAAAAAAAGTGGATAATTTATAATTAATTTATAATTAACTGGAGGTGTTTTTAAAGCTTCGTTTATTTGTAATTCGGACGAAAATTTAACCATTGTATAGTGAAATAATCTTGGTTATGAAATGAAAACGACAGTTAGAAGATGTTTATTATATAATTAAATTACAATTATATTACATTACAAAATATAAGATTATATATAATGTAATATAATTTTTCTTATTTTGTTTATTGTCCAGGTAAATTTTGTGTACTTGGCAATGTAACGTAATTATATAATAAAGATCTTCTTACCATAGCCATTCACACCATTGTTTTCATTTTATAATCAAGATTATTTCACTATATATATATATATATATATATATATATATATATATATATATATATATATATATATATATATATATATAATGTGCGTGTGTATGTACATTTATATTTATATTTATGTGCTTACATTTATATGTATACTTATATTTACATATATATGTGTGTGTATGTATTTGTACCTTTATTTGTCCTTATATTTATGTTTATATATTCGTATTTATATTTACATTAATATTTTAATCTATATTTATATGTTTATATTTTAAATTGATATTTGTAGTTATATTTAAGTTTGAATTGTAAATAACGTAAATCTGCCGACAAGCATATAGTTGGGGTGGGGAATGTAAAAAATTATCATTAAGGTATAGATAGGAGTGAAAGTGTGCATATATACAATGTTATTATTATAAGAAATATACGTTTATAAAAAAAATATATATATTTAAAATCACATTTATATTTTTATGTATATATATAGATAAATATATGTATAAATATATATATATATATATGTGTGTGTGTGTATATCTATATACATAAATTATCCAGAAGGTGATCCAGATAGATACATAAAATAATTTATTTTTTAAAGCATTTTCAAGAGAAATATTATTTTCTTGTAAAATGTGTACAATCTATTCAATCGAATATGAAACAGAAGTCGTAACGAAACTTTTTCTTACTGTTTATTTTTCCTATTTATATATATATATATATATATATATATATATATATATATATATATATATATATATATATATACATAGTGGCGGTGGTTTCCCGTTGCCTTCCGCCATGATTTTTCGTTAGGGTTTACTCCCTTAGTCTTTGGATATACATATTAACCGCAATGCAGCGGGTTCTTACTGAGGAGGTAACGATTTAAGGCTTTTACGGCGACCTGAACCTGCCGAGGAAGAGACAGTATAGGATTTTTGCAGACTTTTAGTAGATAGGTCCTCAAGCTGACCGTCTGCATACTCGTATCTCCTTACCCTGTCACTACTGGAATCGTCTACCAAAGATGAACAAACGATTTCTTCATACAATAATAATAATTATTATAATAATTATAAACAGAATCTAAACATCGATGTGATAAAAAGTAAGATAAATACGACCAATGATTAAAATGCACTCAATGCCCTATTAATTAATAAAACAATTTGAACTGGAAAGTAAGCGTAATTAGAATTAGAATTAAAGATTTTATAATCACTCTGGAAGTAATATGATAACAGTAATAATAATAGTGATACAGCTGTACAACTCTCTCTCTCTCTCTCTCTCTCTCTCTCTCTCTATATATATATATATATATATATATATATATATATATATATATATATATATATATATATATATATATATATATATAAAAGAAAAATTCAATTGCCTTGCCTGGCTTCTTTATTTTTCTCACTAGTTTACCAACCGATTGGATAATATTTGATTTATTTATTTTATTTTAAACGTTTTTAAATTAAGTGATTTGTTCTCGACTACTTACCACGGATTGCTGTAAGTTATTTTACCGCAATTATGGTTTATCTTTATTTTATTTTTAATAACGAACAAGTCTACTTATTTTTTTATTTCATATTTGAGATGGCCGAAATACCTGCGATTATTATGGCCGTTAAATAACTAATAGTTTTTTTTAACGCATCTTTTCAAATCTGCTTATCTTTAGATCGTAAGCCGCACAAAATACTGGGGTAATATTACGCGCTTATACAGCGATATGCCCTTCTGGTAATTTATACTGCTATTGTTGTTATAAAGTTTGTTAAAAATCGGAAATAAATTTATTGACGTTGTAATTTGAAATTGTTTAAGTGTTGACGCCACTAGGTTAACTCGAAGTAAATGGTTTTGAAAGTTATTCAGTTAATAGAACGTTATCGACATGTATTTATTAGATTTAAAGTTTTTTCATTAACGCTTCTAAACCGTTTAAATCCGGACGAGAAGTTGATAAATTGTAAAATATTTTCGATGTCCGTTTGATTTAACCGCGTTATTATTCGCTCGGACTCTCCTCTAAGAATAAGACGACTATCGATAACATTTTAATTAACGAACGAAAAAAAAGAAAGAAAAAAATAATAATAATAACGAAACGGATTGTAACGGCTTCAATATTCCGAATCCGGAGTATTATCAGAGCAGAAACGAGAGTATAACGGATTAATACCGGGGCGTCGTTGATACGGCTCTAATTATATAGGTGTTGGCCGTACAAACGGCTTACTTATTAAGAATAATATTATAAAGAAAAACGAAATGAAACGTATTATGGAAAGCAGAAACGTAGCAGATACGAACGAATAAAATTAAAATATACCAGGAAGAAGTAAGGTATAAGTTAGCTTTAAGAATCTTGTTACGGATGGTCTCATTACGGAATAAAGCTTCTTTCTTCTTATTTACCTATACCGGGAAATATCGAGATATCAAGATATTTAATGGACTATCGAGAAAACTAGTTAACCCGTTGGCTAATAAATTATTATTTCGTTTTTTTTTTTTTTTAAAATTATTATTAAAATATTATTACTTTTCTCCAGAAACATCTATTCCGATATACTAACCTGTTACAAGGAATTACGGTCCAGTTTAAGAAGCCATTAAAAGTGCCGAAAACGACTATTGGCAAAATTATAATTAATAATAATACCCAGTCGGAGGATGGAATTCTTTATAAATTTAACGCAGTTATATCGAATAAATATGCTTATGGCTGGGAACGGTAGAATATATAAACAGCGTGCACGGACCAATTAAAAATAACCAATTTTAACGAGCCGAATTTTTCGGAATTATTTAAATGTCTATGTATATTATATGTATATTTTATGGATATATACACACACATACACATTTATGCACTACGTTTGTACTGTAGTAATATGCATATGCGAAGATTGGAAGCTCATCGCCGCCCTGATCTGTGCGAAAATTGTGATAAAATAATCGTTTTTTTTTAATAAAATTAAATACACGTAGTTATTAAGCGTTATATATACATATATATATATCATTATCATCACCATGATGTCCGTTATCGAACGTTGGCTAACATTTTACCAATTATTTTTCTGTCTAATACGTTTCGGAACATTTCAACTGTAGTCAAGTTATATATTCTTCTTCTTCTTGTTACGCCATCTTCAGTCGAAGGTCGGTCATCATCATAGCTATTAAACCTCTATCTCTGGAAGCCTTTTACAAGGTGCTGATATTTGATACCATCTTAGGTTTTCTATGGCCTATAATTTCACCCTATTGTACAAGATGGAACGGGTGATATTTTTCTGGTAACTTTTTGCCTCGGATGGTATAGAGCACCTCAGCTTAATTTGCCATTTTATTCGGAACTTCTCTATTAGTCACGTGATCTAGGTACGATATTTTCAGCATTCTCCGATAAACGTATATCTCGAAAACTTCGATTTTCTTCTCGAAATTTTGTGTGAGAACTCAGCTTTCCATACCGTCTAGTAGTATTGACCAAATGTAATAACATCGCAGTAGACGTATCCGTAGATGTAATTTCAAATTCTTCCTAGTCATCAATCACGTTAAGAAAAGCTTTCCTCGCTTTCTCTATTCGTGCTCTTATACCGATTGATGCATTTCTTCGTGGAACCACGTACCAAGATATTCAAGTTATGCCGCGGCGTCAAATTCTGTATTCACGTTATTCTTCTTCCTCCGAGCGGTCTTTTTTCTTGCCTTGCATAAGAAGGCAAAGTGTACACTATATTGTTCCTAGCGACGCATATCCAAAATATTGTAATTTTCTGCGTTTATTCTTTTCCTACTTATTTTTTTTTTATACATTTATTTAACCGATTTAACAGGTTTCCAGTTTTGTATTTTGTCCGCCCAGATTATATTTCAAGCGTTCTACGACATAGCCATCTAATATCTTTGTTAATGTGTTCAACTTTCGAAAATACGTAACGTTTTAATAATTTTAACTTTAATATTTATACTTTTACCGCGCGATATTACTCTTAATTTATTAAATTCCTTTCCGTGATTTTTCGATCCGTTATTTCCTCGCTCGTATCCCGTTGTTTATTTATATTACTACTTACATATACTGGATACTTTTTATTCAATTATTTCACCACAAGCTGTCAACGGTAAAGCCAGAAACGTTTATCGAGAGGTCGATTTTCAGATATTTCACCAATTGATTAATAACCGTTATGCGATTACTCTATAACGTTTCTTCGTCTTTATCAGGCCAGTTCTTACAATTTCTCGCCGCAACTATGAGTACCACAACTTCTTCGTACACGTATCGCCGTGGTATATTCTGGAGCGAACGTTCTTACGCGGATTCAGATATTTTATCCTTTCCCGCTTTGAAAACCTTCTCGCCTATCTACATACGAGGAGCGTGAATTGTAAGCAAGTAGCGGTAATCGTAGCGTGGATGTCGTAATTTAGCACCTCGTCGTTTCATTCGGAATAACGTCGACTTAAGATAACGCAGCTTAAATTAGGCCTCTCACATTTTTTATACTATCGCAATTGTCCGAATGTGATTTCGAATTGACAAACTACCGGAGCAGGACGACGCTCTGTACACGATACGGTTAAGTTTTAAAGTTTTTCAATATCGTTCAACCAATCCGGGTTAGCGTATTATAGCCTAATCGCCGATATTTTCTTCTTCATCGTTTACTCGATTCGAGCATCGTGAAATCGTTAACCTTAATTTGCCGAACTTTTGCTCGCCACGCGTTTCTGTTCTCCGCGTACTGAATAACTTGCTGAATCGACGTGGCGTTAACCGCCGATATAGACGTCGTTAATTATAACATTTTACCGATTTATACGACTAATATTTAATTCAATTACATACAAAAGATGCAAAAAGATCGGAAAAGCACAACAATGCTGAAGTCGTTAACATGCAAAAAGATCGGAAAAGCATAACAATGCTGAAGTCGTAAACATGCAAAAATATTGGAAAAGAACAACAATGCTGAAGTCATAAACATGCAAGAAGATTAGAAAAGCACATTAATGCTCAATACAGCTCCAACTCTGAAGATTTATTAAGACGGCTTAAATATCGAAAACCATATAATTTAGTGAAGTAATGAAATAAGCCGGAGTCACTTCATCGGAAGTGTATCTCTTCACACGTGGAACTTCATCATGGTTATTGTCAAATATGATATAGTCGTCACAATAATCTTAATGAGAAAAGAAGATCAGGGATATACGATTATCATACGTAGAGCTAAAAATAAAGAATGATACCTAGGTTAGTTATCGTTAAACGTAACGTTATTATAGCGGATGGCACGTTTTGCATGTGTCACACACTACTTTCGACGAACTATGATGCAGACATCGTTAGCCTGATCAAATGAAAAAACAGAAAACTAGTTTTCAGTCGTGTTACGCGTTTATTCCAATATGTGCTTCTTATTTTACAGCGGTATAGTAAATCGTTGGGTGCAGTTGTACTGAAAAACTAATATTCGCTATTTCTTTATGTTTGTTTTTATACGGATCATTGAACTTATATAAGCGACTATATATATATATATATATATATATATATATATATATATATATATATATATATATATATATATTATATATATATATATATATATATATATATATATATATATATATATATATATATATATGTATATATATATATATATAATTCCAAGAGCTCGTACACAAATAACAATATTTACGAGTAGGTATATGTATTATATCTTTCGCTATTTAGCTACCACTTAACGTATAAACGTATTCCGAGAATTCATTTGCATATTAAGTTCTGGGTCTTTCAATCGAAAAATCATGGACGACTTATTTACTCGGCTTACGCGACTTGTTGGAAGTTCGCGACGTCGGGAAACTAGTTTTTTATTTTTTAAAATGACGTTCAAAAAAAACCTTCCGACGGAATATGAAATTGACCGGATAGCAAGGTGAAACCAGACGATAGTAAAAAGCAAATTAAACTGGAAATCGCGCGCATTTTTTTAACTTCACGACCCCCGTTAGAGGAAATCTGTTATTATACGATCACCCCGTATCTTGGTTCTACCTATACGAACATCAACGTATAATAAAGACGAATAAAAAGACGAGTCTTTGTCTATCCTAATCTACGTCGCAGTTTCAAATAAATTGATCGCCCGCTTTTCTTAACCGGAGTAACTTCACCGTGAAAGAATTTATGTTGAACATAAACATACATAAATATATATCATCATCATCACGTTGCGTCTTTGATTTCCAAGATTGCATACATCAACATACGCAGTTAAATCGAATATCTACCCCTATAATCGTCTGCTCCTTGCGGCATCTACTATGTCCTTAACGATTTTTGGCTTCATTCCTGATGTTATCATTTCCAATCCTCTTCTCCGACGCGAAGGCTTTTTCCCTTTATAGCCGACGTGAATAATTCTTCTTCTGTGATTTTGTGTATCCCATATTATCTTTTCCTCTTCATTTAGTCATCTATCAGGATCATCTTTCCTACTCTTTATTTTTGAATCGCTTCTTTATTTGTTCTCTTCTCTTTCCACGAGATTTTGAGCGTCCACGTTTTAAATGCATTTAATCGTTTTGTACATTCCGCGAGTTAAAGTCCACGAGGCATACTTCGCTACATGCAGCATTATGTATGTATCATAGTGTAGCTCAGTATTTATTGAACGGCTGAAAGTTAAATGTGTTAAGAAAAAAATTATCTCGGTACAACGAAAATTCCTAATTAATGCGTGCAGAGCCTATAGAACAGCTTCACATAGTGCCATAGTTACAATAGCAGGTGTCCCTCCATTAGACCTACTCATCTTAAGTAGAGGAATTATGTTTGCCATAAAAAACCATCACACATTCCCGTACATAAACAGAGCGCTGCTTGATCAAACTAATCTCTTAATACCAACAAGCCGTATAACCCCACTTAGTCACACTAAAATTTGTGCGCGTCAACTCAAAAATAATATAAGAAAATATATTCTAGAAACGTGGCAAAACAGTTGATAAGACACGTAAGGGAACGACATAAGATAATCCTCAAGCCAAATTTTTACACATCGCAGTTATTAACAGGACACGGCAAACTCGCCGAGAATACCTTCATAGATCTGGTCTAGAGAAGGATGATAAATGCCCCTGTGGCCAAGTAGAAACAGCGCGGCACATACTATTTGATTGTCCGCTGTATAACAAGGAAAGGAAGTTCAATGAAACAAATTTTAATCTAAAAAACAAGTCCATAGCAAATAATTTCGAAATTTTCGCATTCCAAGTATTACATTCCAGATTTCAAAAATAACTGATAGCTTCGCGCAGTGGTGCAATGTTGGTATAAAATTATATGTATATGTGCGTGTGTGTGTATATGCGCGCGCGCGTGTAAAAGTGTGTGTGATTGTTTGTATTTGTGTGTTTATTCAATGTCGTCTCGATGACACCATATGTGAATTCTAGATCACTTATTCAAAATATGAAAATTATGTGTAAATATTTGTAAATTTTTATTGTGAATATTACGTACGATATATCATTATAAATATTTTTCTAGGTATATAAATATTGTAATTATTGTATACTCGTTGGGTGCGTGTGTGAATAAATGGTTCATCGAAAAGTACACAGACCGCACGAATGAAATTATGAATGTATATATATATATAAATAACTTTAGACTTTGGTCTACTTATAATCTGAATGCTTTTGTAAGGAGCGGCTCCTCGCGGCGTCTGTCTGATTAAGCCTAACGGTGGTGCAGGAGATGCGGTCATCCAATATTAACATATAGTAGACTGTATTCACTAATATCTTAAGAAAAAATAAATGCATTAATAAAAAAAAATGTATGTATACGCGCGTATATAAACATGTCCATTTATTATTTTACTTTCTTAAATTTAATGTGCGCGTTGTTTGTTATATAATCCTATATTCGAAAGGAAAAAATTACGGACTAAGAACATTTTAATTTCAGTTTTTATCATTCTGTTATTCTACATAACGACTTACGAAATTCGACGATTACATCAAATATTTGCTCCCTACATTAATCTTAACTATTACTGTTTGCTTCGAAGTAATAAATAAATAAATATGTAGAAAAGGAAAACATTCTTATATGCATCTCTATATATATTATATATATATATATATATATATATATATATATATATATATATATATAAAATTATTAATTTAAATTAACGTGCCGTGTGCAGCAACTAAGGTTAAAGGCACGAGGTAGAAGAAGTTAAATCAAGGAGTAGAGACAGGACATACGTAAGAATATGATTAGATTAGTAAGATAGATGGATTCATCTTTGTAGAGTAGAGGAAGTGGAGAGATGTTTTCTTTTTCTACTTTTCCAGAATTCGAAGAAAACTTGTGTTTTTTCGCATATGTGTATACACGAACACACACAACCACACATGCATATATATTAGAATTTCTATTGTTCAGAAAATTTTTATCTTTTCTTTATGTTCAGTTTTTTTTTATTTATTTAATACTATCAATGCCATCCGCTTTTCGTAGACGTCGATACTAGACACATAGCCAACATATTCGCATGTTCTTTCACCTTCATCAATTTCCACGTAACTTCCCGCTTTATTTATTTTTTCTTCTTAGTTCCGCGGTGCTTTTATTTTTAACCGCTGACATATCCATCCGGGCTCTCTAGCATTCCACAGGTATGGTCGGCTCTCTAACGAGACAAAACCAACTTCATATATATATATATATATATCTAACACATGTATGTATACTAAGTATTTACGTTAACCAGACTTACTCGGCTTGTTTATTTTCTGTAAAAGATTTTTAAAAAGTTTGAAGAGGAGTATTTCAGCGTAAGAGTGTAGACAACCTGATTACCAACTCCAAAACACACTATATTATCGAATCCAAGAAGCGATCACCGGTTTAGCTTGGACGCATTATTATTATTATTATTGTTAATCGTACTAGAATAGTTAACGTGCCACGGATCAGTTAAGCCGAGGTATTACATAATCCGTGTGTTGGCAGTTATTAATGAATCCAGCGTCGATTCTTTTGTGTAATACAACATAAAGAACTATATATACACCTATTATTATTATTATTATTATTATTACTATTAAGTTATCGTTATATTACATTAAGACTATTATAATTTTCTGTACTTCTATCAATCAATTGTTGACATTTACAACGGGTAACTTCTATGAGATACGTATCAAGAACGAAATATTAAAATGCTAGTATGTAATTAGTTCGAGAATATTACGACGAGTATAATTCTGTATTTTACAACGTGATAAACAGGAAATGTAATTGCGTTCGGAATATGAATTTGCCAAGTTTCGATATACGGCTTCTTGGATTGACGTTCAAAATTTTATGCTCCGTTCATTAACTAATCATATGTGTTAATTACACATTCGGGTAAAAGTTTACAAAATCTCCAACGTATGTAGTTGAAAAAAGGTAAATTATTTAACGCCGTACTTAGTAGCGACATGTTTGACTTGTCTATCACACACTTGTGAATACGTAGAAACTAAATGATTGTGAAATAAACTGTCGACACGACAATTCCTTCGCTTGACTCGCTTAAATTATCTACTCGTAATCCGGAATTAATGATTGGTCTTGTTTTAGATAAAAGTATGCAGATATTCCTATTCCGACAAACATCAGCAACCTTCGCTGATGACACAGCAATTCTCTGTTCAGACGTATCTGCCGTAGAGGCACGTAAAAACCTGCAAGAAGCAGTAACCAAAATCGAAACATGGTTTAGAACGTAGAAAATAAAGATTAATGAATCAGCTAGAGAGTAATATTTACTAACAGAAGAAATCTGCCAACTGGACAGATAATTATGAATGGTGTTACAAAAAAAAAAAAAGGAAGTAAAATATCTTGGTTCAAATTTAAACAAGCACCTAACATGGAAAAAATATAATAAAAAAGCGTAATGAACTAAATAAATGGAAACAAATGTTTTGGCTACTAGGCAGACGATCAGAACTGTCTACTGATAATAAACTGCTTTTGTATAACCAAGTTTTGAAACTAGTTTGGCGATACGGCTGTCAATAATGGGCTTGTGCCAACAAAAGTAATATCGCTATTTTGCAGAGAGTTCAAAACAAAATCCGTCGGACTATTGTCGACGCTCCGTGATATATAACAAATCTTGCACTACACGAAGATCTTAAAGTGAAAACTGTAAAGGAAGAAATAGTTACTAAAAAAATAAGCCGTCCGGCTAGAGAACCACCCTAATCATATGGCGATTTCCTTACTAGAAAACTCACTCGTTATCCGCAGACTCGACAGAACGAAGCCGCTGGATTTAATATGAATACTATTAATATGTAAAATTATACTTAAGCACCCATCACTGGATGGGATGCTTCTCATGTCACATTATGCATAAATAATCATAAAACTTACTAAATAGCCTTAGCTAGGTATAAATTAGCAATTTAATAAATAAATAAATAAAAAAAAACCTTTAGTCTTAACAACTGTCGTTATAGCTTCTATTTGTTCGTAATCTACAGCGCAATGACTTGTTAGTTGCAATATCGTCAGCATAGAGAGTAACGCGGACACATGTTTGAACATAGAAATATCGTTAATATATAACAAAAATAGCTCCAATACGTTACCGCGACGCACCGAAGAGACTTATAGGTTTGATATTTTTTTGGAATCATTTTGTCTTTACTAGGTTTTGGAATAGGAACGAGAATTGTACAAGCGATAGGGAAATATTTGTTCCGAATAACCGAGTTAGTAATATATACCAGAAGTATAATGCCTTATCTTTGAATGTTTCAACGTGTTTAGGAATCCTTTTTGGCGTGTGGTGAAACAATCCGTATGTAATTAGTGTTAGGAAGATCGCGACTTCAAACTTTGACGTAATATGAGAAGCTAGTCAACTCGCTACCCTTAGCTGTTAGTACAAGTACATCGATGAGAAGGCAAAAAGCCGAGATGACTGACACAATTTCATACTCAAATGAATGTCAAATATGCAACCTACCCGATATAATACTAAGCACATACTTTTAGGATGTAATCACTAATTTTAATGATACTTGTGTTACCCAACTAGTTAATAAGAAATTTACAAATTTTAATGATTTTGCTGTTGCCGAAATAAACTATAGAAAAATACATGTAAAATTATACTAATTAATTAACAACATAATTCATAAACTTAAATGGATGGGCTCTTTTTCAGTTTATTATTTATAATGTTCTTGTATTAAATTTTACCAATACATTTACCCCACCGTGTATTACGAACTAGGGCAAAAAAAAAAAAAAAAAAAAAAAAAAAAAAAAAACTGACACAGGTAATAATTGTCGTGAAAGTGACACAGGAGAAGCGAAAATAACTAAGAGATAAATATAATGAAACGGAAAGTGGAGTTATTTTACATTATCAGTGAGCATACTTAATGGAGTGATGAAAAAGTTTATTCCGCGAGCTATGATCGAACTATACAGTTAAGCGTCCAAGCAATTACGTCATCGCATATTTATATATATATATATATATATATATATATATATATATATATATATATATATATATATATATATATATGGACATGGTGTGATCACGTTATGCGGAAACAAGCAGGTAGCTGGATCAAAAAATGTATAGAATGGATTCCGCTGGATAGGAAAGGAAAAATTCAAAGACCAAAGAGACGATGGAAAGACGGAATTATTAAATATGTTGGGATCAATTGGATGCGAAAAGCAAGAGATAGAACGATTTGGAAGAAAATGGGTATTGGATATGTTTCTTGAAAGTAAAAAAAAAAAAGGAAGAGGCCTTTGCTCAATTTGGGCTTTCATTATTATCATTAATTTTAATTATTTTATGCGTGTATTTTTTGGATAATATTTAAATGAAATAAAGGCTTTATTATTATTATAATATATATATATATATATATATATATATAAAACATTTATATAAAGTTATAAAAATCAAACATATTTACAATAAATTTGCGATGTTAACGTGCTGAAAATACGAATAAATTGATTCAATCTTTTCCATCATTAATTACAAACCACACGGATGAAAGAAAAAAAAGACAGAGAAAACAGATTGAATAGAATTACTTATTGACTAGAATAGGTAAATAGTTTTTGTTGTTTGTACACTTGCGCTGGTGTAAATGTTATATGAGTCCAGTACATGTAAGTGAAAACAATTATAAGAATAAATTTCTACACCATCATGTATCGTAGTCGATTGCTCGTTTTTGAGCACAATCATCGAAACTAATCACGAATCAAAACCGCAGATTTCGGATGAATTATTATATATTGGAGATTTCAATTACTTCAGATTGTTTATATTCTCGGATTATTTCTACAATGTATATTTAGCATATCTGTAAATTTTAATTTTAAACGAAAAATAATATAATTAAATAGCGGCTTACGCGCCTATTTGTTTAATAAAGTCGTCGATAATAATTCTACGTCAATTATGATGCAATCGAAAAACTTAATACAGTTTAAACTGGAATTAATCCGTAAAATATTATTACACGCAACAAACACACGCACACATAAGTAACATGTTCGCGTATATATGCGCGTAAATTATTTTATATCTATGTAGGTCACATGTATTGGTTGGATGTGTTGTAAATCGATATTATTTAACAATGATTGGTCAATTGATTTCGTTCTGCCCGACTGCCCACAATATGAAAAGCACACTGCCCGAGGCTCATTACATTCTCTCCCGTTACAATTATTTGTTTATTAACACGTGTTTGCATGCTTGAATTCACACAAGCGCGTATACATATATAATATATATATATATGAATATATATGAGTTGAACACAATACGTTCATTAAGAATGATGCATATGAACAAACTCTACAGAATAGATTACGCATACGAGTCGTTGAAAATCGTTCCTTCCGATTTATTTTAAAGTTCCATACGTTCAAATGGAACGTAATGAATCACTGATACTTCGTTATATTCATCGTACTACTGTAAAGCATTAAAATCGACTGTTGCGTTTCTAAAGGTCGTTTCAAGATACCCGGTGTCCGAAATATGTTATGTCAAATTAAGATGATGATGATGAACTAGCGACGATATAAGTATAAGAAACTATTATATAAAGAAGATTATTGCATAGTATACGGTGAGCATTAATAGTTTAACCACTTGGTATAGGCTCAAAATAACAGTGTCTTTCTTTAACATACACGCTACATACCAACAGTTCGAAAATCCATTCGACTCATATTTTTTAATTTGTCCACTTCGTACTTACTTCTCGGTCGGTCACATCTAAGGAACTTACGGATTATTATTACTATTAACACCCTGGCGTGTAGACTAAATTTCTCGAGGTCGCAAGAGAAATAGAGAAAAGACGGTTTATTTCGTTCAACAATCCGAACGATGCTTCGTAAAACATTTAAGTTAATTACTTAATTTAATACAAATACACTTTTTCGAAGCTTTTTGGGCATATTTAAATTGTACAATATATAGTGATAATGTAGGAAACAGTATTTTCAAAAAACAGATCAAAAATCGAAAAAGCGAAGGAAAATAAATATACTTCTCGTATAATAGTGTCATCATCGTTATATTGTTCGTTTCCGAACGTTATGACTAGCTATTGTACGTTTATTTTTATGTACAAAATGAGCTATCATTGAAGGCACTATTTATATGCGATACAGATGCACGCGCATATGATGTTATACGGAGTGAGGTGTCACACTGCCTTCTCCGTGATAATTAAGAATTAAATAATGATGAAAACTTTCCAAGTCGCGCGCTGGTTTAGAACCCCCGATCGTCGAGTTGACAGTCGAGCACTCTATCAACTACGCCATTATATATATATATATATATATATATATATATATATATATATATATATATATATATAATAATTTACAAATTGTACTCGAATAATTAAAATGTATTTAAAATTACTAAATTTTATATTAAAACGCGACGAAGCGTTTCGGCTATTAAGTCATTTTCAAGTGAACATAAAAATTAAAATACGTACAAAAAAGACGAACAATAAAAATAAAATGAAAGTAAATACTTAATCCGGAATTGTATACCACATTCGCCATCAGTTTATTTTATAATTAAATCGGTTATTTCACGTTACTATTAGTGCAAATTTAGATAAAATATTTTCTAACATTTTATTTTTATTTCTGTGTTGCTTTTTATATCTGTTTATTATTTTATTTATTTATGTACACTTAAAAATTGTACGTTTATTTATTGTTTATTTTTTTATTTTATTTTTTTTTTTAAATTGCTACATTAAAAGCCATATACTTAACGTCGATATATTTATAAAAAGGAAAAAACATGTGCCTCAGGGCGCCGGGAAGAAGTGAAACTTAAAGACAATATGAAATGCAGTATCGTAGAACGTTAAGTTCAATGCAATATATTAAACCCAACGTGTGTACATTCACACACTGAAAAAACACTCATTTAATAAACTCACTTTACAAAAAAAAAAAAAAAAATGCACTGTCCACTATGCTTAACTTTGCATGGCGATAACTCAAATGTTTTCGTTCTCAAATCTACATCGTACATACATCTTTTTGTGCAGCGAAGATTTGAACGAAATGTATGAATCGGCTCGCTCGCTCGTTTTACTGGTTAACTCTCCATATACATCGCGCCAATAGAAGTTTCACTTCCAAACATGCGACGTTTTACCGTATGATGTTTCTACTTGGCGCTTATATGCTGAATATGTTATAGTTTGTGATAACTTTAATTCGTCCAGTTTATCGTCAAATGTTTTTGAAATTTTATCGCGCAATAGAAGAATAGTTTAGTATAATCGTTTAACGAAATTCCGAAACGATGATTTTTAACTGTTTGTCGATTTTCTACAGGGACTATCTTATCGACGAATGTTAAAAATTCTGTGGACAGACAGAATAATGAATGGAGGAGTTATAAAAAAAATGTCGAAAGAAAGTGAATTATTATTGACCATTTAAAAACGTAAACTGAATTACTGCGGTCATAATATTCGTCGAAATGAAAAATGTCATCCCTTGCAATCGGTATTACAGGCAGAAATTGTCACCAAATTTGGCAGAAGGAAATTTCAATATTATAGAATGCGGTCATGGATAAATTGAAAATGACATTGCTGATCGCGCAAACTCCGATCGGAAACGGCTTAAATTATAACAATCATCGCGCCGATCTATCGAGCTGTACGGTACCACATATAAAAGTGATCTATTACGCATACAACAATAGTCGAAAATACTATCCGCGCCGATGTACGTCCCAAATTTAATGTTTCACAACGAACTTCTCATACCATCTATTCGAGAAACTTACGCTGAACAGTACGAGAGATTTTTCAAGAAACTAGAAAATAGGATAAATCCAAACATAAGCAGAATTCACATTAAAGCAAGAAAATCTTTCTATTATCTATGACAAATCTTGATCAACGTGATTTAATCTTTTCAATCCTCTCAGGCTAGTCGACTCATTAGAGTCGTTAGTCTAATACTTGCTCCTCCTTTTCTATCCCCTTTCTACTTCCTTTTCCCTCGTCTTAATTCTTAGCAACGTTGGTTGTGGTATTTATTATACTGATGCAACGAAAATAAAAAAAAAACAAAAAAAACAAAAAAAACAAAACAAGAAGATATGGATTATCGCGTATAACGGATGACCATAGTGAACACGTATAGACTAATCGATAAAAGTGTATCATAAATTATATCTGTATATATCTAGGGGCTACCGATTAAGTAAAATTGATTATCTAATGGACTACGCAAGTGGGAAGTCTGTATACTTAAAAAAATATATTATACATATATATATATATGTGTGTCGCTAACACATTTTACAAATTTTTGTATACTTTCGTATCAAATGAACCATTTTTGTTATGGATTTTTCATAGGATAAAACTACCATCTTAAAAATGACGTCATATAGGTTGTTGGACTATATACGTTGTAATAGATAAAATCGCAGTTCCCATATATATATATATATATATATATATATATATATATATATATATATATATATATATATATTATACGCAAGTATCCATAATTACATTTGAAAATTAATTTTAAAAAAAGCTCTGCTATCACAAAATGCCCGTGTATATATCAATTTCTGAATTTTAATCTACCACCACAATTGCTTGATATTACACAATATCTATATGGCTAAAATGTTTTACTTACAAATTGTTCGTGAAAATGCCGTCATACCCGTGGGACTGTTTCACTCCATATACAAATATATCTTACGTTTTTAATCAAATTCGAAAATTACTACTAACCCTTCATGCACTTCATGCATATATATATATATATATATATATATATATATATATATATATATATATATATATATATATATATATACTACATGCCAGAAAATATATATATATATAAAATGCACGTAAAGAAATGTACACCTAATATTAATATAAATATATATGTATATATAAATGTATGTTTGTATACACGCTAACGTCCTGAATCACATTTTAAAATTAATTTTTACTGCTAGCTTCGAATTTTTCCATTAGAATTTTTAGATATTTAACAATCGTACACCATAAAATGCGGCCTTAAACAAACGACTGATCTGGAAAATAATATTTAGTAATACAAATAATAACAAATAAAGATCAAATATATTCCCTCGTAGACTTGGAAGTTCGCTTTAATTTCGAAATAATTAAAGCTAAAATATCCCGTAGCTTAAGTAAGATTTAATTAAATTTAAATTTATTATTGTTTTTGTTATTTACAAAATAAATTAAATATTACTAAAGCAACGGAACATTTTACCTACTTTTATCTCTCGCGAATTATTCGATTTACTCGCAAAACTATTTTTACGTGAAATAATTCAAACAGCGTAATTATTAAATACTACAGGGAAATATTTTTATTATTTTAATTTTTTTAATTTCTCAATAAAATAAAATTACAAAAAATAATTTAATATACGATTTTATTTCAACGATTACTATATATATATATATATATATATATATATATATATATATATATATATATATATATATATATATATATTAGTTATTAGTTATCGTTTAAAATAAAATTTATATGATATAGACGATATTCCCGAATGATTTAATTTCCTTTTTAATATTTTATTCTCTAAATCGTCGTATACTTTTAATTCCTGTTTCTTCTCTTTCCTTTAATAATAAAACTCGATTTAATAAATTAATTACAAGTATTAATTTAATTTAAAAAGAAAGAAATCGTACAAATAAGAATATATTATTAACAAATTGCGATATTTATGTTATATATTAATGTACGAATAGTTAAATAATAGATGGAACTTCTCGTACGTCATTATGTTTCTCTAACCTTTTATATTACGAGTTAGATTGAATGTACTTTCATACTGTAAACCTATATCGTTAACAAAAATTCACGTTCGTCTTTAAAAAATTTACACTGATGCTGTCGAAACGTAAGAAAATTTATCTTCGGAAAAAATTAAAATTAAAACACTATTATAAACAATGGCAAAAGTCGGTATTACGTTTGTGTAAAATTTGATTTTTTTTTTTAACTTTTTTTTTTTTATATATATATATTTACAATGCAATCATAATCATACAGATTAAATAAGTATTCTTATTTGCATAGTGCTCATTTAATACACAGACTTATATACTAAATGCAAACGTGAGCGATCCTGTAGCTCAATAGCTACAATCACAGTTTTTTGAATTTTAATTTATTTTCACGACAGATCATGCGGGTGTCGACGTTTTAATCGTCTGATGTCATCGTTGGTATCCAACAGTTTAACAGCCTCAGCATTTACATGCTGCTGCAACCGCTGTTCATGTTTATTTGCTTTAAAAAATGGAGTCGCAATTTTAGCGGCTTCTCTGATTACTTCAGTTAATCGGGTTGAACATTCTTCCAGTTCAGATACAGCTTTTAATCGAACCTGCAGATTGATGCGCTGGTCTAGTTCATTACGAAACATAGTCCAATTGGTATACTTATTGGTTAACGTATATTTCCTTTCCTTTCGTACAACCGTTGCGCTGATTGTGAGTAAAACAGGCGTGTGATCGGAAGTAAGATCTATATAGCTTTCAACATCTATATAATTACTAGATATGCCTCTCATGACAAAAAAAAGTCAATAAGGTCTGGCTTTTTGCGTTTATCAGTTGGCCAGTATGTTGGTTTCCCAGAGGTAGCAATAATATATTGTGATCTTTGTAAAGCTTTGAATAATTCTTTTCCTTTAGTATGTGCAGAGGTTCCCTTGTATACGCGACGCGAACCCCACGCCTCACTTTTTGCATTAAAATCGCCGCCGATAATGCAACGATTTCCAAAAAGACTTAAAAAGTGTGTATATTGTCCAAATTTTAAATTGTGTTTAGGAGGAAAATATACAGATACAATGTTGATAACTGTGTTATTTGTATTAATAGCTATGACTGTAGCTTGAGCATATTCTTTACAAAATGATTTTTCTGGGTAGTGGCTTAAGTGTTGCTTAATAATCACAGCTGATCCGCCACGCCCTCCTTCATCAGGATGAGGCGTATGATAAATCATGTACCCGCGAAGTTTAGGATTGTTTTTTGATGTAAAATGTGTTTCTGAGATTAGCGCTATATCGATTTTGTTTTGATTAAGAAAGATTTCAAGCTCCTTAAGACGATCCTTAAGGCCATTAGCATTCCATGTTATGATTCTAATTGTGGAGTCAGTCATTTTTTCTTACCTTGTTTGCGGGTATTTTTGCTACTCGTTGGATGCCGTGAAATCTGCTGTGAGATTTCCAGTTTACTAAGTCTCTCAGAAACGCTGGTAATTTATTGAATGATGTTTGCCATAGAATTCACAACTTGTTCTAGGGTAGACTCAATAGTTGATTCTTGTTTTGGTGCTTGCTGTTCTGCTGTGGATTTCAGTTTTTGGAGTTGTTGCTTAGGAGTAGTTCTTTGAGCATTGCTTTGGGTAAGTGCATGCGATTGAGTTGCAGGTTGTACTACAGATGCATATGACACTTCCTGATTTACTTTTTTTGATATTTTCTTTTCCTGCTGAATGCGTTGTACAGCAGTAGTCATTTTAGGCGATTTGATGGCACGCTCAGTGGCCCTGTATGATTCACAACCTTGATAGTTAGCAGAATGATTGCCAGTGCAGTTAACACATACAAATTTAGTGGGATCTTTTAAGCGGCAGGTAGTTGAATTATGATTCCCTGCACATTTAAAGCATCTGTATGGCCTAAAACAGTTGTTTTTAGTGTGATTTCACCGTTGACAGCGCGTACACTGTGGTATTTGGGTACTTTTACGTGGTGACTCTATTTTTACCCTGCAGTATGCTAGGTGTGTTATCTCATATATGTTTTTATTATTAGACTTGGGAACTAAATCTACAAAGAACAAGGGATATTCTTCCTGTCAATTATTTTATTATCCTTATCTCGGATTTTAATGGTTTTACTGATGTTCACAATTCTTATGGTTTCATGTCCACCAGCATCTGCTAATTCTTGTGCTATTTCTGCAGTGTCTGTGGAGGGTGGTAACCCACGAATTACGACACGATAAGGTTTCTCATTTTTTAACTGGTATGTGTGATAGACTATGCCATGTAATGGGTGATGCAAATTGTTTTCCAGTTCTTTATTTAATGCTCGCACTAAGCTAGTGAAAGCTCTAAATATTTCATCTGTTTTAGTGGCAGCCAAAATATCACCATTACTAAGCGCCTTGAATATTACAGTATCTTTCCCAATATTTTCTTCCACTAATTTAGAGAACGTGTTAAATTCTTTTATGCCGCTGATTGTCACCTTTGGCGGTAGTTTAACTTTCTTCTCTGTTGTTTGACCTGGATTTTCTCGTCTTATTAGCGGCATTTTTGGCACTTTAGTATTATCACTATAAGTTGGTCTATTTGAGGTGTCCTCGACAGACTCATATGTCATTTTCTCTTCTAAGCACGCATTTCCATCATTTAACTGGGATATGATTTGTAAAATGTCTACCGATGTATTCACTGTATCAATATTAGCTTGCTGTTGTGATCTGGAATCACTGTTGTTAGGTGTGATTGTAGGAATAGTAGGAAATGGATCAACCCTAATTCCTAGTTTTTGCTTTAAGGCTATATTTTCTTCACGAAGGATTTTGAGTTCCTCTTTGAGCGTATTATATGCTTGGAGGATCTCATCATTGGTTCCCATTGGGGACTGAGTTAAGTTAAATTTTTTGTTAGAACACTGTTGATTTGTATTGCTGTGATCTGATATCTGCCTTTTAATAGCGAAAGTTTTTCCTGATTTTGTTATTACTACAGGTTGAACTGCAGTGTCATTGTTTTCATTATGGGCAGGTGCTTGTTGTTTATTTATAGGCGATGGTGATCGAGATATTGATGGAGTGCGTTGCATATTAGTTATCGCTGTTTTATTTTGGCACGAGGCGATTTTAAATTGATGATAAGGAGGAATACAATAAACTTAGGATTATATGTATTCATATGCATACGCGTGTGTATGTGTATGTATTCCGTTATTCTCGATGACGAGTATTATGAAATAATAAACGAAATATAAATTAAATTAAACCAGATAGTTTTGTTCATATAACACTGATAAGATAAAATACGTATGTCCGCGCAACACGTTATATCGCGAGCTTATCTACATCCTTATTCTATCTTCCTTCGAACCGGATGAACAATAGATAACGATGTAAGCATAAGGATAATAAATAAAATAAAATAAACTTACCGAATTAAAAAATAAAATACGTGATAACTTTTGACCGATCGAGTGTAATGCAATAACGATGTCAGATTCGCGTAGCCCGTAAAAATCTGAATTGCACATACATAAATTTTATATATGAACTATTAAAATATAACCGAAAAAATCTGACATATAATAAAGTGTTATAAACAAGACCACCTAGAACGCGTTTTAATAGACCGATATTGTTTATCTTTTTTTAACTAATCGAATTTATTTCCAACTAAAAAATTAAACTTTATTATAGAACAAATGGCTAAATTGTTATCCTGACGGATTTGAATTTTTTTAAATAATCCATAACTCCCGGTGTGCAACTTTTTAAACGCTTTTTGTAAAAAATATACGAAACTAAAAACCAGTGATAAAATTCGGAATTTCTTTCCTAGGAGTTTTGAACTTTTCAAAAAATAATAGGCAACGATGAAACCTTAAAACCTTATTATACAATGAACAGCCAAATACTCATCGTAGGAGATTTGAGAAAATATATTTATACAACGAATGAAACGTTACGGATACTTTTCTTATACCGATATATTATAAACTAATAACGCCATTAATTCACACGTATTGCAGAAATAAGGTTAACGCTATAGATATTAAGAGTTAGATTTTCCTGTTTATCGGAAAAATAACAACCTATATAATAATAATAATAACAATATCGAAAAATGGTATTAATAAATTGACAATAATCATAATAATAACGAACCAAATAAGAATAAAGGAAATGTTTACTTCGCAACAAACCTAGTCTAAGTCTTTCATTCGAAACAGATCATCCTTATTCAGAAAATAGGCACGCACTCTATTTCAATTAGTCACGCGAATTCTATCCATCCTTCCCGTGGGTGCGGACTCTCTCGTTCTGTGTCGCTCTATCTCTGTTTTTACAGCTTCCTATACTTATTTAGGAAAAACATCAATTCTTTTGTTCAACCTTTGAAAAAACACCTCACGTTGCTCGTCGCTACTAAAATATTTCCTCCTTTTCTTTAAAAAAACAAAACAAAGTAATAATATTTTTTCTTTTATCTCATTCAGCTCATCCTCTATATATTCCCGTCTCGTTTCCTCTAAATAGTCGGTGTTTGTTACACTATCGCTTCGATTGTAGGTCCACTTATCGCGTCAAAGTGCCGCTGCTAACGCTTCGGCATTTCGTTATTTCACAAATAATTACGCAGTCAGTCCGCTCTAATTTTCCTTAACAGACAATCTAAAACTATTTCCAGCGTTATTTCAACCTTGGAAGGAAGATGACTAGGGTTCTACGTAATAATAGGCTCATAAATGTATACATATATATACATATATATATATATATATATATATATATACATATATATATATATATATGATATATATGTGTGACAAGGAAAAAATGAAATACTAGCTAATAAAAAGACAAAGACAAAAAATAAGTTAGAAAATTATGATTTGTAATAATACAATTTTCCTTTTCTTGTCGTTTCCCTACACGCAACGATATCCAATTTAATTGGTCTTTCCATCCTAATATTTCCTTTAGCGACGCACATACGACCCGTACCGGAATTTTCCTATTCGGTGTTTGTTAAATAGTGCGGTGATTTCAATCTTTCACTGTAATTCGTCTAAACCTCTGACGGCAGATACACGTGTCGACTTTATTTAGTTCAATGCTGGAGGATAATGCTCCTTCTTATATATTATGGAGCAATACCTCGTGCTACCGTGCTAGATATAAAATAATTCGGTCTTCGTTTTTTCGGGATAATCACTTATGATTCTGCCATCCTTCTTAGTACGAGTTGATCGACTTCAGGATGAACTTTCATTTTTGTTGCTGAGAAACACAATGCCAAGCTTATTGTTTTGACGATTTTTGGTCCAGCTCCCTTATTTCGATAAAATCAGCTGGAGAATAATATTTGTTCAGAGCGATTACTTTAAGAATTCAAGCTGATACTTGTAGACGAGCGAGCGGTCTAACGTCGTACTAAAATATTTCAGATATTCATTTAACAGCTGCACGTCATTCTAATATGGGTTTACAATTTGATTAAGCATTTTTGGGAAATAATTTGAAAGTATTTCTATCGGACAGTCACAACCTTGAAAATGTTTGAAATTTTTGTTTCGAACGTTACAGCTTTCGATAATTACATTTATAAAAAATTGAGAATATATACATATATACATGTATATATATGTACGGGTCATTTTATATATTTACACACAATGTTACTGAGTTTATATACTATGATATAGGATGGATTATAATTCATATATATATTTTTTTTAAAAACTAATTGGCCGCTCGAAACCTTGGTAAAATACCAGTTTCCTTGAGGGTTTACCCTACATAATGAATACACTAATTGCATGGTATAACATATTCGAATTTATTGTTTATTTATTTTTTAAAGCAACCAACCGAAGAACAACGCTAAATTACGACTTCTTATAGTTATGTATTATAATTTAAAACAGGTAAATAGAAATGAGTTTGTGTTCGGAGAAAGTGAATGAAGTAATTTAGGGTTAATTTTATTGATGAAAATACAGCCTAGAAACTTTTGTGTAATTTAACCAAAATGTAACATTAGCAACTGAGTAAGCTGCTGAATTCATTCTAGTTTGAATTTTTCGAAATTTTAAGGAAATGTTTTTTCTTTAACTTTAACTTTAACTTAGCAATCGTACTTATCAAGGTCTAACATCAAGTCTGCGAACTGGATTACGAAAAAGCAGGTTATACTTAATGAACCTACCATACATGTATACACGTATAATTCATACGTAGATTTTATGCGTGTGTATATAATGGGTATAATAAATAAATGTACGTGTGTGTGCATGCATGTTTAATATATCTTAAGAGACGTTATGCACGAACCACGACTAAGGTCGATCATTTACCATTGTTTCATTCCGCGTTTTAACATCCACATTTATTTTATTTTTGTACTCGTTTTGTCGGAAAACTGTTCAAGGCGAACTAGTCCATGCATAAAACTTTTAAAGTCACATTTGTAAGGCCCCTAGAATGATAATAACAATAAGAGTAATAGTTGCAACGCTCCAATGAGCACAATAAATAAAAGCGTGCTACCTACGCGGGATATCACATAGATATATATATATGCATTATAGATATCTATGATGAAGCATATTAAGATATCATATATAGAAAAAAAATATATACATACGGAACTCAATTATAAAAATTTTGTTTCTAGAATCCTGTCAAAATTTCGATATTAATGGCGTCGTTTGTAATAAATATCCTGGCCATTTTATGAACCGTCTCTTTTTTCTTGGAAGACACTATCTAAAAAAGAGTGCGTTTTTTCCATAGGCGAATTTAAGAGTTTTAACTAGTCCGCTGTAATATACATTCCATTCATATTTATGAATAAACCTCTGCATCCTACATACATTATACCTATAATTCAGTTTAATTACATTTGTCTAGCTTTGATAATTATACGCATTACATCTTATTAGTTGTCTTTTTTTCTTACGATATTTTCTATTGCAATTGAACACAACTTTTGAAATCACGTTACACTTTCGGGGAAATAGTTAAATTCGTGGAAAATCACAGCGAATTAGTCTAAATCTAAACGTCCAATGTTCACCCTAAACAGACCTTTTGAAAATATACCTTCAATAAAAAAACGATTCTAATGTATTCTAAAGTTACGTAGGACTGCATCTGGATCCGAGAGATTAATTTGGAATAATCATATCCTAGCCAAAAAAAAAAAAAAAAAAAAAAACCCAGCTCGACCTAAAATCCCGAAACACGAACCTACTAATAAGATTCATCACTCTCGATAGAAAAAATTAAAATTTTATTCTACAAAATTATCTTCAATTCCGCATGGACGTATGGAATAAAAATTTGAGGGAACAGCCAGTAATATCAAAATTATGCAGCGTTTAAAATATTCTACTAACTATATATTTGGAACACCGCGGTGCATCCGAAATGATGTGACCTGCATAAAGATCTTGATATATCGATTGTAAAAAAAAAATTGTAAGAATCTACAGCGCCGCCAAATATCAAACGATTGCGCCGGATCGCGTTAATCCATTAGCTGCCGATCTTTTCGATTCAGACGGCTCAGAGGTGTCTGAATCTTGCCGTCCGCTAACAGCAAAAAGGATGGTAAAAAAATCACGTAATTTCCCAACGGAGGTACGTCCTTGGTATTCAGTTTCCGGAATCATCTATTTCGGTTTCCGTTCAAGATAAATTATTCCGCCCCAGCTCGTGCCCATTACTACTAACCTATACCGATGATATTAATTCTTTTTTTCTTCTTGGTTCGATAGGGTGGTATTTAGGAAATTTTCGTTTATCCACCCATCGTACCGTAATTAAGGACATTGTACGTTTTAAAATTAAAATAACGACAATAATAATCAATAATAATAACAGTAATAATAATAATAATAATAGCGGTAATGCGGGATTAAACGCTCACGCACAGTTGTATAACATGGCCAATTACGTTGGACAAGGCGTAAGCTCAACATCGTGAACGAAATGATTAAAATAATCTAGTCCGTTACGGTAACAATCGTACTATACAACCAATAATAATGATGATAATTAAATAATAATAATAATAATAATAATAACTATAATTATTATTACTACTACTAGGAGCGCTAGTACCACGAATATTAGGTTATTAAGCTCCGTTTTAATTTATACTTCCACATTCTACTCCTCCTAATTTCATCGTCACATATTCTTCTTCTTCAAGAACGGGATGGTACTATTTTACAATTACTAACAAAGTGGTTACTATCTCGACTAACGTAATAGCGCCATGTTCGTGTAATTTACATCCTAATTACAGGTTTGCTACAACATGGTATAGACCGGACACACAGCTATTTCCCGTATACCTAAAGTTATGTATATATATTTTATATATATATATATATATATATTTTATATATTAAACTGATCATTTTTTTGTTTTAATAATAATTATTCTGACTTTTCTTCCGTTCTAATCTATATCCATTCAAATCTAGAAACCACCGTTAACACGTTATACTGTTCATTTATAAACTTCCTAGTGACCGCTTTTCGAAAACCGGGCGTTAATATATATATGTATAAATTATCCAATCGTATAGAGATATCAGATGGTCGCTTGCTAAAAATAAATTGAAGGATTTCAGTATAAACGAATAAATAAAGTCCACTCAACCCATTGTTTTGATAGCTCGGGAACATGTTCCCCATATAAGAAGAACATACGTTCGTTAGAAATTTTCCACCAGAGAGAACTGCACAGGTTACTGTGTGCTCTTTAGCAGGACCGAGTGACGAATCGCGAAATTTTAGTGCGGACTAACTGAAAGTCTATTCAAATGCTGCTTTATAACAACAATTTGAGATGGACTGGCCATAGAGTGAACGACGATAGAATACTAAAGAAATTCCTTTAGGGCCAACTTCTTGTTGGCAAACGTCCCATTGGGCGTCCTTGTTGGCGATATGAAGACTATTTGTATCAAATACTGAAGGAATGCGAAATTGATCCCGAGAAATGGGAGAAACTAGAAATGGATCGCAAAACATGGAGGCAAACAGTAACAAATGTTCTACATTGCGGAGGAAAGGAAAAGGAAACGACGTAAAGACTTCCTCGAAACGACTGGAACAGACTACATGAATACTGGCGCCTTTACAGGCGATGCATGCGGGAAGTTATGTGCCGCGAGATTAGGACACGTAACTAGTGGATGATACTCCATACTCGAATAACGAGCGGATAAAAGATAAATGGATATATATATGGTAATTTTAAATTACGGAATAGTATCAGCTCGTAGCTCGCTAAAAATAAATTGAAGGAAATATTTTGAGTATAAACTGATAAGTGAAAGTTCAGTCAACTGTATAGATTAGTAGAGAATCATCGATGAGGAGGATCGGTCTGAAGACGCTTCCGGGGGTAAGTAAATATCTTGAACGTCATTGTCTTCCTCGCGGTAGAAACAAAGCATGCAAATGAAATATATTCGGAAAATTAACAATAACAACAAATATTTCGTCACTGCGTCTTAAACGGAATTTGTAAATTAAAAATTGCAACGGGGTAAAGAATGTAAGGAAAAAAAGGTACTTGAAACGTTTTGCAATTTTAAGTTGTCGTTTCTAATTCGCAAAATCGATTTTCAATGGTCAAACTTATTTTCCGGAATGTTGAAACCGTTAATAGCTTTTTCATCGTCCGAGGTTATAACCTAACCAAACCTCGGATGATGATAAGAATAGTTCGTCGGAAATGGTTACGGATTTAGATAAAACACGAAGATAGGTTAGGAGATTCAAGGTTTCGTCAATAGTATTCAGTCGATAATGACGCTTAGAAAGTTGCTTTGTGAATTATAGCAGTAAAAATGTACCGATTTGGAATGTGACGTAATAGAAAGGTTAAAAAGAGCAATGGAAAAATAACCGGGTCGACGGCTTGATACGCATAAATACGTACACACACACACATATACGCAACTGTACAAAACATTATATATAAAAGTATTTCATAATGTATAGTCGTGTGTGTAAATGTTATTTGAATTTTAATTTAGGAGATAATCGGATTTTTACGACATTCCATATACTATTAAAACGTATATATATATATGCATATTTATTTAAATATAAGCATATACGTATGAACACACACACACATATATAAAAATATAATATAAATGACGTGGCAGCTTATTTGGTAAATCGTTTGACTATCAAGCTGACCATCAAATGTTCCATCACAGTTCACGGCAAAAAGTTTTTCGTCATCATCATGTAATTTCTTAATCATCGTGGAGAAGACAGTGGTACGCCACAACGCACAACATTATATGTACGCGCACCCTCATTGCACACAATTAATGACTCGAATGATAGCCTATTTCGTGCGCAGAAATAACACATAATGGGCTAGTAACGATGTTAGGCAACGAGTAATATGATATATATATATATATACACATATACATATATGGGTATTAATAAATATGTAGAATTATAACCAATGGCGAAGTAGAAAAGCGATAAGGAAATAAACAGATAAGAAAAATATGATAAATCTGAATGACGTGTATGCATGTGTGATAACCATTTTGTTAAATTGTGCGATTTAAATTATTCAATTGTTGGGAATTTAACTGAGTATAGGTTGATGTGTACGTTTGTTGTATTCGAATCCATTTAAATTTATGGGTTGTCGAAAATGTTAATTGTTCGTCTTTTTTTACAAGCATATTCTCGTATACACACGAATAGTCGATACTACAATTACCCCGAACAAAGAGAAATGATACTGGGGACTTTATGTGAGTCATTGAAAACACCTAAATCGGAAATGCCGTTCGTGATATGCATACATACATGTAATATGAATGTAAATACATGCATATATATATATATAAAACATATTAAGTTTCTTCGGATAACCTTCGTTGTTCTAGTTCAACGCTACATATAACACACTCTATAAGTACACATGTATTCATACATATACATATATACGAATTTTATAAATCTATGGAAAAGTGTATTAAAATTAATCAAAATTATGAAATAGACGTTATACCTTTTAAATAAGATACGCCATTTTAAATTTATTTATCTTTCATGTTATTTTTTAATCTGTTTTATTCTTCTCAACAACTGAAACGACTTATTAGTTATTGTTAATAATAATTTCCATGAGAAAAACGCAGCGTTCAAGATGTAATTTAATTCGCCCGGTAAATAAGCGATTTAAACTGGTTTCCCCAGTTAAGCCGAACTCATTTAATTATTTATTTTTATATATATATAATATATATTATATACAGAATACAAAAAGAAAACGAGAAAAAATACATGAAAGAAACTGGTTTGTCGAGTATGTAATATTATTAAACAGCAACCAGAATCTTGGTAATTTTTCCTGAAAATTACACGTGTCAAACAGATCAGAGTTACACAATACACTATAACCAAAAATAAGATTGCTAAATTTATATTCTTTCTTAAAATACGATTTTAAAACGTTAATTTTGAACTTTTTTCGGAATTTATTTAATTTAAAAGAAGAAAAAAATAGTTTTAAATGTTTAAATTAACTGTGTATTCTCAGAAATATTACACGCTCACTAGGACCGGACTAATTTATAGCGTAGGTCGTCGGACATAATATCGACTTTCCAATCGTCAAATGATTATTTAATTAAAATAATGTCGAACCCCGCTGGGCTAATAAACGTTTTTCTGTTATTATTATTATTATTACGGACCAACGCTTACACATTTCTGTTTCTATATAATAAAATTTAGATATTTAAATCTTGGCTTGTGGTTGATTACACGGTCTGAATATTTCAATAAAATTGTTGATCTTTAGTAATAATTTTTTGTTAGCTCGCTTCTATACGCAAAGAATTTTTAAAATTCGACTATACTCGCAAAATAAAGTCTATTTCAGGTATACCAACGTTCGCAGTATGATGAACTTTGTCGAAGAAGTTGTCTCAAAAATTATAATACTGGAATTAAGTCACCAAATCGTTTTTCAACAAAATCATAGAGATAACGCGTTAGTACGGATCAGCTTTGTTGGAATCGATTATTCCAAACGATACTCTCTCATTCTCACTTTCTCTAGCCTTCTTCTCTCAGTCTGTTTGTTTCTTTCCCACCTATTTTTCTTTCCATCTCGTCCCTTTTTTATATATATATATATATATATATATATATACAAAAACAGATAGACATATGCATAAATAAATACACATGTCTGTATGTGAATGCGTTGATCTATCTATTTATATACATACATAATGCATAAATGCAAGGAAGCTCAAGGTAATCAAGACTATTGCAAACAAATAAAAAAACTGGGTATGTTGTTATGGACGCCTCCGCGTATTATGTTGTACAGTGAAACACCGACTGGTGTGTATTCCACTTACGATGACTATAGGACGGAACATCTAAAGATGTAGAACATTAGAAACATTAATCAACCGGAATCATTATTACATGATATCTCCATATACGGCATCCTGATAAGGAAAGGTCCGAATATCAAGTAGGTTACTACAAGTATTTTTTGCAGCATGACGGTTTATTTTCTTAGTATTATTTTGCGCGGGCGTCCATGTATATTCTGATATATATATATATATATATATATATATATATATATATATATATATATATATATATATATATATATATATATATATATATATATATATTGAAATAGTTTTAACGAATGTGTAAAGAATACATTATATAAAAATAATACATATAGATAATTTCATTTTCGTTTTAGTACTAGAAGTCATTCCAAGTTTGTTTCTCGAAAATTGAGTAAAGACAGACACTTCGACACAAAATCAAGTCAATATTGCGATCCTTTCTGCAATTGTGTGCGTGTAAAGTGTTTAAAATGCTACCAGACTCTTACCAGTCGTATGGTCGTCTATAAATTTAAAGTTTCTCTGGTACAAGTGATTACAGAAATATACTGTTTTACGTAAGACCCCAGAACGAACCATTTGCAACGCTAAAAATTAGACGAAGACGAAACAAGAAGCAAATTCATATTCAAGAGTGATTAAACGAAAATTCAGATATTCAGGCGTTTCCTAAGGTCGGCAATTCAACTGCCGAGTATCTTGATCTCTATTGTAGTACATCTGATATTATCTTGATATTTAAGTACGGGTGCCTGTTCACGTTCGTATATAGACACGGTGCGCGCTTTATATGATGAAAGTTATTGCGCACAGCCAATATAAATAAATAAACAACAAAACGCTATTTGTTCTTTATGAAAAATCACAAAATTTTTCGGCTGTAAGACATTGTCAAATGAATATATAAAAAAAAATATAATATAAAAATATATTTTAAATTGTATATATTGTTGTATTTTATTATTTAATTTTATTTTTATTTATGTTATTTTTTATATTCATTTTTGATAATGAATTACCCAGCCGAAAAGTTTTGCGATTTTTTTATAAAGAATTTAAAAATTTATCGGTTTTTACACGTGTTTTTGTTGTTTATTTTTTTTATAAATCACTACATTACACAATTTTCAAATCACTATAAATAATCTCAAGAAATTGTGTGTAACTATTATTCACGAAGTAGAAACAAATGCTTCGGTTCGATTATTATTACTATTATTGCAGTTTTTTTGTTTGTCTAAATTATGGTTAGTATAATATATAATTTGCGGAAAATGCTTTAGACAAGACGTTTCTTTCTTATTGAAATAACAAATTCATAACCTTAACTGTTGCCGTTGTTATACATACATACATATATATATATATATATATATATATATATATATATATATATATATATATATATATATATATATATATATATATATATAAAGTTATGTACGTGTATTTCATTGTAGTTACGTACACAAAATTTAGTCGGACAAAATACGTTTCATGGGCAAATTTTTAAGGATACCCGCTTATTATTTTTTAACCGTTTTTTCATTACTTCCATGTATCATCACACGCAATTATCATTTACAATGATGATGATGATGTGGTGATTAGTACTATAATAATAATAATAATAATAATATTACTATCATAGCCTTAACTATTTATTTCCCTCTAAAATTGCTTGCAACCTGTCTCGTAGGACAATGATCGGCGTTGCGGATAATATGTTTATGAAATGAACGTTGTACAATTCATAGTTTCCCTCCTTATTAGTTAAAAAAAGCAGAATTCGTGGTGCAGTTCAGTTTGTCAGATTCTTTTCAGACGTCTGAACTGCGTTAATGAATTAATGTGTTGGTTTGGTCGTTTTTTATAATTCTGGCTAAGAGATCTGATGGTTTCCTCTGCTGGTAAGCATATGTCTCTATATATGTCGTCATTCTTGACGAACTAAGGTGCGCGTACTACAATCCGAAGGACTCTCCTCTGGAACCGTTCGATGATTATAAGGTTAAACTTGCTAGTGGGTTACGCTTAAGTAACATAAAATAATACATAATCTATAAATATTCAATTCTTTCCGTATGTATACTAAACATGTTCACAGGCATGTTGAAGTAAACACGTAAAAGATGGAAAGAAAATGAAGGGTACAACTAAACACGTACATACATTATGAACACGTTACATACATATATATATATATATACATTATGAACGGAACTTGGAGCTATTAATAGTACAGGGGAAGATTCAAGGAAATAGACCGAAGGGCCGACCACCGCAGAGGTGGACAGATAGAGTAAGAAACTGGAGCGGATTAACATTACATCAGTGCGTGCAACGGGCACGCCAGAAAAGCATGGCGTTAAATGACACATTTATTGTATGATCACGATGCCCCTTGGGGTAACGGATTAAGAAGTATTATATATAGTACCTGGCCGACCGAGCTTTGTTCGGTATTTCCTGTGGAAAATCATTTTTCTTTTTGGAAAATATATACAGGATACCAATTACATAGTATTAAAAAACTGTTACATACACAACTATAACTACTTTCCTATCGTGTAGAATTTCGTTCCTCAGGAGTTATTTCCTTAACGGACTAAAAAATAATTCCCCGAATGTATGATAACGGCACTTGAGATATAAAATTTTAATTCTATTTATCAACGTAAAAACAAATTTCTAGGCTAATAACAATCAAACGGTTTATGCGATCGAGCTGAATTATACAGCGTGCATTTAGATAATTATGGAAAAAATAAAATGTTAAAATCCGAAATTTTATCGTGATTTATTCAAGGTCGCGACCCAAAATCTCAGAATTCGTAATTTCCATATAGGTCATTTCAAATTACAGAATGCATTACCAGAGTTTCGTCCAAATCATTAGAGCCGTTTCCGATATAGGCTACTACATTATATATATATATCTATTCAACAAGTGCTTGAAGTATAATACTATACAAACAGCATGGAACCAAGCTAAAGTAATCCTTATATACAAAAAGGGAAGTACTCAACAACTGAATAGGCCCATTAGTATGCTCCCGCAAATGTATGAATTATACACAAGAATACTGACTAATCGTCTATTCTAGCAAATTGATTCAACCGATCGAAGGAACAAGAAAATTTCAGAGCGGGATATAGTACAAGTGACCATTTACTAACTATTAAAGTATTAATAGAGAAATGTGAAGAATATGTATTACCTTTATACATTGCCTTTGTGGATTAAGGAAATGCATTTCGATTCGGTTGAGATATGGACAGCACTAAGAGCGCTGGGTAAATGCGAAATTGGTAAGCAATATATTCAAATTATCAGGAACATTAACAAATCAGCTACCATGAAAGTACGACTGCGGGATAACACTGATCAGATCGCTCTGAAGAGAGGCGTTAAACAAGGCGACACAATATCGCATAAATTGTTTATAGCAGCCTTAGAAGAAATATTTAGAAGCTTGAACTGGGAAACAAAGGGAGTGAAAATAGACGGAGAATATCTCACCCACTCTTAAGATTCGCAGATGATGTTGTACTGTTCAGCAATAACATGGTACACATACAGACAATGATACTGGAACTAAATTAAACATCCAAGAAAATCGAATTGAAAATAAATCTACAAAAAACAAAGATAATATCTAATACAGCTGGTATGATGTCAATAATGCTAAATGGGAACGTAATAGAAGAAGTAGAAGATTATATATATCTGGGACAAGCAATTAGCATGAAAAAAGAAAACATTCTGTATACAGAAATAGCAAGAAGAATAAATCTGGCATGGATAGCGTTTGGAAAATTGAATAACGTATTCCGTAACAAGGATATACTAATCAACTTGAAAAAGAAAAGATATGAACCAGCACCATGTTTTGAAGACCTCTATTGTTTTATACATTTGGCGGTTGATCGTCCAAGTTTCTGATCTATAAATCAGTATGCTCCATACTTATTATTTAACAAAGTGCTTCCTAGTTTCTATTTTTTAATTTCTTGTAAAGATCACTTTTTATTGAAAGTAATTTTTGCTAGACTAAATCTAGGCGATATCTCTTTGTCACTTCTTCCATCTTGAGTTCTTGAGTAATTACGCCACCATACCAATTTAGCTGTTTCAATCGTTTTCTATTAATTTTTACATCTATTATATTTCATAACTACCGTTTTTTCTTCATTTATTGACATATTATACTTTTTTGCATCAATCGCTAGCTGTTTTACCGATTCTCCAAGTTCTTTTTCATTACTTCCCACGATTTACAAAACGGAACATCCAGAAAGATATGTATATATATAATTTATCTTTTTTTATAATAAAAAAAAAACGGATAAAATTTTAAAAATTACAGGGAATTATATAAATATTAAACGAACGGTAATAGCAGCGCTATCTTCGATAGAAACGTGAACTATCGGTATAAGCAATTGACGCTAGAGTACGGCGAAACGTTAGATTTGTTGTAAAGTGCTACGAATATTTATCAGACAGAATAATTATCATTATCCACTTTTTATTTAATTATCAATTATTTTTCTTTCAGTTAACTACTTTTAATCTAACTCTAATATTACCATTTGTCTTTTATTAAATGATCACGTTCGGTTGCTATGAACTTCCGTTAACTTTACGAAGTATAACATTGATTTGAATTATTTAATTAGAAGCGAAGTATATATTATACATATATATATATATATATATATATATATA
The DNA here is from genome assembly GCA_032883995.1 of Coronaproctus castanopsis. Taxonomy (NCBI): domain Eukaryota; kingdom Metazoa; phylum Arthropoda; class Insecta; order Hemiptera; family Monophlebidae; genus Coronaproctus; species Coronaproctus castanopsis. Next base: position 81,686,868 of record CM065053.1, on the reverse strand, counting down.
TATATATATATATATTATCGACCATCTTGGGTGCTTGTCACCTAAGCGATGACCGCCCGCCAAACTTAAGGGAGACGGGATTAACGAACCCATCTGGAGAAGCCAATAGAAATTCAATTTGTCATTGACTTCTTTGACTTATTTACTTTTACAAGAAGCTGGTACTAATTGAACGACAAATTCGATAGCTGAGTCAGCTAGAGGTTTTTTATCATTTCAAAGTTTCCTCCTCGATGGAATTTTTTCTAAGATCATTCGAGTGGGAGATGTAACGTTTACACCGCTAACTAATTAGAATATTAATACATTATACATATATTATGCGTGTATATTATAATAATCAATTATTTCTTATTTTATAGATGTGGACCATTATCGTATTTGTAAGCTTAACAGCGCGTTTAACGAACGCGGAATGCAGTTACGACTGTGAGGAGAACAGCATAGAGACCAGTGGCGATAGTGGACTGCCGATAGCTCCGGGACTTCCACCGTCTACCGTTCTCGGTGGGAAAGTTGTCAAATTAGACGATATAGCGCCGACGGTATTTCTCAACAGGACCAAAGCTTGGCTTAATTGCGCGTCCGGAATTATGCAGGTTTCTTATTTGATTTTATTATTATTATTATTATTAATAATCATAGCTGCCTGTTGAAATTTATAAAACGGCTGAGCGTTTAAAGACTTGCCACACGTCTCGATGAGTCGGGGATATTTAAGGTTTTTGTTTACTACATTAAATGTTAACTAAAGTGTTTTTTTTTTTTTATTCCATTATTTCCAAACAATATGAGTGTTATTTTAACGAATTTAAATTTCATCGTGTGTTTAATCCTTCGTTGTTTCTTTCATCTTGATAACTGCATCGAAATATTTCTACGAGACATCGATATCTGTTGAAGTATTCAATTTGCTCGCATCATTTATTAATGCAGAATAATTCTCGGTCTGTTTTACAATTTTGCTTTGATTCGTGTAAGCTATATTATAAAATAAGTCCAGTCATAACTCCAGTGTAATCGTGTGTTTTTAATAATACATAACAATTACAAATTATTCCAAACAAATATGTCAACGCATCACAACATGTTAAAATTTGTCTAATGCTCATATTAACCCCGGTTTATTATTTCTTACAGGCTGCATATTAAAAATAATGAATAAATTCTTTAATTGTTCTTCGCACGATAAGATAATCCGTATATGAGGCTAATCGATGATTATAATTCCAGGATAATGTATGGCAAATATAAATGCAGAAGGTTAAACGTATAGTGTAATTTTTAGCCAATGTATTTTAAACAGTTTCATTGTATTTAACCCATTAAATATGAACGGTTTAATATATTTCATCGTGAATAGTTACTACTTGATTCTACCCTTCTCAGTAATTTTATACTTGTTAACGATTTACTGTATAAGTATAGGGTGACCCAGAGAAGACGGACGGTTTTGTTTTTTCGAATAGCACAGTTGGTAACACTGCTACAATGCAAAACGCGTTATTCCCGGTCATGTTACTTGTTTAAACCTGTCGAGGGAATCTGTGCACCATATATTACTGGAACACTTGAAATTTCATCCTTATAAACTGGTAATAGCAAAAAGTACCGACCATGCACAACAAAAACTTTTAACTTCCAGCAAGCTCATATATTAATTAACTAAGTAGTATGCAAGCACCTTCATTTTTAAACGTATATATATATATATATATATATATATATATATATATATATATATATATATATATAATTATTTTGTTTTTGCAATTATCACAATAGATTGATCTAAAATTTGAGGAACCATTTATTGGTATCGTTTACGCCGATTTCGATCGGAGCAGCAGAAGTTGCGCAATATTGGGAACTGGCGAAACAACGGCAAGAATCGAACTACCGCTAAAAGGATGTGGAACGAAACAAGTAGGTTTTACAAACGACGACTTAATTTCGTAGACCTAACTATTATTTTTTTTTGGTTATAGATAAATTTCATATATTGTGGTGTCTGTGTGTAGAAAATAAAATAACTATGTTCGCTTAATTTGCCGAGTCCGAATTACTCCCCGCGTATGCACTTGAAAAAATTAATTTTATCAGTGAGAATGTAAGGAGAATATAATTCTTTAAAACTTTACCTACCACCCGTACATGATTGTTTGCAAGCATTAAAAAAACTTACCCTATTGCAAAGTAACCATTCGAAATTTACACACAAGATGGAATTTTCAGAAAACATATAAAACAAGTTATTATCATGAAATGGTAGATACGGTGGGATACAGATACTGAAAATCTATGATTTCTTGTCAAACGTTTCTGAATCACTAGCAATTAAGAATATAAAAATAAACTTTTACAATTCACAGCGGAGTGTACTCTGAGGCTCTTTGACGATCTGAGGCTCTTCTTTTATCTCGCTGTTTATAGTATCCATGCCTACTTTCCATTACACGAATTCAATGATCCGCTTATTTAAGATAAGGAAAATCCCCATATATCGTTCCTAGAATACTCGGAAACAGCGATGAGCCGTAAGTTTAGATTAAGTAATAATTTAAAAAAAAAAATTAAATTCAATCGTGAATTCACGATAATATTTTGTACGGATCATGTGGATTTTCCTAATTATTTAACGCGCATTTATTCTAAATCAATTACCGTTAATCGAAATTTTCACTATCTTTAAAATGCACTACCCATTTATTATCATTGCTTTTTTTTTGTTACTAAATGACTCGTTTGTAGTAAAACCATTTTTTCTTTTTTCCCCTCATTCCAACACGCACGTTATAATTGAATTACGTACTAAGATTAATTCACATCCAACTTGGCTTTGAACGGGACTATGTTTAGATTCCATCAGCTACCAATAAAACTCACTACAGGGAGTCATTACTTTTATTACATATTTGTACAAATTACACTATATTCGCGCACGTTATGTTGTATAAATACTGTAGCTCCCTGTTGCTTTATACAACAATTTTGCACTAAATATATTTGTCACATTGACCTGTCAAAAATGGAGGTAACTTAAAAGAAAAGTATTGAAAATGATAATGTAACCTTTTTTAAACGTTTTCGTACATATTATATATATATATATATATATATATATATATATATATATATATATATATAATATAATGTAGATAACACTGTTATCACGCGATCAAATACTTTTCCGTACGTAAAGTTTCTTGTTATGTAAGTAACAGGATAATTTAATTATATATTATTACTTTATTTTATTTTTCTTTATTTATTTTATTTTATATATTTTTTTAAATGAAAATGAGTGGTGTTAAAACTAATATTTATTTTGACACCAATATCAAACACATAGATGTAATTAAACAACTATTAAGTGAATCGCATAATATGAAAGTAAAATTAAAGGATGGAATATTTGGAAGTATTCGGTAATTTAAAAACTGAATTTACTCATTTAAATAATAATTTTGAAGAATTAAAGAGAAATACTGAAAAAAATATTACGAACATTGTTTTCGGTGTAATTTCAGATAAAAGAACAAACTTACGTTTCCAAGTTAAAAACTAAGTTGTTTACTATTAGTAATTTAGTGACCAAAAACAAATTTGAAACTTTCATAATTGATGATACTAGTAATTTCGAAAATAGGAATTGGAACACTGACCTAAGGCAAAAATAACACACGTCAAATTGGTGTAGATACCGGCTTTGTAAAACAACAAAAAAGTACAGTTATAATAGTTATTAAGGATAAGTGTCAATTTGAAACACTAAAAAAATAAGTAACTAATAACTTTACAAATATAGAAACAAAAATAGCATCAAAGAAGGATCCAATGATCACTGTTGTTGGTAATACCACTACAGAAACAGATATTTGTATGCCAATTAAAAACAAAACTGGGAAAAATGCGAAATCAGTTACATTAAAGCGTGCGTTCATTCGTCTAGAACCAGAAAAATATTTATTAATGGAAACGGGTTATATGATGGTGAATTGGTGCAAATATAAGGTGTATACTATGTTCCACTCATCCGTTGTTTCAAGTGTTACCGTTCTGGACATATGAGGAACGAATTTAAAACTGATCCTACTAATAATAAATTTAAGATGGACGATGAACAGCTGCAGACAAAATGTCATAATTATTTTTCTCATACTTGCGTGCAACATGAAAAATAAAAAGGTAAAATTTCATCCACGGACATAAAAAATATTATTACAAATCTTACACACAACACATTCTCCTACCTTGTCCATTGTATATGAAAATTGTAAAGTAAAACTTAACATTAACTATGGCTAACATAAAATTAATTTTACAATGCGCAATCATTATTACTTATTAATAAACCATATAATAGTAATTTTTTAACAATTATTTGTGATCCATATTTGCACGGTAACGTAAAATTTAACTTTTTAATTCACTCTAATTACGTTGCTGTCTGTGTAGTAACATTAAAAATGTAAGTTGCGCCAAAGTTTCTGATTACATTATTAAAGTTAATGTAAACGATATCTGTCATTTTTGGAATATATTTTCAGACTTGTGTTGTTGCTTAAAATTATTTTAAAAAATTGGAAACAAAGTATAATAATTTTCGGCGATTTTAATTCACGAGTAAAATTTAAAATTTATGTAAAACAAGAATTTCAATGACACATCCAGAAATGCACAGTTCGAAAATCTCGTGTATTCTGGTAATTTAACAATTAAGAATGATTACGACATTCACACGTTTCAAAATCACAAAGAAACAAGCTTAATAGATTATGTGCTAGTAAATTATAACTTTAAGTATAAAATGTTAGTGTTCAGTAATTTCATTTCAGTGATCACAGAAATGTGAGTAACGATATTTTTGATATAAGTGTTGATAATTATGATAATGTACTTACCTTAAATATGGATTTGTTCATCAATAATCTAAATGCAAATTCAATGCTAAATTTTGAAACAAATATTAAAATAGCAAATACGGAACAAGAGGTAAACTATATTGTTGATTAGTTTACTAATTGTTAGTAATTATTTAACCGATAATATTAACAAATTTAAAGTTATGAAATCTATGGTGGAATAAAGAATTAGAATATTTTAAGTTACTTGTTAGGAAACTTAGTATAATATCACATATAAAAATTTCATAAATAAATTAATATATAACGTAACTTTAAAATTATATAAATGCAAAATTAAATATTTCAAACAAAAAGCCTGGAGAACTTTTTGTATCTTCTAGGGCTTGGGGCAAATCATATAAAATTTTAACAAATTCAGTGTTTTAAGTTTCCTAATTTAAAAATTCATAGCGATACTGACTGCAGTTAATTAATAACCACCAATTTAGATAAAATTAGTTTAATTATGAAATCATTTTTTAATTTTAAATAACCTGTTTGTATTTCGTTGTCTAAAATCACAAATAAAATAAGCGTTTACATTTAGATGTGACATACCAAGAGCTTAAAAGTATTATAACTAAACTTTGAATAAACCAAATAAATATTTAAATAAAATAAATTGATATAGACAAATATGTTTATTAAATTCGCCTAGTAAAGTTTATTAAAAGATTATTTTAAAATTTTGAAATAATCAATTAATAATACATCCGTACTTGATGCATATCAATATGGTTTTAGAAATTTTTTTCTACAGAACTTGCTGTAACAGATAACTTACTACATAATAATAACGTTACAATTCATCTATTGTCGTGTCGTTTGATATTGAAGGCGCATTTAACTATTGTGATCATCGACACTTTAATTTCATATGGTTTTAGTTTTAACGTAATTTGTTTTAATACATGATTACTTAAACCACAGAAGAGTAAAGTGGATTTATCGAAATGATAATATGGAGGTTGAAATTTGATGTTCCACAAGGACCTGTTCTTTGTCCGGTTTTGTGGAATATTTTATATTCTAATGTACATGCTAAATTAAGAAATATGTATGAAGGTCTGAAATGTATAGCTACACTGACGACTTACTTTTAGTGTACAATTTAGATATATGTTCTAAATTAAATCTTTCGAATCACATAAATAGATGTAATGAAGTAATTAGTAAACTTAAAACAATAGCGGACTCTTTAAACCTTAAGTTTGAAATTAGCAAATCTCGAATTATGATTGTAACTGGTCGTGATCAAAATCTTGTACAAATTTTATTATTTTATGTAATAATATTAAGCTTAATAATCATGTTTTCAGATACACTGATCACATTAAATATTTAGATTTTATTATAGATAATCAACTGAAATATAATAAGTATATTCAATACATAAATGATAAGGTCAATAAATATTATTATATTTTTAAATCACTTGGTGGTAAATTATGGGGATTAAATTATAATTTAAAGTTAATACTATACAAAGGTTTGGTACAAAGTTTGTACTCATATTGTGCTGATATCTACTATAGCCGCTTAACCAAATAGCTAATTCATAAAGTACATTCGAATTGTCGACAATTTTTGATTGATTTAACATTCCCATTCAAACTATCGCACGAATATTACCTATTGATCTTCATATTATTAAAAAACGATCACTTATTTTTGAAATTAAAAGAGAACATAATGGAATTATAAACAAAGAACATTTTGAACAACTTGATTTTCATATTTTTAATGAATTTAAATCAAGATATGATGCTCAAACCAGTGGTAAGTTAATTAATAAATTTTTCCAGATATAATTAAACGTTTTAAAAACAAATTGTTTAAAGTAAATTTTTATATGACACAGATTCTATCGGATATTTTTTGAATAAATTACAAATCATCAATAAATGTCGTAATTGTGCAACTAATGAAATAGTTGTCCAGCACATAGTATACGCATGTAGTAGTAAATATAACCATGCGAGAAAATTGTATAATATTAATTGCTCTCTTAATCCTAATGAAATTATTCTATTAGAAAAATTTCCTATTTTTATCTCGGAATTATTTAAGATTAAACATAAATATTGATAATAACTACCGGTAGCCATAAGCTGCTTTCGCAGACTACTCTCTCTATATATATATTTTATATATATAAATGTATTATCTATATATATATATATATATATATATATATATATATATATATATATATATATATATATATATATATATATATATATATAATGATTCAATGTTTCAACTTTTGTCTTAATATATCTTGGTTCTTATGAAATGGGTATTTCGCTGATCCAATGTGATAATCGATTGCTCTGTCTTAGTCAGGTCAACATATTTAAACGTCTATATTCGTACAACGCCTTTTTATTGCAAGTTTGGGAGGTTTTCTATCAGTCATAATTATTTTTAATATATGTATATATGCGTGTGTATGTGTGTGAAACATGTTGCCACATACGTATGCTAGATTCTGGGCGATCTTAATAGTGAGGTCCGACTGTGTGAATAATCAGGTATAATCGAGATTCCCATACATATTAGACTTAGAGTAAAGCATTCATGTTATTAAAAATTTAACTCACACATAAATTACATTTATTATTATTTCAGGATCCGGTGCGCGTGTTTACAAATAATTTAGTAGTCAGATTTCATCAGTCATTAGAGATGGACGGCGACGAAGTTATCACAATAGTATGCCGATATCCACCACCAATAGCTCCACCGCCACCTCCTCCGCCTGAACCACTGTAAATATTTTTTAATAATAATGTTTGACGATAATGATAATAATAATAATAATGAAGACATCTGTAATAACTCAACATACACACATACATATATATATACAATGTACGGTTCAATGGGATTCTGCGGGGTACAATTGAAGGCTATATACGTAAATCTGTAAGAAAGTTATGTCGCCGGCAGAGTTGAAGCCGATAAATGTCACGACGCAAGTGTTGAGAATGGTTGACGTTGATGTCGTATGTCGACGAGTAACTTAAATGTCCACATACAAATTCTGTAACCATGCTATGGCCGTGCTTGGTACTGCTCGAATATCCTCCCATCCACCGCGAAGGTCACAAGATGAATCAGATATGAAATCTAACATTCCGAGCATATGACCACTACGTCCGTGGCCCGTAAGAATGCGATTCGAGCGTATTTCACCAATTGCCATAACAAATCTCCATTCCAGTCTATTTTTGATATATGTAGCTATTCCACATTGCCTATAACATGCTGCGGCTACAATTTTGAATGCCGCTATTGAGCCAACTTTCGTTAGCTGCTTACCATCTTTCTATATGTGTTTCTTGCGGTAGTATGACCATTATAAATGGTGATACATCATAAAATGATAACTCATGCATTTATATATATATATATATATATATATATATATATATATATATATATCTGCTTCACATCACCTAAATTATATCCAATATACCTGGAAATAAAACCTCTTATTGATCTAGGCGACCTTGCAGTATTTTGCTCAGATTTGCTCTCAACTTAATTAACGACGTTTACAGTAACAAACGAAACTTCGTTGTAAACGAAGTAGTAAACTATTGACAACTTCATCGCATCGCAGAATAATCTTCCTGTCAGTTTCACATATGCAACCGACGTGTGGGAATAGATTCGTAGATTTATGCGTCTTTTAGACATAAGCGCGTGTGTGGGTATCATAATTGTATCTTTTCAACACTCTAACTATCCCTAATACAAGTTTCTATCTAGTATTTTAATATTATATAATTGTTCTATATCGTTACTTTTTGGCGCTTAGAATTTCCAGAACTAGCGAGGCGGCCAAAGAAGAATATCGCGTTTTCATTAGATAAATATTTACATAGACAAATATTGCTTAGAAAAAGATATAATCTTCGATGTTATATAATAATAACTTATAAGCAATATTTATAATTACCCAAGCATCTATGCGTGTGTATAGAATATGTACTGAATTATCCGATAAAAAAAAAAAAAAACAAAGATTGAAGACTATTGCACGAATGAAGTTAAAGGTTGCCTATTTTTAATTGATAGAAATATACGAGTGCGCTTAAAAAATTAAATGGTAATAATAACTTTAAAAAAAATAATAATTCTTACAGAAAAGTTCCTCCGCCCGGACCGGTAGTAGATCAACAACCGTTAAAAGGTTTTCAAATACTGTTGATCATTTGCGGCATTCTATTTCTTTCGTTGGTTTTGTTCGGTTTGGCGATGTCTTATTATTGTTTAAAAAATCAACGAATACGTGTAGTACGTAAATATCCGGCGATTAAAGACGCAGAAAGTCTGAAAGGAGGTTCCTCTTCGGTCGACGATATGTCGGTATTCGATACTTTAAAAATACCGCGAGCTCACGCATTAACACCGACGACGATGGCCGGTTCGACCGGTTCGGAAGAAACCGTCCACGGTGGCGGTAGCGAAACCTTACCCAGCGATTATCCGTCCGAGACGCCTAGTACCGCACATTCGGAAGCCGAAGATATCGATAGTAGACGTCGATCGATTAGTTCGGCCGGATCGTTCGATAATAAAGCTTACGTACCGGACGTTACGTTGTTGACGCGCGAACAGTTGCTGCGTCGTAACGAGACTGAAGTGGAAACTCACGAAACGACTAGCCGATTTCGTCCGCCACCGCCCGAACCGAAATTCGACGTTCAAATGAGAATTAAAAAACCGCCGTTACCGTCGCCTTCGCCGTCAATTATTTCGTCCGATACGGAGTTATCGACGACGACGATCAATCGAGAGACGGAAAGAAATCTACTAACCGTCGACGAACAAAGTTACGAACTATCCGATAGGAGATTATCGACGCCTCCTGTATATTCGGAAGTGGCTAGACGTAGTCGCGATAAAACGGTACCGTTACCGTCGACGACTTGGCGTTCCGAATACGAAATGGATACGGTCGATCGACTAGAATCTAATAGATACGCGGAACAACATTATAACGACATTCCGAGAAAACGAACCGAATTAACGGTAGACGAACCTCCTTTAGTGCCGTCCAGAAGACCGGAAATTACTTCGCATATCGTCGACGACGTCTTCTTGAGGACCATCACCGAAAAGAAAACTATCGAAGACATCGAACGACATCGCCGACAAGTGACCGAATACGGAATGACTAGACCGCAATTACCGACGATCGCTCCGAAATGGGACGTCGTCATCAGAAATTACCCGAATCCGAACGCTCAAACAGCCGGTTCCGGAGACGAAACAGCTACCGATTGGGAAAGTTTTTCAGAAAGTTCTTCCGTATACGGAATACCGATAAGTTCGTCCGACTTTAAACTATCGTCCTCTTCTCAACAATCGGAACCTAAATACTATCGATCGCAAGTCGAAAAACGTTACGCTTTCGACGTACCGATTCCTGATCCGACGCCGCCTAATTGGGAAGCTTTAGTCAGCGTTTTGGAATATCGTCAATCGGACGAAGACGTAACGAGCGTACCGCCGGAAAGACATACCGCGACTATGTATAGAACGGAGAAAACGTTGACGTTAGACGATCGAAAAAAATGGAGAAAAATCATTACCACCGAATCGACACTCAGGACGTTATTGACCGAAGCTACCGTTAAAGAAGATTACGAACGTATAAGACGCGACAGACGTTACGAGAAATTATTCGAACCGGAATCGTGGGAAATAATCATTCGAATACTCACGTCGGACAATAATAATTACCCGTCTTCGACTTCGGCAAACGGCCCCGATAACGATAGCGGTCGATTATTCGATCAACGAGCTGCCGCCGGAAATAGCGGAGTACGTTACCGTAAAAAAGCCGCCGATTGGGATAGCCGCAGCAGCAATAGAAGAAGTTCGTTACCGACATTATACGAATACGATTCCGACGGATCTTCTATACGTAATTTAAATTTAGAAGCTACTCAAGTCGGAACGGAAACGACTTTCGATCCGTACGCTAGATCTCGGCGGACGTCACGTTCTAGCATCCGGTCCGATATAGACGTACGTTCGATGAGCGAAGTGACGGTTAATTTTGCCAGGCAAGAAGTACCGGATAACGTTAGCGAGGCTAGTTCGTCGTATTATCGAATACGACGTTTCGACGACGACGATGACGAAGACGACGTTCGCAGTTTGGTTCGTTCGGTTAGTCAACCGTCATTAGCTAGATCAGCTTCGGAGTTTACCGAAAATTGGGGTATACGCGACAGAAATTGGGATTTAAGCAGTCCGGAACATTCTCCGAGATCGTCGATGCGATCGAAGAAAAGTGGTAACCAACAAACAGCTGCAACTTCTTCTTCGCTAGCATCGTTTAGCGGTGGCAGCAACGTGAAACAACGTCAATATCAGCAAACCAGTAGTCGACAACGACAGCTTTGGTACAAAGATAAAGAAGGAGACGATAACGAATAAAATAAATCCGAACGACGTACATACCATTTTAATATCAAAACGAATTTTCAAAAATTTATGCGATAAATCTCTAAAATCTTAATTTCGATCATTATAATTTACACTAATAATCGCAGAAAGTTTAACTTGGGCGAAGTTAATATCGCTATCCAAAATAATTTATAAACACATATAATACACGTATATATGTGTGTGTGTGTGCGCGTGATAAACATATAGGTAATAGAAAGTTTAATTTTCACAAAGTTAATTTACCTGTAAAAGCCATAGATAATCCAGGTAACGCACACATATATATACCGAATATATTTAATAAATCAATTAAATAAATTTACACATAAGTCATAAATAATCCTCTCTCACACATCTCTCTTTCTCCCTATCTACCTACGTATATATATATCGAACATATAGATAAAACTTGATATATTTTACTATTGCGAGAACTCTTAAATGGAGCTAAATTCAATTTTTAATTTCAATTTTTAATTTCAATTTTTAATTTCAAGTCAGCACAGCTTTTCCAGTTAGCAGCGTGGTCAACTTACACCATGTTAACTACTTAAACCATTAGTTTTACCTTTATCGAGTCGGTTACTCTCGGATATCTCTGTTATTATTTGATCTCATTCGCTCTAACAAAATCAGAATTACCTCAATATCTTTTCTGACAACGTTTAACGATATAAATAAAGCTAGATATTGATAAACGAATCGGTAATATTAACTCTTGTGTCTCCTCTATAGGGCTCGCGGTAGTCTGTGATACCTGCGAATGATTGGCGGAATGAAAAATTGAAATTCCTATAAAATCAACCTCGTCGGTAAAAACAAATCCGGAAGTAAAATTTTATTCAGTTTATTTCTCATTACTAAAATGGGATATACAAGGCTAAACACGCTGGAAGAGTGTTGTTAATGGAAGTTCCGCCTAAGCCTTTCAAGCTGCTGATTAAAGGCAGTGCGGAGCTGGTTATTCCTAATATTAGGTCTGATGAGTGGCTCTGTTATTCGGACAGCGACAGATACGTACGTTTTCTGGCCAACTGTTTCCCGAGTAAAATTGATAACACTTTAAATTCATTAACACTACACAACCCTGAACTTCCTGTGTTCGATGGGGATATGTTGGATAATATTATTGAAAAATAGAAGGTATGACAAAATTAGTAATAAACTTGTAAAATTTCTACACCCGAAAATTTCTACGCGTTTTCAAGACGTCCTTTGCTGAATTTCTTTAGTTTCATGTCTTCACCCCGTGTTGGAAACTAGTTGATACTACACCCTTAAATATACACATTCTAATATATATATACATGTACATATATAAGTATGTACATAAATAGAATAAGAGAATCTTTATACCTTCGAACTTTGTAGTTTATCATAGTTTTATATGCTTTTAGAAGGGTAATGGTATATTTAAATACCATCGAAAGTTTTTACTCATTATTTCACACATTTTAAACTATATTTTGAGTAGGTCTACTTAAAATTTAATCCATATTTGGTGAATTATTAAATTAATCGGTCGCATTAGAATTGCTACGTAGCTAATAGTTTCCAAAAAAATTTAATTATGTCCGGTGTAAAATGATAAATTCAAAAATTTAAACTTTATCTTTATATTTTTTTAGAGATAAAATAATTATTTATTAGGGAAATTCAATTCGTTGGGTAATTTTATTTTATCTAACTGTTAAATAGGAAAGCAATTAGGCCGTCGAATTCAAAAATAAACTTCAATTTCAACTCACATATATCTATGTGTATTTGGATATATATATAATATATATATATATATATATATATATATATATATATATATATATATTTATGTATACATACGTCTTTCTAAATTTCGATGGATTACTGACTTGAAATATAGGGTTTTTTTATTTATTTTATTTTATTTTTAATATACTTTTCTTAACATATTATGATAATATAGTCTAGTAGTTGAAGCGCAATTCTTTCTCATGTATTGCTTCTATTTACTTTTCACGCACACACACACACACACACATATATATATAATATATGTATACGTATGTTATATATATTTTATTTTCTTTTAACCGGTTTTAATTATAATTACAAGTGCCAATTGTATTTCTATATAATTAAAAATTAAATATGTAAACGAATTAATAGAATTAAAGTTCTATTTTAAATATTTTAACGAACAATCATTATTATGTTTTAATTACTTAACCTAATGATAATGTTTAATTTGCTTTTACATGGTAACGTCTTATTTTATAATAATTCTAAATTTAATGTTTCTCGTTCTAATTTATAGATATAAATATCGAATTATTTAATATCGGTTATAATAATGAAGTTGCATAACGAAGTATTATTAATGTGTGTGTGTGTGTAACAAAAAAAGAAGATTTAACAAAATCTACTTACATCTCGTGATTTCGTTTAACCCGGGTTTTCCCCTCTCTATTATTTGTTTTTGATAATTTAATTTTATTACGTTTTTACCGAAAAATCGATTTTCGATTATCCACTTGATCGATTTTTCCCGATTAGAATATCGTTTCAGCTGTTTTCATCGATTTTTAAATCGTTAATTAATTTTTTAATCATTCATTGATTTTTAAATCGTTAATTAATTTTTTAATCGCGTTCGTGATTCATTCCGATAATCAAGTGGTACTGGAAAATCGATTTTTAACATCATTTTCGGCTATTATAATCTAGGAATATAATATTTAGTAACTTTTAATTAATTATTTAACGTTATCGGTAACTTTTAATAAAAATCAAATAAACGATTTATTCTGCATTTTTTACCGCTAATCCCAAGTTGTCGTTTTTCTTTTAAATATATCAACCGATAATGATGAAAATAATAATTATAGACAACAACAACAACGTATGTTTCAACATAATTTACAGTGAGTATACACAAACCAAAAATGTTAAATAATAATTACGTAACGCCCAGGTTGGCTCGCCGTACATCAAAAATAATAATACAAAGACCCGTAATAAATAAAAGAAGTAATTATACTTATACTTATAATAACAGCAAAAAATAATTGAAAAAAAACTGTACAGCAAAAAACAAAAAATTAAGATAGTAATAATAAAACAAAAGAAAAAACACGTTAGACATTAAAAAATAAATAAAGAAGGAATATTAATTTCTAAAATAGGCGCCGCAAAAACCTTGCAACAGGTTTTGTTTGAGCCTCCTATGTTTATATTTACTATACATAAATTGGAGTTGCCTGGAATCGTAATTACCAATGGTAGAAATTAAACTATTATCGTACGTCGTCTCATCCTATAGACCAATATCGCTTATGCCTGTGTTATCCAAAGTCTTCGAAAAGTTATTTATGAAAAGGATAATGATGATTATTGATCAAAAGAAACCAATACCAGATCACCAATTTGGTTTCAGAACCAATCACTCTACCCTTGATCAAGTTCGCAGAATCGTCAATAAAATTGAAAATGACTTCGAAGAGAAACGAATTTGTTCAGCGGTATTCTTAGATATTTCTCAAGCCTTCGACAAGGTCTGGCATGAAGGACTGCTTTATAAAATCAAAAAAATTGTACCCTATAGTATGTACAAACTAATGTCTTTTTACCTAAACAAACGATTTTTCAAAGTAAAAGTTCAGGAAGAAGAATCCAAACTATACCCGATATGCGTTGGTGTCCCGCAGGGCAGTGTTTTAGGGCCGCTGTTCTACATACTTTATACAGCTGACCTTCCGGCTTCAAATAGCACACTAACTGCTACTTTTGCAGATGATACTGCTGTGTTAGCTTCCGATACCCTCGAAAACGTTGCCGCTAGTAACCTGCAGAATTCCTTAGATCAGATATGCAAGTGGACAAAAACGTGGAAAATAAGTATAAATGAAAACAAATCGGCTCATGTAATATTCACAAACAGAAGAACAAATAATGCTCCGGTTACAATAAACAATAATCAAATACCAATACTAGATGAGACCAAATATTTAGGTATGCGACTCGATCAGAAACTTACGTGGAAACAACACATCATTGCTAAAAAGAAAGAGATTAACCGTTTAATAGCTTCCATGTATTGGCTTATTGGAAGAAACTCGACGTTAACGATCGACAATAAATTGTTAATCTATAAAGCGATTATTAAACCAACTTGGAGCTATGGCGCCCAATTGTGGGGTTGCGCAAAAACCACTCACATCAAAATAATTCAAAGATGCCAAAACAAAATACTTCGTATGATAACGAATGCGCCCTGGTTCATAAGAAACGATGACTTGCATAGAGACCTAAATGTTCCTACTGTAATTACAGAAATTAGACGGTATGCACTTCAACACGAAGACAGATTACATAGGCATCCAAATACGGAAGCAATTATTACATTAGATAACCTAAATAACACAAGAAGGCTGAAACGGAATAAGCCTTATGATATTGTTTAAACAAATTTTATTCATATTCTTCTGAGGCTCCTGTCACTGGACGGATAACCTCTTCACGTTAATTTTCTTTCATATATCAGAATTACTGGATAGTCCAAATGGATTAGTTGTAATTATGTAAAATAAAAAATAAATATATCGTGGACTAAGCAGTCATAGCAGAACTTACGCGTTAAATTTAAGATATGGTCCTTAATATAAGGCACGTTTAAGGTAGCATGCATGTCAACGATTTTGTGGTGTCTAGGGACATTTAGCACACATCTGAGACACCTATTTTGAAATACTTGTAACTTATTAAAATTTGTATTTGAAATAAAACTCCAAGCTGGACAATAGTACGTCATTATGGGACGTATAAGTGTTTTATACAGAATTAATTTATTATTTACATTAATAAATGATTTTCTGTTGATTAATGGATATATGACAGATATACTCCTGCTAGCTTTCAAGGTAGTATGACTGACATGTTCAGAAAAATTTAGTCTCTGTTATCCAAAACTACCTCGAGGTATCGAACATGTTTTGACCAACTCACAATGGTAGAGTTGACCTTAACTTCAGCAGGTAACGTGGGACGCCTGCGGGTGAATAGCCTACGTTTTATCACAATTAATATCAATTTGCCATTTTTTATAATAACGAAAGACACAATTTATTCCTGACTGTAATTTATTAGTAATTTTAGGTATATAAGAAGTACAGAAAAGAGCTGAGTACTCAATTAATAATAACGTTAGCCACGGACTTCTATACGAAAGGTACCGAGTACGAAAAAAAAAAAAACGATAGACGGCGCGAAAATTATTATCATCGGAAAATTAAAAAATAAATTTAATCCTAATATTATCGGAGTGGAAGGCCAAACCACTACGCACAACACCGTATGCGCGCTAGTAATAATATAGTACACAAAACACGCGGGTTGCAATGTGCGCTGACAACAAAGAGGTTACAATCAGTTCTCACAGGTGTGTTGTCTATGTACGCTATCGCCATATTATGATTGTCTACGCTACTTACATCGTACAACAAAATATGGTATAGGTAAGTAGTCTCCTACCTCCGATACGGAGACGGCACTAAATTACGAGTAATAATAACAATAATTAAATCGAATTTATTGTTATTTATATAATATTGCGAAATGAATGGAACGAGAATGTGATCGAAATAAATACAAATTTTAAGAACGGAAATAATACTGAGAGGGCATTTGAAAAAAGAAGAAAAACTATTCACGGACATGAGGAGGAAATTAAGTAATATGATTAAAAATTCATACACGACGAAGTATTAATTCGTAGAGAAGAAATACAAGGACAATAGACACATTCAGAAACTACGATAATGATGAAGCTGTTGGTAACTTTGTAATAGAAACAGAAGATAAACTAAACGTGGATAATACGGGGCCTGTGATAAATAATTTGAGAAATCGTCGGATGAATTAAAAACCAGGAAAATGCCTGAATAGATGTGAGATACTAGAGGAGCTTCTTCAAAGAGTAGGAAACGGAGCATGCAATATTTAGCCTGACGAACAAAATACATGTTACTGAAATTATCTTGAAAGTTTTCCAGAGTATCGGTATAATGGCAATTCCAAAGAAAGCGAAATGTTATGTGTCGCCGTATACGAAGAAGGTAGAAGAAAATTTGCCGGATGAACAATTTGGATTTAGAAAAAAGGGAATGGTACAAGAGAAGTACTTAATCATCGAGGACAATCTGGAAATGAATTAATAGCATTCGCTGATATTGGGCTTCGATTCAACTAGTCGTACATGTAGATCATAAACATCGAAAAGGATACTTTATCAAGTATATAAAAATCAAGAAGCGTTAATAGACAGAGCTAATATTCTTAATATATACACAGTGGAAACGATGGAAATTTTCAACGGTGAATAAAACTATCGGTATTACGATAAACGGAGTCAGATGTAGCACGAAACGATATGCCGATGATGTTGCATTGATAGCAGTAGATGAAAAAGATGTGCAACATGCTCTCAATTATCTGAATGCGAAAATGTAAACATCAGCGTAGATAAAATTAAAGTAATAACATGTACAAACGACATGATGAAAAATGTAGACAGAAGTATAAACAGAAAAATAAAAATCTCGAGTAAAAAAATTCCTGTATCTTGGAAGTTTAGATAGATAGATAGATAGATCTATCTATGGGAATTTGATAACGTCAGACGGAAGAACAGAAAAAGAGGTCGGAAAAAAAGTTGCACTAGTTTTAAAAAAACATTTTTAGCGGCGCTATTCTTAAAAAAAAATAATAAAGAAACCTTTTTACATCCAGAAATATTTTTTTTCATGTCAGAAAATTGTTTCATTTGTTTGGGGCTTCGCATTGCACGATAAATGTGGACTGTACTGAAAAAAGAACGATCGAAACATTAAACTTTTGAAGTTTGGTGCTATAGAAAGATCACGGATGGATCGGGTCGCAAATATGAAGGTTTTTCAATTCAAATGAACGTTCCACGGTATGTTTCATTAACGGAAGTGACACCGCATCGCCAGTTTGCGCTTTATTACTCTCACCTAAAATACGTTATGATATATAATAATATAGCAATAACTTTTGCACACAAATATTTTCACTCATAGACACATACGTGAACTTATAACTCTTACACGAGGTGATATTCGTACTATAATTTAGGTGTACTAGATGCATAAATGTGATATGATATATAACGTATAAATACATATACTAGTTGCACGTGTGAACAATGAAACACACTTGGTCATTATTACATAGAAAGTTCACACAAATACACATATATATGCATACATACATACACGAACGCACGCAGAAATATATTCAGTCTATACATATAATTTTATTTGGGGCTGAAAAGTTTTATCATTGTCCCCCAAAGTGTTAGTAAAAAACTATACTAAAATTGGAACTCATTGTATAGTACATCAAAAGGAAATAGTTAAAATTGATAGGACATACACAAAGACTACATGGTTAGCAGTTTACACTGCGCCGCATTAATACTTGTCGCCTTTACTTAAATGAAAGTGAAATAGATAAGACCCATGTCTCGTTAATAATTAGGTACTATAAAAATTGGGAGTAATTTTGATTTTTGCGCTTATGTAATACATTGCTACGGCTGTGTCGCCCATAATTACTTGCTTCCCATGCTAAATTTCTAAATAGTGTCTTTTTTATAGCTTTCAGAGCAAAGATATATCAAGTTCTAATTTCACGGCGAGAATTTAGATCGAATTTTGAGATTATGATGTTCGTTTTTTCTATGAACTGCTCATTAAGGTACGGAAAGAATTCCAAATTTGTAATACTGAAGATCGAAGGGAACAGACTTGTAACATTTGACAGTATTTATTATCCATTTTCAATATTATATTGTTGAGAATTTAAAAGTTAATTTGTTACCTATGATAATACCTAAGTATTTAAAGTATTCAACTATTTTAACAGTTGAATTCTTACATTTTGTTTCAGTTTGGTTTTAAGGAATTTGTGAAAAATGCGATAACTATTTCCAATTAACAGTTTTAATTTGACACTATCTAAACAATTTTCTAATTAAAGTGTCATTTGCTATATGTTCTTTACTTTTGAGTTACCAGTAATTATAAAAATGAGAAAAGAGTTTTTCATTTTTATTGTAGCATAATTTTAAGACTTCATTAATAAAAAGTATATTCTAAAATAGTAGGCCCGGATCATTTGCCTGCGTTCAATCTATATTTTCTCTTTCCGACGGACGCATTCCCTACTTTTGTATAATGATCTTGGTAGATGATACTAAATAATCTTTTATTTCCAACTAGTAAAGTATCTATAGAGTTAAACATAATACCAACGATTGTCAAAGGCTACTTTTATGATCACTGTTACAGTAGTTAACTTTTTTTTTTGTTTTGCAATGGTAATAGTAATACCGATTTATAGTGTACATAACCTTATTTTCCGTTTGTTATAAGAACTTTTCTTCTATTAATTTATTATTTTATAATTTTTTCTTTTTATTTCACTTTTCTATTTCATCTTGAAGCTAATTGTTATTTTAGTTGTGGTCTAGTTACATTTATACAAATGTTTTGGTATTTAATTTTTTCGTTCTTTATTATTTTTTTAAGTTATTCTTTTAAGTTCGGCACATAAACTCTTTAATTATTTTAATTGATGGAAGAAGGGACTATGTAATATCATTCCTTCATTCATCGCAATAAGTTAATGTAAGTGTGTGGAGGTCTCTGCATTTGTGCCGGGAACTTCATCAATATATTAAAACTCCTTTTGTTCTATAGAGGGAGCTGGTTTTTATGGATTAAAATCTCACAGCTGATTTTGGCTCCCTTACAGTGTATGTTGTTTATATGCACTGCATTAATAAAAACTAAATTTTTATTATATCAGTGTCTTTTGAAGATTTTCTACCTCCCGTTTTAAAAAAAAAAAAAACAAGTATCCTTCAGTATACACACACAAATGTATATATATATATATCTTTCATATAACAAAACAACGTTTAATATTTATACATGTAGGCGTTTGAACATTATGAATAATTACATTCTTTTTAAGTACATATACAAATTAAATAGAAAATGTACGACATGAAAAAGTAATAAACGCATAAAACACTCAAAAACTATACACTAGTAATAATAATAGAATAAAATTTATATTTTTTACCGATACATCTACATTATAATAAAATAAGATTCATTATTCTAATACAATCTGAGCTTTAAATTAGTAAAATCTAAAATACAATAATAAGTCTATGAAATGCAGAACTTACATGTAAGTAATTTTTTTCCATAGATAAAACTTATTAATTATAAATTATAATTAGTCGAATAGACATACAACCTAGTTATACTCCATTCTGATCATGTACTAGGTTTAAAAAAAAAAAAAAAAAAGTATATTTGACTATGTTAATTAAAATGTTACCAAGCATTGTACACACTGGTATTAAATTCATACTCATTAAACGTCTTCAAAATTTCTAAAAAGTGATTATATGAATGCAATTATTTGTAGAGTTGAAATATATAATAAAAATTACTGTTCTCTTTAATTTTTCTTTTTTTTTTTTAATTGTAAATCTATCTGTATTGAATATTTAAAAATAAATATAACTGTACTCCATACGCGCACAAGCCGGAGATCAGAACAATTATAGTTACAATAATGTACACTTAAAACAGCAAGCATTTAAACAGTCGTAAATGTATCGTAATTAATTATTGCAAACCAGTGTTCTCGGTAAAATTATATTTTATTAACAATTTTCTATGCCTTCGCTTATAAGTAGTAACATAAATTCTTTACGTTTTATACTTTATAGCACTAGCATAGACTTTTGCTGGAGCCAACGACGACCATTGGACTCTCACTAGTCGATCGTGTTCTCGTAATTAGACACGTTAAATCTATTTCCATTTTTCGATACAAAAACGAATGATTGGACAATTTTTTTTTTCGACTCAAAATATTTTGTTTTAATTTCCCACCGTTGTTTTCTTACAAAAAAAGTTTTGTTTAAAATAGATTTTTGCAAATTGTTTATTGATTCCTTATTACAATTTGTCGTTACCCCGGTGAAATATTTGAAATGTGCGACAGAAAAGAATCTATTTAAATAATGAGAGTTAATTTTTTGAACAAACATATATCGGTTTGGTTAATCTGCAATAATTTACGAACTGAATTCCCAAGTATTCAATTTCATCTACCCTGTTTAGTTTCGCTCTATTATTATTCGAATATCATTCTAATTATTCGGTTTTGACTTGTGTATATCACGAACCTAATATCATTGATAACCAAATTATTATTATTCAATTTTTGAACAAAATTTATATATCTAGAATTAACAAGTACAACATCGTCAGCGTAATTGAACAGTTTACTAGCATTCAAATCATATAAACTGATAACATGTCAAAAATAGATAAGGACCGAGTACACTTCCTTGTGGTTCACCACTATTTATTACTATATTACACTTATATCAATCCACTTTTCTACTTTTTTCAACCTAACGGATCTGATTTCCTCGAGGTTTTCAGAAATATTGGGAATATTCTCAAATAACGCGTCATCCGTACTTTCACTAGGGACGAAATAAATATTTTAACATAATTTGTTTCATACATTTTTAAAAGTTTGAGGAAAAAGTTGAGAATATACGTATAGTTCTATAATTAGATACGTTTTCTCTACCATTATTTTTATATGCTAATATTATGAACCCTAATTTCAATACATCTCAAAACATGCTACCTTTAATAAATGAAATTTAGTTGAGAATATACGTATAGTTCTATAATTAGAAACGTTTTCTCTACCATTATTTTTATATGCTAATGTTATGAACCCTAATTTCAATACATCTCAAAGCATGCTACCTTTAATAAATGAAATTTAGTTGAGAATATACGTATAGTTCTATAATTAGAAACGTTTTCTCTACCATTATTTTTATATGCTAATATTATGAACCCTAATTTCAATAGATCTCAAAACATGCTACCTTTAATAAATGAAATTTTTTCATGACGAAGGAAGATTTGTTGGGTAGCGCAAGGGTTACTTCTACGAGGGTATTTTATGGGGATTATGACGAGTAAAATAAAAAAAACGCATCAAAATCGGATAATTTTTCATAATTAAAAAAAAAAAAATGGGAATGCCTTTACAGCTTACCCAACGTGATACTATGGGAGACTGTTTATATTTTAATCACCAGAAAAGTTGCTATGTGATAGAATAATTGTAGATTATTAGTAAGATAAGGTAAAACTCAGAACGCAACGGTTCTATAGCATCCCCCCCAAAAAAACATGATTGGGATTGAAGATTATGGTTCAGAATGAGAGAGACAGGAGGGATTTTCTTTAAGCTGAATACGGAAAAGACGATCAGGTAACAAATGACGCTTAAATCGTAATCTACTGATGAGTACGATTCCTTTGAGATTAATCTTCTTTAAAGACATAAAACGATGGGAGTTTAGAGAGAGACGAAGTCGGTAGTAGTTCACAAGAGGTGATCGACCGATGCTATCAGTGTATATCAATTCCTGATGATCCTCATTCTCCAGCTGTACATAGTGAATGATATCCTTGTGAGAAACTAAAGACAGTACTGTACTAGATGACACGTCTTTAGCTAATTAACAAATTCATTGTTTGGAATAGCTTTATGAACCGCGCACTCGCAAGAAGAACGCAAACACTCCAACACGTTTCAAATGATTAAGCTTTCTCATAATTAATCCTATTAATATATCCGACACATTCGATTATACTTTTCGAGTAGGTAATAATAAGGTAATCTCCACAAAGTTCAAAGTCCATTAAAATTTATAAGACGTGTAGTACTGCTGCACATTCAGCAGTAAATACTGAATAAAGTACATGTTACTAATATCGAGAGTCGGAATGAATACAGCTGCTCCTCCCGTTCCACGAGTTGACTTTGATCCATCTATATAAATGATAGAGTGTATTGGAAACGTTCCAGACATAGTATTATTTAATAGTGACAGGGATTAGTGTAAAAGTATATAGACTGTAGATTTCGGGGAAGAGGATGAATTCTGTCTGCCCTAAATGTAAAAATATGATACCATACGCTATATCATCTACATAAATGAACTTCTTCGCAGTTGTTTTTGGTAGGTCCGAGGTGTAGAGATTTAAAACGTTTGTGAGGAAGACCATTATTTATTATTTTATATATATATATATATATATATATATATATATATATATATATATATGTATGTATGCGTGTAATATGAATGTATAAGTGATCATATATATATATATGTGTATGTATACAAGTGCATATGTATCTAACTTCTGCAGTATTACCCCGTGTTTTTTTTTTTCTGTTTTTTCGTAGGCTTTTTATGTTGCTTTTTTCTATATAACCGAATGTTTATTATTATATTTTATTATTGTATGTTCTAATACAACGCTAGTTTTAAGAAAAATTTCATGGTATCATCAACTGCTCAACATTAAACATATGCTGCATATGTATTATACGATTTAAGTAAATACAGTTCTTTCTTCTTCCTGTTTGTGGTAGTTCGTACAAAATAGCGGAATTGTAGAAATTGGTACGTTAAGGTCACGTTTCGTACTTTCATACAGTGAATTGCTCTTGATGGATTTTTCCACATTTCGTACAATTTGGTATAATGGATTCTTTGTAATTTCATTATAAGGACATTATTTTACCAAGTCTCCTATTTTTTCTTCAATATTATCAGTAAGTCATTCCCAGGCTAAAGCGAACAGCAATCTGTGGTATGAATGGATGAATGAATAATAATTATATTTAAATGTTTACAAAGCAGAGTATATATATATATATATATATGATATTCGATTTTGGCCATCTATAGACCACGGTAAAGCTATTCGCACGATGTTAAATCAATTCTGTTCTTTCTTCCCGTTTCGTTGTCCAGTATTTTTTCATACGTTTTTCGAATGAGTCTTTTTTCTTTCTTCCGTCCATGTTCGCGCCGTCTTCTTTATCACCTTTTAATGACATCCTGTCTTTTCTTTTCGTTTTTTTTGTTAACCAATATTCTTTCATCATTTTCCAATGTGTCTTCTACTTGTCTTCTGTCTTACAACACCATGTAAATCCACTGGCAGCCGATCTCAAGGATAACAGCATTCAATTTCAACGTCTGAAAAGACTTACACAAGTGGAGCTATGTAGCCGATCTTAATTAATGTTTATCAAATAAAGAATGGGTGTGGTTGGATAGCATTCTGTTAATATTCGATTCATCTAAAAACAGTTCTACTTATTATCCGCCTAGGATAGATTGTATGTAAAAAAAAAGACCCCAAAAAAATCTGCAGTATGTTTTGAATCGTATAACGGAATGGACGCGAATAAACTCAGATAAACCCCAAAATCACGGGCAAAATTAAAACAATCACTGGCTCGTTGCAAGAGATTATTAATTGCACCAAAAATAAAGATATTTTTATGATGGTTAACTACACGCAACAACTTTGATTCATCAATTTATACTATACTCGAACGAACACACCACTACTTGATAGTGATGTATAATATACGTATATATGTATATATAAACAATTAATATGAAATTAATTACAACGTCCATAAAGCACTTACGTTTATTTATTTTTAAATTTTCAATATCGTAACAAATGTCTTAATGTGTTTTTTTAATCCGGCCGAGGAACAAAACAATAACAACAACCAAGCGGGGTTTTTCTCTCCGTTTTGTGCAATGCTTCGTTTTATGATAATCGTCAACGCTCGAGGAATACGCCAGTCTAAGAAGAAGAAGAATATTATATTTTAGAGCACAAACAGAATGGCCAGGATATTATTAATAAAGTAACCTTCGTTTCCTTCGAGAATAATACAATAACAGCGACATCTATAGATGCCGAAGTAGTCGAAATATCGCTAGCTAAAGATGCGAAGGTCTGTTACAAGTCGGTCCGAATAGTTGATCAATACACTTTAAACTGTCGTGATAATGATGGTGATGGTTAATAGGACGCTTTTCTTCTCCTTAGGCTAAAATAGGAAATTAACAAGAGGATTCCAACTGAGAGAAAATCAGTACATAATTCGCTTCATCGCGCCTAACGTATCAGCGATTCTCTTTGTTAGTATTATCTTTGACATTTCAAAGTTGTGGCTTTCTGTCAACGCTTTATACCGTATATATATATATATATATATATATATATATAACGTTCCGTCTTCGTACCTTTTCATTCTGTTTCCCTTCAGGAATTCCAACGGCGAAGTTCGAGATAACAATCTTTCTGACGTTAAAGGATGAGGTCGGACCGTAATCTATTCGCTATATAATTTTCTAACAGACATATACTTCCCTTCGGTCAATGTCAATGTTTTCTACACTATAGAGCACATCGATAATTTTCGTAACAAATCTGTAACGGACTTCAAGAATAAAATAGTAAAAAGTCGATTCCGTATAATGCGTTAAAAATGCGATGATAGAGAATATTGACGTTAGAATTAACGTATACCCGATAGATAAGTTTAGACATTAAAATGTTGCTTACACGCTCAACAGGAGAGTTGGAAAATATGTTGAGTAAACTGATGAAGAATGGAAGAAATTATGAATGAAAATTAAATTTGGAAAAAATAAAATAATGAGGTTCACGTGAACCCCCCCTC
This sequence comes from Coronaproctus castanopsis, assembly GCA_032883995.1. NCBI lineage: Eukaryota > Metazoa > Arthropoda > Insecta > Hemiptera > Monophlebidae > Coronaproctus > Coronaproctus castanopsis. The sequence goes on along the minus strand of CM065053.1, from coordinate 81,660,808 downwards.
AATGACAAGTCGCATTCTAATAGATAAACATAGAAGGGGAAACGGTGGAGACAGTCAAAGAGTTCAGATATTTAGGAGCTTGGTTCATTAATGACGGAATTAGATAGCGCATTGGAATGGCAAAACAGGAATTTACTAATCTTCAGGCGATACTGAAAGATCGGAAATTAAAAATGGATATGGAAATGAGAATTAATCACTAATGTCGTTAGCTAAATATACCTCAGAGATATGTTAAACGCGGAATGTATAAAACGATTAAATGCATTTGAAATGGGGACGCTCAGGCGCATGTAGGATGGAAAGAGAAGGGAACGAATAACTAAATGTTCCAGAAAAACGAAAAGTTGATCCTGGTGGATGACATTCTGAGGAAGAAAAGAAAATTTGTGGCGCACAAAATGAGAGAGGATGAATTATTCACGCGGGCTATACAGAGGACAAATCGAAAGGAAGCCACCGCGAGGAAAAAGAAGACTGGAAATGATAACAGCAGGAATGGAGCCGAAAAAACTGTTAAGGACATAGTGGATGCAGCGAGGAGCAGACAGGGGGCAGATATTCGATTTAACTGCATATAGATGTTGGTATATGCAATATTTGGAAATCAAAAACATAAAGTGGTGATGATGATGATACTGTTTTTATTTTTATTTTATATATAATACTACTTTATGTTGGGATACATCGATATTTAAATATTACACGAACATTAATAGCTGAGTGTAGTTAACGTTCGAGATGCAATGAAGTCAGACGTCAATTCGCTTAATGTCGATGATATTTAAATGTGAACGTCCGCGCGCTGGAATTGATGTGGGTAAAGTATTTTTACGATCCCAGTTAAAAATGAGCTTTGGATGCGTAGGATGATTTGTTAAATTGTTGGTAAGTTAAAATATTGTGCGATATTGGTGCTCATTTAGATGGGCTTACTTGATTCTTCCTTGTTTTGACTGAGTTGCTACTCATGCTTAAGGCAATCAGACAGCTTTTGAGACCACGTGTAGGCAGTGTGATGTCAGTGCATCTTTTACTAGCAATTAATAATATGTGTCTTCGGTTCCTCTATAGACCGATTTATACTTTGTTATAGGTCTTGACCATTGTAGTATTAAATCTTTATCAAATGCATTCATTTTACCTTGTTATGGTCGGCTGGCTTAGCTACTTCCCCATGCCTCGAGAGTGACTAAACTTATGAATGCTAATGTACTAGATGACGCATCATATCAACGATTTCCGTTCAATTTTAAGGGTCACCTGTTTACTTGATGCTAGAACATTATTCGATTAGTTGAGTAATTAGTTAAATCAATTTTAGCAGCGGATCAGGAAATGTCTCTCCTTATAATGCGCTCGGGCAGTGTTTAAGACGTAAGCCATTTGCCTAGTAATCACCTTTACCTCAATTTATTTCCTGTACAAAACTATTTCATGGTACATATTAATTAATGTCCTGCTCGACTCTATTTATATAGTTGATGAGCATGACTTAAGACGCACCACCTTCACTATCCTTCATTATGCTTCTTATTTCACTATTTTCTCCTTTTACAGATTCTTTGCAATAAACGGTGCAGTCCCAGCACTCCTTGGAACGACTGAAATTAAATGTCGTTCTAATCCAGGCGAAAAGCCTGATTGCACTCGGACTTTGAAAAGAGTGTCTCATAACAGAGCTAATTATGTAACCTAATAACCCATAAATCTTACCGTGTATTTCTTCATTACATACATATCATTTTCATGCCATGCACCAGTGTGTGGACAGATTCGAGATTATGTTTCGTGTTTTTCATGCGTACCAATTATTGGTCAAAGATTTCATTTTGGAGTAACTGGAGCAGTCGGAATCACTTGATGATGCACATATGTGCAGATCAGAAGGAAGACCAAGACAGTCGTTTTTGGACACAATAAAGAAAGCAACAAACATCAAGAGTCACATTGAACTGAAAAGATTAACAGCAAAATGGAAAAAATGGAGGACTTGCATGATGAGGACGAACTAGTGGAAGGTCTGATACACCGATTGGTATATATATATATATCTGTGGCAAATACTGATCTTTTTAGTGGTACCACTCTAGTAATGTGTTTGGAGATCACTCCATAATGTTATACAAAGTGTACTTAAATATGTTCTGTGCTATGTGTACACATCAAAAGAACTGCCCCTTAGATATAACTGTAAAACCATGTAAAAATATCTGCCATCGTAACTTTTTAAATTTAAAATAAAACTCAGAACTATATAACAAATTTTACATTTTATTCATTAAAAAAGTTACTTAAACAAAAAATCTACTCTTCTACAAGTATTTACAGTTTTTTTTTTTTTTTTTAATTAAAAAACAAAATTATTTAAAAGTACTTAATAACTCTTTTCTATGGATAAGAGCGACAGGTCACTCGTTCTAGCTTGCGACTGTGTTGAGTGTACGAAAGTTTTAATCGGATTGAATGCAGAGAATGCACGCTCAACTACTAATACTGCTGTACACTTATAAAATTCATACATTTACATTTGGTAAAATTTCAGACTAAAATTAATATAACTAACAATAGCTGTATAATGTAGATATTGGTGCACTATTGTGTACTAAATAAAATACTTTATATCAAAAAATTAATGACGAAATAAAATAACAGAACGAAACGATCAGCGAAAGGTTACGTGCAACACACTCATTACAAAACACTCATTACAACACGCGGCAGCAAATCGATGCAACAACAAAAAAATCGCGTCGAAAGCACTTTCCCATGGCTGCAGCGGCCTGGTGGCGAAAACTTTGCCTAGTATATATCGAGGTCAATACATAACAACAAACAAAAATTATACAATACTAAATTAGTCCAGCTCTAAACATCGCTGCCGACCTATTGTCTGGAATGCACACAGCAGGTTAGTTCGGTTGTCTACATGAAATATGAAAGGCACTAATTTACTAAAATTTTCTGCTTACTGAATTCATGAAAGATTTCAAAATATTAAATAGTTACTATCCATTAAGTATTAAGTAAAGTAAGTTATTGTAATTTGAAATTTTTTATTTTTATTTGGTTCCACTCCGCATGATTAACGGTACGGGAGGATTCGCCTATAATCATCATCATCATCGTCATCATACTCGGTCGTGACTAGCTATTGTACGTTTATTTTTACGTACAACATGGACTAGCGTTCAAGGCACTATTTATATGTGACACAGATGCGCGCACATATAATGTTATATGTGGTGGCGCTATTACGCTCAGGAGATAAATGTTTCTTGTTGCCGTTGGTTTTAGGTAGCCTGTAATTAAACGGCACGGTTCGTTTAAGGCAATATCCACATGTTTTACACGTATGTACCTAGCTCAAGCAGGGAAACCGCGGAGAAAGATAACGCCAAAGTTGCCGTTCTCATAACTATAGGCGTTTGCACCCCATTTAGAAGTTATAGACTTCTTCAATATTCCATTTTGAGTATTAAATTTTGTTTAGTATTCCTGCAGTGGTCACTGTAAGTGAGAGATCTATCCAATGTTACTATTAAATATTTTATTTGTCCATTATGTTCGATTTCTATTTATTAACTCACGTATTGATTTTCGGATATTTAGCAATATAATGTTGATGTATTGGAGAGTAGTGATTTTATGAATTAACAAAACAAAACAAAATAAAATCGAAGTTAATCACTAAAAAAAATTTTTTTATTATATAGCGGAGCTTTTCGACTAGTCATTATCAAGCTAACAGTCGAAAAGCTTCCCTATATAATAAAAAAAAATTTTTTAGTGATTAACTTCGATTTTATTTTGTTTTGTTTTGTTTAGCAATATAGTCAACCATTAGGTATTTTCTACGATTTATACGCAAGACTTACTTGTTAGTCTTGAGATGTAATTATCCATCATTTTCTGATCGCTTTCAAATCCCGCGTAATTATTTGCCGAATGTATTATACATACACATATTATACATACACACACACACATATATATATATATATGTATGTGTGTGTACATTGTTTAAGTATGAGCATTATGTAATATATGACGGGGTATGTTGTTCATAAATTGGTAATAATTACACATACCTGAAAGAGTAATCGTTTATATCTTACCCGATTTAGTTTCATGCGGTTTTATTGACTTGGGTGCTAATGTATATCAAACTCCGTTCATATATATATATATATATATATTGGTAAATCAGATTTCATCCTGTTTGGTTGTACTTGACATAGGTCCTTTTTAAAGTTTATGTTGCTATTAGTTAACTTAAGCAGTATGACGCAAACTCTATGTCGTCTGGAAAAATACAGCTCAGAATATTGATTAAAAATTAATAAAGATAAGACGAATATTGTGATTATTGATAGACAGAACGATAATTGTCCGGGATTACACGCTGTTAACGGCGTGGAAATTGTGAAACAATATGAATATCTACGTTCGATAGTGGAAAATCGAGGGGGCTCTGAAGAAGAAATTATACATAGAGTAAACATAACAAAAAGTGTTATGGTACGTCTAAAACATATATGGGTTGATTCCGCTGTATCGAAAAAAGTGAAAATAAAATTGGTCAGTCTTCTCTGTGTTTCTCTACGGCGCAGAAACGTGTACACTACGGAAATGTGACAGACAAAAGATAAATGCGCTGGAAATGTGTTGTTGGGGGTGGATGTTAAGAATCCCGTGGACTGACAAGAAAACGAATTACTCGATATTACAAGAAGTTGGCGCAACAAACAGAAGATTGTCCTCGGTAGTAATTAGAAGAATTTTAACATACTTCGGCCATATAATAAGAGCAGACGGATTTCAGGTGAAAATTCTTGACGACGGAAGAGTAGAAGGAAGAAGAAAACGTGGTTGCGTTCCTACAAGATTAGTAGGAGGAAGTTTTTCAGAATGCGTCCGGATGGCTCCCAACAGGGATTCATGGCGACATCGTATACAGCACATGAATTTTTCATAATCACGATATCTCCATGAGAGATTTACGATTCACAGAGGGAGAATCAGCATTATTTGGCGATTTTAATGGTGTAATCCAATTTACATTATTTTTAATTTCTTGCATGTTAATTATGATTTTAAGTTTTGTATTTTTAATAATTTTCGATGCGTTTATATTTTGAAACTATCGTACATTAGTACCTGAGATAGCTACCTTCGGTAGTTTTTACAGTAGGGCGTCCTTAGTGCAGTAGAACACACAGCATGTTTATGCGGATCATGTGTTCACCGCAGTTGCCTTCCCGTTCGTGAGTCAGTTTACAAATGCAATACCTGTTCACCAACGAGTTTAAATACAAAGGAAGCGATAAACATAAGAAGACATGTACACAAAGAAGAATCGCTGAAATCATCGCTTAACTATCTCTTAGAAGAAATGCTCTTAATAAAAGAAGAACTCGTGCAGTTAAAAGGTTCAAAGAAGGAGAATGAACAACTGCGAGAACAAATAGTGAAATTAAAGCAGGAAAATAAATATCTTAAGTTCGAACAAAATAAGGAAGGAGAACCTATTGCCGAGTATAAATGTCACATCAACTATGGCGGATATTGTTCGCCGGCGAGTGACGAGCACAGCAACGAAAATTCAACCTTTACAATATTTACTTGTAAAATCTAATAACAACACTGATAAAACAAATTCTGAAACAACACTAAGAAATAATGTGAATCCAACAAAGGTAGGAGTTAAAGTGAAGACTTTTAAAAAGTAGTCTCGGGAGATGTCCTAATCGGATGCCGAACAATAGATGATGTCATTAAAATAAAGGAAGAGATTTCAACTAAGTGTGAAAACTTAGGAATATCAGGAAGTAATCAACTGAACCTAGAAGTAGTCATTACCGGCACTCCAGAGGGATGTTCCACTGAAGAAATAGAAGAATCACTTGCTACTGCAACAGATGAAACATGGTTACATACCAAAATCATTTTTGGTCCTCAAGACGTGCAAATTGCGAAGTCAAACAAGAAAGTTTTCTCAAGTTAATGGAAGCAAGGCTGATCACGATGCAACCTGTATGAAACAATATCGATTAAGCAGTGTTTCAAATGTTGGAAGGTGGGGCATAAAGCCGCTGATTGTCAAATTTCAGGGGAATCTGTTAAACGCTTGGAATAAAGCCAGGTTGTGTACAAACTGTATAGAAAATAAGGTTAGTACTAAAATTAAAGATAATGATAGCAATAGCAATATAAATAATACATCAACACCCACAAGTGCCCGTATGTATTGAAAATTAGGGAAAATATCAAAAAACATATAAATTATAATAATGAATAGTGATCTTAAATGTAATGCGGACCTCTGACGGCACAAAACATTCTATATAAGTATGTAATAAAATATCAGTTTAATATATTAATTACTGAACCTTATCTTGTAAAAAATAGATTAACCGGTTTCACTGGATTTAATGTAATTAATAATAGTATCTCCGCTATTTGGATTTCAGCCGGATATCGTATATCAAATAATAACTGTAGACCAAATTAATAATGTCATAGTCGTACTATTTTAAGAATGTGGAATGTACTGATTTTTATTGAGTTTAACTTTTTTGTTGTTTTTCATAGTCATACTAGTATCCAGTTTACTTATTATCAATGTCTATTTCTACCCAAACTTTTGAACCATACATAACAGTAACAGCTCTTAGTAATATACTAACCCGTTTTCCCTATAAACATATCCTATTGATTGACGATCTGAATGTTCGTTCTAAAAGTTAGGATAAGAAAAATTCAGGGAAAAAATCTAAGCTCCTTCTTGATGTTTCAGTCCAGAACGAACTAATCGTTCTAAATGAAAAAACATACCTGCATTTAAAAATGCAAACAGCGGGAGTGTCAATGATTCAGTGATAACTTCTAAAAGTAGCCCTAATCATGTATCTGATCTGAGGCTATGTCTCATCAGAAATATATAACATTTAACTACAAATTAACACTATCAACGCAAAAAATAATCAAAAGCATAAATTACAACAACATTCTTATGCAATTGACAAAGAATGCAGACAAAATAATCAACGACTGTACACTCATTAGTAGAATCCTGTGATCAATGGATGGCGAACATTTGGTAGAATGAGCTGAAAACTGCGAATTGCTCTTAGTGCATGATTCCAAACTACCGTGTTCATTTAACATGTGGCAGATGGAAGAAAATTCATATCATTAGTAAAGAAGGTTTCAGGAAGATATATACTAAGAGAATGTCGAACTGAATACATATGTGGGTTATCAGTGGATTCCAAATTGCTGTTGGTGAAGCAATAACAGATTTTATTTACAAAAGATCCTTTTGCTGATGATATAATAATGGCTGGAGAAAAGCTTCTAGAAGCAGTCACATTAGCCAGGAGAGACAAATGGTGTAAGATGCTGGAAGATTTTGACATGGAACAGAATAGCCGAAGGGCTTGGAAAATGCTAAAAATCCTCAGTAATAACCTAAAAGAAAGCGACAAATTAGTTGCGCACCAACTGTTATTAAATGGTAAATCTAATTGCAGTAAACGTATAGGAAAATGGACACCAAACGCGGAAGAAAATAGCATAAATAATTTCTTAGAGATAAATGAACTCAATTTCGCTATAAATCATTTGAAAATAAACGATGCTGTTGGCTTAGATGATCTGCAAGATGAACAGATTAAATACTTTGGACCCAAAATAAAACTATGGCTCTTAAATATGATGAATGAATGCATAATATCTTGGAAGATGCCAAAAATCTGGAGGAAAGCCAAAGTAATTGCACTACTAAAACCAGATAAGGATCCTAATGATCCCAGAAGCTTTCGCCCTATATCATTACTTTGTTACCTATTCCAAATTTTTGAACGGCTTCTACAACATAGAATAGAAAACTATATTGATGAGAAACTACTCACAGAACAAGTTGGCTTTAGACGCGGCAAATCATGCTGTGGACAAATACTTAATTTAATCCAACATATAGAGAATGGTTTTGAATTAAAAAAGATTACAGGAGTAGCTTTTATTGACTTAACAGCATCATATGACACAGTCAATCATAGACTGTTGTTGCAAAAAGTATATAAACTGACGAACGACTATCAGCTGTCGGAAGTAGTGAAAATAATACTACACAGCCGCCGATTCTATGTAACACTACAAGGGAAAAATAAACCTTGACTCATTACTTAGGAGAATTAGTGGAAAGGAAATGATCTTTTAGAAAAATCAACAAGGTTAATCAATGGTGGAATTATGAAATAAAGTATTATAGTTTTCTATCTAAAAAGCACCGTTGTCTGTATCAGCGAGCAAAAAACTCCATCCTAAGACAAGAACTATATTTATAATAAGTATAAAAGGATTTTAAAGTATAAATTAAAAAAAATCCAAATTAACCTCTTGGATATAGGATGCTGAACGTTGCTGAATACATCTTATAAAGAGTTGAGAGGAGAAAAAGAGTCGAAACATACAACCGATGGCTGTTGGATATTAAAGCTTATTATTAAGTCTATGATGAGGTAGTAAATCGCATAAAGATCGGCTGAAAGGATGGGAAATGACTGAGGAAGCGAATACCGTGTTCATGACGACAGAATGAGAATGGGTCAGTATAGAACACTGATTTACAGTGGTAAAAAGCAGGCCTTTTTTGCCGATATCTTTTTTTTGGTAGGCCCTTTTTCCTCAGACTGATGATTGCGTGATCCAACTCTCATGGGACCTTCCATCCACTGTGGCAGCACAGCGATTGAATGTTTTAATATCTGCGGTTTTATAATGTTTGTTTCTGTAAAGATGTTGTTAAAGATGGTTCTAACCGACTGAGGTGGTCCCGAAGAGTATAGCAGATGAAAGTAATTTATGAAAGAATAATATAAAAGTTTTTTTATAAAGTTAGCTAAGAGGAATCGCCTACGAATATCAAGAGACCATTCTGATGACTCTGAGTGCAGACTGTTGATTGAGGAAGTCTAGAATGCTCTAGTAGCCAAGTGAAAAGCTGAATATTATATGTACTTATTATATATACACACACACACACACACACATATATATATATATATATATATATATATATATATATATATATACTTTAAATGTGTACCACATACCTTGTTGTATAGGTTTAGTAGTTTAGTAAATTGATGAAAGCAATAGGCGTGTACAAATATGTATTATATATATGGAAGTTCAGAGTTAAATCAAAGCGTAGTATGCAAATAACCTAGTGGCTGTTTAGAGAAAAGCACGGAACTTTAATTATTACACGCCAAACTTTCATCACTCTAAAACAGTTTCAATGTAACCTGTGATTTTTAATTTGGTATGTTCCATATATTTGCACCTATATCCATCTATGTATATGTGTACATATTATATATACGTTTGTATACATATATATTAATTTATATATATATATATAAATTATATATATATATATATATATATATATATATATATATATATATATATATATTTATTTATTATGTTCAACAACTTACTAAACTTTCGTTAGAAACTTGAAGTTGCTCTTAACTGGTGCATATTGACGTACGTATATGTTTCTTCAGAGTTCGCGTAATAATATGAACATCACGATCTTCCTTTCTAATTTTCGTGTTTTGTATTTAAAAGTAAATGTAATTCTGCTTTTTCACATTAATATTAATTAGTGCCTAAATATATAAACCAAATTCTACACGCAACGAAATCTCTTTATGTAGCTCTATTTTTTAATTCAACAAATAATATAAATATATTTTCTATCGGATATAAAGATGAATGATTGACCGTATTTAATTAACATATTTGATTTTTGATTATACTTTATAAATTAATTTACTTATATATTCTTTTCAACGCAATTTTTTCATTTTGAAACGACTGAAATCAGACGACTGGGTCCAGTTTTAAGCAGCGATTTATATATACAATATATACATGTTAAATAAAAACCCTGATCGCTGCAGCAATTTATCATGCTAGTTTGAAACATATATAACCTATTTAATCGTACATTTAAGATTATATTAACCCTAATATTTCTTGGGGGGTACTTTAAAAAGTCTATCCTGTTCCTTTGGCGTTCCATCCATCTTAATTCGTATCGTGTACCTCCCACGATACGGTTAAAGCAGGACATATTTCCGAATATGATATAATATTTTCAGTAGTATTTCTGTACTGAGCCTCATTTCCGCAGTCTTATTCCATTATTCTAAACATATGTCGTACAATAAAATTAATTGAGTATATAACATCCGACAGTATTTTGTGAACGCAAATGATCAATCGCGTAATAAACGTTTCCCATTATTGAAGGTGGCGTGGCGGTGTTGTAATTATACTTTGCTTTAATTACAATATTGCTGTCTACATAACATTCGAGATATTCGAACAGCCCAAAATGTTTACAATAGGTGCTTTAGATCTCGATGGCGGCTCGCCAAACGTACGTGAAATATTAATTTACCATTTTTAATTTCACGTCATCGGATCTGTTTGGTTATTAAAAACAATAAATTTGATTTAATTACACGACTGAAGCAGATTTGTTACAATCCTTAAAACTCCGTTGATCGTTAAAAAGAATTTAATTACAATTATAAATTAAAATGTTAAAGTAATAAGATCGGGCCAAGAATGTAATTTCGCTACGTGAAAATAAAATGCAAATACATATTGTTATAGACATTATTTTTGAACGAAAATAAACTTAAAAATTTTACTTTCATAAGTTAAAATTTGTATTCGGGTACTTAACTTTCAACAACGTAATTTATTATATATATATATATATATATATATATATATATATATATATATATATATATATATATATATATATATATATATTTATAAACAAAACAAAATCAGACATAGTTCAATCACTATAAAAGTTTTTTATTTGTGCAAAGCTTTTCGACCGTAACGTCATTATCAAGCATACACAATAAACGTTATGTATAAATTATCTGAAATATATAAGTTATAAATTGATATACATATTTCACCAATCAGAGGTAATTTTACTTTTATTTTTACAATAAATTTTATTTATAAAACGGATTTTAAAAAATAATTCTTCATCAAAATTGATATATATCTTCAAACCTGGTTTTCGGGTTTCATTAAAATATCGATTTTGATAAAGAATTATTTTTCAAAAATTTATTTTATAAATAAAATTTATTGTAAAATAAAAATAAAATTAAAATTACCTCTGGCTATTAATATGTATATAAATTTATACGTTGTCGTTATATGAATATTTCCGGTAATTTATATGTAACGTTTATTGTGTATGCTTGATAATGACGTAACTGCCGAAGGAAAGCTATGCAATAAAAAAATTTTATAGTGATTAAACTGAGTTTGATTTTGTTTTGTTTATAATTCATAAAATCACTACTCTCCGATATATCAACATTATATATATATATATATATATATATATATATATATATATATATATATATATATATATATATAGGGAAAAATTGGCTGAGGAAGGAGCCGGACAGAAGTGGGTGGAAAACATTAGGGAAAGCGTTCATCTAGGAGTGGATAGACAAAGGCTTATCGTGATATATATATATAAATGAAATAATAATCCATCTATTTATGTGGACTAAATTGAGGTTAATAATTGTAAATGGTGTTAAAAGTGAAAACGTGTTTTAAGCTGATGAAATTTAGACTAGTTTGTTATGTGTGTACGCGAGTATTATAAGAAATTCATGCTTTTTATTTATGATCGAATGCTTACACGTTGTATGTTACGACGTTATAATAATAATAATTTCGAGAATTCACCGGTTTCTTCGAGGAGGTCATAAATTAAGGGATAATTTTTGTTAGTAACAGTATATATATAAATTATGTGTATAGGTATATTGGAAATAGGAGAAAAAAATTAGAAGAATCGATAATCGCCGGCATAGTCGGTAGAAAATTACCTGGTTGTTGTAAATAAATAAATTTTACAAAATATAAACAAGTGAACGACATCACGCGAATTTGCGATTAAAGTAAAAACGCCGTAGGACGGTTGTGCATTCGGATCATCGTTCGTGCAACTCGAGGTTTAAGGAAGGAGAGGGTTTTTTGAAAAAACGCTTTAAATATTTCATCGTAAACATAAATTCGACATTTCGAAATATGTTTAAATAATTAACAATATTCATACTTTTGTGAAAGTCACTGGTCATTATTCGGGCCTTGTAAGAAGCGGTCGTAATTATGCCACGCCCTATTAGTCCCGTATAAGTTAGAAGATAATTTTTTCAGTTTTTAAGAGGTTAATATTTGCCGCTTATTCCGGCGTCGAATAAAACATGGTACGTTTAACTCGAGTTTATTACGTACTGCGTTTCATGTTCATTTTATCAGTCGATTCCTTTCGAATTTTGACCTGAAAATTCGCCTGTGGTTTGTGTCAGTTTACGACCAAGTTACTACAATCGTTTATTTCATTTCCATTCCTGAAATATTTAAAAAATAAAAAACAAGTTGGGCGGTGCCGAGTGCACTTCCAGAATTTTGTGACTTGAAAATGGTTTTATGTCGTTAGTATTTCATTTATGCGCCGGTCTGTGTCGCTATTCACTTCGTTTTCGAAATGTTAAGAACTCGTTCCGAATTTTAATAGGAATATTTGCGTGTTGCCGTTTGTAAGGTACGTTTATACCGGTTTTCGCCGTTTCAGTTTCAAAAATATTTAAAAAAAATAAATCCGAGAAGGATTGGACGTCGAAATGTTTCTTACGGTTTTATTTATTTAGGGTTGTCCTTAATTTCGTACCGTTAGTGTGTGTGTGTATTTACACGTGTAGATAAAGTGTCTTAGTAATACAGCCGCTGTTTCAAAATCATCTGTCACATGTAGAGAATCGACTTAAAGAATGGAGAATCGCAGTTAACCAATCAAAGTCACGGGTTCTGTTTACATTGAAAAAAGGGCGACTGAATGAGCAGAGAATTCCAAAGTCGTGTGTTGAGAAATAATCTTGGGTTACCGTTTTTGATCAACGATTCACCTTTAAGGATCATATTATTGCAAAACGGACGCAATTAAACTTTACATGCCGCAATATGCATTGGCTAATGAATAAAGAGTGGCCTTTATCGATTGAAAATAAAGTATTACTATATAAAACAATCTTAGAACCCGTGTGGGCATATTCAGATCTTGGGAGCAGCGAGCAATTTTAATTTTAAAATTCGTACAAACATTCCAGTTCGAAGTCCTGCGAGAAATTTGAGCCGGACCACGGTTTGTTCGTAAAGATGACATACCGGAAGGACCCCCGCATTTCAGCAACCAAAGAAGTAATTGCACGCGTTGTAAGAAGACCACGTCGTTTAGTTACCAGTTGATCTCTCACAGAATAGCGTGTGATTCAGACTATCGAAGCCACTTAGCCAGATTGAACTAGAATTTCGTCCGTAGATAATAAAACTCAATACACTGCAATAAATAGTAATAGATAAACAATGAAAGCCATTGGAAATGTTTCATCATAACCTAGCGATGCTATTTATTATTCAAACGAACTGATTGTATGCAGGAATTGACTTAAACTTTTTTTTTTCGCACCGATTATTGTATTGATTTGTTTTGACACGTTTTCAAAATATATAATTTTCTGGAATTGTAGGAATTCCATTGGACAGTCTCTTAACAAGGCTAGTTATTACAACCCCTTCTTTTTGTGTACTATCAATTCCGTGGTAATTTAAAAATTTATCTTCTAATAATTTTCCGCATTTTATCCGATTTTTAGATGGTTCATATAACATGATAAGTTTTGAATCCAAGAGGGTGAAGCAGAAGGTGACTTCGTTGACGGTAATCATTCCAAATTCGGGAAAATCTTTTCGTAACTTTTTAGCCACCAATCCAAAGAGGTAATTTAATCCTGATCAATCTTAATATTTTCATTGGTTTTATCAGTTGGCGAAAAGTCGATAAAGATTTCATTATCGTGTTCTCCATTTTTTGCATCATTAACAATACCAATTTTTTTAAAAGGCCTGTTGTATTAAAAACGGTTCGTCAATATCACTAGTTGTATTATTGCTTTGTACGATTCCCAGCTTTTTACTTAGCATTATCAAGAGAATTCTGTACAATGCGTTCATAGGAGACGGATGGTCATTTAATCTTCCCCTTTGTTCTTATTTGCGAGAAAAAGTTTTTCAACGCGCACTGATTCAGACGACGAGTTAATAAATATCTTCCATCACATTGCTTATTCCATCAGTAAATTTTGAAATTATTTAATCGATATGGCAATTTCCTTTTGAAATACTTGTAAAGTTCATTTATTTATACACATTTCATCATCACTACCGTATTATACATTCGATGCAGTATTGGTTTTTGATAACAAGGTTTTTACCTGTTTCTGTCATCACGTATAAACTACGTCTTAATTTTTTTATTTAAGTCACAATTTTCTCCTATACAAAGTACACATTTTTTCAGTTCATCAATTTGTTTATATAAAGTAGCAGTTTATTCTTGCGCATTTATTTCTACAGATTCCCGAGGAATTAATATTTTGCCGTCATTTTCAATTAGAATGTCGTTAATTATAAAGTGTTGTGTTTCCTTTTTTCAAATCACCGCTTCCTATTACTAATTTCGGTAGTACTGATTTTTATATATTATTCGGTAATTTTATTCTTTAATATTTTTTTGAGTGGTAGATTTAAAAGTTCGGATTTTCGTAGTCGGTTTCTGAAAAATGAATCGAACAAATACGACAGAAATTCGGATTCGCCGCTTCGTTAGCGTAAATTAACCCATCGCTTTTTAATTTCAGGATTTTTCGGAAACGAGTGATTATAAGTAGCAACTGTACATTGTTGCCCTGGCATGATAATTGTTGTATGTTAATCCTAGCTAAGGGATGATGTTATATTTATAATTGGAAACTGTCGATATAAATAATGCAAAACGCTCAATTTATATAATATAAAAAATGGAAAAATTAATGAGTATCTGCGCATTGACGTATAGCTAAATAAATAATTGTGTACGTATAAAGAAATAAAAGTTTAATATACCAGAATCTGAATAAAAATAAAAGAAAAAATAATAATAGTAACACACGCGAGAAGCATTTCAAAGGGCAGCGCTACAAACTGTATAAAACACTATGATGACTGAATGAATGATCCGGAATCGTCTCACAAAACAAGATTTTTACTCTCACTTCGTACTACATACAAACACCGTTGATCGAGGCAACCCTCCTTATAATAAAACTTGGTTATATCCGTTAATTTAGGCAACTATTTACACAGTTTCCTAATCAACCGAACATTTCAAATTAGGTTTGTTTTTGTTTTTTTTTTTTTTTGGCCCAGCTTGCGCCATTTGGCCAGTTTTATCTAGTTAGTGTATTTTAAATTTCAACGCAACTACGCTTGATAAATTTATATAAACTAATATCGTAACAGGAGACAACGGTTCAGAAATAACTCAATACTCGCAGGTAATGTGTGCAACTTTTGTAAAATACTAGAGAACAGCTTATCCCTATGCTTTAGAAATTTCGGGCAAACCCAAAATTTGATGCTCAACATACATGTCAACATGACATACGGTATCACATCTACCATCCGAAATTATGCATAATTTAGCAATATGGGAGGAAGAAAGATTATGCCCAGTACGTAGTCTAAATAAAGTTGATATATAATCCCTCGGGACGTTCTGGTATAATTGAAACCATAGCTTGCTGGAAACCGTATATACCAAAGCGAAGTACTTTTTCATTTTATTCTGACTTTCGGCGGAGTGATACTGTTGAAAATCCATTAGTAAAAATTGTTTAATCTTTGGTAACATTTCAGTCTAATTCCACTTACTCGCAAGGGACACTTGATAAATTATAACGCGTTAATTCATCGACCACCTCGTTTCCAGTAATACCACAATGAGAAGGGGCCCACTTAAACTTCACTCTAGACCCACGATTATAAAGCTGAATAACACGATGTCTCGCATCAAATTCCAACTTGAACATATTGAGATCTGGGAATTTAGACAATTGTAACAGGACAGGCAAGGAATCAGAGATGATTAGAATATTCTTTTTCCTCAAATCTTTAACTAGGTGCAAAGCTTTATAAATGGCAAACAATTCTACAACAAACGAGGAACCTGTAAAGGATAATCTATATACCCTCGATATGCCTTTTTTGCCGAAGTACAATTTCCACGTATTTTATCTGACCCATCAGTAAATATGATTTCATAGTGGCTAAATTTTTCATTAATTGCTTGCCCAAATGCAGCGTTGTTAACGCTAGAAGGAAGAGTTTTAGCAATATTATTATCGAAGGAAATTAATTCAATGTCTAACGAAAAAATAAATCCTGAAAACAGAATAAAAGGGATGAGAAACATTTTGGATAATTTCAATTGTTTCCAGTTTATTATGGCTGGAAAGAAGAGGCGGAAGACTTTTATTTGACCAGTTAATGCCGCAGTCTCAATAAACATCGAATTTGTTTATTAATCACATTTCTCTCTTTCACTTTGAGATAAAACTTGTTCGCTATACGGTTTGTCAAAATGAACACTAGTTCAAACCAAAAATGATGTTCCACAATGCCCTGCACTTAGTGCAACCTTACTCGTGTTATATATCGATGATATAACAAATTATATCTTATCGCCCGTAACCGCTGGGCTTTACATAGATGACCTCGACATATTCTTGTCATCCGGTCTCTCTACTAATGCACAAAACATACTAGAAAAAATTATTTATCGTTTACAGCGATGATCTGATAAGACTTAAATTTTTCAACAATCATATCATTACCATCCTTCAGCCAAGTATAAAAAAATTCCACTTAACAGCCGAAATATAAGTAAAATTCTCCGGCCTATCGTTCGACTCCAAATTATTCTTGCATTACCATTATAACTGAAGTCAAGAGTAGGTGTTTAAAAATGTTTCCAATTCTGAAATACTTATCAAACTTAAAATATAAAATAGATTCGAATTCCTCTTAACAATCCTTAAATCTATAATCCTCTCACGAATAAACTATAGGTGTCAAACTCAACAGTCAGTAAATCTATATTAAGAACATTAGATACAGTACATAATGCCGTACTTCGATCCATCCTTACAGTACATTCTCCATCGCCAGCAAACAGCTTGTGTGCATTAGCAGGGTCATCTTTTCCACACGTATAATACAGAAAACATCGTACTTACCTCTAGTCTGTTTACAATTAAACATTCTCATACACTAAAGAATGCACATTCCTTAACCGTCTTTTTCCGAATGACCCTATAGTTACTTAATATACTATCAAAATACTGCATAAGCTCCATTTAAAAATCAACACTAAATTATAATTATGATGGTACCCCTTGGGATCCTTTTAAAACACAAATAGGATCCTTTTGAAACATAAATAGATTTATCGTTCAAACAGCACAATAAATCTATACAACTTATAAATATAAAAGAAACGGTACTAGGCACACCTAAAAATACAATGACTACACACACACGTATACAGACAAAGTAAATTCCATAGCAGGTATCAAACCAGCAGCCTACTGTTATCAAGTTGATAATATATTACACTCAGTCCGACTAAGTGATAGCTGCACTTCTCTGAATGCAAAGCTGTATGGAATCATGTACTGTATTCAATACATCAGATCAGTTGTACATTCACATCGAATAACATTAGTTATAACAGACTCTCTCTCCTCCCTACAATTAGTATGCCGTTAAAACAACAAAAACGCAACAATATTAAAAATTCAACGCAATCTACACACACACTACATAAGGAAGGATGTGAATTATACTTTCTGGACAAGTCACATTAGGATGCACGGTAGCGATATAATAGATCTCGAAGTTCGGTCTATGGTATTTTTATCGATGAATACTTACCACCTACACCAACATTCATACCAATGAACAGCAATTTTTGGTGGCCTCCAGATTACATAAGCAGAAAAGCGTATTCTAAACAGTCTACTTGTGTGCCGTACAGCCATATCACACAATTGTCTTTATAGCCTTCCACCAGCAAGCTATCTCCTCTATGCGGACATTTATCAGAACCAACGGTCGTACATTTAATTTTACAACTGCTAAACACTTACACCATAAAGGGTAACGCACAAAATGAAGTGAAACCTGGACGGTCGTTCAAGAAATTTTAAAGCCTATCAAAAAAAAATAATGACTGAAAAAGATCTTAAAAATTAGCTGAAACGATTTTACTTCAAATACGAGTATGCGCCCAATCGATCGATCAACTCATTTCGAATAGACGAATGGAATGGACTCGAATTTTTTATCTTCCTCGCTACTATTCTCGATAAAACGTCGCTAAACAATTGACGCTAATATCGGGTTTACGTCAAGTGGAAACCTTTATTTGCTAGAATATCCATAACGTACGCCTTAAATGCGTTACATCTTTCACTCTTCACCGTGTATCTATCTATGCACGTCTCTATCTCTATATGTGTTGCAACGACGTTTCATACTATTTGCTCTTGAATAAGATAGTATCGCCCGTACACAACTAATAAGACACGTTAGTGAGTTTAAACTCTGAAGAATCCTGTCGATGACTACGCCGTTAAATCCGCAGAGTTACCAATGAGAAGTTAGGATTTAATTTGTATATATATATATATATATATATATATATATATATATATATATATATATATATATATATATATATATATATATATATATATATATATATATATATACATACATATATATATATATATATATATATATATACATATATATATATATATATATATATATATATATATATATATATATATATATATATATATATATATATAACAAAACGAACGCCATTAATGTATTATATATAAAATAAAAAACGATAATAAAATGCGGCGCTAGAGGAAATAACGATGTTACCATAGGATAGAAGTCATTGAATGAATGCGATGAATAATTACTCGTTTCACAACAATATGCGAATATTGTCCCAGTAAATCAACACGTAGCGCCTTACATTATTACGTATGTTATATTGATTGCGTGTGTGTTAGTGTTGGAAAAAGACATATGTCGTTTGAAATTATTACTATTTTAGCACCGTCTTATATACATACATGACTATAATATGAACGTGATATAGGTAAGAAGAACAATACATTAATTCCGTTAACAATGGTACTAATTGCTTTTACTGTTGCAGCTTTACTATCTGCTGCTTAACGACTGGCTACGTAATAATAAACAAATACAGAAGTCTGCTGCCATACGAATACACTCGTCCCGTATAATCTTCGCTTTTTTAACTCCCGCATGTACTTCATATTATATATATATATATATATATGTACATTTAGGCAAGGTCAAAATTTATCGTAAAAACTGTGTTGCCAAAGTATAAGAGGAGTTGTACGTAATAAATGTATCGCCATGATTAGAAATATTTCTAGTATTCCATAATTTTTCCACCCTTACGGTAATAATACATGCTTATATATATATATATTTTTTTTTAATAATTTGAAATGTATCGCCATGATTAGAAATATTTCTAGTATTCCATAATTTTTTCACCCTTACGGTAGTAATACATGCTTATATATATATATATATATATATATATATATATATATATATATATATATATATATATATATATATATATATAATAATTTGAAATGTACCGCCATGATTAGAAACATTTCTAGTATTCCATAATTTTTCCACCCTTATGGTAGTAATAAATGCTTATATATATATATATATATATATATATATATATATATATATATATATGTATATATATTGTTTTTTTATAATTTGAGTTTTAGAATATCTTTGATTACCGCTAATGGAGGTTGCTAGGATGAAATAAAAACGCGAATAACTTTAGGCAAAACGGCGATATTACGAGTGAAACATAGTAATCTGTAATAAAAAGTTGACCATTAAAATTACGGAAGAATCTTAATTCCCCAATTTCGTGGAAACCGGTGGATAAGTAATGCATTGACGCGTTTGAAATGTGGATACAATTCTATCGTGGAACCAAAGAAAAACAAATCTCACAATACGGACGGAATAGAATTACGAGGATTATGCGAAATACGGATCCGCCATTTTTTTTATGGACGTATTGTAAAAGGAGAAAATCTAGAAAAAATATTACGGCTCGGTAAAGCACCTGTAGCCAGGAGAGACGTAGAGTGCACTCGTTCGACCTTGAGGAATTAATTTAGTACGGTAGCAACAGCAGTCACTAACTCACTACAGCTTTGAATCTATGGAGAGCACTGGCCGGTCATTACGGTCAGAATAAGTACAAGCTGGATGGATGGATAATTTTAGTATTCGGTGTTTCTTTTATTTATTTTCTGAATCAGCTTGTACACACACACAGATTACTCCGAGTTGTAAAAAATGTTTCTCTGTCGACAGATGAATGTATGTAGAATGTTAACCATGAAGAGTTAGCTAACGTGAAAATAAGTAAAAGTAGAATTCCATCAATCCTGTTGAAAGTTTCTAGGCTTAACTATCCTCATTAAGCTGAATATTAATAAAGGATCAGCCAAATGACCGCATTCAGGGAAAACCGGTATAGGATTGTTTGACATTGCCTTCTACGACTTCTTTAACCACTGCGCTGGTAACCAACCAACCAATCAGACGGGTAGCTGAATTGACTAGGGATGTCGTGAAAAACATTCGTCCCAGCTAGGATTGAAACTTAGGTCGCGTGTGCAGAACGTTTAAGCATTATCCCGCGCGGCCTGAAATATTAGTAAAACGATGAAAAAAAATAAGCGATATTAAAGAGGCCCGAAAGAAATGTTTAAAAACATACGCTCGGAGTAGTGTACTAAATTGCGACTGTGAAAATTCGAGTTTGACAGTTGAGGAAATTGACAAATTGAGTTCAATGAAAATGCGAACCTTGCGCTGAATGCCAAAAAAAACCACACCTGTTAATAGCGAAATAACGACCAAAAATGCTAAAAGGAACACATGGTAAAATACAAAATGAAATGATATGACCAAAATAAATAAATTTTTATTCGAATATATACTAAGCCGTGATAATATTTGTTTTTTGAAAAATATAATAGTCGTATATAAATGCAAAAACACGAAAAGCAACTCCAGGATGTTCATAATTAACAGTATCTAAGAGGCAAACATAAAATTGCTGCGACGATAAGACGTTGGTAAACAATAATAATAATAATAATAAAGATAGATATTTACGGTCACATCCGAAGCTGTTAGCAAGAAACTAGCCGTTTTCTATTGAAAATCAAACTATTAATTTTAAACTTTTTCCCAGATATTGAAGAAAGATTCAGTAATGCATCATTGACAGTTAATTTTTTTTTACGTACAATTTATTACGATCCACGGCTTATTTAAAGATTATTTATACAAGTATCCTACAACTGTGTAACATGTAACTTTATCGATACTATTAACTTTCCGGCTGCAATCATTGTAATAAAGATTTCAGCGATGATAGAGCAGATCGATTAGTAACTAAACTGTTTAAAATTTTTAATACTTTCAGCCTTGCAGAAATAAATCATTGTATAGAATAAATGTGCACCCGGTCTAAGTATATGGTATTTGTAAAACAGTTTATTCAGAATATCATAAACTTAATTGGACGGTTTCTGGACAATCTCTTATTTCTACAGTATTTGTATTTCGTTTATATATTTACCCCATCGTTTTTAGGAACTGGGGTCCGTCAAAAAAAAAAAAAAAAACCTATTGAAAATAAACAACTTTTGTATATAGCCCATTACGGATTTATGGACAGTTACGGGATTGTGCTAGTTGTTCGTTACGTTACAGACAAAAATGACCCAAAATATTGCACTATAACCACTGCTGCACATATCGATTTGGACTCAACGATGACATACATCTTAAATATGAAACTTCCAACAGTCATTAGTGAAATCACACTAGTTTCATCTATAAACACCGATAGTCTACCAAAAGATATTATAGAAAGAAAACTACCTACCACGAACAGGGCAGAAGAATACAATAAATAAAAAAAAAACAAAGAAGAAACATTGAAGTGAAAAAGAAGTTAACGAAAAAAGTGAAGGACTTGATAGGGGAGAACCAGTAGAATAACTGATATATATATATATATATATATATATATATATATATATATATATATATATATATACTTAACGATGTAAATAAAGTGGTATCAGTTCGTAAGTTGATAAGAGGACGTCATCTATTCGATTACTAGTCAAGTCAACATGGGGTAGACCAGCATTAACTAAGACTTCGTTATTTTCCTATCGAGCTGTGAAATTGGATGTAGGGCTCGACCCTTTTTCGTCGTCAAAAATTTTTTTCTTTAGTAAAAATCAAACTGAGCTGATGCCAATCGAAAGGGTGAAAATATCGTACGAATCCTTTACGTATTAAAATTAGAAATTCGTTCGACTCGGTCTAACATATTAATTTTAGGTAAAACTGCAATAATATGATTGAAACTTATAATCTGTAATAAAAAGTGACATTAAAATTACGGAAGAAGCTAATGAAACATTAATTCTGCCAAGTTTTTTATGTAGACCCGAAACGTGGAAGATTAACTCAGATAAGCGACGCATTGAGGCAATGTTGCGTGTATCGTGGACTAAAAACAGAACAAATCTCTCAATACCGATAGAAGTAGACGATAGAATTACGCATATTGTGTGGAAGGCGAGTTCGCCAAATTTTTGGATGCATTATAAGAGGAGAAAATCTATAGAAAAAATATATTACTGCTTTGAAAGCACCGGTTGCGAGAGGCAGATTTTCTACTGGTTGGACTAATGGCTTGCTGAATAAATTTGATACGTTAGCAACAGCAGTCACTACAGCTCAGAACCGAAATCTGTGGAGAGCACTCGCACATCGTAACGGTCAGAATTATTATTTTTTGTTATTATTACGGTCTGGCTGTACATACCATTCGGCCACCGAAAGAATAAAAAATAAATCATAAATATAACGAATGAATTAGATTAAACTAAAGGAAGAGAAAAAAACTATAAAATATTAATATAGCAAAAGAGGATAATCATAAGAAAAGGAAAGGTACAAAAAGAGCAAAAGGAAAATTACTCTCGAAACAAAAACCAACTGTTAAATTAGAACATGATTAATACTAATGAATTTAAATTAAAACACAAACATTCAAACATAAGGACAAGATACAGTAAGGAAGAAAAACACCAAGAGAGGATAACTTCTTAAGCAAATCCGCATATCTGCGTCCCACAGCTGACAAATAAATCATTAATATCTTCTCTAAAATTAACGCTACTCTGATTGGTACAATGAACATAATGAGGATTTACAAGACTGAAGTTCAAAACTACTCTAGAATGACCAGATAGCGTACATGTGACACATTTGCGGAGAGTTGTGATCGAAATAACAGAGGTACAGTGTTTGAACCAGCGTACATGGGGAAATTCAGTTTGACCAATAGTATAGGTTTTACCTTTTATGTATACTTTCAACCTAGTCAGTTTTAAAGGTTCTCCTAATCATGTCATATAGGTCGCTAATATATGGAAAACGATCTCCAGAATTAACACTGCAGTAGTCGCGTGGCGTCTAATAGGCGCCACTACATCTTTAAAGCATATTTACTCCGGAAGTGAAATACGGTTGTTGTTCTTTTTTTGTTTACCTTTCTAAAGTATGATAAAAAATAAGTTGACAAAATATGAAACATAACACTTTTATTCTACAGGCGTTGGAGGCAATTGGCGCCTACTGGACGCCACGCGACTGTTCGTGTTATGAAGCCAGTATACTTTTCACTGATCAGTTGTTGTGTTAGTTGGCATTTTGCTGTGCATCAATTTAGAAAGTGTGTGTGAACGTTCAAATTGTAATCGTAGTTTAGTGATAAAATGGATAGAATTCATTTCGATCCGTATTCTGAAGGAGATTGTGAACAAATCCGACGTTTATTATTAGATGATAACACATTGTCAGATTTAGAAGACGATAATTTTAGTGAAGCCTGTGACAACAGTGATTGTGATGAAGAGGATGCTGTTTCGTTAAATTCTACTAACAGTGACACAGAACAAGAAGCCAGCGATTCCGATAATGAAAGTGAGTACCAAAATGATAAATCTCTTTACATTGGTAGGGATAAAATTACAAAATGGAAGATGCAAATTCCTTCAAAAAATGTACGAACGCGCAGTCATAATATTATATCTCATCTTCCCGGAGTAAAAACTTATGCAAAAAATAAAAATACACCTTTACATTGTTGGAGCTGTATCATAAACGATGAAATTTTAGATTCCATTGTTGAAAATACTAATAAATATATATTATCAATACAATCAAATTATAGTAGAGAAAGGGATTGTCATTTTACAAACAAAATTGAAATAAAGGCTTTATTGGGATTGCTGTACTTGGCAGGATATTTCAAAGGTAGTAGGTTGAATGCTGAAGACTTATGGGCTGATGATGGTCTAAGTCCTGAAAGATTTCGTGTAGTTATGTCTTTACAAAGATTTAGACTACTATTACGAGTATTACGGTTTGATGATCTGGGAACTCGAACTGAACGAAAAAATGTTGACAAATTAGCACCAATAAGAAATACGTTTGAAGCTTTTGTAAGAAATTGCCAAGCTTGCTATTGTGCAGGAGAATATTTGACTCTAGATGAGAAATTGGAGAAATTTCGTGGAAGATGCTCTTTCAAGCAGTACATTCCCAGCAAACCGGGAAAGTATGGTATAAAAATTTTCTGTTTAGCTGATGCTAAAATGTATTACACAATGAATTTAGAAATTTATGCTGGAAAACAACCAGATGGCCCATTCAAAATTAGTAACAGTCCAAAGGATGTTGTTCTTCGACTTGCTTCGAATTTAACTAATTCAGGTAGAAATATAACTACTGATAACTGGTTTACTAGCTATGAATTAGGCGAAGAGCTATTGAAAAGGAAAATTACCTTGGTCGGTACAATTCGTAAGAATAAAAAACAAATTCCAGCAGAATTTGTTGCTTCTAATTCAAGAGAAGTTAAATCATCGCTGTTTGGATTTAATGGCTCATTCACGTTAGTGTCTTACAAACCTAAACAAAAAAAGAATGTAATTATTATGTCCACAATGCATCATGATTCGAACATCGATTCTGAAACAGGTGATCAAAAAAAACCTGAAATTATAACATTTTATAATTCCACAAAGTACGGAGTAGACATGATTGACAAAATGTGTTCATTATATAGCTGTGCAAGAAATACAAGAAGATGGCCAATGGTGGTGTTTTATAGCTTGTTGAATATAGCAGGAATCAATGCCCAGATTATATATAATTCCAATAACATCTGCGGAAATACAATGAATCGCCGAACTTTCTTACGAAATTTAGGTATATCATTGACCGAAGATTACGTAAAAATGCGTTCTGCTTCGAATTATCTGCCTAAAAACTTGAAAAGAAAATCAGATGATAAAACAAATGTAAGTAATGAAGATCCAGTTGGACGGAAACGATGTTATATGTGTTCAAGAAAAGAAAATAGAATGACACGAAATTTTTGTACAAAGTGTAAAAATTTTATTTGCTTGAAACATGGTAAACTAGTATGTGAAAATTGTTGTGAAAATTAATTTAAAATAATTTACTTTTTTAGTTCGAGTATGTAATAATTCGTTAATGAAAGATTTGTAAGTAATTTTATAATTGTTATTTGGTATTTCGATTTAGATATATTTTTATTTTTATAAATAACCTTCCTTAATACTAAAAATTATATTTTTTTGTGGAAAAAAAATATTTCCTTATGAAAAATAATTAAAATAAGCAGTTTATCAATGTGGCGCCTAATAGACGCCACGCGACCACTAACGTTCGTAAAACGAGCGCGACTACTGCAGGGTTAATAGCACTTTTCGCTAAAAGATCAACTCTGTCGTTCGTGGACATGCCACAATGACTAGGTGTCCATAAAAATTTCAAGTTATCTCCGCGTTGAGTAATAATTAAGCATTTCACCTTAATTTCCAAAAAGAAAGGGTGAGACTTGTAATTAAAACTACTGTCTTGAATAGCCGAAAGTGCACTAAGGCTATCAGAGCAAATAACAAAATTGCCGGTACAAAAAAGAAGTTTTATCATATTATATAGCTCTGCTGTAAATATGGAGGTCTCAGGAGGTAAAGAAAACTGCTATATAAATAAATTCGGAATAAAAACGCAGTACTCACATTCTCATTAGGCCCTCGTAACTTAGATCCACCGGTGAAAGTCTGAATATATTCAGGATCCTTTGTTTCGGCGATAAAATGGAAATGACCCTTGATTATTTCAAGTGGTAAATTAATAATTAATTTTTGACAGATGTGAATATCAATATATCAATGTCTATATTAATTAGATTGATATCGTAGGGAAGTTTAAAATATATAGAGGGAAAAGCGGGAATCAGTGCAGGATTATATGCAATCGGGAAACCTGTTTGGCAAGAAGAGGAATTTTGGAGTCAACAAACCTCCAGTTACTGTAAAGATACAGAATATTATCTATGAGAGCGTGATTTTGAAGATTGCAGTATTTGGTTAATTTATCCGTCAGGAATATCCTTCTAAAGTCTAATGATGGTGTCACAGTCTCGATTCGGAGGCATACTACAGGCCAAGAACCGATATTGCCTGCAATAAGCTTCAAACCAATGTTCTGAAGAAATTCAGCTTTTTTTTTAGAAAAGAGGGACAGCCGATCCATAAGCGGTTATGTGAAACTTCTAAGGTAATCTGGAATCCAGGTGTAAACCCAAATATTTGACTTTTTTAATAAATGTGGCCGATTATAGATATTGATTTGGATATAAATGACCTAAGTGTAAAAACAAACACTTGATTTATAAGGAGGTAAAAGGAGATTAACATTTTGAAAAGTATTACAAAGCACAGAAATAGATGATTGAATATTATTAACGGCTTCGAGGAGATTCTGGTGGGACGAGTATAATAGGAAATCATCGGTATAAGACAAAACTCGAAAAGACGCCTGAGATAGGCAATTAAAAACTGTCAAAACATGAATATTAAAAAGGGCAGGAGTTCTTTATAAGAAATACGTGCAACAGTGTTAGAAAGCAGATTTAAGAAGATTAAAGATCTTTAGAGAAAAGTTTATAATTTGGCCATATTAACAGGGATACCAATTTTTAAAATTACGTCGTATAAAATCGGTAGGGATACATTATCGAAACCTCTCTTGATACAAAAAAAAAGAGACTAGGAGAAACTCCTTCTTAATGATGGAGGAGTAGACGTCGCATAGAAAGTGAGCTATACAGACTAGTGTACGCCATCCGTGACGAAATCCAAGCATACCCAAAGGAAGAATATTCATATTCTATATTAGTCTGTTTTTGACAAGCATTTCAAATGATTTCCTAAAACAGGAGACAAGAGAGATTGGCCTGTAGGAAGATGTTTGCGAGGAGCGTTTACCGAATTTTAAAACTGGAATCACTAAAAATCTAGACCAATCATTTGGAACTAATCCAAAGTGAAGCAGGTTAGTAAAAATGTCTACTAGAATGGTTTTTGCTTTAACAACGAGGTTATTTATTACCCAGTAGGTTATACCATCCAAATCGGGAACAGATTATCTTTTTTCTTGTCAAGGGAGAATATAATTCAGCATAAGTAATAGCTCGAAGTAAGAAATGCGAAATAGGAGAGCCTGAAATATATTCCATGTGGAGAAT
This sequence comes from Coronaproctus castanopsis, assembly GCA_032883995.1. NCBI lineage: Eukaryota > Metazoa > Arthropoda > Insecta > Hemiptera > Monophlebidae > Coronaproctus > Coronaproctus castanopsis. The sequence goes on along the minus strand of CM065053.1, from coordinate 81,632,970 downwards.
GTTTATTTTTAAAACGTCTAATTAATGACAACGGTCAGGATTAACTGAATATACAATATGATTAGACGTGTGGACGGATTTACACGTGAATTAATGTATTCTATACGGTTGTCTGTTGGGCTCACGATCGAAATATTAAATATATTCGAACGATAAGGAATTTTATTAATTTTCAAATAGTCGCGAACGGTAATATAGGAAACTTATTCATTTATTTATTTGTTTTAATGTTCGTGTGTAGCTACTGTGAATAATACGGCACTGATCACTTACAGTTAGACGCAGTAAATGTGGTTGGAGGAGAGGAATTGTATAATTGAGAGAATAATTCAAGAGATGTTGGAGCGGAAACCAGATAAGGTATGCGGACGGACATGGGGTCGATAGAGGTGGAGTGTAGGGCAATAAAATATGGCTAATAATGGAGGGATTTGTTCGTCTGAACAAAAATTTAAAATCCAGAACTAAAGAGTCCCTTATGACCTGGAAACCATAAGAGAGGTACTGAATCAGTATCCAGTGGTAATTGACGAAGAGTCGTATGCGATTAACAAGAGGATTTTGCGTGTTCTTGAGATCCGATACAGAAACGACTCCGTTACAATTTTATAGCGCTTTTAGGGTTTAGAAATAAATATTGAAGGCAGAAGAAAATACTGTATAATTTTGCATCATAATGTAGGACAAGAATCATGCAAACGGATGAGATAGCATAAATCTTTGATGGAAACTTCGCATGTTGTACGACTATTAATAGAACGGGATAGAAATTTGACGCCATCAGTAAAGCGTAACATTGGCCGGTACATAGCTACTTATTAAGTTATTTGCTTTCAAAATGAACTCGCGCTCGGCCACTCACATTACAGGAGGATCGTATTGGTATGTATAATCTTTTTCCAGAAGGAGTTGGATAATTTGAGTTTTATCGAAATCATTAAGACTGGCTGTAAGACGAGGGAGAGGATCAAGTGAGAATTTAGGAATCATGTATAGGGATGGAACGAAATGTTTAAATGTTAGGTATTCTCTATGATCATGTAGACAAGCGGTGATATACGGTGAGCGTCGAGGATTAGATGGCGAGCAGAGTGGTGGATGAGTTCTAGGCTAGTAGTTTTTCGAGCGTCATAGAGTAAACGTCATTAGCTCTCTGCTAAGGATATAACGGATGTGTAGAAACTGAGTAATAATATGACACGTATGTTGTAAGTTTAGTTCAGACAGTTATAGGATGTTTAATAATTATTTGGAACATTTAGCCTTGAGCTGTATTGTACGTAAGTATTTATAATAGGATTATACAAAATTCCGAGTACTTTGGATAACTAGCCTTCTGAAAACAAAAACGGAAAAGACGATATATTTCTTACCGGGGTGGAAACGTTACATTGTATTTAGATATTTACATAATAGTCGCTTCGGTACGATGAAAAATGGGTACCCTTGAAAAGTTTGTAACGTGTATTTCATCCGCATAAATCGAAAACTGGCGAAAAACATTGTATCAGCTTTTTATTTTCTAGATAGATAGTGTATGTATATATGTATATATATGTATAATTCAAAAATTTCGAAGAGTATGCAAAAAACACCCGATAAATCGTTCTTTATTGCGTGTGTGTGTGCGTTCGTTTGTACCGGTAGACGAACTTATTACAGTAGCAGCAAGTTTATCTACGTCAATTTTGTAAGGTGAAAAAAGTGGAGGACAAAAGATGAAATCAGCCCCCTGTACACACGTCTTTCAGCTGTAGGCGACTGAGCTAAGCATTCATACCTGTTACACCTTTTCATTTCCGAACGTTATTACTCTTATTATTACTATTATTATTATTATTATTATACTAGGTATAACGATGATGGTAATGTCGGATAAGGGGGTGGTGGAATTAGGAAGGTGCGCGGACTGTATGCAAGTGCGTGTGTGTATCATTGTATGCGTCATAACGTACGTAGCGGTATAAAATTGCCAGCAACTTAAAACTGCGTTTATCAGTCACTAGTCAGTGTCTTTTACGATTTTCGAAAGTGTACAAGTTTTTCTGTTGATGGTTTTCGCGAGACGACGAGAATTAGTTTCGAAGTTATTTTTTTGTGAAAAAAAAAATCGCGTTTTATTTTATAAAAAGAAGTTTCCTACATAATAATAATAATAATAAATAATAATAGTAATAATAATAATAATAAAATTAATCCTTTTAGTCGGGATTGTGGAAATTTTCCAGCGTACCAACGGAATTAACGTAAGAAGAAACGGTAAGTGTTAAGTAATAAATTAGAAATTTAATAAAGTCGTTGAGTTGGTGTATTATAGTATAGACGAGATAATTTTCTACAGGATATTATTATGGCTTTCTATTCGATTACTAAATAATTACGATATTAAAGTATCTAAACGGATTAATCGGTGAATTAATTTTAAATATATTTATATTATATAATTTTGTTTATGTTTCCAATACGTAAATCCAAAAAAAAACCACCATTTAATAATCAAAAAAAGAATATGAAGAAAACAAATCGTATAATGCAAGAAAATGTATAAAACGTAAAAAATTAAAAGACACGAAAAGCTTAAAAAAACATTACAATTCTGAAATTTTTCACTTATATATTTTGTGTAGACTGTTCTTACTTGGTGAATGTAAATTTTAATTCGATTAAAACATCAGAACCACCGAATTAAAACGAAAAGACCGAAGAAAATGGCGCAATAGTATAAAAAATACAACGAAAAATAAGTGAACGAGAAAACCAACGAATATGTTTAAAATATATATATATATATATATATATATATAACTATTGTTATTAGATGTAGAAAAGGCATTTGACACTAGGTGGCACAATGGCATAATATACAAAATGATTCATTATGGCTTTCCCAAGCAACTTATAATGATCATGAAATCGTATCTAACTGATAGGCAGTTTATTGTTAAGGTAAATGATACCTACTCTAGTACTAAAACACTAACAGCTGGAGTTCCACAGGGTAGTATCTTGGGACCCTTCCTATATATTTTATATATGAATGATTTGCCTCGGCTGAGGGATGTTGATACATCTCTTTACGCCGATGGCACTGCCCTATTTACAGCTTCCTATCGAATCGATACAATAACAAACAGAGTCACCAAAAGTTATTACAAAATATACAAATATTACACAAAGTGGAAAATTAAAATTAACACCGAAAAAACGGAAGCTATACTATTTACGAGACGCAGGCCGCAAATAACTCACCACATTGAAATAAGCAACAGGCAACTACCGTGGAAACCTCGTGTAACATTTCTTGGTCTTACAATGGACAAGCGACTGTCGTTCCATGAACACATTAAACACATCACGGACAAAGCGCACTCCCGATTATATAAAATTTTCCCCATTTTTCACAAACGCTCTAAAGTTAGTATTAAAAACAAACTAATAATATATAAAGCATACATACTTCCGATATTATTATACTCTTGCCCAATTTGGTCCGGTGTTAGTAATTCCACCTTAAATAAATTACAAATTGTTCAAAATAAATGTCTGCGTATTGTACTTAATGCCCCTTACTATACTAAGATAACTGACATGCATGCAGCTCTTCATCAGCGTACTATTCCTGAGCTAGTACAGGAACAAGCAGATAGGTTCTACAGCAAATGCCTGACTAGCCATTACCCTATCGTACAGCGAATTGGAAACTACACTCGCGACTCGCTGACCAGAAAATATAAAAAATATAAACACAAAAGAATTAAACATTTAATAAGTCACTATCCTCATGTAATCTATTGTATCAGTACTTCTTTCTTCCATCCTCTTATTTATTTGTTTAACCTTAATATAATTTGTATAATTTTACCCATATCCTTATTGTACTATTAAGATCAAACTATAATTAATTAATTTCTCTATTTTCGGCTACGCAGGGTTTTTAGTTGTATGTTTTTCCCTGTATAATTATTGTATAATTACAAAATAAATTTTAAGATTTCTTTTTACACTATTTCCTAAGACGCGTAGTAAGAGCGTTAACGCTGCTCGGTATGCGCATTTTTTATTTACTTATTATTTGCTGATGTATAAAAACATAAATATACTTTATTGAATTGAATTGAATTGAACAGCGAAATAAAAATTATTAAAATAAAGTTAAAATTTAAATTAAAATATAATTTATATCAAAAAACAAATAGGTACATTTATTCGGACGATATGTATAGTGCAATCTACACGAAACGCAAGTAAAAAATTGTTTCTTTATGTATTATTTTTTACGCTCTTCATTTTTGTATTTCGAAGTTTTTTAAAAATTTGTCTACTTTGTTTTTTCGATTATTAAAATTATTTTCTTTCGGTTTCTCGTTTATTTCGTTTAAATAATTTTTTGATTCTACTAACGTTCTAGATAAGTTTATTTTTAACCGCATTTTTATATGTAAATATTCCTATCATAATGCCACGCACTTCTTAATAATATCATTATTAATACGTTCGTTTATTGTAATTGAAAGTTGCCAATGTAAGTGGCGAGGCTATCGTGAGGCTGTTTGTTTAATAATTAGAGGCACTCGTAAAATTCAGCACGAGGCTTGATAGTTCGTAGAAAGTTATCGGAATATCAATTCTACATTTGCGGCCAGTTAGGTTTAAAAATTTATTTAAGAGTTTTGTTAAATTGCGGCGCTATTAACACGGACCTATAAATAGTATACCGAGTTTGAAAAAAGCGATAATTGATAAATCATGCGCAGTCGACGAGAGAATTTTCTGTTTTATTTCGAAATGTCATTACAACGCTTAGGAATATAATCGTCTTCAAAGTCACACTTTCATTTAAAATGCTACAATATGAGAAATTTACAGGAATTTCTTCTTTAAATTTGTTCGTAAAATTTGATTTTTTTTTTTTAGATCTAGAAAATTATTACCTAGAATATAGTCTTCTAGTTAAATAAAATATATATATATATGTGGATTCAGTATTCCGTGTATAATATACAGCGTTATCTCACTGAAATGGAATGTAAAGTCTATTGTTCTATACTTTTGACAAATATCGCGGGTGTCTTTTTATGGATTGGGACATAGACCGATTTTGTCTAGTAATTGGCTAGACTTCTGTAAATATTATTTTTTCATAGATTATGCGCATAACGTTCGTCGCATTATTGTCATTACGGCAAATACGTTGACGACGATTACATTACCTTCAAATTATTACTGCAAAGCCATTTGTACTTCAGCCTATGGTAGGTAATTTCGTTTTTTACATAATATATCATTCGTGCTCAATAGCACTTTGTTACTTTGTTGGAGAATATGCTATGTTTGGAGTTGTCGAGTACATGCAAAAAAAAAAAAAAGTGGATGTATGTTTAAATCTAGCTGGTAGATTGATAACCGGTTGTTTGCGATCAACACCTTTCGAGAAATTATATGTGAGCTTAGTGGTATCGTCACCCCCGACATAAGACGAGATGTGATTGTAGTTGAAAATGATAGCCGCTACCCATTACATGAATATGATGAATTAGCAGAACCGCGATTAAAGTCCATATATAGTTTTTTTAAAGAACTGTCGAGTAACTGGAAAGCACTGCGGACTTAGCAAAATAACAAGCATGGAATAGAAGGGAAGAACAAAATTGCTGAATTAAAATACAACCTTTTGAAAACACCGAACCGATTAAGAAGTGGGGCAACGGGGACTAAGTATAATTTGAAGAATTAGAATATGACAGACTGCAACAGATGCAACGGCGGCCAAGTGATCATGATTATTCAATTGTTCCTTCGGGGGGTAAATATTAGCCGGAAAGACCATATGACATAAATGACGACAGACGAATAGTTTTTCTTAAATATTGAGCATCATTTAGGATGATATAAGTGACTCAATTTTTCATAGTTTCTAAAAAAAGAAAACTTCTGTCATTTCGCAATATTCTTACTATCCGAGTGTTACATAATTTCCTTCGATAAATATTTTATCGTATTCGTTTTTTTTTTTTTGTTTTTAGATGCTGCTCGCACTGATATGTTTCGTTAGTAATTTGATTGTGCGGAGCATGTAAATTCGTCATTATTTTTCTCTTGTTCGATATCTTAATGAAATTATATGAGGAATATTTTAAAATCTGACCCCCTTCAGTTACAGTGTGCTTTATATATATATATATATATATATATATATATATATATATATATATATATATATATATATATGGTACATCAACTTTTCATCATTAAGTGTCGTCTCCGTATCGCAGGTAGGCGACTACTTACCTATACATATTTTGTTGTATAGTATGAGTATCATATACACACACACGGGATAACTGTATCCGCTTTGTTGTCACGACACAATGCATAGTCTCGCGTGTTTTGCTAGTGTATACCATAACTAGCATACATACGGTATTGTGCGTGGTGGTGTGTCATTGCCTTCTAAGCGATAATAATTGATATTCGGATTATTTTTATTTGCCGATGATAATTTTCGCGTCATCGATCGTATTCGAAATAGGTACGTTCCGTTATAGAAGTCCAACTAGGCTATGCGGACGATATGTAAACTTTAAACGTCCAAAAATTCCCTATTTTCATAATAAAGGGAATTTGGTGGACGCAGAATGTTTCGATTTTTAAAAATATTTTTATAAATTATGCAGAATTTTCTAACGATAGCGTTATTAACAAAATATTTCCGGTCTTTCATTTTTTTGTAAACTATTTTATACATAGTATAATTTTACGTAAGAAATGACTAAAAAAAAAGTAAGGTTAAACGTTTCCAACAATCTACTCAAAGCATCGTCGTTATTCGAGTGATATACGAAAAATAAATTAAAGGTTACAAAAGTCGTTTGACGACAGAGAAGATAAAATTTAAAAAAAAACAGAAGAGATTATCCGAATTTTTTATAACGAAACACCATAGGAAGATGAAAATTTCGACCAACTTTTCCACAAGGTAAAAGTCTCGCAGAATGTCTGACGAATTCAATGCGGCTTAATAATTCTCCCTTAGCGTTTTACGAACGTGTGTGTAGTTACTATTGTAAGTAAAGGGCTCCGCCGTACAAATTATAGAGAACGGCCCGGAACTTTCATTATTTTCTAGTATTTCTTCAGAATATGTAACGATAATGATAATGAAAATAGGGCAGTTCGGTTCCTTCATGTATAGATATGTATGTGTGTGTGGAAGGTATATATTTTCTTCTTAACTAACCTTCGAAAACCATGCCGTCATCAATAGAAATTCGAAGCTTTGATCTGGAAGGAAACCTTTAATACCGCGCAAAGATCAAAAGGTGTAGCAGACAAAATATAATATATCCTCCATAGGTGTTACATTCTTTGACGGAATTGCTGTAAAATTTTACGTATTCTATAATTAAACATTCCCGCGCTATATAGATTTAGTTTTATCTCGGGAAGTTTTATCGTCGTCATCGATATGAAAAGGAAAAGAATTGGAACGCTAACCGCAGTCAACCGTTGGTAACAATTCACTTTCTCTAAGTGGCTGCCACTGAAAGGTTTATATATATATATATATATTTTTTTTTAATTATTGTACCGGCTATAGTTGGCCACAAACAACACTGCTCAACAACTACAAAAAAAACAAAACACTATATAATTAATCTAACTGGCCCGACGGAAAGCTAGATTTTCATCGTGGTAAAAAGGTTCTTCTTCCAGCGTACGCTGCAAACGAACCATCTGACTGCTTAGGTGATCGGGAGTGACGACACCATTTTCTTCTTTTTATTCGTCTATTACAGCTGACTGGATGTTCGACGAAAAACATTCTGTACACTAGAGGATTCGTATTAGTCTATAATTTTTCGAAGAACTTTTTATATTGATTCACGTACTAATCGTTTACATACGGCATATTCGAGTCATGGTGTAACATATAGTATTTTGCCCATGCGATAGTACGTAGTATCTTTGACTACTGTTGTTGTATCTTTTGTAAATTTGTTAAACATGTCGCACCATATACTTCTATACTATATCTTCACACAGGAGCTAGAATTGGCTGGTAAATCTGTCTTTTTGTCGCTAGATTAAGAATTTCGTCTGAGCAATGGCGATAATTGGTCTAGCATTAGTTGCAATTGATCTTAAATTATTTACACGAACTGGCCAGCTTAGTCGTTTATCTATATCTACATCAACATATATCGAACCGGATCACCCTTTGTGGAATTTCAATCTTACGAAATATTAACTTAGAACACGTTATAAATCTGTTTGTAAACGTAATGTGCTGGCTTCTACCTGGGTTAAAGTTTATGCCCTAATGATGGGCCCAGTCTTCTAAACGGTTAAGATGTTTTTAAACGACAGTATTAGCACATGCGGCATCCGTGTTTGATGCGAGTATTGCAATATCATCGGCGAATGTAGCTAATAAAGTTAGGGTTGATAATGGTCCTAATAGACTGCCTTAAGGTACAAAATATCTTATTATATATGCTTTCGAGAATGAGTCCTTCATTTTGACAGCGAACGAACGATCTGATAAGTACGATTTGAGTAATAAATAGATATTACGATTTTGTATACAGTATTTTATTAAGAAGATATTTCGTAAAATTCGTTTTGTAGAATTTGAAACTGTACAGTTATACATTAATTTTATTCATTTATTTATTTATTTTACTCCGAACGATACGCATGACTATGGTATATGTCTAAACTACGAGATCGTATATATATATATATATATATATATATATATATATATATATATATATGTATATAAAAGGAGAAGATAAATAAAGTTAAAATCACAAATATTATGAATAATACAAAGCTTTTCAGGTAATTACGCCATTTTCAAGTAACATAAAAATAAATTAAAATAAATAATAAATAATTAAATAATAACAATTCTTCTTCTTGATCCGGCTTCATTATCGAAGGTTGGCATACACTGCTTCAAACCGTGCTTGTCGGTCCCTTGACAAATACAAATTTTAAACCCATGGCGTCTTTCTGCGGCCGACACTATGAACACCTTCTACTGTTCTCATTAGTATTATTTGGAGTAGCTCGAAATTTGGCCACCCACGTCAAATGACTTAGATAATTAATTTTCTTCAGTTTTACCAACTTCATTAATTCCCAATCATTTTTCATTCCTTTCGTAACTTCTTTATTTGTTATGTTTGCTGTCCACGGCATTGCTAGTAATCGTCTTTAAAGCCAAATATCGAACAGTACTAACCGTCTTATTTGTTCAGCATTTAATGTCGTAGGTCATACACAATTGTTTGCGTACGCGATTAGTGGCAAGACGTTCCCTCTTTCCTTGTACTACTTCTGCGATTGTTTTTAACCGCCGTGTGTTTAATGTTCTTCTTCTGTCTCGTTCACGTTTTCCTTAAATCTTCCATAGTAAGATAAGCTTCAGAAATTTATAACCTCACATTGGATGACCAAAATAGCTTATTTTTGGTCGCTTAACTGTCTTCAAGATTGTTATTTCAGCTTGAACTTTGTTGAATATTTCTTCAGTTTTAATTTTTTTATAGGTCCACGATATTTTCAGCATTCGCATGCTTTTAGGCATTTTATCGATTTTGCTTTGTGTATAGTATAGGAGAAATAATGAATTTGGCATTGCGTAAATCTCTTTCTAATGCTTAGATTAAATGCGTTATCTGTTAATAGATTCTTCATTTTCTGGAAATAAGCGCACCTTCTTTCGGCGTCAATTTTTGGGTAGAGATTGTCTGATAAGTAACCCCTAAGACATTTAAATTCTCTTACTCTTTTTATTTCTACCTTATGCACCAAAATTGCGATATTATTATAATATTTTCTGCTGAGTATACTTTGGATTTTGAACGTCCATGTTAAAGGCCGGGTCTTTTCCCCAGTCACGTTAATTTTTTCCATCAGAGATTGCACGTCCGCATATGGCTGTGCTAATAGAACAGTGTCTCCGCATAACTGATATTACTGATTAATTTTCCATTAACTTTAATACAACTGCATAATTTTCCAGGGCTTCAGCAAAAACATATAATCCGAATATAAATTAAGTAACACGCCGATAAAATTCATCCCTGTCTTACACTATTTTGAACTGTAATTTTATTGATTATTTATTATATATAATAAGTAATGCATTTTATTTCTAAAGTGGGTTTTGTATTATCTGTAAGTGGAATGAATTGTTATTCTCTTCAGTATATCAATAAGTTCATTATGTTGTACTTTATCGAAGGCCTTCTCGTAATCGAGGAAACATGTAAATGTATATTTTCTTTGATTATAATACTTCCGAAATAACACATTTATTGCTGTTAGTGCCTCCCTGGTGCCGTTACTACGATTGAAAAGTTGTAACGTGGGTCGCATCGAAACAGCCATTGCACATCTCTAACTTCGGTAACTTTTGTCTGTGTTAACTGCAAGGAAAACCACATTAGCAAGTCTAAAACATAAAACAAACCAATTAAAAATAGGACGGTTCCGACGTTCCCTAATCCGTATGTAAATGATTTGCTTGATAATAATATTAATAATAAAGGTAATGGTAGTAATGATTTAAGAAATAGCAGTAGTAGTAATAACAATAATAATAATAATAATAATAATAATAATAATAATAATAATAATAATGATGACGGTATGAAAAAACCCGACATCGAACCTACTTTGAAATAACTCGGCGTAATAAATGACGCATTAAATCACACTGAATCATCAGATCTGTCGTACAATTTATCGTTATTTAAACGAGCCGATTTTAATAAATTAACGCTTATTATTAAAACTATCATTATAAAATTGATGGCAAATGCAAATATTTTCACAAAACTAGTGGCCATTTTGGAAATAATTGAAATTATATATAATCTTACTTTTCATGCAGTATGATTATGGTCCAGTTAACTAATTTGATTAATAATGCAATGTTTAAATTTCGGTACTTCCCAGTTAGTTGAAAAGTTAGAAAAATAATTACGTTATCTAAACACGGTAAACATTGCTCACAGGTAAACAAAATCAGTCCAATTTAAGCAAAATCACGGAAAAAATTATACTGAAAAAATTAGGAGACTTTGCTAAGCCTAATAATTTAATACGTAGTAGTAAATTTTGATTTCAACCAAAATATTCCTCAATTCAACAGATTTCAAGGATTATTGATTATATCACGGACAATTTTAACTTAAATAAACATACTAAAATGGTTTTATTCGATGCAGCGAAAACATTCGACACAACCTAGCAGCACAAACAACGGCGTTATTTACAAAAATGATTTCTAGCAGGTTTCCCAATTTTCTAATTAAACTCAACTCATCATTTCATCTTATTATAAACAACACGACATTAAGTATTCTGCTAGCGTACAGCGTTATTTGCTTTTTTAATGTATAATTTACCGTATCTGAATAACATCGAGGCAGCTTTCTGATGACACTGTTCTCCAGTTCCTATAGATTAAATACTATCAGCAATAAATTACAATCCGGCATTGATCGTGTAATGCAGTATTTTTCTAAATGGCAAATTGCAACCCTTCTAAAACGGAAGAATTTTGTTTTCATTCGTCGAAGACCACTTTTACCGATCGGACTTGACGTCAGTGGCGTTAATATAAAGTGGTCCGGCCCGATACGCTACCTTGGTGTCATTTTTAGACAACAGACTGACCTTTTCTAACTGTATGAATCATGCATCTTTGAAGACAATTTATCTCATTTTTAACCGTACATCTTATTCAAATATCAACAATAATAATTAACAATTAATAATAAACCGAACAAAATATAACACAATCACTAAAAGTTTTTTAATCGCGAAGCTTTTCGACAGTTACGTCATTTTCAAGCACGCACTAATTATGTTATATTTTGTTCGGTTTATTATTAATTAAGAAAATCACTACTCTCCAATATATTCAACAAATAATTAACAAGTCAAAGACCTAATTTAACATATTCTTGTCCAGCTTGGTTTTCAATCTCAAATGCCAGTTTTAATAGATTGCATAGCACAAAATCGAGATGTATCATTAATTTATCGGTATGCATATGTTTAGGTTTTTGCAATTAACGAATATTGTAATGTCATCGCAACCATTGGTGACTGGACAATTTAAGGACCGATCCCTGGACTACTACATGTGCTAATGAGCGCAGAGAGGGTGAGTGTGGCCCCCGGTCCGAACAATAAATTTTCCCTCGGATAAGATGCTAAGTTGCCTATGATTCGCGAATTGATGAGCTGTATCGTAATGTTTGACCTAAGGACTCTGCCAAACACTTGGGTAAAATCAAAAAATACTTCTAGTGGGTGACTTTTTGCGACGAGAACTCGAATATTGCATTTTGTAAAGTATGCAGTTGTTGTAGTGTGGAGTGTTTGCTCCGAAAAGCGCATTGAGAGTTGTGAAGTAAATTATTTATTCTAGTACTAATTTCAGGCAATAAATTCGCTCAAATATTTTGCACAGAACTTTTAGCGGAATTGGCCGATTGTTTTCTGTAAGAGATGGATTTTTATTTTGTTTGACGATGGGGGACAATAATCGCCGTTTCTAAACGTCTAGAAATGTATTTGCTGTCAAGATTTTATTATATATTTAGAATAATGTTTCTAGGTTTTCTATAAGCAGTCCTTTGGAATTAGCATGATTTTTTTTTTTTTTGGCCTGTACCATTGGTCGCTTTGGCCATATATACTATGATGGTTTTCTTGTTTTAAGCTCTGATAGTTTGGCTTATTATACTTCTATGTTATTCTGGACTATATATATGATTTTGATCGGTTCTTCATTGTTTGGATCACTTACTATCGATTTTATTTTTAGAGGGAGTGTGTGTTTGTATTTTAATAATTCCCGTATCATATTATTTCGATTTTGTTTGTACTTCTCGCATTTCCATATTATATGGTTGATATCCTCTTGACATTTATCGCATAGACTATTTCGAATTATATTCGAGATAGATGTGTACAGGTGCTTTATTATGTCCTATTCTTAATCGGTTAATTGTCGTGAAAAAGTTTTTGCTATACTGTACTGAAATATTCCAAAACCATATGTGGGTTTTGTGTATTTTTATTTGAATTTTATGGTATCGTTTCCCTATTTCTTTTTGTTTGTTATATTTTCTTGCATTTGTTGATATTTCATTATTTTTATTTGCGGGATATATTCTGTATATATTAGTATTATCGTTTTTAACATTCGTTTAGGATTTTTCTGCGTTATCTACTATTTCGTTTCCATATATAACGCAGTGCCTCGGTATCCACATCAACGTAATTGTTGATTTGTTATTCTGTATTTTTCGATGCATGGTTTTTCATTTTAGCGACAATATTGTCTTGTTTTGTATTAATAGCAATCAATGACTGTATTGCAGTTCACCTACATATACAAAACAAGAACCGTTGCGTTCATTTAAGGAACATCTTGGCATATGTATATAAGTAACAATATATATATATATAAGTTTAGATTGTGGAATGTAGTGATTTTATTTATACTTGATTACTAAAAATAGTTGAAATCACTAAATTTATTTAATTATGCGAAGCTTTTCGGTAAATAATAACAAAATAGAAGATAAAAATATATTAAAAAATTCAGGAGTCTATAAATTAAATTGTAACCAATGTGAAAAAGAATACATAGGAGAAGCAGGCAGACAATTCATAACAGGATTTAAAGAACATTTAAACTCATATACAAATAATGATGAAAAATCATTATTTGGAAAACATTGTATAGAATTAAAACACAAAATAAATAATATTAATCAAAATTTTACATACAGAAAAACATTTTAAAAAAAGGAAACTACTTGAAAAAATGGAAATAATAAAAGAAAGGGATAAAAATAATTTATTAAATTCAATGGTAAAGTTTGAGGAAGAATTAATTTTAAAAAGTATATTATAAAAATATTATTCCTAACTATTGATTTTTTTTTAATTACATAAATATATATTTTTCATTGTTCAAATACATATTTTTATAAAATAATTATTTTCTAGCTACTGTTCTGTAAATTTTATATTACTGATAATTGATGGTGTTGTTTACCACTGTCATTGTCAGATAGTTTTAAGTATTTATAATTCATTTTTGTGTAAAATTGTAAACTTAGTTTTAAATTAATATTTTATGTTTTTATATAATTAATTTTAATTGTATATAGCTTGACAATGGCGTAAATGCCGAAAAGCTTCGCATAATTAAATAAATTTAGTGATTTCAACTATTTTTAGTAATCAAGAATATATATATATATATAATCTATTTATAGTATAATATTGTTTTAGCGTTTAATATATTCACACATATATGATATTTATAATTGTGATCGATCATTTTTAATTCAATTTTTATCTTTTGTTCTTTTATATGTTTTAACTTTTTATTTTTTTCTGTTATCTATCATGAGTACAAATGATAATTTAGGATATGCATTACTCCATAAACTTATTAGCAAATTTATTTTCTTGTAAAAAGTATGGATGAAAAAAAAATTATAATACAGAATGATAAATTAGACAATTGAAAAGTATAACATAAAGGAAAAAAATAATGAATTGGTAAAACACGAATCGATCGTGAATTAGATAAACATAAAATAAAAATTACAGAATAAATATGCTTGAGAAAATCGAACAGTTCTTAGACGTTTAATCGAAGCTTGATGTTTTTTATGAAAGTAGGAAATTTCATTTTGTGGGCATAATGAGTCTGAAAGATCACTTAATAGAGGTAATCATGTAGAACTGTTTGACTTATTAATTTTGATTTAATTGATTGGTTTTGTATTTTATTTTAAAACTGAAAGGTAAGTTAATAATTTGTTAGGCATATACACTACAGATATTTAAGAATATAGTAGGGCTTAAAATAAATATCACATTTCAACAGTAATTTAGATGCACCCAAACTTTTATTCCTAGTATTCGCCATTGGGATTTTAAGTAAGAAATGTTGTAGTCGGAAGGAAAATGAAATGACTAATTTAGGGTAACATACAACCCCGTTTCCATTAAACAACTACATCTTTGAACAACGGATGAAATGTTAAACTCCCATAAAATGTAATCTATTTCATACTTCTCCTAACTAGAGATTTACTATGTAACGGCATAATACGTCGTAATTCGTATATGTATGGCGGAATATAAGTATTATATTTAAATAAAAATATGTTAACAACTCATCATAGTTCTATATTGCAGAGGGCAGTATTTCTCATTTGGCCTCGCAAAATGAGTGTAAATAATAGTTGCAATAAGTTGCGAACAGTTGTACCATTTTATAAAGTCTAAAAATCTACATAAATTATATAATCTAAGCTAGAATGAAATCTCGAATTGTGAAATGTAATTTATAAATGTTCATTTAATTGTTTTATTAACTTTCTCGAAGTAATAAAATATAATTTTACCGTATATACATACGGCTGGTTTATTATTTATTAAAAAAATTATAACTCAATCCAAATGAAGTATTTGACTGCTGCGTCTAGTATTGTAGACGTAGGGCATTTATAGATTGTTCAGGAAAACCGTACTTTATTCTTTACGGCTACCTTATGACTTGGAACCTATAAAAGAGGGATACATGTTGATTGGTAAAGTGTAGGTGGTATGCAATTAAAGGGCGGATTTTTTGACTCTGTGTTCTAGAGCAGCTGATAGAACGGCGAGAGAGTATATTATAATTAGTGCTTTGGCAAAATTTTGGGTTTAGGAATAAATGTTGAACACAGAAGAATATACCCCGTATAGTTCTGCATCCGATATGGAACTTGTTGACGCAGCCTGCTCAGCCGTGTGACAGATCATGGGGTGACACTACTCGCTGATGATGATATAAATGTTTAATTAATTATATTCGGACATTACCTAGGACCGCTGCTCAGTTTTTTTTTTTTTTTATTGGTATTAGCGTCGATTTTATTTCTTTGACGTTGATACGGGCATTGTATAGTTCATCCGGTTAGTCGTGGAAGTCTATAGTGACGTGTTCGGTCGTGATTTTTGTATTGTCGGAGTGCGCTATAGTAAACGTTGTATCTGGACTTGTTATTAATTCGATATTTCAATGGCTGAAATCAACTTAATATTTATTCGGCAAGCGTTTAATATAGATCCGGATCTTGATGGGGGTGAAAAAATTTTTGTTAGATATAAATGTAATCCACGATTTTTGCTTATTTGATTATCGGCCTACATTTGAAGCTTCATTCATCTCCGTAAAGTGTAGGCGCCTACTTACCTGCACATATTTTTCTTCTACAACGTAAGTAGCATACAAGGCAATCATAATATGACGTTAGTGTTGATAGACACACGCAGACACCCGGGAGAACTGATTGTAATCGGTTTGTTGCCGCGACACAATGCAGTAGTGTATTATATTAGATGTTGTGCGTGGTCGTTTGTTATTGCCTTCAACGCGAAAGCTTGCAATCTTAAATTCATCAAGGTTTTGTACGTTCGGGTAACTTTTGAGTTTTAGTTTATTTCTCGTTCTAATTGCGCCCAAAAGGTGGTATAATAATTGGTTTCAATTTTTAACGTGCAATTTATTTTGAGTAGCTTAAAATAGATCGTTTTTAATCGAATTATTAATCTCATTTATGTCATTAATGTTATTTTTAATATAGACAATTTTGAAACTTGCGCGTGGAATTATGCATTTCACGTACGAATGATTTTTGCGCGCAATTAGTCGCCTCCGGTAGTTAGTGTAGGGTTTATAAAATTTTTCATTTTGTAATTTATACTTTTGGGCTAGAAATTTTTCGTCGGTGTCATTCTAGTTGCTTGTAAAATTTATAATGCAAGGATCGTTTTCTGCATGCAACGCTTTATACAATACCGTTTTTTAGATAATTTTAGATAGTTTTCAACGAATTTATATAGATATGTTTAAAATTAACCGAAAAAAAAAGAAATACACAGCTTTGTTAGCATTAATAAAGTACCATGCACCACATATAGCGAATATCGTGAACTGGTTAATAGAAAAATATTTGACTACGTTAAGGACAAAATTCGTTAATGACGTATTTTATTTCCATCTTACTTTATCGAAATGTAAATTTTACTCTCCTCAATAATTTTATATTATATATATTACAAGTTCGGGTAAAAAAGTCGGAAAACGTTTGATTTGTTCATTATCTTTTAATAGAAAACATAAAACGTAATGAGGCGGCACCATTTTTCGGGATATTATTTTTGCGGCGAAATTTTTTCACCGTAACTACACGTCCGAATAGTATCATTAACATCATTCAGTACGTTGTTACCATTATCATCATTATTATTATTATTATTATTATTATTATTGCTATTTCTTTTTTGTTGACATTATTACATCTTCATTACCATTAATAATATTTCTTCTTATCAAAACGAAAATGTTAGAGAAAATGTTTATTCAAATTACGTTCGCCATGAAGAAAGACGTATTAAAGACATTAAAAGCTCTGCGGGCTACTGTCGTCGGGAATTCAATTTCATCGTTTCCTTCAGTGTATAATATTGAGCGGCTCGTCTTGATGATATTTTCTCTTTCGTTGTCTGTATTTGAAACATTTTCATAGACTAGAGTAAATTTTGACACAATAAATGGGAAAACACTCGCTATATTTTAATTTTCGTCGACATTCCGAAATTTTCAACATACTTTTTGAAGCTTTTATTACGCTTTCAACTTTTCGTGTCCCAAAGTTAGCCGTTTCGCTAGTCGTCAAATATACATTTTGAAATCGTATGAAATGCAAAACGAATAAAATACACACAGACCAAGTAATTTTTTAAATTTCATCAGAGTGTATTTATTTAATAATTATAAAATTATGTTATGACAATCTACGGCGGTAATTAAATTAAATTTATTTCCATATAAGTTCGATTTAAAATCATTTACTTACATTCACTCGTATCTAACTTCGTATTTTAAAAATAATTTTATCGTTATCTTCTTAATATATGATGACTCAGAGAAGACGGACGATTTTGTTTGTTGAAATAGGGCATTTAGTAACACTGCTACAAATAACGAGGTGCGCGCGTTACGCGCGGAACGTTATTTTCAACGTGAATCGATCACGACAGAGCAAAGAGAGTCCGGAAAAGCTCCGTATATTGTTGGAAGATTTGAAATTTCATTCTTATAAACTGGTAATATCAGCAATTAAAAAGTACTGATCATGCACAACGAAAACTTTTTTCTGAAACGATGCTGAAAAAATTCGAAGATGAAGAGATCGATTTAAACAATATTTCGATGTGCGATGAAGCTCATTTACAGCTACCCCGGATTCGTAAACAAACAGAACTCCGAATATAATCCGAATTCAATCGAATAGAAGTCGCCACGCAGCGAGCGAGTAACTGTGTAGAATTTATTGACGAAGTAAGGAATAGTCGACCTTATTTTTTCACTATGGAAATAAAATTATGCGCGTCGTTTATAAATTTAAGCGCTGTATATAACACAAGTAATCGTGTATTATTACGTTTAAAAAAAAAATGCATGAGCCAACGGACGATTTTAAATTAAATTCTTTGCAGATTATTCGGAAGTCGGTAATTTTATACGTGACATTGCAAAAAAAAGACAATAGAGAAAGGTAGACGTAGCTATGAGTAGGCTACAAGGACGTGCACTTGAAACTATTTTATATTAACTATAAATTCAACAAGCACTTTATATGCGCTGATGATACAGTCATTACTATTCAGGGAAAATTCTTCGACGGAGTGGAAAAACGAAATTCGAATAACAGCAACATTTGGAATCAAGTAGCAAGACATATATGGCACTCTAATTTACTTAGATGTTAACCTGGACCCAGAAATTTAACGTATAAAGAACATTGTGAAGGTACTAATTAAAAAAAAAAAAAAAAAGTCGATACCAGGAATCACTCGCTTGGTTAAGGTGCACATACAAATGTTCAGATGAATACACTAACACGAAATTCACCAAGTGTAAAAAGAAGAGACGTAGCCGGGGTTAAATAAAACCAGTAAAATAATTACAGGTACTAATATTATGTGTTATAGCACCTCTAAACCCCATCTCCCCCATGACGGGAACTGTTGTACAGAAGACTAAACGAGAACAAGATACAAGTAATCTCTATCGCGCGCGAAAGATATTGTAACAAGTTGACCTATGTTCGGAAAAGGTTTTCGCAAAGAAGTGAATGACGTAAACATCCGAAATTACTTGAATGGAATTATGAAAGGGGAAATTGCAACGATACAAGTCGAAGAAAGCCTCGATGGAGACCAACAAGTTAAAGATGAGCTATTTCTACTGTGTTCGGTAAACAGTTCATTTCCAGATGTATCATCGTCGCTTCTTAGGTTAGAAAATCCGCCTATTTTAACGTTTGCCTTATAGCCTTTCAAAATATGTCTGGTTATACATTATCGCGAATATATCGAACATTATAAGGTACAATATACAGCCATTCGTCTTTCTACGGACGAAATTTTCATGAAACGGTTAAGCCTTATCCTAGCTTCTGATCTGACATAGAGATTGTTTATTAGATCGAATAGAGACGAGTTGGCGCAATACTTCTCCGAATAGCTTATAAGCTTTTCGTGATAATCGATAAAGCGTAAGAGGCTTGTCATATTCGATAGGTTTTCAAATTAATTTTCGGATAGACAGAATTTAATCCTTACGTTTCTCGGTCGTTAATAAATCCACTTTGTTCTATCGCTATTCGCGAGTTTAGATATTGTTTCGAAAATACGAAGCGTGGTTGATAACGAAATTGTTTCGTAATTTTTGAAATTACCTGTTTGAACCTTTCTTGTATATTGGTAGTTTTTAATTATATCCACCTACATACAGCAAATAATTTTCTTGAAATAATCTTTTTTCTCTCTCGAAAAATGTTGTACATATATACATATATATATATATATATATATACAAATATATATGCATATATGTATCACGACCATACTTACACGTATATATGTATTTGGTGTTGAAAGAATTCAATCATTTGAAGATAAGTAATTTTGCGGAAAATATATGCGCGTTCTTTATATATATATATATATATATATATATATATATATATATATAGATGTATACACACACATACATACATACATATATAAATATTTATTGTGTGTGCTTGAAAATGACGTAGCTGTCGAAAAGCTTCGCAATAAAAAACTTTTAGTGATTAAATGGTGTTATGATTTTGTTCGGTTTATTTCATATATATATATATATATATATATATATATATATATATATATATATATATATATATATATATAATATATAAAATTTACATGTATTATTTCTCGAACCAGATTTTATTATAAAAATTCCTTCACCAAGAATACAACAAAAAATTACAATTTTTCGTTAATCTCATTATTTCCTGGTTAATTACGACGAATAAATTTGTTTTTCCTTTTACACAAAATATTAAAAACAATTTGGCCGGTTTTAATTTACGATATTTAACTTCGCCAATTTTGGGATACCCTGTACTTCATGTTTTACCAAATTTTTTGACGTGGGAATTTTAGTTGTTTTTATCGGTACCATTGATTATAAAATTAAATTACCGCCGTCGATCTGAATGGGTACGTATCCGGGAATACTTTTCGTTAGTGTCAATGAATTCAATGACGCAGATTTCTTCTTATATTTTTAATAATCTGACGCTCGCACAGGCTAAGTTCAAATCCCGCAATCGGTGAAAAATTCTGACGGTAAAGGACTATTCAATAAGTACCAGATGCCAATCTATCCAACGAAACGGGTACCTTCAATATCTTCCGAGTATTCCCTAGTGTGTACGAGTGAGCCTGTTATCCTTGTTATGTGTCCGAAAAACTTTAATTATCGTTTATAAGCGGACTTCGACTTTCTGATCACCCAATATCGACGCATTTCGTGCTTTTTGAAATACTCCAGGCGTTCTTCTATAAACTCGCATTTCGATAGCGTCGATTCCCCTGGCATCTGCGCATTTTATATATTGGAAAAATTAAGCAATTGCAGTTCCAAATTTTAGCTAATTTCGTTGTCGCACATATTGCCCCATTATCAGGCGTTTATTGATATCGTCTTACGTACGTCATTCACGCGAGAGCGACAGAGAGAGAGAGTATAAATATATTTGTCGACCGCTTTGTAGTCGTCAATCTTAACATCGTTGGATTTGGAATTTCTGAGGCCGTTCCGTGACTTCTTTTCACCGCGTTGATATACATACGCCGTATTTTTCGCTAACATTTTTTTGATCTTTGACATCGAATGTTATAATTCTTTTTATACGTATTTACTAAAGGTAGGATGTCGTCTGCATATCGATTATAGTACACTACAGAAACACCCGTGGCTGCATTGTGCCATGACGACAAAGCTATTACAACCAGTTCTCCGTGGTGTGTATGTATGTCTATCTGGCGCTAACGTCTTATTATGATTTCCTTGTACGCTACTTACACTGTACAACGAACTACGCATAGGTAAGTAGCCGCTTATCTTCGATACGGAGACGGTACTTAATTAATTAATCAGTAACGAGCTTAATGAACGATGAAGCGTAGAAGCTCTCATTTAATTCGACAATAAAAAAAAGCTATTATTAAAATTTTGACTTTCTCGTATAAACAAACAATTTTTCGATTACTCCGTATTTCCTTATTTTTGTTTGACTTTTCTACTCGACAAGAAACGAAATTGATGATTATTTCATAGTTTTAAAACGATGTAAATTCAATACGAATCTTTTGGATACCAGTCTAGAATTAAATTAAAGTCGTAGACGAAATTGATAATTATTTAGTAGTTTAGGAAAAAAATTACAAAAATAAATAACGTCTTTTCGAACGGATTTAATTATTCGTGAAGCATAATAAATAATAAAAGAACAAATGATTAAAAAATAAATAAATATAAGACGCATTGACTGAAGATGATGATGTTGACGTAATTTCCATTATTCTTTTTGTATTTCATTGATATTATTATCGCGAATTACATTCCTTTTTTTAAATATATATACATATAATTATATTATTACTATTTTCATTTTTATTATTTTATTCAATTATCGAACATTATGGTCCCTATTTGTTTGTTTATACTTCTCAACCCGTGGGTTGGTGGGTAACATGACAACGTGTAAGATCTTTCTTTAATTTCCGCATACTGTCTTCTTTGTTTTGATTTCATCCTATGAACCTCCTTTGTAGTCTTCCTCTTTGGATTTTACCTATTGTTTTCCCTTTTATTTCGTGAGTACTGCATATTGAATGCCGTATAATATGAGCCCTTATATATATATATATATATATATATATATATATATATATATATATATATATATATATAATTATTATTATTCTAACTCACTCGTTGGCGAGTATGAGTGCGTTTTCTAATGATATCTGTTTCTGTTAAATAATTTAATGTCGGAATCTTATGTGTGATATTAATCCAATTTTATAATTAGATTTATAACTGCAGTGTGCACATCATACTGATCTGCTATGTTCCTTCTTCCTCCTTTTTTGCGATTTTGCGCCAATACCTGCTAATCTTGCTGTGTCATCGATGAATTTTCTCCATTCAGTTCTATTCAACGCCCATCTTTCCCAATTCTTATTTTTCTTTGGATTAATACAGTTCTTTTTGATGGAATTTGATAGCACATCTTTAAATCTTAATTTTTGGTCTTCCACAATATCGTTCACCAGTGTGTAATATACCATATAATAATCGCTTCGGTATGCGATTTTTATCCATTCTGATAACATGGCCGACCCATTTTAGCCGAGCTTTGGTTAAATATTGTACTATTTTATTACAATTTGTCATTTTCAAAGTTTTTTCATTTGAGATCTTATCTTTCCATGTTATTTTTAAGATTTCTCTGACCAATCTCATCTGACAAATTTCAAGTTTTTTAATTTGATTGCTTCTGGTTGGCCATGTCTCACAACTATACAATAAAGTTGGTAATACCACTGCTCTATAAACGTTTAGTTTCGTATTAATATGTAAATTTTTATCCCTAAATACACGTTGTGCCAGATTGTTGTAGGCGATCATAGCATTGTTTATTCTATATTTGACATCCTCATCTAGTTCATTATTATCGCTAATTATACTTCCAACGTATTTGAAGCTTTTGACAATTTTTAACTTCGATCCGTTTATATTCCGTGTCATTCAATATCATTATTTCTGTTTTATTTGTGTGTATACTTAATCCATAATCCCGATATGTATCATGCAAACAGTTTAGCACGCGTTGTAATTCTGCAGAAGTTTCACCCAGTATAACGCAATCATCAGCATATTGTAAATTTTGCAGTACAAACATTTCTGTCCTGCTGCTCGTATTGCATTTTTGTTGGTTATATAATCCCCCATCAAAACGATATATTTTTATTTTATTTTATTTAAATTTACGTGCCGTGTACCGCAATTATATCTAGAGGCACGGAACTAAAATAATTACAACAAAGGTATTAAATAATTAAGGTATTAGATAATTATAACGAAGATATTAACTGTTTACAACAAATGTATTAAGATAATTATAACAAATGCGTTAATTTGATACATTTTAAAAATTCGAAAACTCTATTAATGATATCCATGTTATCCCTTTGCAAGTCGAGCGATGCGATCCCGTACTGTTTTCGGTATTTGTCGTAAATTGGACAGTCTACCAGTAGATGCTCGACGGTCAACTGACAACAACATTGTTGGCACGTTGGCGGCGTACTTTTTTCTGATAGATGAATATGTGTTAATTTTGTGTGTCCTATCCGTAATCGACATAATACTACCTCTTCCATTCTGCTACTACGATGTTTGAAGATAATTTTATCGATCGTAGTTTATTCACCGTAGATATTCTCTGCCAGTTACTATTCTATGTCGATTCGAAATGATGCTTTAAGTATTCTTTGAAGTCAGCTATCGGTACATGGATATTTAGAAGCGGATGCGAAACGGCTGTTCTTGCTGATACGTCGGCTATTGAATTACCATATATATATTGCAGTGAGCTGGTATCCACAAAAGTATTATGTTCTTAGATGTAGTTTGTAACATGAGTTTTATTTCGTTGGCTATTGGATGCAAATTTTCATTATTTAATAGAGTTCTTAATGCTGAAAGGGAGTCAGTATATAAAATGAAATTTTTATTTCTGTTGGAATCTGCGTAATTCACTGCGGATCTAATGGCGTATAGTTCTGCTGATAAGACTGAAAACGTAACTGGAAGAGCAATTTGAAGAACTACGTTATCATTAACAACTACCGAGTAACCTACCCCTGCTGAAGATTTCGATCTATCTGTGTATATAAATTCATATTCTGCATGGTTTTCTTTAATCTCCTTTAACGTTTCTCTGATCTTGTTAACATTTTTTCTATTTATGTTACAGAACGTTAGATTCACTTGTGTGTGCAACTGTGCCCAAGGCGGAATAACATCGAGGTTTTCGCGAGATAATATTGGGAGTTCGACGTTATATGCTTGAATGAGTTTATGCAAACTGGGAAGATCTGTATCTCCTTGAGTAGCCAGCACCAGTATGGTCAAGTATTGTCTTCTTAATTGCAAGGGCAATTCAGAAGCTTCGCATAAAATACTTATTATTGGTGATGTTCGGAAGGCTCCAGTTGCCAATCTTAGAGCTGTATTTTGGATCGTGTTTAGAGACTTTAATAATGTCGAACTCGCTGTAGTATAAGCAGGGATTTCATAATCCAATTTCGGCCTTATTAGAGTGCGATATATCGTTAATAAGCTATTTCTGCTGGCACCATATGTTGTATGTGATAGTTTTCGCATTAGATTTAATTTCTTTTGACAGCTGGTCTTTAGTAATTTAATGTGTGTTTTCCACGTAAGTTTACTGTCAAATATTATTCCTAAATATCGCACTTCTTTTGCTGATGGTATTTGGTTGTTGTAAAAGTTCAAACGTATTTTATTTTTATACCTATTTGTTCAATTTTTCGTTTGGATGTTAAGAAAATCATTACCATATAAAGATTATAATGTTCCACCTAAGAGAGCGAAGCACAAATACTCTGTTCTCGATGACAATTTACAACGTTCTCTTAAATCCTCTCCTAGGTAGAGATATATGTTTGAACTGTACTTTGTCTGGTAATGTACCAGAGAGAGCAAAATAGGAAAGTCGCGGTCGCCAGCACAGAATACTGTGCAAATTTATTTTTACTAAGTTAATTTTTAATATATTTTACGAGATTATACTCAATTTGTTTGATATTCACAGGAAACTCTAAATCTCTCGGCGTTGAGCCAACAATCAACAGTTACGCTACTGAATGACTAGTATTAGTTACAAATTTTGTATTATTTTATTTTAATTCTTATCGTTATTCTAGTTTTATTTTACATTACATAAAAATAATTCACAATTAAATATTTACGTTATAATACAACTTTACAAAAATACACAAAATTCATTCACACATAATTTACGAAATATAAAGTACCTGGTGGTACCACCGGTGAGATCGATTTCCTGATCGTGATGATATATCCGATGTTCCGCTCTTTTGTCGCCGCGGTAGAATTCGTAATTATTTCGCTATTTCCAAATTATATTCGTTACTTTTATTTTAACAGCGCGGACGAATGTATTATATGATAATAATTATTATTTAAAAACAAGCAATTATTCTCTTTATTATTCCTCTCGATCTCGTAACGGACGAGCAGTTCGATCGATTTACAACCTTTCCGACGAAGGTACGATCTCTTCCTAACAACGATACCGATTATCATATTAACCATATTCGCTTATCTTTATACGGCACGTGTATCTTATACATACATATACATATATATATATATATATATATACATAAAACGCGATTATCGGTTGCTGGCTCCACGTGTGACTTGTTTCCTGAAATTTCGCCGTTAATCTGGGATTGATCATTGCTATTATGTTATACTTGTAACTTAATAGACGGATAATACCGACTAATCTCGCACGAGCCTATAACCTTCGCTAACCTGTATTATTTTCTAAAACTTATTTTATTTATTTATTTTTCTTTTCTTATTTATAATAAATTTCTACAATACCCCTAGTTATTAATACGCCATAAGATTAAACAAAGACGGTGCAAGCACACACCCTTGTCTTACACCGGTTGTTACGAGAAAAGGTTCTGCCGGTTCGGTGTCACAAATTACCGAGCTTTCCATACCATCATGCAGCTGTTTTATAATTGAAACAAATTTTGGTGGGGAACCAGCTATTTCCAAGCATCGCCACAGCGCATTTCTATTAACCGTATCGAAAGCCTTTTTGACATCTATGAACACCATATATACAGAGCTCTATGTTGCTCTCTAGTTCTTTCAGTAACTTGTCGTATGGCATACAGAACATGGAAGCCGGTGCGCTAACGACAACCATGTCGCCCATCCAACTACACCAGTTGACCCAATGGCAAGGATGAAACCAGGACAATTGGTCTGGTGCAAGTCAGTGCAGTAAACTGCCGGCAGGATTAGGAAATGTCCAGAAAAAATGGTTAGGAGAGGGAGAATTAGAAAAGGAAATATATATATATATATATAACTATGTTATTACTATATAATAATAATAATTATTGTATTCAATTGTCGAAAATTATAATCTTTCTTTTTTATACATAATTACTATTTTAATTCGTATTATTACTTTGAACTGCAATTAAAACTAATCCTATATAAAAATTTTAACTTAATTCACGTTCGTGCTCATACTAGCGGCGATAAACCGGATGAAGAAATTCAATTACTCTATAGAAATTTAATAGATGTTCGGGCGTAAAGCTGAAAAAACTTAAACATAATTAAGTGTTTAGAGAAAAATTGAAGAGAATTTTGGTCAAACTCGAGAATTTGGCACTAGGGAAGCCGTACCCTGCGACAAAAAAATCTATTTTCCTATGTTTGATCGATTTCGAAAATGGCTTTTGATAATGTAAATCGTAAATTCTCTCGGAAAAGTTTTTGAAAAAATTATTAACAAACTTCTTCTTACGGAAATTATCGACAAAAACATCTATCATAAAAATCAACATGGTTTTAGAGCGGCACTTTCAGCAGAAGGTGCAGTCTTCAAACTAGTTACCAATTTAAAGAACTGTATATCTGGTGGAGATACGATGATTATCATCTCATTTGACATTAAGGGTGCTTTTGACAATTGTAAATGGTCATCTATCATTGAAATATTAAAAACAAATCAACCCATTTCTAGTAAATATTATAATTGACTATTTCCTTGCTAGAAATGCAAGACTTAAAATAAATAACTCCGTCTATAATAAAGAATTAACATGTGGAGTGCCACAGGACTCTGTCCTTGGACCCACTCCGTGGAATGTATTATACTCAAAAGTACATTAAAAATTAGAACATTTTTGCACAGAAATCGGAAGCAACTGTGAACTTATTTCATATGCTGATGATCTTTGGGCAATATTTCGTGTTGATAAAAATTTTGATTATCAACAGATAGAAAAAATTTGTCAATATCTAGAAAAAAAAAAAAACATATATAAGATGGGTTTAGCTTTTTCGGTTCCCAAATGCAGTTACACACTATTTGGTTGCCGAGGAATAATTAAAATTGTTCAAAAAATCAGTAATATGAAAATAATCTCTGGATCAATAATTAGTTACTCAAAAACCTTAAAATATTTAGGAATACTTATCGATCGTAAACTTACCTTTCGGTCTCACATTAATTACCTGGATAATAAAAGTGAAAAAATATGCTCTATGCAGAAAGTCTTACTACCAAACATCAAAGACTTAAAATATCATGAAAGAACCATCTTATATAAAGGTTTAATACAGTCACTATATGGATATGGTGCTTGTATCTATATAAAAGAATTCATACTTAAAACAATAAACAAACATCAAAGGAAATTCTTATTAAATATCTGTTCTCTCTACAGGACTGCACCTTCATCTACTGCCAACGTCATTAGTAACATACTACCTTTAGATTTATAGATTATTGGTCAGGTAATTGCTTCGGAATATAAAATAACCGGCAGCATTAGCCTTCTTAACGGCGCGTATTATTTAAAAAGTAAAGCCCTTCCTTCAAATCTGATCGATAAGCCCTCCTATAAAATCCTGAAAAAATATATTAATCAAGTACTAATCCATATCGGGCAACAACGATGAGACACTTGCGAAACAGGAAGAAAGACTTATAATTTTTCCCCTAATATTGAAGCCAGAGGAAGAATGAAAAAAATAAATATTAATTTCTTTAGATCTCAGGTTCTTTCTGAGCGTGGAAAATTTGGAGAATATCTCCTATAACGAGAAGGAGCAGCGCGCGTTTTGCGTGTAAGGTTATGAATTGATGATCGACAGTGCGAAGAGAGTTTCGAGAATAATTCAAAGTTACGCGTTTTTTTTGCGGCGATACTTTAAGAACAGATATGGAACACCTGAAAACCTGGATTTCTAAAGAAAAAATTCAGCGACCTAGGCTCGAAAAAGTCTTCGAAAATTTCGTAAAGACTTAATGAATGTATTGTTGTAAACGGCGGTCATCTGAACGATATTGCGTTTCACAAATAATTGTAAGCTAATCTTATGTTTTCCTATTTTGAAATAAAAATTCAAAAATTGTGTCCAAAAATAACAACATTAACAGCATGCAGCAGGGGTTGGCAATGGACAGACGCCAGTGGAAAAAAACCGATTCACGAGTTAATTGGATTATCATGATCACGACGTCCTCTATGGGATATAACAAAAATTCATCATCATAATATATATATATGTGTGTGTACATAATTTAAAAATATAATAACCAAAAAGTATAATAACCTAATCACTATATAAAATAAAAATGTTATAATAATTAAGCTTATCTCTAATGAAATAATTAAAGTTAATTACTTTCGGACAATCAAAAATACTAAACCAATACTAGGACCTTTACCCATTGCTTATACCTTCTATCATTAATTAATTACCTAGTTTAGGATGTCGAGATTCTATGGTTAGTTGTAATTGTTCGCGATACGTTGTTATCATTTTGTACTAATTAATCCTGACTTGAAACATTATCTATTTTATATTTAAATTTGTTATTATAAAATTAATTTAACATACGCACCTATTCACTTTAAATGCATATTGCACCTACACGCGCATATACGTAAACACACCAGTGCGTAAATATCACGGGTGTAATTTGTTGTGGTCGCACATGGTGACGACAGTGAATTCATTTCCATACACACCATCTTTTCCTAACACACACCCACACGCATCAATGATAGAACAGAGTATACTGTACTACACATGCGACGCAACCACTACAACAATCGCTCGCATTTTATTCCTTCACAAGACACGTGTTTTTTGGTAATCCTACCTTACCGCAACAAATTTGTTTTCTATCTGATAATATAAATTACATTAAGCTCTACTCAATTCGACATCAACGTCTACTTCTGCATATCAACAGGTTAGCTTATCTGCCAGCGTCGCACGTACAATACACGAAACAGAAATATTTCGAAAACGAAAGTGATATAGATTTGAACGGCTGGCGAATAACGAAAAAGAATTACCACGCTCATCGACTATCAAGTTTCAGTCCTAATATGGTTAACGGGAATAATTCTTCTACTTCAGTTCCAATACATCCTCCATAGTAGTTTGTTAACGATGTCACATATCGCCCTCCCGTATTCGAGGAACTTTTATTTATTCATTTATTTTTTATAATTATCATTTACCCATTGCAAATGTCCGTCTAGAAATTTTTATGGAAATGAAAAGTAGTAGCGTGTCCGGGGCCAACACTCAATAACTCAATAGTGCGTTCCCCGATCGAATTTCGATTAATTTACGTCGTATGTAGTCGGGAATCACCTTACGTTCAATTATTTTTACTTTCCCGCTGTTATATAATAACAGATTTCTCGCTAGTATGTTACCGTGGTTCATCAGCCTGTTTACACACCTTCCTATTTCAAGTCCACGATGTAGATAATTTTAAAGTTTCTTTGTAAGGTATCGTTCGTTACATACCAAGGTGAACCGACAATTAGTCTTATCGCCTTATTTTGGGACCTCTGTATTTTATTTACACGATTATTCTTAGCGCAGCCCCACATTATAAGTAAATAATTTATTTTCGACGGTTAAGTCTGAATAGCAATCGAGCATTTGGTGTAACCGCTACGGTTTCGCATCTAATTGTTTACGTTTTGTATTAATACGCTTTTAATTCATTATACCTCGTCCTTTTGCGGAGTAGTTTCCCCATTAATTATGAGGAAAGATTACACCTAATATTATACCTCATCTTGTTGCGGAGTAGTTTCCCCATTAATTATGAGGAAAGATGACACCTAATATTATACCTCGTTCGGTTGCGGAGTAGTTTCCCCATTAATTATAACATGTGGAAAGACTACATTCTTAACGTAAACGTGATGTGAGCGCATTTGGTTTCGTTCACATTAACAGGCCAACGTTTTAACCAAATTTAAATTTGAGTAAACGTTCAAACTTTAGTAGTATATCTATCGCTACAACTGTTACTACGTCAGCAAACGTAGCAATGTTGACATCTCCCCCATCCGGAAAATCTGTGAACTGAAATGAGTATACATTCAAAAAGAAAAAATGACGGCGGATATAACAATGAAAAAACTTTTTACTACGTTTATAAAAATGAAAATTATCGCAAGTACCGACTGAATCATGAAAAAAAAATACACATCTACATCATTCTTTCGCGTATGATGAGATAAAAAATGCGCTTAAAGAAAGAGGGTTCATTTTCCCCCGTAAATGTATCAAACGGCAGACATAAAATTACGGGAGAACTTTGACTATTCCATTTCTTAGACTTCGAACTTCTTCAGAATGTTAGAAATACGTTCGCAATTTTTGTAAGCCGTGCCATTTTTTTTTTAAATTTAACAATTTCAAAAACAATTACAGTTTTCATTTTCATACTAATAGTCGTTGCGAGTACATATAGACGAGTGTAGACTTAGTTTTACCTGCACTCCTTGTACATCCGTTTATCGATATTTTCGTCATCTATATTCTGTGAGAAATTGGAGTTGTTTACTAAACTAGCAATTGTTTTGTTTTTTTTTTAACTTGTTTTTTCATCTCGGTGTACTGGTCGGTCATCAGGTAGAATTTAGCTGAACACTAACTTCTCTGTTGAAATTTGGATGTTTAAAAACTTAAATTGCTTCTCGAACAATTCCGGAGCTATATTTATCCATTTTGGACAAGATTTTAACATCACTAAATTTTATTCGGATATTCTCGAGAGATGCAAAGCCGCTGAACACCTATGTTACCTCTTATGTTTACAGTCTGCTTCTCTGATTGATGCTTCTGTCCAATATAGTTGAGACTGCACCGGCAAGGAATTTTGTATACACCCGTAACACGCGTTTTGGGGAATTGATAATTGATAATTTTATTTTTTACACGCGCCAAACAACAGCCAAAATTTGTTTCTTCGCAAACTTCGACATATTAATGATAATAGCATCTTTTATGTTTCTTTCTTTAATTGAAATAGTTGTAGCTCAAATTCGTGTTGATCCCTAATTTTTGATTCGGACAGTATTGCGACTGCTTGTGCACATACTTATTTGTGTGTGTTGGTTTCCTAAACACAGAGGTATCTAATTTTTCGCACGTAGTCCGCAGCAATGGCACCTTTAAAAAAACGCTAGTGCACCATTATTTTCTTTTTCTATTTTGAACTTTGTTACTGTGAGACATATTCAAATCTGTCAGCTTTTCATCACCATGCTCCCAAATCACGAATGCGTCATTCATATACAGAAACCAAAATTTAGAAGACCGTTTTATTTATTATATGTCAATGAATTTCAATACGTTCATATATGAGATTAAAATATCAAAACTAACCAACATATCTTCTTTTTCTACATGGTAGTCACTGATTTTTTCAAATTGTTTTTTTTATATATGTAGAAGTAGCACCTACCAGTGGTTTAAGTTAGCTGTCAAACCACTAGATACGATGAAGGGTTTATTGCTTAAACTATGGGTGTTATCTTGCAACCACTCTTGTATATATCTTAGATAAGCCATATAATCTTGGCAAGGTTGGCACATCCACTTTATAGGCCGTTTTAGCAAAAATGGCGTTCAACAAAATAGAATAAAAATTGAAATATTTTTAAAGCTCGATCACATGGATATGTTATTTACTTCTGAAACTCACTTTACACATAAATCTTATTTTATATATCATGCTAGAGCGTGTTAAAAAAATATACCATATGGAGGGCAGTCGTTAATCTCTCCCTGCTGCTCGCAACTTGCAGATACCGCGACCTTATTGCCGACGCAGATCACATATTCTTTGGATGTTCTCACTATCTCTCTTCCCGTAACACATTATACAATCAAATCCTTATCTATTCCTTTCTCCATAAATATATGTCTTTCTTACTTGCTACTCGTAACGTGCATATTTATACTTGTCTATATACGTTCATTTGTGATAACTTCGCGATATAACTACTATTTTATCAGTGGCGCACACCCATGGTGGCTACCCGGCTTAAGCCCCCAGAAGGCTTAGAAAAGTATGAAATACATATCAAGAAGGCGCGTAACTTGTAAGCTCAAAACAATTTCGCAGCTAAATTGATAGTTGGAACAGAAGAGAATATTTGAATGAGCTTGCGTTATCACTAATAAAACCTCATCTTGAAGAGTGTGCAAAATTGCCTAGATTGCAAAAAGTATTGTTAGAAAATATTCGTTACATTCTATCTGCTGAAATTGAAAATCTAGCTGACTGTGCAACGCAAAGAAAAAAATGGCCGTTGGCCTGGACGTTCGGCATTCGAATCTGATCCAGGTCATGAACAGTGCGTTTTTTTTTTGTTCTTATTACTTGCTTCGTTGTTGTTCGTAATCCTTTATATTTTGTTTTGCCTGTCGAATTTTGTTACACATTCGGCTGCGTATATTTTATTCATTTTTATTACGAATTTTTCAATTGTTTTTTTTCGGGGGAGCCCACCTCAGATATAAATGCTGGGTGCGCCACTGTATATTATTATATAATATTTTATATTACAATTTGTGGAGGGTAAAATCTTGTGGAAGCCCATAATAATAATAAAGTGATATATGTTTTGTATATTAATTAAGCGATATCTAATCTTAATTAAGTGATGCGGATTTCGTTTTCTGTCTGGTACATTTAACCTATTTCCTTAAATTTCTTCATCGCACGCTTTATCAATATCTCTATTATCCACAGCGCTTCGCTTTCGTTTCCTTTTTGAAACCAAACAGTCATCACTTACCCCTCTAGATATTTATTATTTATTATTAAATATATTTTCCACGGTCAAATTCCGGAGAATTCTTAAAAAATATATTAACTCCTTCACGACTTCAATTATCCTGTCCGTCCTAAATAATAATATAGACGCTTCCGTATATGTTGCAGTGTATCTCGGTATTTGAATTTATATACTGTATAGCATAAGTCTAGATTTATTTATATATATATATATATATATATATATATATATGGGATCTTTTTCGTTCTATTCCATATATTTATTTGCATTGTAGCAGATCCACAAATGTTCTTTATAACTTTTATGTACTTGTCATTGTTACCAATTTATATATATATATATATATAAGATGTACACGTATGATCGTTTATATAGAGATATTGAAATATAAATATGTTTTGTTTTACTTATGCTATTATTAAAGTAACGTAATCCGTTTTGAATTGTACTTAAATTAAATGAACGGGAAACAGAAAGGTTTTTAAGACGCTTAAAATGTAAATACTAATAAAATTAAACGTCATAATTCGAAAATAAATAATTTTTTACTTACGTTTTGCGATGATTACATTACGTATCATCGGAGTAAAATATAAATCAAAGCGTTTCGATGATGACCAGTGAAATCTAAGTGAAATATAATTTACAAATTGTTCAGTTGCGAATTCTATTTCTTAACGTTATAAGTTTGTACATTTTCGTTCGTGTTAAACAATTTTTTTTTCATTTCTAATATTTTCTTCTTGTTTCTAAAAAATATTTCCTTCGGCTTCCCGTTTATCTCTTTCATGCCAATGTATACTTTTGTATTTTCTAACCCGAACATCTCACAAACTATATGGCCAATGTTGTCAGGTAACATTGTGGTTTTTGGTAAATAAATAATTTCTTCGTATACTAATTACATATTGTATACTTTTTGATATACCGTAATTATCTTTCCGCGTATCGAGTCGATTTATAAAAAGAAAAAATCGAAAATATTTCAATTGGAACGATTTTGATCGTAGAGAGTTCTAAAAATTTTTTAATCGTTGCATGGTGGTCAATAAGGAATATTATCGATAAAATGTAGTGCCGAGAAAATTCGTTCGAATCCTTAATATTATCGTAAAGAACAATGTACCCGGAGAATAATAAAAACTTTTTAAATATTAGTTTTTCGATAGTCATTTCGGTCATTAACTAATTCATCATTCTCTTCCTTTTGCCCATAGGAGGCGCGGTGATATTATGAAAACAACGTCCGAATTATAGTTTTCCAGGTAGTTATATCCTGGGCAGCTAATACCGCCTAGTGAAGACTCAAAGTTATTGTTCTCATACGTGGTCTTCCTCTTTGTGTTTCTCCGTTGATTTTGCTCAACATTATACGGCGTTCCAGTGAATCCGTATCCCTTACTATATGTCTGCAGAAGCTGAGGAATCTCCGCCTCACTATTTTAGACAGTCGTAACTGTTATTTCCGCATTATTCCGATTTTCAGCCCGTAGAAACTCTGATAATCTACGATCGCAACACATGCCGAACTGTTTTTCTATTTACTACTAAATTGGTAAATTCTACAAATAAGAAGAAAAGCTCAGAAAATGATCTAAATTATTTGACAAATTTTTTACGTTAACCTCCATTATTTCTTCACGGAAGGCCAGTTACAGCCGGACCATTTTATTCATCACCTAGTGGGCTCGGCGAACCAGATGATACACACGTACGTACGCAGATCTCGTAAGAAAGCGAGTGGATAACCAAAAAAAAAAAAAAACCCGTCAATTTGAAAAATGAAAAGTGGACTCTGTTCGAACAAAAGTTGGTACGTGACGAATTTTGACGACTTGGAAGCCCGTAAGCTGTAAACGACTCTTGTCGTAGAATTTACGCTCCTTTTTTCTGGGAAATTTTCGCAGATCATTTACAGCTGACGATGAACGGACGCCTAGAAATTTGTTCCCTCAAATATAAACAACGAATAAATGAAAAGTTTGAAGTTCGAAATAAAAAGTTTAAAGTTTCGAGTTTAGTTGTTCGATTTTTTAATATTTTTTTTTGTTTTTATTATTTTTCGGGCTGTAGGGTCTAAGGGTCGCGGTTAGGTTCTTATTATTCGAAAAGAACACTATGTTTCGTTCGGCATTAAGGCTTCGCCATCTGTTAAATATGCGTACAGATGCCACGTTGAATTTTAATTATGAACGTTTTCGACATTTCTCTCTTTTACACACACACACATACATATATAAAACATTTAATTATCCTGTAAAAGACAGTGCCAGCCCACTCCATATAGCATCATCTGCGCGCACACCTGCCTTATATATAATTAGTAGCACTGACTAATCACGATATTCGGCTACGAATAATGACGATGATAATAGTGACGTTATTATATTATTCAGGCGCGAAGTGAGGAGATACCCGAGTGAAATTATGAAATAATATTTAACAGATTTAATCTAATGAATATCCCATATGTGAGAGACGATTTCGATGTTCGTAGGCCGAAAACGTACTCGATCGTTTGATCTTGCTTAGATTTACTATAATACTGTGGATTTCATCGCGGCATGTTAATCCGTTAACAAGTTATTTTGTGTTCCAGACCACGTGGGCCAGTTGTAATTTTCCTATTAAAAAAAGAAAAATTAAATAAAAGTAAAAATATTTTGTACACCTACTATATATATATATATATATTTATTTTTTATATTCGATTTTGGTAATCTATGGACCACGGAAAAGCTATTCGCATGTTAGTCTTAAGTCAATTCTGTTCTTTCTTCCCGTTTCTTTGTCCAGTATTTTTTAATCCGTCTCGAATGAATTTGTAACCGAGGGAACCTTTCCCCGAGCTCGGGGAAAGGGGTGCGTCCGCAGGTGGTGAAAGCAGAACGGCCTTCAGATATGGATGTTAGTTACGAATAAGTCATTGACGAATAAGCAACCGTGAATGCATCAGGGTGCAGTGGGAAAGCTTTGGGATAGCTTTCCTTAAAAAATTCTACAGAAACCTGTTAAAGACATCGTGTCAAAGCGGGTATGGCCGCTATAAGTCTAAATCCTACTAAAAATCCAGAAGTGTCTATTCTCCATGCTAGGAGCGGCCTCCCTGGTCAGCGTCTGTTCTTCATGACAGGAGCGGCTAGAATTTCACTCTGAGACTAACAATCTCAGTTTTAATATTGAGTTAGTGCCCATTAAGAGAGCTAGCTCCACAAACACGTTTTATTAGTTACAGCATCATCAGCGAATCAGCGACGTGGTGCTGTAGCCAATGGAACTAGTTGACTGTTTTAATTAAATATATATGTTGAATATGGTACCAAAAAAAAAAAAAAAAGTATTTTTATTTTTATTTAATGTTTAAATTTATTTTAAAATATCAAAAAACATACTTGTCAAAAGTTTGTACCGAGATTAAATGTACGAAATACGATAAATATCGAAATAATGTTTAATAATTCGCGCACGAAGATTGTTATTTTTATTTCATACGAACGAAAATGGATGAGATACTAAAAATGTATATGGCAGTGATGCATATGGCAGTTAGTAGCAGATAACGTTTTGCAAAAATTATTAGTCGTTTTATCGGGAAATTATAGTCTGTCATGCCTTGTATCAATAAATATAACGACATTAATAAGTCGAGCGATTAAAGTAATAATAAAATTTAAATATTCGTATGTTCAATGACTTCGTTCAAGTCAAATTTTATCTAGTTTATCACTATTTTTTTTTTTCCAGGAATTATTTGATTTAACTGGCCCGCTAAATATAAAGATTGCCGCGACCAGAATAGTTTAGAATTCCTAAGTATTTTCTATCGTCAACCCTACCTAAGTTTACACTACTGGTCAATACTCTCACAAATACTCTGATTCTGATTTGTATACACTGTGAACTTAGTTTTCTTATCATTAATAACTAACTTATTACTACCGTTGGAAAATATTTTTTTTTTAGTATTCGCCCTTGTAATACACGAGCATGTATGGAATGAACAGCAAGTAGCGTAACGTCGGCAAAACTTAAAAGCTTCCTACTGACATTCAAAATCATACAAACTGTTCGCGCATATCACAAATAGGCAAGGTTCGATTATACGTCCCCGTGTCACTCCATTATTCATTACAATACTATCAATAAATATATTATTTAATTTAACAACGTATTTTCGGTTAATAAGAAAACTATTAGACCAATTATAAATATTGCCTCTAAATCCTGCATAATTCCCGCAACAAAATTTTACGATATATTGTGTGAAAAGCTTCGCGTATAACAAAGTTGAAATGACGAATCCTCTTTTTTAAAGATTTTCAGCAATATACGAAATGTGCTCAAATAACGCGTCATATACCCTTCTACCAGGTGTGAATTCATATAATGAGTAACGATAAAGAAATTTATTTTGTCTAAATAGTTGAACATTAACATTTCAAAATGCTCACCCTCATTCTTCCGCAAACTTTTCTACTAGGACTTGGAATGTTCATAAAGGTAAATGGCATATGTTTTCAAAAGTACTCGATGACATTCTGGTCAACTTCGATCACCATCTACATCCTTCTGAACAGTACGATGCCTATGTCTTGGCTCTAAATAAAGCTATGTTAGTTGCTGTCCCCGAAAAAAGCGTTATTAGGTCCAGATCATCTCCCCCTTGGTGGAATCCTGAATGTACAGATTATATTACTAGGAGAAATAAGTGTTTTACAACTTTTCGCAAAAATAAAACCGTGACCAACTATCTCAACTTCAAGAAAGCCGATGCCGAGACAAGACGATTCCTTAAGACCACTAAGCGACTAGCATGGCACAAATTCTGCACATCCCTCAATCGGAATACAACCCTCCAGGATATCTGGAAAAAATGTAAATCCTTCCGTAACCACAAAATGAATGAGGAGGGCCCCCTGTCTATAATAATTTTTCTACCTTTTATCAGCTTATTGATAAAATTTGTCCCCCGTACACCTCCACACAAGAAGAAATATATGCAAAAAGATTAGATCCTGCTGGTTCCTCCCAACAATCTCAGATGTTAACAGCAGAAATTAGTTTGGTAGAATTATCAACTGCTGTATGAAGTAAAGCAGACACTTCTCCTGGTCTAGATTTCATCCCGTACTTTGCCATTAAACAATGTTCCAATTTCGCTGTTTCCAAATTATGTAATATATATAACCTCCTATGGACTAATAATATTGTCCCTGAAGATTGGCGTAAATTTTTTGTTATAGCTATAAAAAAACAGATAAGACGACCTACGATTTCAACTCATACAGACCAATTGCCCTGGGCTCTTGTCTAAGAAAGATCATGGAGACGATTCTAAATAATCGTCTGAGATGGTGGATGGAGTCCA
This sequence comes from Coronaproctus castanopsis, assembly GCA_032883995.1. Classification (NCBI taxonomy): domain Eukaryota; kingdom Metazoa; phylum Arthropoda; class Insecta; order Hemiptera; family Monophlebidae; genus Coronaproctus; species Coronaproctus castanopsis. The sequence continues at coordinate 81,594,155 of CM065053.1, read as the reverse complement.
ATGGGAAATTGCCAAAATCTATGTATGGTTTCCGCCCAGGATACTCTACAATGGATTGTCTAGCCCACCTCACCGCTGATGTGTATGATTCCTTTATCAACAGAGCTTACCTTACTGCCTGCTTTCTAGATATTCAGTCAGCTTATGATAATGTCCATATTCCGACTCTGTTTAATAGAATGATTCAGATTGGTATTCCTAATCCCCTGCGGTGTTCCTTCATAATCTGTTGATTAAGCGTACACTTGTTTTTCACCCTTCGAATTCCTCTAGCTGTTTACTCAGAACAGCCTACACCGGTCTCCCCCGAGGGTCTGTACTAAGCCCTTTACTGCTTAACTTGTACATTTCTCCTCTCTTTGATCAAATACCAGATAAGGTATATTGTATTTCCTATGCGGATGATATTGTTGTATATAATAAAGGAAGGATTTACAGGAATGCCTGTATGTTTTACAACAGACCTTAGATTTCACGAATTCTTTCATGCATAATTCCCACTTATCATTATCAACAACTAACCTGTATGGTTTTTTCCCTCAAACAGCTAAATCTGACTCACCTCTCGGTTACACTAAACTGCGAACCACTCACCTTTATTTCGCAGAAACGTTTCTTGGGGCATTATACTCGATCAAAATTTAACATGGGGTCCACATATCAAGGACATAGCAGGGAAATCTCTCCGAGCCTCTAAAATTCTGAAGTCTCTAACTTCTGTTTGGTGGGGGGCTGATCCGAGTATACTTCGATTTATGTTGCTGCCATTCGCTCTCGTCTAGAATATGGCTGTTTTCTCTTCAGCGGAGCCTGTAAATCCCATCACAAGAGGTTAACAGTTGTTCAAAATTCTTGTTTGAGAACAATAACAGGAGCTTTTCTATCAACTCCTACTTTTGTACTAGAGGCTGAAACTTTTCTTCCTCCCCTGGAATTAAGGTTCACCTTGCTGGCAGATAGATTCCTTCTAAAACGAGTGGATAGTTCTAGAGGTTCTATCTTTAATCTTTTCAGCCACGTTAACCGACATTGGCGATTTGTCCCGCATAAAATCCCCCGCTTAGCTGGCAGAACTCAGACTTGGCTACCTTATGCTGGCCTTGGCCTTATTATACCTAATGTTACCCTCAAATATTCAACCATTCCCTACAAGTGTGGTTTTTTAAAGATCGATATTGACACTACATGTTTTTCTTCACTACCCAAATGAAAAATCATATAGTTTATTTTTTATCAATCACCGCTAGCTTATGGCTAGATCACATGTTAGTTTTTACAGATGGTTCAAAAAATACGGTATCCCAACTCACTGGTGCCGCATTTCATATTCCTAATTTAAATTACAGCAAACTGTTTAGATTCCCTAAATTTTGTAGTGTGTTTACATCAGAGGCTTTTGCCATTCTCCAAGCCATTCAGTATATCAGAGGTAATGGGATCACAGGGAAAATATTAATAGCAAGTGATTCTCTTAGTGTTCTTAAAGCTCTGAAGAAACCTAGGTTACCCTACCATAGGGACTGTATTCTGTTATCTATAGTAGATTGGGCTTCCATACAGTTTACCCATGTCTGTATATTATGGAATGAATAAGAAAGGGCTACTTATAAATTAGGCAGAGTAGGAAGTAATGTAGGGGTGTGTAAAATTAAATAATGATACCAGAATCTAAAATATAGGAATATAGGGCCGTATATACTTCAGCATTTTGAAGAGCTAAGAGAAATGCAATATTTATAGGAAATGGAACTTTAAGGCTGTGAAGAGTTTGATAAAATGCAACGCGAAAATTACTATGATTGGAACACTCTAGGATAACATGGTCTGCATCGGCCACTAAATGGGTATCCATAGGATGAGAGCAATTAGGAGAACTCTCAGTTGAAAAATGGTAGTAATAAAACCCCGCAATTTGATCGTTTCAACTTTAATATTTTAGAAGCATGGATTGGAAGGTATGTCGGGTTGAATGGATTTATAATGCTTTGCAGTAAATGGATCGGACCACAGATTTTTCCAGTATTCCTTATGCGCATATTTAATGTACGCTAGGAGATCTATAGGAGGAGTATAAAACAAAAAAGTCCCTAATGTAACCGTTGAAGTAACTAAATGATCAGCTAGATTATTGCCATGGATACCGCTATGCCCGGGGATCCAAACAAATTTCACTCTTACACCGAGAGAGTTTAATCGGTATATGTAATTAGAAATTTTGTAAATAATTGATGTTAAACGAGAGTTGAGCTGTGAGTGCTGTAATGCCAGCAAATAAATTTTAGAATCGGAGAGGATCAGAATATTAGTAGATGGGCGATTTACAGATACATATCGGAGAGATTGGAGAATAGCTGTAGCTTCTGCAGTAAAAATGGAGCATATTCTATTAAGGGTAAATTTTTTTGAAATGTTGAGAGCGGGGATTACGACAGCTCCGACTGAAAAAGAGCACTTTATTTATACAATAACCATGCCCTGGTATCTTTCGTTTGGGTTCCCGCCCTGAGGGTATTCAGGGTAATGAAGTATGTGATCGGGCTGCAAATTGGTGCATTGGAGGGTATTCTCATTCCGAGGGTTCCCTCCTCCTGTTTAGTAGCATCCGCTCGAGCCGATCTTCTTCATCGATGGAAGTCTATATTTTGTAAAAGACAGTTTAACTTTTGTAGATCCATCCAAGCTAACCTCCCTTAAAAATCTCTCAGCTCGACTTTTCTTTTCAATCCTGGTCAGACTTCGTTCCAACCACAATTGCCTTCCTAGCCATTTGTACTCTATCAATCTCACTCCATCTTTATACTGCCCTGTGCATGCGGGAAATATAGCCGATGCCAATCATGTGATTTTTGCTTGTGATTTGTATACCAGACCTTTATCAAAAAATTTTTACAATTAAATATTTACCCCCTACTCGGTGGCTTACTTATTGGCCCTGAATAACAACGATATCCTCACGGCTCTGGCCACCTACGTCTTTATTTCTAAAATTAGTCTTTAAGTCGTTTTTTCTTTTTTATTTTCATTTTTGAATTTTTTTTTGTTTTTTTGTTTTGAATTTTTAACAGTGCACACAATGACGGGTAATTTTGGTTATTAGACTTAAACTCAATTATTGTAAATAAATAAAAAAAAAAAGAAATTTTCTTTACAGATTTTTCAAAAATTCTTGAGAAAGTTGAAAGTAAAATTGTTACCACTCTTATATACGGGTGTTATAACAATGCCTAGTTTTAATATATCCGGAAACTTACCGCTGTTCAGAGATTCATGAAAAAGATGCGTCAAAGTCTTTAAAAAGAATCGTATATTTTCTTCGATAATCGTTATCGGAATCTTATCGTAACCAAAGGAAGATTTGTTATAGATTTATAGACGTCTTCTTCAGAGAAATCCAGGAAGGCGAGAGAATTTACATAGGCTGATGGAATGTCATATTCGTTTACCACGGTGCTATTCTGGTTTAATATATTCGTTGCACTATCATAAAAATATTTATTAATGTAATTGAAATAATTTTTTAGACACTTTATTATTATTATTAACCTTCAATTCCTTAATTGAAAAGCACTTATTTCATAGTGTTGTATAATAATCGTATATCTCCTTCCTGACGGCTTTTTGCACATTTCGTGCTAATTCTTCGTATTAGGCAGCTTCATATCTAGCGGATTTTTCTTAACTAATCTAAATATTGAATTGTATTCTCTCGATAAAACCAAACTATCGCTTATCCACATTCAATGTTGTCACATTTCTAATCATTTTACTCTGAACCTTGAGTTCCGAAATTTTCGAAATAAACTACTAAAATTTTTCGTCTATAGAGGCGACGTTATACAACTCGAATGATTCTGAAACAGCCTCTTATCAAAGAAATAATTTTGCTTATTAATTTTCAACTTACTAGTTATCATAAATGAAGCACTAATACAAACGTGTTTCGTAAAACTATCTCTTTCTATATCACAGTCAAAAATATTACCTACACTTACTTTATTATTAGCTTAACTTTTTAGGCAAATATGATCCAAGCACCAGCTATATTCATTATTATCTAAAAAGAAAGTAGACTCCTTTATAATATCGATAAACCAGTTTTGTATACACACATTACATTCAAATATTCGCTACATGACTCATATTTAAAAATATCGCCTGTAATTATCGCTACCTCGGCTGTGCCAGTTAATACCAAATTTAAAAATTCGGAAGAATTACAAAAGCCATTTACTAATGATAATATTTTATTATTTTCTAAATTAATCTTCAAATGTATTATATTTCCTGTTGTTATTATTAGCGTATTTCTATTGCAATAAGGTAAATAATTTTTTATGCATGTTAATACACCCCCGCACCGATTATTATCTGAACACTGCGCAAGGACATTGTACCTAGTGCTCTGATATCTCTTTATCTGAATATAACCACGTTTCTGTTAAAATAATAATAATAATTCAATTAAAATTAAAATTAAAATTTATTTAATAATGGATAGAATGGAAAAATACAAGGTACTTAAATGCTACATATCTATACATACGTATACACACACATACATAATACATTATAAACATACACATAGATATATAAGATATGCACACATATACATTTATTATACACACACATATATATACATAGCCTATAAATACGCATAAACATTTTAAATAGATACCCGCACGTAATATATAGATAATGATTTTAATAATGATTATAATAATTTCATTACACCATAAATTTAATACACAGAAGTAGCGGGAATTTTCACATTAATAGCTACGTGCGAACTATATTATGTAAATTAAAAATAGTGATATTGAAAATAATAGCGACACTCGTTGTCCAGTACTGAATCATTAGTCTAGTTTCGCGCATGAACATATTGAATATGAAATAAGAAAAAATATATAAACAATTTGATTCAGAAAGCGTATAAAACAAAAATAAAATATTAAATTTACTCAGTTAACTGGTAGAAAAATTGTAGTTTAACATAAAACTGGAGGTAATAAACACTACTTAACTCATGTATACATTAAAAACAATACTAAACAATGAACAGAATAGCAACTGCTTAAAATACTCATAATTCGGCGTAAAGACTTGTAAAATAAATTCGGATGATATCTGAAGTTTTACAATACGTTAATTCTTGAAATATTACTCTGCAATGGAAACCTTGTTAACCATTGATAACCTATACATAAAAATTATCATCAATCCAATGTACAAAACACGCGCGTTTATTAGAGAGAGGCTAACTCACCTGTCGTTGTAAAGTACTTTATTCGTAATTTTTGTCGGGGTCGTTTATAATTTTTCAAATCAACTTTAAGAGATGCAGGCTATATACTGAATACCATTTGCCTGCATTCTAGTATGGTATTTATTGTAATTAGGCAATTTGGCATATTCCGAAAACGCACTCTCAGTTACAACATCATTAACCGATGTCTGTTTTTGATATTTTTAAATATCCAACAACTGCACCACGTACAACTGCTCCACTGTCAAAATCGTACTATATTTAAATAAATTCTTTGATAAAATATTCTGCAGAACCTGAAATGAGGAAATGTACATTCCGCCCGCTCCTACCCAATGAATAATTCTATATGCCAGAGCTGGTTGATAAATAGCAACGTATAAATTACAGAGGTTCTGTCAAATATTGATTTAAATAATAATATAAATAATTTAACCTTCTAAGCATACTTGCTAAATAGCGAGCGTGAGCAGCCCAACTGAGCTTACTTATCAGTATGCCCGAGTATTTATACTCGTGCACACTCTCTCTCTCTCTAAATGAATACCATCTACAAGAAACGAGAAATTACCAGAAATTACATATTTCGGTTGAAAACTGTAAATTACATACGTAGTAACAATAATCATAATAATAATAATACGGACTTTTCGTATGCTAGTAAATATCGTGTGCACAATAGAAGTGAACATAATAGCGTAAAGTGGAAATTAACTGCGATTACGAATGTGTGAGATAATCCCAATTCCGCTTGATAATTACGTCCGCAATTATATGAGCAGCCGGAGTTGAACATTTATAAGAGCAACCGGGTGGACATTTATAACGGCGGTGGATATTTTGGCTGATTTAATTCTTACATGTTTTTTTTTTTCGACAACGGAATTAGTTGATTTCCACTTGTTGGCAGTTGTGTTGCCGGTTGTTGCACAAATCTGCTAATTTTTCGTTAGTTTCAATATATGACCTTTGAATCTTCTACGTGGTGTTGCCTGTATTCGTTTATCTGGAAGCGGTTCTTTGCGCAGTTTCGGAAGTCTAGTAAACATGGTGCGTATACACACGGTTCAACATTTTCACTATATTGAGAACTTACACACGCGTTAATTGCGGCGTCAACTGCTTCGCTGAATCCGCATTGTTCCGATTATTATGCACGCCGTTATACAGGCGATAAAAAACGAAATTACGGTTGTTATTCGAACCCTTTTTTCCGCAATTAACATTTTAGACATTTAACAGTTTAGCCAGAGCGCTCTTCGACTAATGACCAGTTCGTGACTAAAGATAGTTTTTAAGGGCGGCTTAATAGTAATAATAATAATAATTATTATTATTTTCGCGCGTTTAATCTTTTCTGTCGAGGGAAAAACGAAGACAGACAGACTGTCGCCTTCCGTTAAACCGCATTGGTTAATAGGATGTAGGGGGCGATTCGAATAGGCACTTTTAACATACAAATATGTTGATTCTGCTTGAGTTTCGTTTAATAGCCCATTAAGAGGCGTTATATATTTATAAACGCGTACATGAACATAGGCGAATACATTTATATTAACAACTCCGCTGAATAGAGTAAAGATCGTAACGCGCAAGCTACATGCGTTCAACGTCAGGGAAACGTACGCTATAAGATATAAGAGTGGTTCTGTTTATAAAAATCTATATAAACAGAAATATAAACGCGCTGGAAAATTTACAATATAAAAGAATAAACTCCATGAACACGACAGATGCGCGTCTGATGAAGTGGAGGTAAGCCAAAATATGCCTCGCGAATAAATATACTTTTAAAACCGTGGAAAAAACAGCAATCGTATTAATCGAACTTTTTCTGAAACGAATGAAAACACTGATAACGAGAAATTCACCCCATTAGCCAATAAAATAGCGAAAGTTAAAATTGGGACTATTATAAATTTTCCGAATGAGCTCGAGGCTATTAAAATTATGTCCAAAAATTGTATTAAATATAATTCGTGAAGTGTAGTAGAGCGAAATGCCAACGGAGTCCAAAACCATGCATCGGAAATAGGGAGTTTTCCCCGAAAATTGTACATATCGGTTTTATGTTACCGTCTGAAACAGACACTTTAAAGATAAAACTGACTTTCGCATACTAAACTATTGTGTATACAATGCAATAAGGTCTGATCGTAAAGCCCATACTGGCCGCGCATTAATAAGTTAGAATTTTATTGAATACTTATGAACTGCCTAGGCAGTTAACTGATTCAAACTAACATAATGATATCTAAGTCAATCGAGGAAATTACTCCTCCTATAAGTATAACAAAGCTAAACTTGAAAATTACTTCCATGATTTGGATTGCGGATTTATCCCCCGGGGAATAAAATAATGTTCTCTTTATAATATAGCCAGATGGAACTGCCTATTGCATGAAATGCTAATATGAAATCTGGACTATGCTCTACCGAAGAACTTATACACTGACGTGCAAATATTAATATATTACCTACGTATTAAACTTTTTTAATTACTAATGGAATCTTTCGCTTTAATGTATAGACTAACTTATGTTTTGACTTGTGACCGGACCATAGTGCTTTAGTTTCTACTGTAAGTGCAGATAAAATAGTTAATATAAGTTCAAGTAACGGGGAAATAAAATAAAAATCAAATGGATTCCAGGTCCTGTGAGAATACATTGAAAGGAAGTGATTGAGGATTTATTCACGGACGAGACCGTGGTACAAAAAATATAAAATAATGTTCTCTTTATAATATAGCCAGATGGAACTGCCTATTGCATGAAATGCTAATATGAAATCTGGACTATGTTCTACCGAAGAACTTATACACTGACGTGCAAATATTAATATATTACCTACGTATTAAACTTTTTTAATTACTAATGGAATCTTTCGCTTTAATGTATAGACTAACTTATGTTTTGACTTGTGACCGGACCATAGTGCTTTAGTTTCTTCTGTAAGTGCTAATATACATAAAATATAGAGGGAATAAAATAATGATAAAATGGATTCCGGCTCATGTGAAAATACTTGTAAATAAACTTGTTGATTCCAATAACGAAAAATACTCAAAATTAAGCTAAACTGGGTAGAATACAAATCACGGATTAAAGAAAATATGTATACAGAATGAAATAAGCGATGTCCGAACAATGACAGAGAATACGGATAAAAATCTCGTTACAAGATGAAGTTACAAGAATTCCGTAGGAATAGGCTCACCGAATTGTATGACTTATTCAAGATAACTTCTTTGATTATACACAGGTGTGTTTCTCGATGTGAAATATGCCTTCGATAATGTCCGGTATCCTGGTCTATTGTAAGAAAGTTATTACCCTCACTATCTCTACCTCCTATTCAAATCGTATTTACACGTGACAATAATAACGGTAATAAATAAATCCTGCGGTAAGTTGTGGTACACGGCACCTTTAAAAAAAAATCCTGCGGAAATATGGAATAAATTACAACCGGAATAGACCTGGTGCGAATGCTGACGTATCAAAGTAAATCCCTTATAACCTATCTTAGGGGGCTATCAGTAGATTGTATGACGAGTAATTGCGACGAGAAGGTTGTATACATACGATATTAGTAATTTATGTTCGAATAGTTCACATAAATTTCCCTATAAGGTTTAATGGTTTAATTCGTTTTAGCTTGCCCATTTGTATCGGTTTGCCCAGTAGGCCGCAGTCCAATTCGTATCGTTCAATAACCGTTCTTGGTACTATATTAAATTATTTTTTTTTAAATTACATCGGGTACTTACTCCGCGCTATCATTTACGTACCATGGAGCGTTAACTATTTGCCGTAAGGTAGAATTTTGATACTTCTGAATCTTTTTTTTTTTTTTTTTTTTTTTTTTTTTGGAACTACATCTACACAATATATAGGAGCGAGTATTTCGTTGTATAATGGTAATTTATTTTTGTAAGAAAATGAGGATCGTTTTCCTATTAACGGATGTAGATTTATTTTTGTAGGAAAATGAGGATCGTTTTCCTATTAACGGATGTAGATTTATTTTTGTAGGAAAATGAGGATCGTTTTCCTATTAACGGATGTAGTTTAGTACGTCTGATTCTGATTTCAGCCGTTTTCGTGTCCATGGCTTAAAAGTTAACGTAACTTCTGATCTAACCACAGGCGTGCGGATTTAACGTTTTTTGTTTTTTTTTTATTAATCGGTACTGAGAAAAACCGGATATTTTAAAAAACCGAATAATGGATAACTAGATGATACAGAAAACCGTATGATTATTCAGATGATTCTGTTCTCTTCTGTTTCTTTGTGCAGTGTTGTCTGTTTTATAAAACATGTATTAACGTTTCATGTTTACAGTTGTGTATATCCCCAGTTTGTTTTTTGTTGTATTTTATTATTGAAATTTTTATATCAGATATTTCTTATGTCTCTAATAATTGTTTTTACTAAGTTTTTAAAATTATGTAGGGTAAATACACTAAATATGAAACGGATTCCGAAGTACCTTTGTACACCTTTTTTGTCGCATGTTAAGAAAAAACAACACTTTTTAAAATTCATTTTCTATATATTGGTTAATACAGAGAAATTAATTTGAATGATTATATTTTTAATTCGTAAACGAACTTCGCGACTTAAATAATTAATCAACCGAATCAAATCATTCAAATACATACATATTTAATAATTGCGGCAAATATACAATTAACTCCATGAAAATATTGACACAATTCTAAATTTAAATAAAAAAGTGCTAATAACAACATATAATAACCTAAAAGTTAAAAAAAAAAAAGACGAAGTGGATATAGAAATCACGTGCACGCGCGTTTCAGATAATTTTTTATTCGATATTCGATAATTATCCATCGTTATCGGTAATTTATTATCTATTTATAAACATCGGATACTGATTACAGATAATTACTCGGTATTCGATAGTTATTCATCGCTATTCGTTATTCATTATCTGTTTATAACCATCGGATACTGGTTACAGATAGTTTTTGCAAAAACCGGATACAGATAGTTTTTACAAAAACCGGATAATCGGTTATTTTTCATTCAGATGATCCCATCACTATATGGTAGTATTTATTTTTTTATATTTTCTATGACTATTTGTGAATAACTATAAGTGCTTATTTATTGTCGTTTAATTCTACGTGTTTCACACTAAGACACACTTTTATTCACCACTCTTGCGAAGTTACTATTTATTAAACTTTCAACGGTGACAAGAGTGATGTCGATGTTAAAATTTTCTCGTTCGATAGAAAATGAATATAAATTTATATATATATATATATATATATATATATATATATATATATATATTATTATACGTATATGTATTACGACTACGTTGGACGATTTTTCAAAATGGGTGCAAGCGAATATTTGCGAGTAGAAAACGGTCAAGATTCAATTCAGGATGATTTAAGGATCAACATTTAAGCCGCCCGCTTCGAATATGTTGAAGCGATAGCTTGTCCCATACGTTTAACTGAAACCCAAAATTGAATACTCGACACAATGGAAACGTCGTAATTAAGATATATCGACTAGCGTTCATTTTTCTCCGTTAACGCTTGTCCCGATTTCATTTCACATTCTGTTTATCTCACTCGGTATCGTTTTTATCATTAATCGTCCAGCCGAGGGTAAATTCTAAATTTAAAACTTTCTATCGAAAAAAAATTTTTACACAAAAAAAAATGAAATGTATTGGGTGGACAGGTTAAAACTTCCGCAAAGTAAATGTGACCTGGTTGCATTTACTACATTTTACTCTTTGGCTACAGCTAAAATGGCTGTATCGTCAGCAAACGTGACAGTTATAACATCGTCACTAACTGGAAAATCAGCCGTAAACAACGGACAAAGTTCTTCTGTGTACCTCCGTTTCTATTCGTTCCAATCTAGCCAGTTTTATCTAAAGTAGCTGCTTCTATATTATATAACAGAGCTGAGTAAATACCAATTTTTACTATCAAATTTTGTCGGGTTTTTGAGATATTAAACGATCTGTTCGGTAATAAATTTCGTCACACGTTTAAACACGGTTACCGCATATCCAAACCCCTAGGTTTTCCGTTATTATATACATACGAAATATTGAAATTTACTGACATGTTCGATCTCCCTCTATGCAATTCCAACTTAATTTTATAATCATCAACGTCTACTTTATACTTTTGACATTTACCCGTAGGTATATGTTTGAAACTAATATGATAAATATATAATACGGGTTTGAAGACACTATCTCCAGTGAGCAAGGCTTCTAACTAACGTATAATTGTTATTTCTAAATATTAAACCAAGTCGTACGGTTTCAGTCGTTTCAAACGGCGAGTATCAAATTCATGTTGTTGCAAACGCCGCTCGTGCGCCGTCGCAGCATCGCGTATTACTTCACTTACCAGCTTTATTTTAAGATCGCGATGGATGTCATCGTTACGAGAATATCGATAGGCATCTACGATAGCTCGAAGAACTAGACGAGCTGCCGATTAGACTTCCTTGTACAGCCCCAGAGGGCTATTCCATACGTCCGAATCGGCATTATAATTTGCAGGTATAGTAGACGTTTGCAATAAGTACTGAGAGTCGACCGCCGTCCTATCAGCCAGTACAGATACAATTTTCTAGATTTACCTGTACTTCATCTTTACATGGGGTTTCCATGAAAGACGAGAGTCTAAGTGCATACCAAGATATTTGGACGAGTTAGCTTGTGGAATAAGCTGACCTGCAACGTAAGCACGATGGAACGAATTTGCGTGTTGCAAAGTGAATACCACGTGTTGAACTTGGGAAGACGGATGCGTGCGATACAAATATCTGCTTTACTATCTGGACCGTTTCGACACTGACGTTTATTCATTAAAATCGCGCCAGGTGGACCGATTTTGCATTCGATTTTTTTTTTTGTTGCGTTTATTTATTTATTTATTATTATTATTATTATTATATCGATTTCTGGTTCTTCTCGGGAATAATATATTTCATAATCATTGAGTGCCTTCTCCGTATCGGAGGTAGGCGATTACTTACCTATACATAAAGTAGCGTGCAAGGCAATTACAATATGGCGTTACACACATGAGATGGCTTCGTTGTCACGACACAATGCAGCCTCGCGTGTTTTTGTGGTGCACTATATTGTTACTAGCGCGCATATGGTATTGTGCATGGTGGTTTACCATTCCCTTCCACGCGATAATATTATTTAGAAATTATTATCATTATTATGGGCTTCCGAAAGGTATATTTAATTTTACACATCAATACTCATACTGTATTACGTACGATTTTAATATTTTATTCCTTTAAATGATCAGACTGTATTAAATAAGAGGAAATCGTTTCCACCAGATTTTTTTTTTTAATTTAATTTCTTTTCCCTTTTTATTATCACATAGATGACGAATACTTTCATACGTACATACGCTGGACGATAATAACCGCTATATAGGTTGTCTGGCTAATTGGCATACTTTATCCGCCAATTCTAGTATGTACCCACAAAATTCCCGTAGTAATTCGTTACGGATACAAAGTATGACTTTTGTTCTGGCATCAACCACTGTATAGCTTTACGCCTATTTATTATTTTTATTTTACTGGGAATTATTTTAACTTGGTCTTTATCTAATCGCCGATCAACTATTTTTGTAATATATGATGAATAATATTAACATATAAGATATATATATATATATATAATATATACATATTTTTATCCTACATATTTGTCGTCCAGATATCCTAATGGCTAGAGCAACGGACTTCTATGCCGAGTTCGAATAAGATCGCCGACGTGAAAATTATTATCAGAAAATAAAAATAGAAATAATCTTAATATTATTATCGCGCAGAAAGCAATGGCAAACCACTACGCACAACACCATACACGAAATTAGTAATAATATAAATATGCAGAGGTAAGTAGTCGCTTACCTCCGATACGGATACAACACTTAATGAATGAACGAATTTTATTATTACTAATATTTATTTTGATTTTTTTAAATATTTTATTTATTTGATTTTCTAATGTACCCCTTCTACTCTACAGTCATCGTCGTATTGTTCATTGTCGAGCGTCGTGACTAGAGCTATTGTACGTTTATTTTTACATACAAAATGAGCTAGCATTCAAGGCACTATTTGTATGCAACGCAGATGCGCGTGCATATGATGTTATACGGAGTGGAGTGGCATTGCCTTCTTCGTGATAATTAAGAATTAAATAATAATGAAAACTTTCTATGTCGCGTGTTGGTTTCAAACCCCGACCGTCAAATTGACAGTCGAGCATTCTAGCAACTAGACCACTTCTACATTTTATATTATTATTATGTTACAGCCGATTGACTCCATAAAATGCGGTCACTGACTGCCTTCTTCAAATCTGCATATTTCGTAAAACCCGTCTGCTTTAGCATCGTATCGACAAATGTTATTTTAGGACGTCCGCGTGGTCTTTTACCTAAAATTTTACCTTCTATAGCAATATTAAGAGTACTATTTTCGGACCGCATTACATGTCCTAACCAACGAAGACGAGTTTTCCGTATCCTGTTGAGTATCGCTTTTTCTTCTCCTATTCGTTCTAGCACTGCTCTATTCGTAACTTTTTCGGTCCAACTAATTCGTTGCAGTTTTCGCCAGCACCACATTTCAAATGCTTCCAGCCGACTGCAGTCTACTTTCTTAAGTATCCACGTTTCTGACCCATACAACGTTATTGACCTGACAAATGTTTTCATAAGTTTTTTACGTAATTCCAGAGATAATGAGCATTGTGTTATCAACGAATATTTTTCTTTAAATGCTGCTTTGCCCATCGCTATTCTTTTACGAATTTCTGGCGTACAATCGAGGTTATATGTTATTATCTGACCCAAATATTTGAAAGATGTTACTTGTTCTATATTTACATTGTTCAACATAATCTTTATTTGATGTTGCTTATTACTTATGACCATGACTTTCGTTTTGGATATGTTTATATCCATCCCATGTTTCCTCACATTTATGTACAATTTATTGATCATTGTTACCAATTCTTTCGGGCTTTCTGCTAGCAGCACTTGATCGTCTGCAAATTTTATCGAATTAATATTCTTTCCGCCACATTTTAATTCGTACTTATTTTCACCAAATGTTTCTTCCAGAATCATATCTACATAACCATTAAAAAGGTCAGGTGATAGCAAACAACCTTGCCTTACTTCATTTCTTATATTTATTCTTTCCGATTCAATACTGCTTCTTGCTTCTTGTATAAATTATACATTATCCTTATTATGGTTTCTGAACATCCGATTCGTCGCAACAATGTAAATAAGTCTTTCCACTGTACTTTGTCGAAAGATTTTTCGTAGTCAATAAAGGCTACATAGAGACACCTGCCTTGGTTTATCATACGCTCTCCTAACAGTCGCAGTACCGCTATTGCATCCCGTGTAGATTGACCTTTTCTAAATCCATATTACGTTTCTCCCAGATTTTTTGCAATTAATGTTTCGAGTCGTTTCTTTATATTTTCAGTAGGATTTTCGACGCATGAGGTAATAAGCTGATAGTTCTGTAATCCGCGAAATTTTTGGGTACTTTGATCTTTGGAATCGGCACCATAATTGAAGTGCTCTGTTCTTTAGGCCATGTTCCTTCTATCATTATTTGACAAATCATTTTAAATAATAATTCCTTTACTTCTGGACCACTGTTTTTCCACATCTCTATTGGAATGTAATCAATTCCAACAGCTTTGTTGTTAGGTAAAGATTGCAGTGCTGCTTCAAATTCTGCACGTAACACTTTATCATGATCTTCTATAATATTATTATTGTTGCTGCTCAGGTGCCAAGAATGAACTGGCTGCTTATACAGTCCTTCTACATAAGTTTTCCATGTGTGTCCTATTTCTTGATCGGTTTGTGCTATTCTTCCATTTGGTTTATAAACTGTGCGAATGCGTATCCCTTTACGTTGTTTCCAGTTTTGTTTGATTTTACTATAAGCTGCTTCTACACGCCCTTGTTTTGTATCGTTTTCTATTTCTTCACAAAGCTGTTCCCACCATTTTTCCTTTAAGCGCTTACACTCTCGGTTTATCATATTTCTTAATCTGTTATACTGCATTTTCTCTTCATGCGATTTTTCATGTTTAAAGTTCTTTTTCTGTTCCATCATATTCAGTACTTCATTAGAGATCCAGGGCTTATGCAATTTATTCCGTTTTTGTCTGCCTATAACTTCCGTCGCAGCTTTACCCATAATTTCTTTTAGTGAGCTCCATGTTTCTTCGATCGTATCCATTTTGTTAATAATATATATTTCTTGCTTTCAGATTGCTTATTTGTATGAATTTGCTTTTTGTATTGCTGTCTTTTAGAGCTTCTACATTCCATTTTGGAATATTTTTTTCAACTTGCCGTCGCTTAAATCTATTTCGTGATATTAATTTTACAAGTGAGTGGTCGGTGTCCGCATCTGCTCCTGGGTACGCACAGCTTTTTATTACTTGATTTTTATATCGTTCTTTAACCAATATATAATCTATTTGGTATCGTTTCTTATCATCAGGGGTTTGCCATGTATATCGTCGTCGGTATGGCGTTGATAAGTATGTGTTTGTTATTATATACCGTTCTTATTTATAAAAATCTATCAGTCTTTGTCCACGCTTATTTCTTTTTCCCAATTCAAAATTACCAACTGTCGGTTTATCTTGTCCTTCATCTACCACCGCATTCCAGTCGCCCATGATTATAACATTATCATCAGCGCATGTTTTTTCTATTAATGATTCCAACTGCTCATATACTTCCTCCACTTCCTCTTCGGATGCCGTTGTAGCAGGCATGTATACTAGTATTATTGACACTCCATTTGCTAACGACTCTTTCAAAAATATTGCTACTCCTCCTTGTCCTTTCTGGCTTTGTGAATGTATGACGTGAAAATTTCCGCTTTTAAACTTCCCCTAGCTTGGACATCGCGTTTCTGAAATTCCTAGAATACCTATATTATTTTTTATCATTTCTTGTTTTATATTTTCGACTTTTCCTGTCCTTAGCATTGTTCTTATATTCCATGTCGCATTTCCTATATAGTTTTTACTTGTAATGCCGGGGTTTCGCTGGCTGAAGGTCTGAGAGGCCCGGCTTTTATTTCCTCTCCTACCTCGCCCGATTCCGCCCATTTGAACGGCCTCGTGACAACTATTTACATTTTGGTTGTACATCATGTTGGTTTTCTTGAGAGAGAGTACAGCGGTGGTTTCTCCTTGCCTTCCGCCGGATTTTCTGTCAGGGTTTACTCCCTTAGCCTTTGGATAAACATCCTGACCGCAAGGCAGCGGGTTGTTACTGAGGAGGTAACGGTGTAGGGTTTTTACGGCGACCCAAACTCGCCGAGGGGGTAGACAGTCATAGGATTTATGCAGACTTTTAATGGACAGGTCTTCAAGCTGCCCATCTGCATCCTCGTGTCTCCTTACCCTGTCACTACTGGAATCGTCTGCTAGAGACTTTCCGCCAGTAGCCGCTCTTGGTTCGCGAGCTTATTGGTTATTCGCAGCTGGCCAGTATATCTACTGGTCGTTCCATTATCCACCGCCCGTGGACGCGCCCCCTTCCGGTTAGAGCTCCGGATCCCAGGAGGCACATAATACCCCCTGGGGGGACATTTTATATATATATATATATATGTATATATATATATATATTATATGTGTAGTTTGAATCGACGGTTCTAGCATATGTAACCTAAAAACATATATTAAGATTGACGAAAACGTTGCTAAAGGAACTTTTACCATCCGACTCATTTTGATCCTCGCACTGTTTTATTGAAGCGTATTTACGATTTTCGCAGAAAAGTTTCACGCGCTTTGTTATTTTCTGACGTGTATATTAAGATGTGTGACGTATACCGAAATATGTATGTATATATTGCAAATGGAGAAGTGAATCCTCTTAGAAATGTTTACATTTCTTTTCAAGCAGTGAACTAACTCTTGCATATATATATATATATATATATAATATGTATGTATTTATGAATATGCCCATTCAAGTATACGTATCTGCTTGTAGAACTCTTCAGGCATTGTGTAACATCCGGAAGAAAATAATCCTATAATACGATTAAGGATATTTATTGGAAAATGCGAAAATGGGCAATTGCATAAATCGTACTGTTTTTTTTCGCCGTTCGTGTGTTACAAAAATTTCTGACAGTAACTGCGCGACATATTTTGTAACGCAATATTTTCAATTTGTGCTGCCCGGAAAACGTGGAATTACAGTAGTCTAAAAAAAAGAAGACGGAGGGGATAATACGAAACGTAATGGAATGGAAATATACGTATCTGGTGTAGTTTACTTTCAAAAAATCGAAATTACGCGAAATCTTTTTGGGCGTTCGTTAAAAATTAATCTTGCAGGGAATACAACGGCTGCCTATGCTTTTCTGACACCGTCTGCTACGTCGACTAACATATTATTATGATCATTAATATATTACATTCATATTATTATTATTGTTATTACAATATTATTATCGCATTATTATTTTTATTATTCTTTATCGAATTTAGCCAACTACGGACCACGGAAACATTACGCACTCATAACTTCGAATTATATTCCCTTCATTGCCCGATACTCTTTCATTCTTTCGGAATGTATTTTTTTTTCCATCCGTCCATATTTTTCCAACAATCCTCTTCGTTAAGTTTTCCACAAACCTTTCGAACGAATTTATCTTTCTCGCTTAAATTTGTTTCCATGTTTCCTTTATTTCCTATTCGGAAATATTCATCATTTTTCTTCGCTTGTTTAATCCACAGAACCCGAGTTTTTGGGCACCCTTCAAAAAGATCAGAAATTGTTTTCTTAAGACGACGCTAATCCATTCGTTCGAGGTGACTAGAAAATGCGATTCGTATTTTCCTCAGGGTGTCGCAGATTTTATCGATTCTTTTATGTATGTCTATATTATTCCTAGGAAGAGGACGTGTCCCCAACCGATATATAGATCAAGTCAAGTTCTGGAAAAAGTTGTCACTTGAAGAACTGATGCAGACGATCGAACATCGGGGCAACTGGCGTTGAATTATAAGAAAAACTACATGATGGATCACGACGCTCGAAACCGAGCAACACGAAGATGATTATAATAAATTTCCACTTTCGCCCTCTTTCCTCGCGACTAATATCTTCCGCGTTATTCTGTTTTCCATTTTAAGTAAATGACCCGTTCCTTTACAGGAATTCTAAATTCGCGTGTTTTGATAATCGTGTTGTATAATTTTTGCATTAAGGGAGATTGATTCCTCGTTATAAATGGTTCTGGTTAATGCGCGTTTCATTTTTTCCGAGCGTTCCGTGATTAACTCTTTATTCGTTGATTTAAATCGAATTACTTGTCCCAGATTTTGAAATTTTTCAGCTCTTTCCATTTTACCAGTTCGCACATTTATTATGTATGAGCACTTTTATAATTAGTATTAAATTTTATTTTCTTAAAAATGCAGCACCACTTTTCTCACCAAATCGTTTAGTATTTCTAATTTCCGTTTTAGATGTTCTGTACTTTTTTACCAGTAATTCTAAATCATCTGCATCTCAAAATTGTTATTTTCCCAAACAAGGACCACATTTTTGATTTTCTCTCGTTCCGTACATTTTCTTCATTCTCGTATTACACTTTCCAAAATACAGTTAAATAGAATATACGGATAACCCATCACCCTGACCAACTCTAAATTTTACTTCAAATGCGAATTTTATTTTTAACCCCAACAGTTGTTTCTTGTTTATTATTATTATTATTATTATGATTATTATATTATGATCATTTCTTATTTATTCAACGATCCAAATTAAATGTGATAAATTTACGGATGCCTTAAAAACTAGAATTATAACTCTTGTTTTTAAAAGTAAAATTATTTAACTTATTTATTCAACGATTCAAATTAAATGTGATAAATTTACAGATGCCTTAAAAACTAGAATTATAACTCTTATTTTTAAAAGCAAAATTAAACTGTATTAAAGTATTAAAAATTTACTTCCACATGAATAAGTTCAAAATTTATACAATTAGAAAAGTATAACAATTTTTAAAAACTAAAAATGAAACAATTCGATAAACTACCATATTTGAACCCAGTACCTTCCGTATAGAAGTCCCGCTCTTAGCCACTCGGCTATTCCGATATGACTATATATATATATATATATATATATTTAGACTACCACTATTACGCACAAATCTGTACAACGTAAATATTATAAAACTAACTTGTAATATCAAGAACAATGAATATAAGTGTATGCGCGTATGTTACACAGTATATAAATATATATGAAGTTTCCCATGTTTATTGAGTTACGAATTAGCGTAAGAAATTAATAACAAAATTTAAAAAGTTTAAAAAAGTAAATTAATTTTAAGAACAGCTGCTATCCGTTGTGAATTACTGGTTTACAATTTTCTTCCAGGAATTTGTCTAAAATTTTCCTGCATTAAAATTTAAACAATAGACCTTAACAACTGGTTCAGCGTACAATACCGTTTGAGCTTTATTAAATTGTGGCAACGTCGTTCGACTTGTTCTTATTCTACGGTTCTCAAAAATAATGCCATTTTATCATTTGCTGGTATAAGTAATTGAGCTCTGAATTGTACCTATCATTAATCGGCATTCTGTCTTGTATAATAAGCCCAACAACCGACGCTTATAGATCCCGATCATTTTCAAACGGTAATTTAATTTTTCTTTTTTTTTCCTTTTTTTCTTTTATTTAATATATATATATATATATATATATATATATATATATATATATATATATATATATATATATATATATATATATATATATATATATATATATGACAAACCAAGGTAATGAGAATCAACTAGGAACACACCTTCTTCTTCTTATGCCTTACTCTACGAAGAGCGTTGGCGATCGTGTATGTTGTCAATCAAGACGTCGGTTCCCTGGTTTCTTGCGTGAGTTTTTGTATTGATCGTATGTTCGCCCATTCTTTGGTGTTATCCAGCCAGCATGTTTTTCTTCTTCCTCGACCTCTTTTCCCATCTATTTGTCCTCGGATAATTAGTTGCAGTTGTTTATATGTATCTAAGATCATTTGCATCT
Organism: Coronaproctus castanopsis; assembly: GCA_032883995.1. Lineage (NCBI taxonomy): Eukaryota > Metazoa > Arthropoda > Insecta > Hemiptera > Monophlebidae > Coronaproctus > Coronaproctus castanopsis. The sequence continues at coordinate 81,573,704 of CM065053.1, read as the reverse complement.
AAGCTTAGGGTTATATGGCATTAATTAATCCGGTGCCTGCAAGAAATTTTAATAATATATCTATTTTTTGAAGGTCATCCAGTATTATTTATCCTAGTAAACTGGTTGATATATTATAAAGGTTTCGATGGTTTGCATATTTTGCACATTCCAGTAGTATGTGGTGTATTGTTATTGAAGTATTACCTGTTGGGCATTTTGGAGCAGCTGTATTGTTCAGTAGGTATTGTGATGTAAGTAGGGTATGACCTATTCGTAATCTAGTTATAGCTACTTCGTCGCGGCTTTTGTTTTGTTCTGTGGTTTTCCAGTGCCCTAAGATTGGTTTGATTTGAAAAATATGTATGTGAGCGCACTGGGTCTCCCAGTATTCCTGACATAAAGCGTTGACTTTTTGTATTATGATTGAGTAGAGATCATTTGTGAGTGTGGCTCTTATAATTTTTATGTTTTTTGATTTTATTCTGGTGGCTTTATCAACTATTTCATTTCCTGTGATTTCCGAGTGCGCTGGAGTCCAAAGGAACATTATTTATTTTTATTTTTTTCTGTATGTATACTAACACACCGATTATAAAAGGTTTAGATGGTGAAAAATTTTTCTTTAATCGATAGAATTGGTAGTTCAACTTTTTGAACTTTTATAAACCAACTTAACGTCGATTTGTGTTCCGACATAAATTGTCTTCTTTGGCTAGTTCTAGAAACAAATCAAAGTAATGAGAGTCAACTATGAACACCCGTATCACCTTCTTCTTCTTATGCCTTACTCTACGAAGAGCGTTGGCGATCGTGTATGTTGTCAATCAAAACTTCGGTTCTCTGGTTGTGAGTTTTTGTATTGATCATATGTTCGCCCATTCTTTGGTGTTATCCAGCCAGCATGTTTTTCATCTTCTTCGACTTCTTTTCCCATTTATTTGTCCTCGCATAATTAGTTGCAGTAGTTTATATTTATCTCCTCTAATTACATTGCCGAAGTACTTTATTTTCCGTTGAATAACTGATTTCAGGAATGTTTTTTTTTTTCAGTTTTAGCGCCATTTCTAGGACTTTACGATTTGATGTGTTGGTTATTCATGCTATTTTCGACATCCTACTATGTAGCCGCACATCTCTACAGATTCTAATCGATTTATTTGCCTTTTGTTTAATGTTTCTGCCTCAATTCCATATAGTAAAATCGGATTTATGTAGCACCGTATAATGTTTTAACGTATATTTCATCTGCATAGCTCAATCATTTTCCGTTAACTCGACTGTATCCTTATTTAGCTATATACCGTTATTATTTATTTTAAATATATATCTGCTCTATCGACGAGATAGCTTCTAAAAACCGGTTATGAAAAATTTCTGTAAATCCGCAGTTATAAAGTTCGTTTTACAAAATCCTATAATATCGAACACTGTAGATCGAAGTACATTGTAATAATTGGACGCCAGTCAGAATGTAGTAATTTTCACAGTAGCGCTCTCGAAGCTATTTTAAATTCCTCATTTAATAGCCGCTATCAACTGACGATATTCTAAGAAATATTTATGATCTATCTTTGAAACGCGTCGACGTCAAATTTGTCCGGATTCCCTGTCACTCAGTAGACAATCTTGCTAGAGAAGCGTCCACGAGAATGATTAATCTTAATCCAATACACCTTTTTGTGGACATTTTATTTGAGTTAAGTTTTCGCGCAAAGAATTTTGGAACCCCGCTTAGAGGTATCGCTATTCAGTCAAATAATTCGGATAAACCTTCGATAATTCCTTGGTTCTTCGACTTCCTGGTAATATAGAAAACAGGATTTTGTCTCACCGTATTATTTTTCGATGCACAAATTAACCTCGACCAGATCGACGATGAAAACCATCTATTTTTCAGTTGCAATTATCGTAGAATGTACCGATGAAAATTCCTGTCACGTATTATAAGTAAAGTAATCCCTCTTCCAACTAATCTCAGATGCTTACTTAGCTCGTAGAACAATAGCGTACACAGTATCATATTTACATATCAACCTTAAGACATATCGTTCATTTCTCACAGCCCTATGTGGAATCATCAGTGCTGATATATGAAAAAAAAATTTGAAAGCCTAAAGCGAAACGAAACGAAATAATTCAAATAATGAATATTAAAATTGGAGCCGGCGATAAAATATAAAAAATTGATCGTGACGTAATTATCGTTAACCTATTCCAAGAGAAGTTTTACATTTAGAGAGTAGTAATATTTCAAACCTTCGGCCAACACGCTATACAACGATTAAAAGAGAGAGCTACGTTTTTATTACCTGTCGCTCTGCATAACAGTAACGCACATACAAAAAAAAGAAAGTCCTAAGGACGTTTCCCACTCTACAACGTCAGAATTCCAGACATCCCTTTTAGCGCGCAACAGCTCAAACGCCTACAATACCTACGTAAAACGTGCGACAGAAACAAAAACCAGACTTAAAAGTTTTAAAACTTTTTATTTTATTTTTTTTCAAAATGCGTGTTGAAATTTACAACCCAACGGGAATCTGATGATCGAAAACAATAATAGCCGCGAGAAGGATTAAAAACATATTCCGAGACCTTGAGCTAGGTAATTTTTTTTTTTTTTTCGGGGAAATTAATAATAATACCTTTCAAAATAATTTTGTAATAAAAATATTAATGAGGAAAATAATATAGTAATAATAATGATAATAGTAATAATAAAAATAAACGCCATTATAATAATAAAAATAAAAACAATGCTAATAATAATGAGGATGAAAATTGAGAGAGAGAGAGGTACGTTTTGTTCAAATGCAAATAAGATCCTAAAATCGACATTACGGTTTAACGTGTCGGGGGTGGAAATTAGAAAGGAAAAAGGTTATATATCTATACAAGCGTATATTTATATAATCCGTGTGTGTGTGTTTTTTGTCAAAAATATAATCTGGATATATTAAACCCTTTCAGTCATACATTATGTAATGCTGACGTAAATTAATTAATTTTATACAGGTGTTTATTGTACAATACCGGTGGCTTCATCGGTGAATTGAAGATGATTATCAATTATTTATATAAATAATTTGGCAAATTTTAGTACGAACCTCATTAAGTTTCCGTATGTAGTGTATTTTAATTTCAACTCGAAAATGCAGCAAATGCCGAAAACATTATATTAATTAATTAAGTGATGATTTTTAACTTTATTATTTCAATTTTTTTCTTACTATTATCGAAGTAATTGTAATGATGATTTATTATCATCGTCGTTATTTTAGTAACTATTGTACATTGCGGACGATTTTACGATCGCTATTATCATTACTAGTTCTATTGTTAAAACTATTATTAATGCTCATTATTGTTATACTTACACCACTACCATTAACGTTATTAATATTGCCCCGTTGTTGCTATCATTATTAATTTATCGCTTCCAAATTATTTTCCTCATTAGGGAAAAACTTTTTAAATTATAGTTGCCATCGTGGGTCGTTGCTAAATTAAGTAACGGCCCAAGTTGTTTTATTAATGATTTTAAATAATTGAAAGCCCCTTTTTTCCGGAATATTTTCGACGACTTTATTGATTCTCATTAGCGACGCATTTACGCGCAACAATTGAGCCAATATCTCGCTTGTTAACGTCCGTAATGTAAAACCTTAAATACGTGTGTATTTGTGTGTACGTAGTTGTGTATAGCTTTTTTACATAATGGACAAGTATATATATATATATATATATATATATATATATATATATATAAAATATAAAGAGTGTTACAATTCCGTTTGCGTGCTTCTGTATTGATGTACAAGTCGATTAGGTTTTTTTAGCATTTATTATAAAGTTGGTGAGAAGGTGGAGATTATTTACATCCGGTATACTTGTTTTCAGCTGATCGCAACGATATTGCGTATATTTATTGCAGATTACGACAATATGATAGATCGTTAGTGGTGAACAGCAAACTTCACATGTTGGTGGTGGTTGGACACTCAGTAGATACGAGTGCGTACTCAGCGTTTGACCAATATATTGTTGACCAACCTCGATTAGCAGATTTTACCAATTTTTGAAGACTCAATTGCTAAATCCTTCTTTATATTTCCAAGTATACTTGGTCGTATAAGGAAGGTTCACGCGTCTAGAATTTTATGGCTATAATATTTTGCGTTGTCTTCTCCTAGCGTTATCGGCACGTAAACTTGGGTACGCCCTTGTGCCGCACGGTGTACCTCATCCTGTGACCTATTATCCCTCGATGACTTGGAATCCAGACAAAAGTGATTCCGGTGTTACGTTCACTTAATTCTAGAATGACGTGCTATATTTAGTCCGCCATTGCCACAATAGTACTGCGATAAACACTGGGGCCAGGCTATCATCTCAGCCGCTAGGACTAATTGATCGGTAGACTGAAAGAATGGATCTCACCTGCAGCATATTGTGATGTTTTACATGCGTCGGTGAAGCAAACGACTGCGTTGGGCTGCTGTTGCAAGACAATCAAAAGCTTCCTATGGATTTTTACATTCGGTTTGAACGTCTGTTGAAAACATGTTCCCACATATACTCGCACTGAATTGGCTCCATGGCTGTACAACTACAGGTATTCTACACAAGGTACTGTGTAGCATCTTTAACGGGGTTTGAATATGAAGATGTAGTTTTTGTAGGTGGATGCGATTTGAACGCTGCTGATGACTAGATACTTTCATTGCGTACTGAATAACAAGAATTTTCCTCCGATAGCAGTGAAGCGGATTACAGTTGCGATACTGAAGGAACTGTTTGTGAGGTTGGAAATGTGCCTTCAGCGTAATCCTAAATCCAATTTAATAGCCGGCAGACGAATATATAAATGAACCGTAATCGCGTCTTGATAAGGGCATTATACGAAGTAAAACAACTTCTTAGTCCAAAAGTCTTATTACTAATCATTTTTATTATATTTAGTAGTGGCTGACACTTTTGTCTAAGTGCAATTATGTGGTTACGCCGAGTAATTTTGGTATTTAAATGTTACCCATAGTTGAATTTTATTATATCGAAAATTTTCTTTTTATTTTGTACTTCTAACAAAAAACTAATTTTAAATAAATACGAGAATATCGATAAAAAAAAGTTGTAGAATTCATTATCGATTAAATATAATTATATATTTTTTTTTTACTTTATTGTTTCGTCTTTTCCGCTACAATTAATCGTAAAACGGCTCTCTAGAAAGTCCGCATGTGTTGATTATTTTGTGCCGGTGACCAAGAATCAACAATGGGGAACTTTTATATTTTATTGAGCGAGATCGAAAGTCTTTTCACGATGCCTTTCGTCAACGATGTTTGCTAAAGCATTGTTGCCTATTGTCCGTGTTACGTTTTCGAAGTCTGTGTATAGCGTCCGATTTAAGAGCGATGAATTCGACAATTAACGAGGAAAATATAAAAGCGGACACAACTTTTTGATTCCTTATTTTTTTACAATTTAAACCCGTTAATAATGAAACTGTTGATTCGTTAGCTTCTAATCGTCCGATATACTGTTTAAATTCTGCACACGATATCATACGCTTCGTATTTGTAGTGTCGGAATATAGGAAACTTAGATATATTTGGACGATCTTGCCCAGAAACGCTCGGTCCACGAGGGCAAGTACGACCACGCCCCTCATCTTTGATACGGAAGCGTCAATTAAAAGATAACGGATTGATGATATTAATAGTATTAAAGTTAAAAATAGAATATTAAAGTTAAGTAACGGTGAAAAATTGATATAAAAAAGGGCAGAGATAAATAAGAAAGTTTCAAATGTTGCCAGTTTAAATGTTAGGTCGTTAAGAAGCAGTGAGAGCTTAATCGAATTGGAGAATGCTTTTAAAGAATCAAAAATAGATATATTAGGTTTGTCGGAAATAAGGAGAAATGGTAACAACGTGGTAGTGACAAAATAATCTACTATGCTATATAGGTAACGATCGAGAACCGAAAGGAGAGTAGGATTTATTATAAAACGAGACTGGAAATATAAGTTAATCGAATTTAGGGGAATCTCTGATAGATTAGCGGTAGCAAAATTTTGTACGAAGAAGGAAACAAAAGTAATCAGCATCTAACTCTAGTTCAGATGTATGAAATTCCGAAGTTAAAGAATGTAACAAATTTTATCGATATACCGTAAATATTTTTAAAAATTTGAAAGTTAATCCAAAACATCGCTTGATAATAACGGATGACTTTAATAGTCAGGTTGGCCAGAAAAGGAACGAGGAAAATAAGATGTCCTTATAATTACGGTACAAGAAATGAAAGAGGATGGTAACTTATTGATTTCTGCATGGAACACGAATTAAAGGTAATACTTTATTTTAAAAAAAAGGATAGGAACGTTTCACCAAATCAACAATAGAAAAATCAAAATCGATTATATGCTAACTACAGTGAGAGACAAAATAATAGATTTTAACGTAATGCAAAGTTTTAAATTTTATTCCGACCACAAACCAGTTGTGCGTAAAATAGCTCTTTATAACCGGCGTTTCCCGATATAGAAAAAAAACAATTGTTAAAAGTATAAATAAAGACAATAGTAGTGACTATGAGGCAGAACTAAACAAAATTTTAAAAAATACCAACAGTCAAAATATAGCAAATTCATAACTACTATTATCATAAAGAAAGCGACAGAAAATAATAGTTTTTTTTTTTTTTTATTTCTACGTTGTACCGACAATTATATGCCACAACTAACAGTGATGAATAGAAGTAGGAGAGATAAAGAAGAGACAAGGAAGGAAGGGAAAAGGAAGAAATATATGCGACTAACATCTCGAGTGAGATAAATTAGATCGAGGATGAGCTTAAAAAAAAATTACAACGAGTCTATTGCATTTAGATTAAATTTGATACATAAGTAATGCTGCTTGGCAAAAATTAACTATTTATTTAAGTGATTGGCAAGGCATCACGACACCATTTTCGTTTCATAAATCGCTTTGGAGGGTTAGATTAAGCGTATACATTCGATTGATATTTGGATTTGAGCTAAACTGTAGTTTATTGAAAAATTTTTGATGCTGCTGTACATACACATAGTGGGCATACGGTATTTGTAAATCGGAATGAAGCGTCAGGTTTGAGACATACCTCGGAACAGATGCGATGGTACGCAATATCTTCGACTGTTGTTGCTGAATACGTAGAAGATTACTTTTACTTTACCTCCGTATAATTCTATACCGTATCTCCAAATTGGCGCCACGAATGACACATAGATGTTTCGTTTGGATTTTAAGTTTGATTTTGCAGACAACAATGGATACTGTAGTCTAGTGGGCACTATTATATTTTTCCTAGTTTGAACTACATAAAAACGCCACGTCAGCCGTCTATCCGTATAATACCGAGGTACATGATCAAGTCCGTTTGCGGTATTACAGTATCATGCAATGTTAAACGTAATGTGTTGGAATTTTATCGGGTGAATTTTATACGCCAGTTTTGTGCCCATTTTACTATTCTATCTATACGATTCTGTACCTAGCATAATGCGGATTACTATCAGCAGCAAGGATGACTATGTCATCGGCGAATGTCGCCAGGAACGTTTGTTTCGATGTGGGTATGTCGGCAGTGTAGATTGAGTATAGCAATGGTCCAACTATACTAGCCTGAGGTACAGATGAAGTAAATTCATCAGAGAGTACGTCGTTTACCCTCACTATAAACGATCTACCAGACAAATACGACCTAAAGAGCTCATAGAGATCGTAGTTTGAAGAGCAGACCCGGGTGCCAAACCCTGTCGAACGCCCCGGGCACATCTAAGAAGGCTGCAAAACATACTTATGTTTTTTTCGAATGCTGATGAGATCCTATCTATTAGTATATGACATTGTTGCACCGTTGAGTGCGCAATGTGGAAACCGAACTGATGATTTGGTATTAAATTAATTTTTTGAATTAATGGTTTCACACGATATAATATTAATCTTTCTGGAATTTTTGATAGTGAAGGAAGGAGACTGTCGATATGAAGATGTGTCAATCTGCGGTTTTCCTAACTTATGTATTATGATGATGACAAATTTTTTCAAATTTTTCGGACTTCCGAGTCTTACTATTAAAGATATAGCACATGAATATAAGTGCTTTTTTTTAGTAAGTGAGAAAGGATTTCTTCAGTTATTTCGTCAAGTCCTGGATCCTTCTTTTTGGGAACGGTCTGTATGCAATGTAAGATTTATTTCGATGTGAAGTGTTTTATGATACTTTGAAATTCTGATGGTTTGTGTAAGGTTTCTTTCACAAATCTTGAATAGTCTCTGTTGGCGTCAGGATTCGGTTTTGTTAAGATATTGGGCAAAAGCGTCAGCTTTCTGCTTATCAGTTTTTGCCAAACAACCGTTATTTAATTTTATATTAAATGGCTCAAGAGTTGGCACCAGTAACTTTTTCGTTTTAACCCACGAGGATTTTCTGTTTTCATTCAGTGAGTGCTGTTGATAATCGAGCAAGTCATTTTTAAAGGCATTAATTTCTTTTTTTTTAGTTTACTTTGTAGTTGGTAGTACAAATCCTTGAAAGACGGAAAACGATTACGTTGCCATTTTTTCATTGCGGAGCATGTTTCTTTTATTAATTTTTTATTTTTAAGGGAATGTACAGGTTTTCTTGCTGTTTTTGATTACTTGTCTGTGTGGAACTTCTACACGCGTTTTGGATAATCTCTGACAGATTCTGAACCGGCAGGTCAACATCATGTTCACACTTTAATCTAGTTTTCAGATTTATGATATTTTCAACTATACTAGAGAAGGAGTTCCAGTCCGTGTGTTTGTTGCTGAGATGTTGTTGTTTATAGGACGGTCTAGCGTTTACATCCAAAATGGCTAACACAGGAACATGGTCAGAGGGGAGATCGATTACAGTATTGCATTGTTTGTTTTTATACTGATGAACCCCATTTGGGAGATTTAGCATTGTAGTCTCTACCACGTATGAATGTGTTACCGAGCTCTCTGAACATAGCGTTAAATTCAATTTGTGGTATGTAGAATCAAGGATGTCAGTAAACGGCCGCTAATGTAAGATCGCCTCGATTTGTCTCGATTTGATTTGATATGCATGTTTACTTGTAGAAAATTTTTTACACTGCCTATGTGAATTTTTAACCATGACTATGGTACCTCCATGAGTTGTACCATCAGGATGGTGCGCTGTGTACTACATTCATTTTCACACTTCGTTCATATATCAGATGTGTTTCAGTAATTAAAGTAACGTCTACTGCACTCTGATTGAGAAAAATTTCCAAATTATTTTTATTCGCATTCCACAACATTATCACTAGGGAATTTTTGGTTACTGTTTTAACTTTGTTTATCATTTATGGTAGTAACTTGTCGATTACTCTTGTTAACAGGAATATTAATGGATTTGTTATGTTTTTAAATTCGTTTAAAAAGGATCTCAGCATTAAGGGGATATTTTCTTCATTATTATTATTATTAGTACTGTTATTGTTTTATCCTCTTTATTTTAGTTTCATATACAAAATCAAATGAATTGTGTACATATCACTTAAGTGTTAAATCATTACTTTTTTTTTTAAACGTATATTTTGTAAAATAAACAAAAATCAGTGCATGCACATTCGCACTCTCACACATTCCTTAAAATTTATTACATTCCATCAAGCAGTTGCTTGTTGACGGATTTATATATATGTATTCACTTTCTCTCGCATTCAATCTGTGCAAAATGTACAATTTGTCTTATAATCTAATTACTTATTTTATAATATCTATTTTAGTAATGTACAATTTGTCTTATGAGCTAATTAATCTTATATTGTTCCTTCATTCACAGAAGCACACGCACACTTTTTTGTTCCTCAGTCACTCGCATGTACACTCACAATTACTCTCTCATACATTTGTTTTTCTCATTTTAATTTATCTCAGTTTGCAGTAGCAGGCTATCATTTGTTTTTATATTCATCTGTTTCGCGTTAAATTTTGTTCTTTTCCTTTCTTCATTGATTAACCTTCTTATCTTTTGTTTTAAGCAGTCTAGTCTTTTTTCATTTAATATTTCATCCGGTATAGCGTTTAACAGTTTTGCCATTATGTACCTATCGGTTTGTTCTCCATATTTTGTTTTCATTAGTGGCATTCTATATTTCAATATTTTCTTTATGCTATAATCTGACAATGCATTTTTTTCAACTCTCACACACTTTTGTTTAGTTGAATATTCCCACAATTTCACAAATAAATATATACCTGTTATATTTAGTACATTTTGGGCTTTCATAAGTTCATTTTGATTCCTCACTAGTTTTAGATATTAGTTTGAGGCGTTTCCTTTGAAGCCTGTCTATTTTCTTCAAATACAATTTTTTGCTATTCCCCATGCTTGCACTCTATATTTTAGTCTCGATTTAATTAAAGCATAATATACTATCATTAAAGTTTCTTCACTTATATAGTTTCTAAGCGTATATATCGACGGTATTATTGTTTGTATTTTATTTGCATCATATTCCGTATGTATATTCGACCTCAGATGACTATCTATTTTTATCCCGAGGTTATTTGTGTTCATTTGCAAATTCTATATTTCTGCAATTTTTATTAGAACATTTATTTTTAAGGTGCATAAAATGAGCACATTCATTTGAGTGACGATTTTAGGTTTATACGCAGTTTCCAAACGGTTTAAGCAACATACTCTTTGTTTTAATTGTACTTATTGTTAAATTATGATCGTGTGCCCATTTACTCATAACTATCAAATCATTTTGCATAAATTTTTCCGCTGTTCGCATATTTCTATGAACTGTCATTATAGCCAAATCGTCGGAAAATCCAAATAATCGACTATAGTTTAGTATTTTTTGTAAACCATTTGTATATATAATGAACAAAATTGGCGCTAGATTACTTCCTTGCGGTACGCCTACTTTAGAGTCTCTATATTCAACTCGTACATTGTCTGTACTCACTACCGTTTTCATTTCTTTAAGTAACTTTCGAACCATTTTTTTACACTTCCTTTAATTCCTATTTTTTCCAGTTTATATATTAATTTATCATGAAGTATCGAATGCTTTTGTGAAGTCTATGTTTGTTTCCTATTTCAAAATTTGTTCTTACTTCCTTTGAAAAATCACCCAATGCCCTTGATGTTGACTCGCCTTTCCGAAAATCATACTGTTCTTTATCAATTATTTTGTTTTCTTCCATGTGTTTAATTAGTTTCATTGCCACATATTTCTCCATTATTTTTGCTATCACCGAATTTATAGCGATTGGTCTGTAGTTAAAATAATCACTATGATTTCCCTTTTTATTAATTGGTCTTATCAATGAAATTTTTAAATCAGGTGGTATTGTGCCTTCTTTTAATGTTTAGTTTATTAGATTTGTGATTGCTTGTACGATTATATTTTTAATATTTTAAACATCTTTTATTCTAATTTCGTCATGCCCATGTGCTTTTTCAGTTTTAAGTTCATCTATTATTTTCGTTATTATTTCTTTAGTTGCTTTAGGTATATACATATTCACTGCTTCGGTTTCATTTAATCGTTTTACTAATAATGTACTGCATTTATGTGTAATGCTTTCTACTGAATTTTCAAACTCATATCCAAACTCATTTGCCACTTTCAATATATTTTTGCTCTTACATAAGTATTTCTTTACTGTGTCGTCTACTTCTAAAAGTTTTTGCTTACCTATAATTTTATTTATGTTATATCACGTCTTTCTGATATCTCCTTCTACTTGTTGGAAGCATTTTCTTGCAAATTTATCCTTTTGTGTTTTTATTTTCTTGTTCACCTTGTTTCATGTTATTTCATATTGTTTCCTTAAGTACTGGTTAAATTTATTTTGTTTACATTTTTTGAACAGTCTATCTCGTTCTTCCCATCATTTGTAGTATTTCTTGTGCAATTACATAACGTCTTTTCCTTTTCATGTGTATCGGTTGCTGACATTTATTGTATGCTTGTTTGAATTTCTCTTTTATATTTGTGTAATTCTCCAATGGCATTCCTTTTTGTTATTTCTTCATTTCAATTTATGGTTTTTAATTTATTCAACAATTTACTCTCTTTATACATTTTCCTATTCATGTCTGGTAGCTTATTTTCCACATACTAACCTTGGAACATTACTTCACAAGAAATCATATTGTGATCAGATATTTGCTTCTCAGGTTTACATGTTTAAATTCTACATTTTTACAAGTTTGTTTTGTAAATATATGATCTATCTGCGTCTGTGTAAATATGTCACTTTTCCATTCTTCTCCAGTATATCCTTCCATTGTTGTAACATAGCCTATTTCAGCCATGATTGATGTATAATTTAACACTTTAAGTTCTTTTGCAGTCGTATCAATGTTAATATCACCTATATAAATAGTCGTTTTATTTTTAAGTACTGTTTTACCTATCTCAGTCAATTCATTTATGTACTCTCCAATATCTCTTGATGGTGATCTATAGAGAGCCCATAGATAGAAAATCGACGTCTACCTTAATAGTTCTCTCTCGCTTTATTATATATTACCATCCCATCTATAACTCTTTCTTCATCTAAATTATGTATTCTATCATATCCACTTATATTGTACATACTTATTTCGCGTTTTTTCACGTTTATTTCTCCCGATATTAATACGTCAATTTTTCTAATCGCACACTGTATTAATATTTCGCCCCACTTTTTCCTTATTGATCTTATATTTACATATACAATATTAAGTTTATTATCCATTTTTTGTTAGTAATATCTTATAACCTAGACTTAATTTATATATAAATTATCTATAAGTTTAGATTGTGGAATGTAGTGATTTTATTTATACTTGATTACTAAAAATAGTTGAAATCACTAAATTTATTTAATTATGCGAAGCTTTTCGGCATTTACGCCATTGTCAAGCTATATACAATTAAAATTAATTATATAAAAACATAAAATATTAATTTGAAACTAAGTTTATAATTTTACACCAAAATGAATTATAAATACTTAAAACTATCTGACAATGACAGTGGTAAACAACAACATCAATTATCAGTAATATAAAATTTACAGAACAGTAGCTAGAAAATATAATTATTTTATAAAAATATGTATTTGAACAATGAAAAATATATATTTATGTAATTAAAAAAAAATCAATAGTTAGGAATAATATTTTTATAATATACTTTTTAAAATTAATTCTTCCTCAAACTTTACCATTGAATTTAATAAATTATTTTTATCCCTTTCTTTTATTATTTCCATTTTTTCAAGTAGTTTTATTTTTTTAAAATGTTTTTCTGTATGTAAAATTTTATAATTTTGGGATTCTCCGCTATACATCATTTATTTGTTCTAAATCAGGTCATAGAGAAATAAAGAGAATTTTAAAAAGAAGTATGTTTGGTTTTTGTAGGATATAAAAATAATTTGAAAAATTCGAATTAAGTTGCGTTTTGTGGATGATGTAGTACTTATAGGGGGAATAATTTGCTAGAGGTTAATGTTAACGGAGTTAAACGAGGTTGGTAATGAAGTGGGTCTATGTATAAATATATGAAAAAACAAAAATGATTACGAATGTTAATGAAAAGGCGGGCAAATAGTAGAGTACGTTGACGAAATAATTTATTTAGGACAGAGAATAGAACTTATAAATACAACGAAATTAAGTTCATAGAAGGATAGCACTTGTAGTAAGTATTGGTCGCTTAAAAGTATATATTTAAGGGATCGTCTGGGTTCAAAAATGAAAGTGACGTACTCGATAGTTGAATTGTTCCATCGTTGACGTATGGCTCACAAACATGGTCCACAACCAAAATAAAATAGAGAGTAGCCAAAACAGTACACTTAGGTCAATTTTAAATATTAGGCGCAGAGAAAAGATTAGGAACTCGCTTATTACAGGAAAATTTAAAAATGTAACAAATTTAATCGATGAATATAAAAGGAAAAAGTGGGATTGGGCGGAACATGTTACGAGGTTATCGGATAATAGATGGACATGTAGGATAAAAAATTGTTATATTGCGGACAAAAGAAGAAAAGGGAGACAGTTTCTAAGATGGAAGTACGAAATAACAAAGGTTATTCATAATAAACAATATGAGAGAATTGCTCAGGACCGTAGGGAATGGGCAAGGTTGAGGGAGGCCTTTGCCCACCTTTGCCCAAGATAAGGGCTTTAAGTTTTTCAGTTAAATTATTTATTTTATTAAGTATATATAATGTAAATAAGGCTATAATAAATTAAAATAATAATAATATTTGGACGATTCGTTTCTCACTCAATTACCACCGTCTCTTCTTAAATTTTCACGACATTGTACTTATGGCATTACTCGTTATGGGATCGATTCCTTATGCAACTTAGAAAAACTTCTTACTATCAAATCTTGATCACGTGTTCTTCGAATGTCCTTCTTTAACAACATTACGTTCTGAACTATACGTTAAATTACTGCGTTCATCATGTAACGATTATCCATACAATCTATTGTCCCTTCTTCATTCTGATAGGATTTACATCTGTTTCCAGACACAGCGATATTTCTAGAGAAGATGTCCACGTTTATATAAATGTGAGTTAGTTCGTCGCTAAGAATTTTCCAGACGATTCCTAAGAAGAGCTAATCATCTCGCCTAAAGAGGTTTTTTTTGTTTTAAATAATAGTCTTGAGACTATTATTACATTCTTAATTTTACAATTAATTTAGTAACTAAGTACGATACAGTATGTAAATATTAAATACAATTATTGCGGCACAGTGAATTTATTTCACTTTTAGAAGGCCCTCCACTCCGTACAATATCTTTTGTTCTCCAAGGAACTGTTGATTGTTGAAACTACCCGGTTCGATTGTGTTATGATGTTTCCTGAAGCCAAACTGATGTGTGGGTAGACATGTGAAAATAAGTTCGCTGGCAAGGTGATACATTGCGTAGATTCATCAATTTGCATTCGTCCACTTCCAATATCCATTAATTGTTTTGCAAAATTTTCAACTGATTCATCCCGTTGTAGTTGTACACGCATGTTGGTTTTCAAAGTCAATTTCCGTAAATGACGCCATAAAACTGATGATTTGAGACATGCATTAAGTTCAACAGCGGGTGTTGAACGTGGTATAACCGGCAGTGTTTGTCGAAAATCACCACACAATAACCGCTTCCAATGCTTTCTTGTGAGACATTGTACATTCGTCCCATATGATAATTTGACACGTTTGGAGTACTTTGCCCATTCCAGAGTTTTTGCTGATGTTGCATATTGGTACTTCAGTGTTTTGCAAATTAAACGGTAGTTTCAATGCTGAATGCGCTGTTCGGCCACCATCCAAAAGAGTTGCCGCAATTCCAGATGATGCAATGGCCAGTGCAATATTATTTTGTGATCGTATGGTTGCCAAAATGAGCGAAATGAAAAGTTTTGCCTGTACCACCGGGCGCATCTATGAAAAACAGTTCACCGCTTTGTTCTGTGATTGCATGCATAATTCTGTCATTCGCAATGCGTTGTTCTAGAACTAACTGCGGAAGATTTCTCTGAACAAATGTTCCCAGTTCGTCAGAATCAAAGTGTGTTTTTCGTTGCAAATCATAATCAAAAAGATCGTTCGCTGGTCAGTTCGGAGCAGGCATTCCCAGTTGCACCAGTGCCTTGTTAGCGATTGCTAAATATATGTCTTCAATCAAAATCAGTGCCTCATTATGCACGTTTGGTGTGAATGGAATGTCCGGATTTCGATTCGCAGTGCGCAAACGATTTGAATGGCGGTTTTAAACAATTGAACTAATTCATTATGTTGATCGAAAAGGGCTTGTAACGCAGCCATGATTTCTCGTCTAGTACCCGCATTTTAATGACATCGTTGTTCAATTCGTTTATCACTGTTTGCCATGAAGTAAATTTGAAGAAACTTGTGATCTGCGTCCGGCAATGGTAGAAGCGATCCGGAACGATGAGAAACTTGTCCTTGGACTCTGAATGTTGGCATGTAATTTTCGCGCACGATATTCGTTGCACCGAATGATGTAATTGTATTTACGGATGTTTTTCAACATGTAACATCTGATAGCAACGTTGATAGTGGTTCGAGTGGTGGATGTAATTCTGGCAGTTTAACTTTTCCACTGGCGCAACACATTCCTTGCTTTTCGTTCTTAAATTTGAGGGCGCTACAATACATGCAAATTTTATCCACTTTTCAAATGACGACACTTGGATGAAGACTATAATCATTATTACTGCTATAATGGAATGCACCAAGATTTAAATCAGTGTGCAGTGTTCGTCTTGATCGAGTGGTGCTTATTCGAACATTTTGCAGCCTTCTTTCCGGTTGTTTAGTCAGGCGAACGGGCCTGAGTAGTACATATGCGATCTGTTTCTAACCTCACTTCTCGTTCTTCAGATGATTCAGACGAACGGTTTTCAGCGGCATGCACTCGAAGATTTTCCAACCTTAATGCTCGTTGCTCGTCTGATTCTGAGGCTCGTAACGCTGTTTTCTTCCTTGCTTGAGGTGTAGATCGGCCAATTACTTGTCGCTTTGGAGGCATAATTGTATGTAAACGACGTGAAAAATGCGTTTGAATTGATTAGATGTCAATCAGCAATCCGAATCTCACAATGTATCCAATCCAATTGAACCGGCTGTTCACACACGGTTGAAAATGTTAATATTGACGGTGATCACCAATTCGCTGAGGAAAATTTGAAGTGAAAAAAATCATCATTCGGGAATTGTTTAAATCGATTATATCCTAAAAAAAGCTGCACAGCAAATGCGTTCGGAACGTCAATCAGCAGTCAGATCCTTCACATACACATTCGATGATCTTCGTGAATTCACTGTAAGGAATGAATAAAATCAGCTCACGGAAACTACGAAAATTCAATTAGATTGAATTATTTATCTAAATTAATTTAATTCGCAACGAAATGCACAAAACTAATCTCAAATATAAAAATACGCACAATATTGTCTGTTCAATGTGAGTCGGACATGAATTTCACAATTTACATAAATTCTTACGTCACATACAACTCGAAACGTCATCATTCGTTTGCTGTTTTCGTTTCAATTCAACTGTCACGGCAATATATGAAATTCATTGCAATGATATTAGCGCCATCTCAGTTTGTCTTACCAACTCAGAAACCTTCGTAGACTCTCGCTTTGCTGAAGATCATCACATGATCAAATGCATAGTTTACGATTCTATAAAGGACATACAGACAAACATTCACAAACATTCATTTATATATATACATATATATATATGTATATTTTTATTAACTCGAGATGATTTTCATGAAATTTGAAAGCTAAACTGTTTTTTTTTTGCCCATTTAAAATACTACAGTTCTAAAATAAATATTTCATAATCGACGTTAATATTTAATTTTTCATTTTCGCCATCGAAGTCTCTACAAGTATGTATATATGTATAAAATATTATACAACAAACAACGCTTTCTCCTTAATCTTCAAGAGAATAGAAATAAAACGGGGAAGCTGTTTACAAGTCATCCAGCTGGTTTCTCGAAAATTAATTTTTAAATCCACGTTTATTACTTTCTATCCTATACACATACGCACATACATATAAATACAAAGTAGACCAGGCTCTCGAAAGGGTATACTAGGATTTCCTTTGCCGGGGTTGTACTTCAAGCGTATCTATCCCTCTAAAATATTAACGTACGTTTTCTTCATTTAATTCATAAACAATTTCCATACTACCATCTTTAAATATTGTACAATCGGCCAAACAAACCTCCTCGAGGGTTGGAATGCAAGAAGAAAATCTCTTTCAACGCAAAATAGTATTTCTACGGCTTGGCAACGAGCTGGTCTTTGTTAAATATCATAACAAAATGGACAAGCTAGTGATGGTTGTGTATAAGATTTTCTTTATTTTTTTTTAGCATTCATATGTATATATAAAATGTACATACACACTGCCGAAGTTGATAATATATAATTCAAACGCCAATTCGATCGTTTTCCTTCTTTAAGTAGCTTCATGAAAGCTCGTCGTGCAATTCTTTTTCCTATATTCCTTCCTTTTGCTTTTCTCTTTTAAATGCCCATCGTCTCCGGTACGATTGAAAGGGATTTTATTTTAGCCGGTTAACATTTCTGCAATTCGAGTTTTTTCTTGTTTGTGATTGTCTTTTCATATTCTGACTGGTTTGTTCTTTTGTTGATTAGCGTGTTTGTTTGGAGCGTTAAATGTGTCAGATTTGGACGGAGAATGGTAAAATAAAATAAAAAACAATTTTTTGAAAAATGAAATCGAATGATTCGTTAAGCATATTCTGAAGCTATTGACACTTATAGATAAAATAAAAATTATCGATATTTTTGATGGTAAACGTTAAATTGTGTAAAAATTAGCAGTACGTGGTATTTTCGATAAAAAAATTTAAACAATGAAAAACTATATATATATATATATCTTATCTTAAAGTCTGTATTACATCATTGATTTGATGTAGGCCTCCCCTAATCTTCTCCATCAATGCCTATCCTGCGTTTCATGAAGCCATAGTATCATCCGTCTACCTTCTAAATGGTCTCCCTTGTGCACGCTTTCCAGTATATAGTCTTTATTGGATCAGTTCTTTTGTCCATCTTCCATCTTCTTGCCTATTAATGTGACCAGCTCAAGCCTATTTGTTCAATGCTATCCTTATCCCTACATCTTCGAATTTGATTTTATTTCGGATATATTCTGATTTAATTCTGTCTCGTAATTTTATGCGAAGCAAAGCTCATTCCATCCATCTTTCTGTTTTTCTTAATGTTCCTATGACTTCTTTCGTTAAGGGCCAAGTTTCTGCAGCATACATTAGTACTGGATCACGCATTGGTTAAATATTTTGGCTTTGTTTTCTGGACTAATTTTAGTGTTAAGTATATACATTTTATCTTGTGATATGCAATCCAGCCATTTGCCATTCTTTTTTCAATTTCTAATTTGTTTACTTGTTTTCCGGTCATAAAAAATTTATCCAAGTATGTAAATTGGTCTGTTTCTTCTATACATCCTACTTGGGCATTTGTATTTCACCGTGCGTGTGATAATTTTTCAGATTTTGGATAAATTTCATATATTTGGTTTTATTCGGGTTTATTTGTAAACCAATATTGTAAACTGCACTCTCCAGTTCTTTCATCATATTTTCCAATTCATCTTTATCTTGTGCTGTCACCAGTGAAACACAGATGATGTATGTATCTGCCATTTACTTTTATTCCACGCTAAAGATTTTATTGCATATTCCAATGCTGTTTAAATGATTCAGTCCATTTGATCATATTTATATTATCCAGTTCATTTTATCTGGTTCTTTCGACCTGATTTGAACCAGTAAAAATAAGTTGGTTAATTTGATCCAGTTAAAATGGTCCTATTTATTTCATCTAAGTTCTTTTGATCCAGTTTAAATTATCCAATTATTTTGATTCGGTTCATTGGAACCAGTTCAAATGATCTGTTTCATTTAATTCAGTTTGAATGACCCAGTTCATTTGATTTAAATGTTTCAGTTCATATAATCTAATTCAACTTGTCCGGTTCATTTCATCTAGTTAATCCAGTCCATTTTAACTAGCTCAGCTAATGCAGTTAAAATAATTCAGTTTATTAGATCCAGTTCAAAGCTGCCAGCTTATTACACATTATATACCCGTTTGTATTCCTTTTTTTATTATCACTATAGCTTTTATCTATTTTATTATTTTCATCCATTTGTATCATATTTATCGTTTCCATTTTGTTCCATTTCAATTTTCAAAGCACAATTAGTGTATTATAGAAGTAGGGGTAATAAAACTATGAAGTCCTCTCTCCTTATTTTCTGTCATAGTTAACATTGTCGATAGGACACGGTTTAAAGACCGTCCACTTGCTTTACACTGATATTTACCAATCTGACTGGGATACGTTGTTACAAGCAAAATTACTGACAGTCTGCTATTATTAATGCAGTAAAGTGCTTAATGGTATTTCCGCTTCGCCCAGTGATCTTCCTTCGTTTAACTGTCAGTTTTGTAAGTTTTGTTTTAATCTTAAAAGAAAGTTACCACTCAGCACAACGTGGACGTACAGAACTCGGTTGTTGTTTCGTTTGTCTGTCGGTTAACATATGATAGTAATCGAGTGACTAATTACTAGAGAAAGTGAGTATAGTTATAACGACCTGTGCCTTGCGAAGCAACGGGAGGATGATAGGTGGACCAAACGTATGATGTAATAGTGGTCGATTGACAGTCGTCGTAGGCCGAAATTAATTGGATTCGAAAGACGTTGCAAATGTTTGGGGAAAACATATAATAGGCATATCATGATATCATGAAGTCCTAATAGTTATTCATAATGTCCTGAAAAACCATCAGAGATGTTTGTAATAGTGGTAATGGATAAAATAAACTTGCAATTTCCAACAAGCGGTCGCTGAACTCGCTAGCTAATTTTTATTGAGGGAGTACTTTGTCTGTTTTTCACTTTTTTTTCGCTGTGACATGTGTTAACGTATCATTTTTGTTTTGGTACAGTATATTTTAAAAAGGTCGATAGTTCAACAATAATGGCCTTGGAAGTGGCCGACCCATGACGGTGCGTTCTACGAGTAATTTTCTCGCGTTCGCAACATTATTCGTTTTGATAGACGTTAATGAATTCTTCTCGCAATCTGAGTTTACTGTTCAGTTAAATTTATGATTTGAAAATGAAACGAATCAGTGCGAAATTTTCTCCTTACAGGTAACCGAAAATACAACCGTGAGGAGATTTATTATATGCTTTTCCGTATATGAATCTGGTGATTTTTTTTTGAACCAGTCATGAAACCAACCTAATCAGAAACCGAAACACAATCTTCGTAATATATCATTCAAAAAATACACTCTAACCGAAAACGATCCAAAATCAACACTATGATGATGATTTTTTTCAAATTTAAGAAAATTACGAATTTATACCATGAGATTGGACAGTAAATTTATAATTACGCCATTTAAGCGAGAAAGTTCGCTTTAAAAGTCCTGAAAAATGGACAATAGTAGGATGTTGCATCATGACAATGTTAAACGTCACACATCGCTCCTGTTCGTGAACATCCTCACCATGACTACTCATACAATTTAGCTCCAAGTGATTTCTGTTTCTCGCTACCCTGAAATCTTTCTAGAAAGGCTGCAACTAGTCCCGCAGAACACAGAATATCTCATGCGCTATATCGGCAAGCAAACATTTTAAACGCGAATTGACCAATTGAGAAAAGCGGTTAAACTTAAGTAATTTATGAAACGTATAAATCGTAAAGGTAGTCCGAGACACTTTCGTTGAAATTACCATATTATGGAAATCACTCAATCTACGGGTTCGCTATGCGCTCGTTTTGAAAGAGAAAAGTTCTATCCCGAAGGTATGATTGAATTTCAAGGACATATTTGATCATCCCTTTTATATAGATTGTAAGTGGTAAGTTGTAAATAGATACAGATAGATATTATTGTACGTAAACTGTGGATTATTGAAGTGCATGTTAGGGAATACCTACATCAAATGAACTGTGTAAGACAAGCCTTGAGGAAAATTCATATATATATATATATATATATATATATATATATATATATATATATATATATATTCATAAAGTAGAGATGAAGTCCACTAATTCGATGGAGATATGATATTGCAAAAAAGAACTGTTAAGTTAACTGGTTAATGCAGAACAAGAATCGATGGGAAATGTGGAAACAGCCTTTGTCCAGCGATGAATTGACATTCACGATGTACTTGTATATGTATATATATAGATATAGAGAGAAAAGATTAGATGGATAGAATGCGAGACAGTGGGTGGGTGAGATCGAAAGGGCTTTAGTTACTTCCTTGATATGATCAGAAGTAATCGAAGAAATTACAGAATGTTCACCAAACGTTCGCCGTATTGGAATTTAGAAAGATGGAAACATATGTCGACAGTGACGCATACATATTTTTTTGCGTTTGTGTGTACGTGTGTTCTCGTACGGAGTGTATTTCTAACTGAATTACTTTGGAAAGTATATAACGCCTTTTTCCTGATTAGGTTTCTCTTAAAATTTTTCAATCGGGCGGAGGTGAAATTAGAAGACAATAAGGGAAGTGAGTGAAAATGAGAAGCAGATGGGTAAGTATACTTATATATGTACATATATATATATATGTGTGTGTGTGTGTTTGTGTGTGCGCGAGAGAAAGATTGATGGTCAGTGGTAAAAGGTTGAGGGGAATAGACAGTAAAGAAATAATGTGAGAGAAAAACAAATGAAAAGCTCAATCCGTATTCCTCGGCTTTCTTCTGCTTCTCTCTTTTTTAAACATTTTCCAGTGCTTGTCTTCCTTCGTTATATGTAAGAGAACAAGAGAACATCGGCTCGATGGTGTGGCATCTGTTCGGTTCGAGTTCGATTCTTTTTAACGGGTCTTATTAAAGCTAAATCGACTATAAGCGGCAATTTTAAAAATTGGTTTTCCTTCCTGCGCTCCCTTTCCAACATTATTAGAGGATGTCCTCGAGGTATATCCAATTTGACGAAAATCTACCGTCGGCGAACTATTTCTGTTTGTCTCGGAATAAGTGTACGTGTTCTTCGGCCAGACGCAATTGAAAAAGCCTAGCCTACTTACGATCGTGCGAAACGGAATTGTTATATTTAATTAATAAATACGAAAACAATGTTCGTTTTTTTTGTTTTGTTTTTGTGTCCGTGTAAATAGGAACACGCAAACAAGAACGTACATGTTTGACATGTTCAATAGTTCGTAGTAATGATCTGAACAGCATCTTAATTCTATATGTATGTTTTTCTCATCAAAATACTATCATTGATAGATAGATATGAATTTAAAAAAAATGTCCCAAGAAAATGCGGATTCGACGAAATCGAGGCTAATTATTGTTTTTTTTATATATAATAATATGGAATGAAAACAAAGAAATGAAATTCACTAAAATTTTTCTTTATGAAAAATCACAAAACTTTACGGATGTTAGGCCATTATTAAGTGAATATTTAAAAATATATAAATATACAGTGAAAAATATTAATTTTAGATTAGAATTAAAAAAAAAAATCCCAAAATGAAAAATAGTATTAATAAAACAAAACATGTTTTCTTTAATTACTACTGTTTTTCATTTTTCCGATTTTTGTCATTTTGTAATCTAAAATTAATATTTTTCATTTAATATTTTTATCTTTTTAAATATTCGCTATGATAATGGCCTAACGCCCGAAAAGCTTTGTGATTTTTCATTTAATAAAATTTTAGTGATTTTAACTACTTCTTTGTTCTCTAATTATTCAGAGCTTATAAAATGCGCACGTAATGCAGTATCGATTACTAGTGAAGAACTATCGATCGCCGAAATGTGTGAAAAATCTTAAAACCGGTTAAGATGCATTATTAAAAAAAAAAAAAAATAAAACCAAATCAGTTGAACCGTTAAATTTTGCGCAATAAATTCGAGGTAAAATTATGATTACGTAAAACAAGTTTCAAGTTATTATATATATATATATATATATATATATATATATATATATATATATATATATATATATATATATATATATATATATACAGGGTTAATAGACCGCTGGACTGTTAACCGGATGTTCTAGGATTCAATACCAGTTAGTAAAGTTTCATCATCAAAAAACTTTTAACAGACAAGGCAGTGGTTGACCCAATGCGTACAATATATTATACGCACCTTCTTTGTATATGACGTATAATAGGTTAGTCAGGATGTACCCCGTTTTTAGGCTCGTATTTGAACTAAATAAACAGGGAACTTAAGGAAAACCTTTTTTTTTAGAAATTACACGGAGTAAATTTAATTTCTTATCGTATGCCCATCTAATTTTCTGCAGTCTGTGTTGACATTAAGTTTCAAAGATCTCAATGTTTTCATACATTTGATCGATGCATACTGCGGTGCTTTCTTCCTATATATATACACGAATAATTGTTCCTAGTCTAATCTTACGCTTCTTTAGGCTAGGAAAACATTTTCCGTTAAACTGTTTCTAATTTATATTTTTTGTCACTTTTTCCACCGTTTATAATTTATTCTCCTATACTCGTAAAAGTTTACTTGTTTCAATGTTTTTACATTAATTTTTACACTTAGTGTTGCTGGTTTTTTTTTAGCGCACTGCATCACAAAAGTTCTTTCTTCATTTCTGACGTATTATACATTTTTGCTGAATTCAAATAAATAAATAACTAAATAAGTAAAGAAATACATATATGTATATATATATATATATATATATATATATATATATATAAAGTTGAATATATTGGAGAGTAGTGATTTTATTAATTAATTATAAACAAACAAAATATAACAGAATCGCTAAAAGTATTTTAATCGCGAAGCTTTTCCACAGTTACGAAAAATATGTAATAATTTTTGTTCGCGCTTGAAAATGACGTAACTGTCGAAAGCTTTGCGATTTAAAAAATTTTAGTGATTGTATTATATTTTGTTTGTTTATAATTATATATATATATATATATATATATATATATATATATATATATATATATATATATATATATATATATATATATAGAGTGAACCTTTGTATAACGGACACCCATGGGGGCCAATGGAAAACATATGTATTTATTTATTTATATACGTAGTGTATAAATGTAGTAATGTATGTAGGAGCCCTATTTAATTTTTTAAAAAGAAGTAATTTTTGTTCGTTTTTCAATTTGGATTCGGTCCAGTTCGTGATTTATGATCGCTCACATGTCATAGAAAACCCTCGTTCGTCACCTTTTCATGAATAAAACTTGCGAAGTCGAGTAAGTTTCAAACTTGATTGAAGGCTGTTCATCTTCAACATGTCTTTGACGTTGTTCGTCGTCGTCGTGTTGTTCTTTTTTCCGACTTGAATCGTGTTTAAAATATCAGCTAAAGGATTTATAGAAGGTGCCATTTACGCATAAAGCACAACAGTAAACCGATAGCAAAGCGACCCAGGTAGAGAGTGTGAAAAACCTGATAATCTACTTTTGCACTGTTTGCTCAACTGTATTGACCAAAAAAAAAGTCCAAAAACGCATGTATGACCTGTGAGTGCAGAATCAGTTAATTTTTTGTCGAACTTCAATTTATTGTTCATGAACGCACACACACCCTTATTTTCAATTCTGCTGAGCTTTGACAAATTTATGATTATTTTTAGTCACGAATACGTAACATGTTTGCCGTTTAAGAAAATTACTGTCCACGTCCGTTATAGAGGGTGTCCGTTATTCAGGCGCAAGAATGCATATTGTTATTCACACTATCTACAAGTATCCGTTAAGAGGGGTTTCAAAAATTAATAAAAATATCTATGACAAAAATCGCAGAATCGATGTTTATTCAAATTTCGTATAAATTTCATTCTTATTTTTGTCAATCCATTCGACGTAATAAATAAGTTAAATATATATATATATATATATATATATATATATATATATATATATATATATATATATATATGTATATTGTTTTGAGAATATTTGGTTGTCACATCCATGTCCATATCGATAAAGGATATTCTACACACTGTATATATTCAATTTAGCGCTATCAAATAGAATTTCTGCCCGAAGAACGGTGCATTATTATTCTGCGTGGGTTATTTCAAATCATCCATTTGTGTGATAAAATTTAGGGGGTTATCCCCTTATAATTTAAATTTTGAAATATTATTCATAACGTTCGGGTCGGTTATTCCATATAAAATATTTTTGTTGACGACAACGAAATGATATTGTGCATAAACGATATAGACTGACCCCAAGTTTGCTATCCTTTTATTTGGAATATCTGACGTTTTCGAAACCGGTATACGTTTAGGTGCACAGCATCGTGCGGTGTATATGTAATTTATATATATATATATATATATATATTATAGTATATAGTTTTTGTTACTTTTTCTCATTTCAATTTATCTATCTATCTATCTCTCTATATATATAATTCGTATATCATATGTATATGCACATATAGTAGGCTGAAAGTTAGTGTAAACTTTCGTAAATTTTTGGAAAGGAAACTTCTAGTTTGAAAGGCGCGAAAAATGTTTCTTTTGTGTTGTGTAAAATAACTTTTTTTCACTCTCTCTGCGTCTCCCTAATATATATATATATATATATATATATATATATATATATATATATATATATATATATATATATATAATTCGAATAACGGTAATATTTGAGGAGTAAACTCGTTTTATAGTAGATTCTTATAGGAAAAAACTGCTATGTTAATCTGGAAAGATTTGGTTTGAATTTGGACATTTTAAATTGTTCGAAAGGCAAGCGGCTTTTCAAATGGATTATCATAGGTTTATATACTTTCCTCAAAAGGAAAGCAACCTTCCTGAACCCGAGAAGGTTCTTCCATGTCATCAAGAACTAACTCCAATTATTGTCGGTGATTTTAATATTCTGAATTCTTTACTGGAAAAAAATATCGAGTGAGGATAATTCAGTAATTTTTGAAGATTCTACGCTAGCTAATATATTATTGTTATTAAATCGGTTTAATGAATTCACCTTTTTCTTTTTAATCGTAATAGTAATAATATCGATTTTCTTTCGATCCACTTCTTTTATTGTTTCAGTAGTAATTTTTATTCTTCTTTATACGCCGTCTCCGTCACGAAGGTTAGCGATCAACATGGCGATGCCTTTTCTTGACATGGCAGACCTGAACATTTCAACAGGCCAATGATAAAACCAACGATAAAAATCTTTTGACCACGAATTTTGTAATCTTCTTCCTGGAAGCTTTCTTTCCATAATGAGAGGCGAAATTTCGTATTTATGCCCTCTCATGATGCGGTCCAAATATCTTGTTTTTCTTTATTTTATCAAATTTAATAATTCCGGGCGCTTCAATTTCTTTGTATCCAGAACTTTTTTGTTTGTGATTTTCTGTATCCACGAAATTTTTAGCATGCGTCGGTACGAATATAATTCAAAGGTCTTTATCATTTTTTCCAAGGTAGCATCGAGCGCCCAATTCTCACTTCCGTAAAGAAGGATTGAGAAGACGTAGCATTGTAGCATTCTAATACGTAGTCCGAGACTTAATTCCCTTCTGATGTTAAGCAGGTTTTTCATTTTAGCATTGCTCTTGATCGCTTACGCGATCTGATTTCTTTCTTAGAGTTGCAACTATCGTCAAGCAGGGTACCGAGATATCTATTAGTTTTGACCTAGTTCTGTCCCATCTATTTTAATCTTATATTGCATCGGTTTCCTGGAGAACACAATTACGTTTGTTTTGAAACTGTTGATTTTTAATCCGTAATCGTTACTGTGTTTTACCAGTTTATTCATCATTTTTTTGTAGTTCTCCTTGACTGATCATCAGCATATCTTATATTATTAAGTGTGATTCCATTTATTCGAATCTTCCTAGTATGTTTTATCAGTTTATTCATCATTATTTGTAACGTCTCCAATGTTCTAAGTTTTTCTTCCTGGCCAATCAGCGTTCTCCCGTTGTTATCAAGGAATATGTTTGCACTAGTTCTCTTATATATATATTAGCTACTTCCTTCACATGTTTTTGTGTAAGTTCAGTAGATCGTGTTTTTCCTGAAATTTGTTGTTTATTCTATTATATTCAAATTGTCTGTTCTTCGCTTTTCTTCTTTCGTCCATAATATGAATTATCTCGTCTGTCATCCACTTCTGCTTTTTTATATTGCTTATGACACCTATATGGTTTTCTTGGACGTCAACAATAATATCTCCAAGATTATTTCGTTCAAATTTAGAATTCAAAACATTCACCTTCTAAGATTTAAATGATTTATTTTTCAACTTCAAAACATCAATCCGTCTTTTCCGAGCATGTTTAATCGTAGCAAAACCTCTGTACATTCTTATTTTCATTACTACCGAATTGTGATCTGAGTTAATATCTGCTCCTGGATACGTTTTTACTGATTTTACATACTTCTAATGACTTTTATGCACCGTAATAAAATCAATCTGATTACGAGCAACTTTTTAAATGTTATCAGCAGGAGATTTCCATGTGTATAAGCGTCTTGGATGATGCTTAAGGAGGTGTTAGTTACTTTAAGTTAGACAGAATTGCGCGAGTGTCGATCACCCCTTGCATTACGTTTTCCTAAGCCATGATTTCCGATAATATCATTTTCCGCTCCTTCACCAACCTTTGCATTATAATCTCCCATTACTATTGTAAACAATTTCTAATGCGTTTTGAATATTCTTATAGAATTCTTCCACGTCTTCATCCGACCCATCATTTGTCGGTGCCTACACCCGTATTATAAAGTTGTTTCCAGGATTAATAATATAACTTGAACAATCAGATGGTACAAAATCCACAACAGATTTAGCTATTTCATCTGGTATTATTATTATCGCAACTCCGTTTTTGTTTTTACTATCCAATCCTCCAGAGAAGTAGATATGTACTCCATCCGACCTCAAGGATCCTGTACCAGGCCATCTTGTTTTGCTGATGCCTAAAATATCGATGTTCATTCGTTTCATTTCTTTGGTTACATTTGCTAATTTGCCTGCCTGTAAAAGACTAAGCATAATGTTGCTATTTGTAGCTGTTTGTCAAATACTCGCAAGTGTCTTTCCTTTGTATTGTTATTCGCACGCATGTTACCTCCTGTACAGTCACCGGACTCAATTCTACAGGTCCTATGAAATATTTTATATTCAGATATACACAAAAATCTAGATGAATTTATAGCGAATGGTAATTATAGAGCGGAATTCATTATCTTCGCTGATGACTTATACGTATTCTCCTTTTCAAATTTATAACCTCAAAAATATTTCTAAAAAAAAAAAATTCAAATCAATTTCGATCTGCTTTGTCTTGAATTTTCAGTAGAAAAATTAGCTATGATGGTAATTAGCAACAGAAATATGTCCCAATTTTGTAGCTATTCGTAATCACTCCATTCCTAATGTAAAATCGGTAAAATATCTGGGAATTATCCTAGATAATAAGTTAAAGTTTAATCAACACGTTAAATATCTTCCGAATAAAGTGAATGAGAAATTATTTATGCTTCTTAAAATTCAAATTAACATCGGCCGAATTAAATATAAAAGGAGCGTAATTATTTATAAACAATTGGATATTTTTTTGAATTTCTGTTCAAGTAATTACATTCAATAATGCTTAATAAAATTTTAGGTAAGCAAAGGAAGCTTCTGCTTAATGTTGACTCTTTATATAGAACTGTTTCGTCCTTGGCTGCATCTTTTATTACAATGATCTTGCCTACTGACTTAAGTATTTTCTAGTCGGCTTTGATCTCGAAGTTTAATATTTTTATTAATAAATTAATTTCAATTAAATCTAACGTAAAAGATTATTTTTACTCTCATTTTGGTTACGCGTTAAATCATAACTTATTTAATTGTAAGAATTCCTTTACTAAGAAAATTAATGGTATAATTTTAGAAATATAGCAGAATAGATGGATTAAAACAGTTTGCACGGTGGAACAATTTTTAAGTCTTTTCGCAGTATTGAAAATAGATTTAGGATTAAAGATAATTTGAATGGAAATTTATTTTCACAAGTTAGGTACTATCCAGGCATAGTAATTTCGCAGAATATTTTAAGCGTTACGTCATAAGACGTTTTTGTCTGTATTGAAGTTTTGACAGTGATAGGGTTGAACATTTTTTTTCGAATGTTGGTATATCGCTGATATACGCAAAATAAGTAAATTTTCGTCTTCGGTAGTAAATAATTTTATTTGTAATTTATAATTTTGTATAGGATTAAATTCGGTTTAAGCCGTTTAACCGTTATGGTAATATTAGATGAAATAATTTTAATTGTGTTGCTGCGACTAGACTTTTGCATAGCCGTTTATAAACAATAAATAAATGAATAAATAAATAAATAAATTGTTGGTCGGTTCTCACTGGAATATATCCTGCTGAGTCACTTTCTCCCGTACTTACGCGATAGGACGGAAATTTTTACATCTCTACCTCTCCTCATTTAGGTTTAAATTTGTCTACTATTTTTTTTTTCTATTCTTAGCTGCGAAGTCGAGAAATGAAAATTTGATATTTCAGAATTATTTCCTTTCGCGCCGGAAGTTATTTTTGGTCTGTTGAAATTAAAGATTAATTTTTCGTCGACGTGTTCTCTCCCCCGGTTGTTTGAAATTCTGGTCGATGGTTAATTTTTAAAAACTCTATTTGACGTAACGGGTTCTTGGCTTTTTCCGCCGGCTGAAATTGAAATTTTCCAGTACGAGCTGAAATTACGTCGGTAAGCGAACCGCGAAACGAAACTTTAATGCGACATTTTCAGCTGTAGGCCACCGAAAATGTTATAAACCGTCTTTTTCCTTTTTTTTTTCCTAGGTACTATCGCGATTATAGGACGATAATTACTATTACTATCATGGTCGGTTATACGTGGTTTTTGCTACTGCTGATAAGGTTTCCATTTTTCCGAAAAAGTAAAATTTTAACGAAAAAAAAACCTAGTATATTATTGACGCGCGTATAAAACACGAACACGCGATACAAAATAAGAATAAAAACGCATATTTGTATATATAAATCGAAGAATTATATATAATATATATATATATATATATATATATATATATATATAAGTGATTCATGTGTACCGAGTAAAACTGAAAAAACAGCATTTTACAATTCTTATAGGTCTAAATTGAGTTCTTTTCTAGCCAGCACATTTTTATGTTTTGCGATGGTTTTTCTTGCTTGCTCTATTCTCAATCGGTACTTCATTTTTTGATAGATTGAGGCCTTAAAACTTGATAAACATGCTCTAGCTCTGTATAACCGTATCGAGCATTTTCTCGGTTTCTTTGAAAACATTATCACGTTATCACTTTTTTTGAGTGCGAAAGCTTTGCAGCAAGTTTATTTACTCTATAACTCGTCCTGACGATTTAATATGATAAAACTGTCGTCTACATACCGTATGTTATTAATAGTACAGATCCGTTCACCTTGATTTTACGTCATTTCCATCAAAGGCTTCCTAAAGATTGACTCCGTCCATAAATTAAATAGCAAGGGTGAAATATATAATAAGATTATTAAAATTAATTAAATTGCAGTAACAAAAGTGTAGCAAAAGAAACAAAAGACTTTAACCGAGACGTACAATCCGTTATATATACTGTTATATTCGCGTGGATACGTATAGATACGTATAAATAAGTAGTAAAGAAATAAATTGCTACAAATAAAATTGTAGGATAGCATATATCAACCAGAAAGCCTGTAATGAAGTTAACGAAAAGTACCGGTAGATACCTCTATAAAGCGGATCGTGCTTCAGTCTTCTGTGTTTGTATTTTTTTATATATATCTTAACAATAACGATTCGCAGTTTTAGTTTACTATTGCTCTGACATAAGTGGATTGCATCTGCTGTAGAAATTGTTCGAATCTATAGTATCTTATATAGAAGATAAATGTAATATGAAATGACTTTGGTTTTGTTTATATTATGATTTTTTATTTTTAATTGCCTATAAGGCTATTACTCGAAATATGAATTAATTAGAGATGATTACACAGTTTAGAATTTATTACGAAGTTGGTGAGGTGGAGCTGATTTCACCGATATTGAGCAAATTTCTGGCAGATAACCACAATATGGTAGACTGTTAATGGAGAACACAGCACAATTCGCATATTGGTGGTGGTTGGCACTCAGTAGATAGGAGTGCGTACTCAGCGTGTGACCAATACTCTGTTAACAGCTGTTTCTAATCTCGGTGAACAAATTTTACAAATTTTTGACGGGCGGGGTTTTAAATCTTTCTTTATATTTCCACGTATACTCGGCCGAAAATGGAAGGACCTATATGAGTCTAGAATTTTCTGGCAATAATATTTTGCGTCGTCTTCTCCCAGTACTGTCGGCAGGTAAACTTGGGTAGATCCTTGTGCAGCACGGTATACCTCATTGTGGCCTATTATCACTCGATGACTTGGAATCCAGACGAAAGTGATGCCGGTATTACGTTCACTTAATTTGTGAGCACTGTACCATATTATATGAATTTTAAAATTCATTCTTTTGTCTAAGATTACACCTAAATATTTCACTTCGTTTATCCAATTTACAATAATATTCTTCTCCTTTTAAATTCTGTAAGCCGTTACCGCGCTTATCGATCGCATAAGGCAAAGGTCACATTTCTCGATTTCTGTCAGCACAAAATAATCCACTTATCGAAAATATTCCAGCCTATTTCCGAATATTTTGTGTCCACGAAAGTATTATACGATCGACGCTTTCCTTCAATTTTTACCTTGAAGAAGTATCATCTCGTATTTTTCTCCTCCGATAACCTACATATTTAATTTTCCTCTCCTTGATTGTTCGGCGGATCATTCTTTCTTCTTTACTCGTTTTTCAATTCGTTTTTCATATGCGTCGTAAAGGGAATCTCAAGCATACGGCGATATATTTCACACAATTCTAAATATACTTAAGTGCTCTGACAGAATATGTTGTTGTTTCGGGCATCGTATAGTATAACGGGCCAAATGCAGCATTTTAACAATCTTTTCCGAATTTCTAGGTTTAATAATTTGTCTGTTAAAAGCTACTTGTTATTTTTTCAAAAGTGGTGCGTACGTATTGGCATTTTCGTTTTACTTCTATTTCAGAAGTTAAGTTTTCTGTAATGTGTAACAGGCCAGATATTTAAATTCTCTTACTTGTTCTATCCTCTGATTGTTCGCACGTAGGTGTAATTTTGTGTTATGTGCTTACTACCATACAGTTTGTTTTAGAGACGTTTAGCCGGAGACCGTATTTTTCACTGATATTAATCACTCGGTTAAGTTTGCAGATCATTAGCATACTATCCGATTAAGGCAAAATTATAGATTTTTTGTTTTTTGTTTTATATACATTGTACCGGTAACAAGAACCATAAACCACGGTGATAACGATAAATAAATTATAGTTTCAGTTTTTTAAAAGTATTAACGGCAAGTTTTCGTTTGTCTAGAAAACTCTTAACGTTAGTAAAGCCTTTTTGAAGTTTATTTTCTACGGAACTGATTCTATAAGATTACATGTACAGAGCAATATCATCAGCATAGTCACACCTACGTTTGCAAGAATGTCATTGATATATATATATATATATATATATATATATAGATATATATATATATATATATATATATATATATATATATATAGCGTGAGTAGAAACAAATAATATTCGTACGAATTCAGACGTGTGTTCTCACACACGTATGCAGTTAGTGGTTGCGAGATAATGTGTGTTTTCCGTACATTTTTCTAAGTTGGTTTTAAAATATTTACCGTACGTAATGAATGTCTCATGTACTCCTTTCGAATTTACCCCAAATACTTTGCAGCGCGCACATATCCTTTATTTACACATTTTAGTCTTCTTTTTCATACTTTTCATCTAAATTTGTTCCACGCGTCCGTTTACCTATTATTATTATTATTATATTGTAATACAAATTTTAAGCTATAGATCATCATCATATTCGTATGCTCGGTCCGAGCATCGTGAAATTATGATTTCCAATTCCTTTCAAACTTGTTCGCCATATGATTTTCCGCGAGTCTTATAACTTGCTGGTGAGGCCGCAGTTAATTGTTTTATCCTATCTGTGCACCTGGTTTCTCTCCGTCCGCGTATCCTTTTGCCTTCTACCATCCCTTCAAGAATTAATTTTTAGATAGCGTTACATTATCTAGTCTGCAAAATAACATTCTTCCTTACAATGTGCTAAATACAGATTTCACCATTAATCCTTAACACAAAATAAAGTTACCTATTTATATATTATTGTTTTCTATATAAAGAACTTGTTTCGCTTATGAACGATATGATCACCTACTGTTCTCCTCCTAAATTGTTTTAGTAATTTCCTCGGTATTGGCTTCTATTCTGAAGAATGGATACGTTTCTTCGCGACTTCTTCAACATATTATTATACAATCGTTTCTCAATTCTCCCCTATTTAACTAACTTCTTGTATTCGTAAATTATATAAAAGAACCACGATGACATATTGCATAATTTTTTCTTTTTTCTTTTTTTGCAATTTTGTCCAGACGTTCAATAAATAGTTATGATGAAAGTAATTCCGTACGTGAAATGATCTTTCATTAATGACAATGTTAACCTATTGGAAGGTCGTCCACATTCTTGTGGCCAGGTGTGCTTTCGAATCAGGACAAAGCGCCTTTTATATTTATACCGCCGACTCTTTCCAAAGACACGGACAAATTTTCAGCCACTAAACTGGTGTCGTAATTAAATATTTGACGAGCTGTTAACTGTTCAAACTGACAACAGGTATGGTATCCGACCATTCAAAGTTAGCTAGCCACAATAATTCTTATTAAAAAAATCAAAAGTCCCGGTTATCACAGACAACTACAGACCTATGTCACTTTTAATCGCACATTTAATAAAATCGAAATTATGCTTTACAGAGCAGTTATTAAGCTGGTGTGGACATATGGCATATCATTCTGGGGGACAACATCAATATCGAATATCAAAATGATGCAGCGATCCAAATAAAAAATACTAAGAGATTAATAGCCGGTGCACCCTGGTATATACGAAATGAAAATTTACATAAAGACTTAAATAAAAATACCAAAAGTGCACGAAGTAGTTCGGGATTGCAGTAGAAATTATTTGCACAAGGGTCACTCTAACCAGCTGGCGGTAGATTTATTAAATCATGCCACGCGCAGATTGAACTATCGCACTAGATCTTCCCCACCGGTTTGAATGATTGGAGAGGTAGTTCGAAGTGTCGTTGTTGAATGACACATCTCCCATCCTGTCATAGCCTACATTCCATTTGATTATTGGCTACATCAGCCAGATTGCAATTTGCATTGATATTAAAAAAAAAATTAATATTAGAATCGGATTATCAATATATCAAATTTTTCCATCACAGAATGGAATCCTAAAAGGCTTACACCTTCTTTACACTGTTCTAAATAATTTGAAGTCATCAAAACCGCCAGTTTCAGTCCGGCTGTCGTCGACGACTTTAATATATCCTTATCATCTTAACCTAACGATTAACGTCGAAAAACGAAAATGAATTCGCTGTCTGACAATCTTCTTCTTTTCGAAGTTTGTGTGTCTAGATTTCTTTAGAAAACGTCAAATTATCCGGAACATATCTTTAAATATTTATAACTATTCACCCCGCTTTAACAGTACAATTTTATATAATGTTATTCCATGTTTGCAATTTAAACGGTTATTATTATTATTATACAATTTGTGAAAATTATAAAAAATTCATCGTTGAAAATAATATTATAAGAAGACCGTCAGGATAAAATAACCGAACAAATTAAAGACTCCGATTTTATCATTTTGCTAATGATATTAAAAAAATGAAAACCTTAAATTGCTATTAATCTCTCGTCCGATTATAAAATCACAAGCCGCCGATGCAGGTACATCGTGTGCACCGATAAGTTTGCACTGCTGTAATTAGCGTAATACAAATGATTAAAATGCAAATATTCAGATAATGAGATGTGCAGTTTTTTTTTGCTCAAAATGTTCTATTTATTATATCAATTACTCGGTGAATCTGTTCTACTGTGTCAATTGTAATTAATAATTAAGAACCAATTTAGTTAGTTAGTAGCTATTTTGTTTGATTAAATATACCGCTAATTATTTATTAAGCACTCGCATATACCGGGTCAGTATTGTATATTAATACGTCTAGTAAAATTTATATTTTCCTACTATTACGAAACACAGTTCTGATGGCTGAGAAGATCTATATTAACAAAAGCAGAGGAGAATGCAATAAATATGGATTATTAATTAATGGCGAAGAAAACTAAAGTAATGGTCATCTCAAATTATCCGTACCCTGTAGATGTAATGATAAACAATGGAAGACCAGAACAAGTCGATAAATTCAAATATCCTGGTGCCTGGATTAATACACGGATTGAAACTCGGACGGAGAAATTAGATGTCGTATTTTAGCAAGCGCGCTCTGCCTTCATGAAAATGAAGAAGATGCTAACAGCTCACGACATGGATCTTGATTTAAGATTCAGAACTCTGGAATGCTATGTTTGGTCAGTGTTACTATATGGTGCGGAAACGTGGACACTGACGTCTAGAATACTCAACAGAGTAGGAGCTTTCGAGTTTTGTTGATATCGACGTTTACTTAGGATCCCGTGGACCAAAAAGGTGACAAATGTTGAAGTGCTGCAGACAATGAAAAAAGAAGAACTACTCGATATTTTTAAAAGAAGGAAAATGGAATATTTTGGTCAAAATACGCACTAATTACAGAATATAATAATGGGGAAAGTAGAAGGAAAAAGGAGAGTTGGGCGAAGAAGATTATCTTAGTTCTAGAACTTACGAACATGGACGCGTTGTTGAAGAACTGTTTCACACAGCACCGGATAGGAATGCGCGTAAAGAATTAGTGTAACTTGTCAATAGACGAGCCTAAGATCGAGATTCGTCATGGCACTGAAGAAGAAGACTATTACAAAAAACTTCGAACCGATTAATAAATTATTTTCGAATATTTTATTCGAAAATAACAAAATAATCATCAATAATCCTGCGGACGTATAAAATTAGTTATCAAGTAGCGCTCGACACAGATTTAAACTGTAAATAAACGCAAACGAAAAGACAATTTTTTCAAGATCAAAAAGAAACATTTTTTTTAGACACCAGAAACTGTAAAAAACGAACAACGCGAAAATGAAATTAAAAATAAACAACAAAAAACAAGTTAATATCACTGCTAAAAATTTTTTTCCTTATTGAAAAAAATCACAAAAAACTTTTAGTCCATTATCAAATGAATATTTAAAACGATAAAAAATATAAAATAAAAAATATTAATTTAAGAGCGCAATTCAGAAAAATCAGCAAAATGAATAACGGTATTAATAAAAAGGTATTTTTCCTTTTTTTAATTAAATATTCACTCGATAATGGCCTAACAACCGAAAAGTTTTGTGATTTTTCAATAAAGAATTTTTTTTTTAACGATTTTAACTTATTTTTTGTCGTTTAATAAAAATCACCACATTTTTCAAAATAAAGAAATAAAACACTAAGCAATTTTTTGTTCATATTTCGT
The DNA here is from genome assembly GCA_032883995.1 of Coronaproctus castanopsis. Lineage (NCBI taxonomy): Eukaryota > Metazoa > Arthropoda > Insecta > Hemiptera > Monophlebidae > Coronaproctus > Coronaproctus castanopsis. Next base: position 81,536,385 of record CM065053.1, on the reverse strand, counting down.
GTAGATTGTCCAATATGTATTCGTCATCATTAAGTTCCCCGTCTCTGTATCGGAAGTAGGTTACTTATTTATACATATTTTTTGTTGTACAAAGTGAGTAGCGTACAATGCAACCATAATATGGCGTTTAGCGTAACACTCGGGAGAACTGATTGTAATCGCTCCGTTGTCACGACACAATACAGCGTTTTAGTAGTCTACTTTATTATTACTAGCGCGCATATGGAGTCGCGTGTGGTGGTTTGCCATTCCACCTGATAATAATATTAGAATTATTTACATTTTTATTTTCCCATGATAATTTTTGCGTTGCGTATAGAAGTCTGTAGGCCACTGATTTCGACGACGTGCAATATATACTATCCGAGTAAATAAAAATTTATTTAAAAACGTAAATTTATATTTGTTCTGATAACGTGCAATCTACGCGAAATATAAACAAAAAGTCGTTTATTTTCGCGAATTGGTTTAATTTTTGTCGTGCGTGTTTTTAGTTTTCATATTTTCTAATGTATTCCAAAATTTTTCATTTCGACTCGAAAAATTTCTAGTTCAATATTAATTTAGTTTAAATTTGCCATATTTTAATTAGAAAATAAACTTCAATTTCTTCGGAATGATGCTATATATGCGCAGAACTTTCCAGTTTAATTCGATTTGTTCCGCCGTAAACATTTGCTTACATGATGGCGATGTTCGCCAACTTACCGAGGCATCTATCGGTTTAAAAAATTTTATCCTTATTTTCAGGGAGAAATATAACCTGGGCAAAATCTTTAAGTTTTTTTTCTACCTATACTCCGCTTTTATTATTATCATTATTATTATTATTATTATTATTATTTTAAAATATTTATATCCGTTGAAACTGTGCCAATTGCACGGTATCAGTTTCTTCGAAATGATCTTAAAATTACACAACTTGGCATAGACGTTATACGATCAATCCGTCGCTGGAAGATATTACCTCTCAACTTGTTATTACGTTATTTTTAATATATATATTTTTTTAAGATAAAATTTATTGCCTTCTTTAGTCTATTTCCTTAAGGCTATGAAATGGTCTCGTGTAAGTTCACTTTTTTAGCTCATTGTTTTTTTCTTATACGTATTTTTATTTATATTCCCGGTAGTGTGCGTTTGGATATGAATTATTTAGAAATTCGCGATAAGGCCTACAAAAAATCGAATATCATCCATATTGGTAGGCGGTTTACTTAGCCTAGACGTACATTAGAAAACAGAACAAACTGGATAATGTTTCTTTCACTTCTCTGCCCTCCGAGGCATAGTTTCTTTTTCCCCGACGGTGCAGAAATAAAATTGGGGAATTTCTCTTATTATTGCTATTTTACTCGGATATTGCAGAATCGAAGCTAAAGCGTGACATATTAATCTGCACAGATTCTCTCAGTTCAGTTGGAGGCACACAGAATATACGGGAAAATCAGCATCCGTTTGCGAAAACTATATTAGAATAATCGTTTACTTATAAGGGTGTACTCGCGTGGAAAACATCGCAAAATTGGTGCTAACAACGAAGCCGATACAGATTCATGTAATATAACACCGACCATACCGACGACAAATAAAGATATAACGATCCATATTTGGAGTAAGGTGGAGTCGAAAGTAATTGAACGTTTCACCATCCTTCCTCATTACAATCGTAACGTCACATACCCGGTAGTGTGAACGTCCAAGACGGAATGATGTAGTCCTTTGTCGCATCCGGACACACACACGTCTTACGCACCAGTTCCTGTTCACCATCGAAGATCGACCAACCCGTCCTGCATGCAATACTTCCCTTACCATCGTTCACATCGTAACTTCCTGTCCAACATAAACCCTTCAGCGCCAGCCCGTTGGCGTTCCTCACAATCTTCCCAACATATTACAATACATCTCTTCAGCCGAGACTAAACTCCTCCTCTTCCTTCAAAATACAAACATCCTTCCTCTAATCTATTTTTTAACACCTTTCCTTCCGTACCTCTGGCCTAAGTAGCAGGATACGGTACGGTAACAAACTGAAGAAGAAAAATAAGAAGAGTTGCGTTTTTAACGTTACAGACTTAACAGCATTCATCCGTCGATATTAATGTTTAGCATGTACAATATGTGCTGTTGCCAGTAAATCTCGAAATATTTAATCCTTTATACTAAAAAACTGTGCTACAGTAACAAATATTACTGCTCCGTTAATTATCGATACCTTTATTATGATAATGGCTGCATTACAGGAGATTTTGTTTTGTTAACTTTGTCAACGATTATCAAAAATTTACTTTTTAATTAGAAAATATTTTCATAAATTATTCTACGTTCTACGTACCGGATGGACATCGAAAAGAAGTATTGTATATAAATGATTTATCAAAATAATTTTGTAGTTCTAATTTCAAGCTTATCTCTATAATGTTTAATTGCCATTAATGGGTTTGTCATTACGACCGACTTTAATGTTTATTACTTTTCAGCTCGAATCATGATGTAAATTTGTATATAAACTTAATCCCGTTGCTTAGCGGTTAGTAATCCATTGGGCGAGGATGAAAAATCCGTCGAAAGCGAAATAAAAACTGTATTTTTATCCAGCTAATCGTTGCAGAAATTCCAGCTTTGAATCCAGCACAGCTCTTCAGTGGCACAGGATATGAAAAATTATAATAATACAAATTCCAAGTATATGACACATGTTAGAACCATTTTTTAAGAGCTGAAAAATTATCAATGTAATATTAAAAATGGATGCAATAAAAAAAGGTATACTTGAACACAGACGGGAAAGAAATGGTGAAATAAACTGCATTGACCGGGAAGAGTTTTGTTACCCGGGAAACCAAAATACAACAAAATATAAAAATGCGGTAGGAATAATATGTGAAAAATATGTTACACATTTGTCTCTTTTTTCGAAAGAAGAGCATTACTAAAGTTCAAGTCGAAGAATATACATAGAACGATATGATCCAAAAGGAGACGAATAATATGATGAAGTTGAACCACTTTATAAAGATTAAAAACAGTAATTAATAACAGCATCACTAAGACTAAAGTTGGAAAAGGAAGAATAGAAGATATATTAGGTATGATAATTGGGTAAAATGAACAGAAGAAGAGATTTAGTTCTGTAAAGAAAATAATTTAATTTTAATCGACACACGGTTCGAATTACTTGCAAGAAGTTGATAAACGTGGACATATCCTTAAAGTAAACGAACGATTATTTGAAATCGAATGTATTTTATTACGATAAACAAACGGTACGGGAATGCGATCAAAAGGGTTATTAACCGAGAGCAGATTTAGGGCGATCTATAATAATCCAGTTGGTTTCTAGAGTCAGAATTATGTGAAAACATATAAACAATCCGAACAAAACGAAATCAAGAATTTAAGAAACTACAAGCTAATATTGAAAGTAAAATTAAATAAAACATTCAAAATGGAAAATTAAAACAATATGGAGCGACAAGAATAGGAATAAAACTGGAAGAAATGAATTTATGGAAAATGAAATAAGGAAATAAAAAAAAAATAAAGTCGATAATAATATATTACACATGATATATACAAATGTCTAGGGAAAAAAACAAATATCCAGTTATTAATAAAGAAATTAAAAGGAAAGTTAGACCGAAGTTAAATAGGTTAAGGGAATACGCGGAAGAAGTAGACCACATTTCTAATAAAAGAGGGAATACCGATTTTAGGAGAAAAGTTGGAGATATGGAGAACATTTTTATAAAGAAATATGTAAAAACGAAAAAAAAAAAAACACAAAAAAAACGCAGAGGAAATAGAAATAAATGATTTTGTAAAAGATGGGAAACATGAAATATTGAAATTGGACCGGAATATATTATAAAAACATAGGACAAAAAAGGCAGTTGGACCAGACGAAATATCAAACGAAATATTTAAAGTTCTGGATGAAGAAAACATCGAATAGCTAACTATTCTGTTCATCGTAGTGCATAACATAGGGGAAATACCAGACGAATGTTTAAAATTACTGCATGTAATACTATATAAAAAACATATACTGACAGAGTGTCCTCAATATAGCCTACAGAGATCATGGTCTTTCATCTTCACTACAGCTACTACTCGATGACAACGTTTCTGCGCTAGACTCATCCTCTTTCTACATTGGATTGTATCGTTTAATTTAATACTTATTTTTCTCTACGCCTCCAGCTATTAGTTGCTGTATGTGGCGCATTAATTTAAATAATGATAATAATAATTATTAAAAAAAAGGAAATCCATTTATTCGAAGCATAATTCAACTAAGCCGTTGCGCTATCATGAAACTGACTAAAATATGGAAAGATGGTTTCATTATTAAACAGAAGAAAATAAAACTTATAACGACATTGGTAGTTTCACTAGTATGAAGCTGAATCGTGGACTTTAGATAAGATCGGCATAAACCGACTCAATAGTTTTGAAATGCGGTACTGGAGAAAATTGGTCCGTATACCGTGGATAGCGAAACGAACTAATGAATTCGTATAGTGCGTGGGTTGTATCTCGCACAACTTGCAGTTTTCCACGTGATGACATATTTCGGGCACGTCATTCGCAGCGGACGGAATTTAGAAGATTCAAGAAAGTCGTTGTCCATAGCGTTGGATAGATACGATAATAAAATAATCTGGATTACATTCGTATCAATGAGCTAAAGAATTCATATCGATACATGATCTCTGGGGTGAACGACCTCATGATGATGATGTTGATTCGAAGGGTATATATTTCCTATCACGAAGATAGCTTCGAAACAATTGATAACACATTTCTTCTAAATCGATATTTACAGAACAAAATTTTACCGTTTATTATCGGTTCGCACACACACGTTGATTACAGCCCTGTATATTCTTTAGTATAAGCAATTACATAAGATAGTTGTCCAATTAATGAGTCGTCAATAGTATTGATATACGTTGAAGAAATAATTTAAAAATGAAAAAAAAAAATTTCAGGTAAAGCTTTTGGTGTATTTTTCGAAAATTTCACTGAAAGAACATACATAAGGGTCTACAATTTGTTATAATAATAAAATAATGGAGCAATAATAATAATAATAATAATAGTAATAATAATAGTAATAAAAAGAATAAAACATTATTAATAATAATAATAATCGTAAATTCGAGGGTTGTCGAATAAAATATGTAATAGTGACGAGGGTATCTAGTAAATTTTAAAAAGATATAGGCAGCTACGGTAATTGAAATTTCTGCCGCAGGTAGTGACGCAGATGGGAGCTTTTGTATAAGCCCGAGTTTTTTTTATTTTTTTTTATTTTTATTTTGACTCGCATCGTGTATTAAACTTTTCCTTCGAATACACGTCCATCGTCGAAGTCCTAATTTATCTCGCTTCTACCATTTTCTCGGGTTGTGGCTTTGCATTTGTAGGTCTTCTGTTACCACCTATCCATCCGCATCGAGTTCGCTCTTTATATACACGGCTATAGGTCTCTCGCACGTTCATCCGTAATATGCTTTTCTACGGCTTCCAGTTACTGCCGCTCATTGTCGAAATGATTATACGAAGAAAGGTGGATTCAAAATTTATAAGCCGTAGGATGTCGGTCTATCAATTGCATCGTTTAAGTGGGGTGTGTAAGGTAGAAAATGCTATTAAGGGCTAACTAACGAGAGATGCTTTTAATCCTAAATTCTTCCGTATTGTCAGGAGGTTGTAAGCCGGTTGCATTTTGATATTGCATTCCAGGTGGATTAATTTTTGACGCCGTTATTACAGGGTTTCGAACGCTCACTAAATATCACTCCATATACATCGTAGTATATGTATCTATTTATGTAGTGTAAGGTATTTTGTCGTGTCGTAGATAACAGGGTTCCCTCGAGATAGATTCGTTAATTAAGAAAGGTCGCGTTTAAATCCGTGTATTTAAAACGTTCGTTTATTCATCGTTGACAGTTTGGCGACCAAATAACTTTTAAGGTCTCTTCTTTCCCTGTTTCGTTTTTATTATAATTTACTAATCTCGTCGGTTCATTTCCGCGGCAGTAATAGGCCTATATTCTTCTTATATTATTTCCCCCCCCCCAATATTTCATTATCTAGACTGCCTCGTTCGAGATTCCGTCGCATCGCACTGGCAGCAATGAGCAAGTTAACAAGTGCTCCGAATCTTGTACCATGCCACAATCACATCCGTCATTATCTGTAATTTTCCATCGTTTCATGTTCTTTGCTGTTCTACCTGTCAGAGTTCTTATTCTATTTAGAGTTTTCCATGTTGACCACTGTAATTTATTACCGGGAGGTAGATGCTCGTTCGGTTGTTCCCATAATTTTAATCGGTTTTCTTTCAGCCTTCCTTTCCATAACTCCATCCTAGTGATTTCCGGCGTTTGTGTCAGAGCGTTTGCTGTTTTAAGAAAACTTTTTCTTGACATGGATCGACTTATTGCCGCATCTTTCGGGTACTTCAAAATAGCAATAATAATAAGCGAATAAAATCACTCTCCACTTCATTGTGAAATTCGATTAATCAATCAAACCCTTAATCAACATATTTCTAGAAAATAAACCTACAAAAATAAACATTTAGATATATAATATTCGCAGATGCGCGCGACATATCAGCAAGTAGTTAAATAAAATGAAAACTCAAATTAGTCACAGAGTTCTATAATAAAAGATTAAACGAGGATATTCGTAATATAGATTATAAATATAACATTTTCTTACAGGGTAGAATTTAAAAGGCAAATACATTTTAAAACTCGCCATAAGAATATAAACATTAATAATATACGTTTATATATAATATAGATGTACAAATTAATGCATAAAAGGCAATGTGCCAATTTTCAAGCGTGAATGTACTAATTTTTATATGAAATATACCAAATGGAATTTTTAAAAAAAAGTGAAGTGATTGAAAGTTACAATGAAAATCGAAATATTTCCCACTATTACAATCGAAAGCGAGTTAAAACGGTTGAAACTTATCCGAAAATAAACATTAAATTAGATTATTTATGATAATAAGCAGACTAAATATTAATAATTAAAATAATCAAAATTGATAATAAAATGTAATAGCGATATTAATAATTAGTAATCTAAATAGTGATTATCATAATAATAATAATGTACATAAATCTTAAAAATTTACCCAACTTTCATCGATTCTCTTTCTACGTGATATATATATATATATATATATATATATATATATATATATATATATATATATATATATATATATATATATATAATATATTTTTTATATATATATATAAATTGCAATCTGGCTGATGTAGCCAATAAGCAAATGGAATGTAAGCTATGACAGGATAGGAGATTTCATTCAACAACGACACTCCGAACTACCTCTCTAATTGTTTAAACCGGTGGGGAAGATCTAGAGATGTGCGATAGTTCAATCTGCGAAGCCCATCAGCATGATTTACTAAATCTACCGCCAGCTGGTTAAAGTGACCCCCTAACGTGTGCAAGTAATCTCTACTGCAATCCCGAACTACTTCGTGCACTTTTGATATTTTTAGGTCTTTATGTAAATTTTCATTTCCTATATACCAAGCAATAATTTCGATTTTAGGGGTAATTCGGAAGTTTTGCCCAGGAGCCAGTATGTGTTCCGCAGTTTAAGTTTTATCTCTTTAACTTTGATCCTGATGTGTTCCTTCCAGGTCAAGCGGCGATCAAGCCACATGCCCAGGTATCGAACTTTATTTTCCGGTTGGATCGTACCATTAAAATCAATAGGTGGGCATGTGTTCCTCCTAGTTGTAAATGTAACATGTACTGACTTGGATGGGTTTATTTTAACCCTCCATTGTCGTGCCCAGATATTCAAGTCGTTTAAACCACGCTGCAATTTTTCTGACGCCGCTTCCGGATCATTATCTCCTGCGAATAATACTGTATCATCGACAAATGCCGTCATCTCCACATTTGTATTTACGGGAAGGTCGAACATATATATATATGAGAAAAAGGATTGGCTCTAAAACAGAGCCCTGCGGAACTTCAGACTAGTTTGGAATCGTACCCTGTAGCTGTTTTGTTAGTTCAGGCAGCAATGATTTTTCGAATACTTTTGACACCATAGGTAGAAGACTAATAGGTCGATATGACGAAGGATCACTAGTAGGTTTACCTGGTTTTGGTATCATGGTTACTCGAGCGATTTTCCATTGTGATTATGATAGCGTTAAATATTGTGGTTATATGCCCTTTCTCGGTAGGAATTTAAGCATCTTTCCAGTGATTAGATCATACACTGAAGCTTTGTGCATTGATAAATTACCCACAATCACTATTTTAATCTAGGACGGAAAAAAGGGTTTTATTGGAAGAGACATTTGGAAGGGGGCAGCTAAAATTTTTGACTAAGAGTAAACATTTTAAACTGGGATTGAGGTTTTTCAACCCGTTTACATTCCATCTAGCTATTCATATTGAGCTCATTTTGAAATTAATTTCGGCATGGGAGCTGTGAGTACATCCATCAATCGGTTGAACAATATGTAATAAGTACAGTCCGATATTTTTAAACTTTCTTTAAACGTGTTAATATATATTTTTTTCCAATAATTTTATTTTATATATATATATAACATGTTTCTGATACTTGACGATTTTTTTTTGTGTTCTTCGTTCTTCCATAATTAACTAGTTGTCCAATCTATCCTCTATTCCAGCATGCATGAAGCTCTTTGTAGTGACGTCTTACAAATTTGGGAAATTACCAGCGATCGAACGTTGTCATTTCCTCATGTATATATATATATATATATATATATATATATATATATATATATATATATATATATTAGTGATAGGCATAACCGACTACTTTGCATAACCAACTTATTAACACCGTTTGCAAAAATCCACTAATTATTCTGGTTTTTTATTTAGTCAGATTTAATTTAGTTCTTTAGTAGTACAATGTAAGTTTGACAAAAATCTACCGATCACGTAATCGTATACAATTTTAGAACCTCCTGAACAGATTAAATACATTTTAATACAACGTGAATATATATAATTATATATATAATCGGTTGTTTCCGGAAATCAATAATTTATTCTAGTGAAAATATAACTAAGAATCACTGTTTTCAAAATCCGACTACTTTTCAATCGGTTCTAACAAAGCATACTAATATCGATATTTTCTGCGTCCCATATCATTAAATTACTTAAATCAAATTATAATTACTTACCGTAAAACTGTTATTATTAAATTCTAAGCAAATAAATACGATAAAAAAAACTACGTGCAATAGAATATTTGTTTGTCGAAATTTGATTATTTCATTTAGATCGAGCCAAAATAACCGAACCTATTAACAGACATTAGTGAGAATTGCGACTAAATTCAATCGGATTTACATCGTCCGATTTAGAAGTAGTAGGTTTTTTAATCTAAAGCGCATCACACACTTCTTAGGCATACGATGTTCGTATTTTGTATATAAAGAATATTTAATCGATTGCTTCAATTAATGAACAGATTTAAAAAAATATATTTTCAGAAACCGACTGATTTATTCGGTTATTAGGAAAACAAAAAAAAAAAAAACGAATTGTTAGTCATAACTATGCCTATCATTAGTTCATCAGAGTCGTGTGCTCGTTCCGAGCGTCGTGAAATTATGAATCATAATTTTTTCGTATAATTGACCGTCATGTATCCCGATCGTCGGTAGCGAAGTGATACCAGTGATAGTTTTGATTTTGGTCGTGTATCGCGTTGGTGATCTTCCTCTTTATCTGCAGCCTTCCGTCATTCCTGCTGTGATTAGTTTCTCTAGGCTGTCTCGTCGCATAATATGACCAAAAAAAAAAAAAAAGGTGGCTATACGTTTCTCCACTATGTGCCGTAATCGGCTATCCACATTAGCTTCTTTTAAAATCGCCAGATTGGTTCGTTTTACAGTCCATGGTACCCTCAACATTCGCCTCCGACAGTACATTTCGAAAGCGTCGATACTTCCAGTATTCGAATGCGTAGAGAAATACCGAGAAAACACGAGCCGTACTTTCGTACTCATGTTTATGTCGTGACTACTCCATGTGTTCGTAAATCGTGCTAATGCAGTTTTTGCTATTCGCCGTTTAATCTCCGCCGTCATGCTTCCGTCTTTTGTAATGAGTGACCCTAAGTATACAAATTTATCGACAATTTGCAGGTCGTTCAGATATTGCCGGTTTTGTGTTTCACCCATCATTAGTATATATTATATATATATATATATTTTCGACAAAGTTTGTTCGGCTTCAATTTGAAACGTTTTACAAATAACTTAATACTCGTACAAGAAAACGCAGAGTTATCGAACCCTAATACATCGCGATATTGTTTACGCGATACGCGATAATAAACGGTAAATCTGAGCCAGGTGTCTAGGTTAAATTTTCAACCGTAGTTTTTGCTCGTTCCGTATTTTACAACCTTCGCGTTCGGTTATCTCTTTCCTTTTTTTTGTTTTTTTCGCAATTGATTAAATAAGACGGCAATTCGATTTTTGCGAAATCAATTCTACTAAGTCCCTACCCATCACACGGTATTTAAATTTACGGATCGAAAAATATAGTAAAAATCTATTTAGAGACTTATTTATTATTACCGTTATATTTTATCCTTCACTTAGAACATATTTACACGCAGTATTCATAGGTTGTAGAATATATATATAAAACAAAATAAAATAAAAACGAAGTTAATCACTAAATAATTTTTATTAATTAAACGCGAAGCTTTTCGACTGTAGTCATTTTCAAGCATTATGACTTTACAGTTGAAAAGCTTCGTGTTTAATTAATAAAAATTTTTTAGTAATTATCTTCGTTTTTATTTTGATTTGTTAATTCATAAAAATCACTACTTTCCAATACATCAGCATTATATATATATATATATATATATATATATATATATATATATATATATATATATATATATGTATACGCACACACGCAAGCGTATGTATAAATTGCGTTCTGACATCTCGAAGCTTTATATCGAACGTTATAATAGAATCGACCGTTTTCGAAAAGGTTATCATGTGGAAATAATCGCATATTTACTATTCATTTTTCGAGGCGAACGCTAAAGGGGAGAATAATTTGAAAACGTAACATAATGGCGTCTTTGATATTTGGAAATGGATATGATTTTCTAATTAAACGGTAAATACGCGTAAAAGGACGAAGCCGGTGTAAGAGGATGTTTTGCGGTAATAATTAATATTTAGACGAATCGATTAATGCAATTCATCGGCGTCCTAGAGGGTTCTGATTCACTACCAGAATATTTGTTACCGAAAATCCGTAATTATTAGAATACCTATACGCGCCTAACATACATGTAGATAGAGATTACTTTTCCAAGAACCGTGGCCCGTTATCAATTCCGTTACATATTAACGAAAAATATTGCTTGCGGTGAATTAACATATTACGGGATGTACGCCATGTATGCGACTTCTATAGCTATATTAACAAGATTATGCGTATTAAATACATGCATATGTGTGTATATATATATATATATATATATATATATGTAGATGTTAATTTCAAAGAGCGTAAACGTGCGAAATTATATAAATTAAAATATTTATTGTAATAAACGACCGGAGTATATTTTGGATGAATGAGATTTACTAAATTTCTATGTTCAATAAGAGCTTGCACGACAACGATATTATCGGTTTAAAGGTTTTTTTTTTTTTTGTTTTTATTATCTTTAACACAAAATATTTTCTCAGAAAAACCTCGACACGTTTTATTTATGACGAATAAATTAAATAATTTTTTGACGTTACGCCGATATATAGTTATACGAAATATTGATTCGCGGTAAATTATACGATCCAGCACTTATTTCAGTATAACACGGGGATTTCATAATAACCCAGATGAACGCGATCAATTTACATTTCGGGTTATAGGGTGCTTACGTGATAATGAATTTATTATTAGCCAAAAGACTTGGCGTTGTTATAAATATAAATATTTCCTCAATGACGCAGATACCTTTTACCTGTTTCGAAGAAATATCTCAAAATTATTTTGCACTATAAAAGATTTTTTTTTAAACGCATAATAAATTATACGAACCGACACTTAGCGTATAGGTGAACTAAAAATAGCGGTTTTGTGTTATTTCAGATAAATAAAACGGGAATTTCGTATATTCAGTCAGAAGTATGTTGTTCATTTGACAACAGTCAACATTAATTTTTTTTTTTTTATAAACACTGCCAGTTTTTATTTATCACGAATAAAGAAATTTAATATATGTGTATATATTTTTTAACTATATAAGATATTTATACGGATATATATATATAAATATAGAAGTTAGCTTGCACTGTTTCTCCGTCATTTATATTTTCTGCAAGTTAAACGACGTAATTTTTATATTTAGTTTTCTTGCAGTATTATCGGTGTATTTCACAATGCTATATCTTACTCCATTGATTTTGATACCTGCGTTTTTTTCTTTGTTTTTAATGACTTTTATCACCTTTTATGCATATATATATATATATATATATATATATATATATATATATATATATATATACTGTATGTATGGTAGTAATCATCTAGAATATAAGAAAGCTCGCGCAAAGGCTGATTGGCCAATTAAACAAGCCAAGCGGAAATTATGGCAAGAATTCATCTCTAAGATCAGTCCATCGACATCTTCAAACAAGATATGGTCAAAAATTCGGGCTCTCGAACAAACACGCTCTTTTCTGGGGTTCCTTCAGTGCTAAGTACACAACAAGGCAAAATATTTAGACTGGAGGAAATAGTTTCAGCTTTTGCGGATCATTATCAGCATACTTCAAGTTGCTCCACCGGATCAACCTATACCCAGTATCAACATTTCCTTACAGGAAACTCGAGTACACAGCCATATAATAAGCCGATCAGCCTTAGAGAATTGATCGCTGCTATTAAATACTCGAAAGAAACAGCTCCGGGACACGGCAACTTTCACATCACTATGTTAAAACACGCTCCTTCATCGATATTAGATATTTTACTTCAGATTTTTAATCGAATCTGGATGGGAAAAGAATATCCCGAGTCTTGGAAAATAGCTCTTATAATTCCAGTATTGAAGTCATGTAAAGACCCTTCAAATGCAGAGAGTTACCGCCCTATCTCACTTACGCCAGTTCTATGTAAAGTGCTCGAACGTATCGTATACTATCGATTAAATTGGATACTCGAAACCAGGAATCTAATTCACCCATCCCTGTGGCTTTCGTCGTAACCGCTCAACACTGCATCAGCTTTTTTCAATTAAAAACGCCACAACAAACGCATTAACAAATAATTTTCATCACCTAGCTGTATTTTTTGACTTATCAAAAGTTTTTGACAAGATCCCGATTAATAAAATTATGGAACAATTATACCGCTGGGGATTCACTGGAAACCTCATTAAATTTATACAAAACTTTCTCATCAAACGTAGTTTTCTCGTTCGGATTAGTCCTCATCCTTACGATCTTTAATGAACGGCACACCTCAGGGCTCGGTGTTGGGCCCATTATTCTTTAATATCACGATTAATGATATGGTTGAAGCGGTCAACTCCTCAGTACGAAGCTTATTATACGCTAACGATCTCACGATCTTTGTAAGCTGTAGAACCAGATCCGCTGGCAATGCGTCCTTCACGAATGCACAAATCGATTAACCACCTGGTGTTCAAACAACAGCTTATCCTTTTCAAGTAGCAAAACCGTCGTAATGCACTTTTTTTGTGTTCGTAAATGCAAGCGTGAAATGTGTATCTCTCTTCAGGATAAGACGCTTCCCAATAAATCGACAGTCCGCTTTCTTGAATTGATTATAGACTCTAAATTAACGTGGAAACCCCATGTAAACTACGTCAAAAAAACCTGCTACAAAAAAAATGAATATTCTGAAGAAATTATCACATACTGTCTATGGTGTCGACCGAATCTCCTTACTACGAATTTATCGTTGTTTGATCCGATCAAGAACAGATTATGGAGCCGCAATATATTCCTCAGCTTGCTCATCTACCCTCAAAACCGTCAATGTTATTCATAATTCTGCATTACGTTTGGCGACTGGAGCATTCCGCACCACACCGATCAACAGCCTACAATCCGAGTAATCACAATGGCCACCTGATTATCGTCGTTGGTTTCTCCTAGCCAATTTTGTAGTGTAGTCTAAAGCTTCCGGCTTCTCGATTCCTGCACTGTCCTTATCTTCTAATCGAGCTTCTTTAAAATTAAAACAATCAGACCGACTCTCTTGGACAACATCTTAACGGCAATAACTTACCAAAACCCGAAATTAATCGTTCATAACACCTTCATGTTACCTCCTTGGAAAGAAAACCTGGTTCGGCTGGATCTCGAAATCGGCAAACTTTGGAGAGAAAACCTGCCCATCTATGAAATCAAGAAAGAAATTACGTCACGTTCATGCAAATCTACTATGTTTTACAGTGACGCATCTCTATTTAATGGGTTTACCGGCTGCTCAGTTGTCAGAGATGGAGCAATCATCATTTAATATTCGCTGCCACAGATATTCTCCATCATTTCAGCTGAATTATACGCGATGTATCTTGCCATGGAATCTTTAACGCGCTCCGATGTTGGTAAACCATAGACTATATGTTCTGATTCTCTTCCAGCACTACGCGCTCTCTGCGTCGTTTTCAAATATGATCAGCACCCAATAGCCAAGAAAGTGACGAACATGGTACTGGCAGGGCTGAGTCAGAAGGTGACGTTCCTGTGGATCCCAGCTCATGCCGGTATTCATGGGAACGAACTGGCTGATAAAGAGGGAAGCTGCTGTGTTCTTGCCGTTTCCGAATGTTCCAGTTCCAGCGCGTGATCTTAAGAATTTCGAAGGAGTGGCAGCTAACCAACAAGTTGCGGCAAATCAAATATTCGGCTGATCCTTAGATAACTTCGCTTTCAAACCATAGAGATGATGTGGTTATCACCAGATTACGTTTGGGACATACGCGTCTTACTCATTCATATCTCATTAACAGAACTTTGGCTCCTGTGTGTCCCGGTTGTAATGTTGTCCTCTCCGTTTCCCATATTCTAGTCGACTGTCCCTCATACTCCTCGCTTCGAGCGTCTCTTAATCTTCCTCCTTCGCTCCATCTCCTCTTCAAAGATGATCATGTTTCATTGTCGAACCTAATTATCTTCCTCCATCTATTCCGTCTCTATTCCTCAATCTAATCCTCTTTTCCTATCGTGCCTCTAGCCTTGGCTGCTGTACATGGCACGTTAATTTAGTTTAATAATAATAATACATTGAAAAATATTGGTGATTTTCGCTTTATTATTTTTTACACCTTACCTAGGTAAGGTTGATTATTTAGGGTTCCCGATTTTTACATAATTAAAAAAACCAGCTTACCACATTTTTGATAAATGGGCTGTAAACAAAAAATATTCATATATTAAAATTTTCATTTATTTAATTTCCATGGTCATATACAATGAAAGTATGGCTTTTTGTTTTGTACTAAATCGAGGATGATCCTTCGGATTTGTTTTTTTACAATTTATTTTTATAGGAGACGTTATTGTTCAAATTTTTAATTTATATATATCTTCCTTTCTATTTTTTTCTAACTCGTTGTTAAATGAAGTTTGTGTCTTTCGCGTTTAATTTAACACCGATTAATATATTGTGTTCGCGTGTGTTTGTGGGAGGCGGTGTGGTAGGTTTCGCGCGACTATGAACCACACTCTCCCTACCAATTCAAAAGCTGCTTGCTCGTCTCATAGCGAGACAGAACAGCAGCAGGCTCATGCTAGCTGGGTTGATCAAATGGCTATTGAAGATTATGATAATTACGACGACGACGATAATAACGTGGATATGAATGACAGAGAAATGATCTTGGCGGCAACAAGGGGCTAGAAAAGGAAAGAGTAATACAGCTCGTAAAGCGCCGGTTACGTCGTTCGTAACAGGAACAAAGAAACTTAAAATAGAAGAAAGCAGTTCTACGATAAACTATGATAACGATAACAGGTACGCTGCACTCGTTGTACATCATGCTGTGCATCAACAACAGCAATCGATAAAATTTCCACCGATTACAATACTTCGTTGGTCGATTATCGTACGATTGTAGAACAATTCAATTCGAACAAGGAATTCAGCATTAAAATTCGAGGTAATCGTACTTTAATTTTTACGAATGAAGATGGTGATTACGACAAATTGTTAAAATATTTGAGAGAAAAAAGTATACAATATTACACGCACCTGCCCAAACATAGGAATTGACGAAGCTGTTGTACATCATGCTGTGCATCAACAACAGCAATCGATAAAATTTCCACCGATTACAATACTTCGTTGGTCGATTATCGTACGATTGTAGAACAATTCAATTCGAACAAGGAATTCAGCATTAAAATTCGAGGTAATCGTACTTTAATTTTTACGAATGAAGATGGTGATTACGACAAATTGTTAAAATATTTGAGAGAAAAAAGTATACAATATTACACGCACCTGCCCAAACATAGGAAGCCTGTTAAGTTGATATTAAAAGGTCTCCCGTTCGGTATAAACGAAAACGATGTCAAACGAGAACTCGTAAATTTTCCCGACGTAAAGGTTGATAATATTGTGCAATTTAAAAAAAATAATCATAACATATCAAATGTTGAACAAATTTCATTACCAATATTTCTTGTTTATTTCCCTAATAATATAAACATTCGAAAAATCTTTGAAATAAAAAAAATTCTTCACTGTATGATTACATGGGAAAAATATAGACCTAAACGAAATATTCTGCAATGTTTTAACTGTCAAAGGTTTAATCACGTGTCATTAAACTGCACCTTAACTCCTAGATGTTTAATTTGCGCTAAGAATCACAGTACTAAAGAATGTAAAAAAAATGATAAAGTCTGTTGCGCTAACTGTGGTCAAGAACACATTGCAAGTTCAAATGACTGTCCTAAAATACAAAGTTTTGTCCAACGTACATCACATCGGGCGAATGTAATACGTAACGTAAGTAATAATCAGTTACCTAACCGCACCAAATTTTCTGGACCGAGTAGAGGTACTTTTGCTGATGTCGTACGTGGTACAAATAACACGCAGCAAGATAATACTGAAGAATTTAATGAGAATTCCTCTGACATATCGTTAATATTTAGCTTATTTAAGGTCATTAATTTAAGAAAATTATTGAATGTTGCTAAAATTATAGTAAATCAACTGAGAACATGTAATATTAACGATGTTTTTGGCAAATTAATGTTAGCGATAGAAATATTCGCTCAACATTACTTTTAATTAAATTATTAATGAATGTGTAATGTACCTGGTATTAAACTAGTTGCTTGGAACTGTTGTTCTCTAATCAATAAACATCAGGAACTACATAATTTTATAATTAACAACCAAATTGATATCATAGCCTTGTCGGAAACCAAGCTAGATGGATCTTGTATACTTAACTTTGCTGGGTACCACATTTATCGAAACGATAAATGTCGCAAGAGTGGAGGAGTTGCCTTATTAGTAAGACGTGGTACACCGCATAATTTGCTTCCTATACCTTCTTTAAACTGTATGCAAGCAATTGGTATATATTTCCATACTAATAATGATGTACACGATAATAATAATATAATTATATATGCAGTATACAAACCCCCAAGAATGATGTGCAAATTTACCAATGATATTCGGTTTTTGACTAATTCTAACAACAAAACTATTCTTGTAGGGGATCTGAATGCTAGAAATAAAATATGGAATTGTTTTAGCAATAACTCAGCAGGTAATCTTCTTTATCAAGTTTGTATGCGTAATAATCTTCAGATCGTTGCCCCGCGGGAACCTACTTACATTCCTTGTCCCCAAAATTTCAAACCTAGCGTTTTAGATTTAGCTGTGGTTAAGAATGTGAATATTATGCCTGTTGTGTCACTTAATTGCTTATCTTCTGAC
Source organism: Coronaproctus castanopsis (assembly GCA_032883995.1). Taxonomy (NCBI): domain Eukaryota; kingdom Metazoa; phylum Arthropoda; class Insecta; order Hemiptera; family Monophlebidae; genus Coronaproctus; species Coronaproctus castanopsis. The sequence continues at coordinate 81,518,334 of CM065053.1, read as the reverse complement.
CATAATCCAATATATACTGTTATTTATATCAATAATAGTTATCAATTCGTTCAGGATAAGTTCTCTTATAATTATCGTAATGCTAATTGGAATGACTTCAAAAGATATGTTGCTGAACATGTAAATTTGAATCAGTCTATTAGAAATCAAAAAGATATTGATGATCACATTTCTGAGTTTACAAATTTAATTTCTGAACCTAAAAATATGCATACTAATTTGTCGCTAACTTCGGCACCGCATTACATTGTTACCATTATTAAATTTAAAAATTATGTGAGAAGAATTTATATAAATAACCGCAACACTCGTCGCTATGGCAATATTAAGAAATTTCTTAACTTTTTAAATAGATTAGTACGGGCGATGTTAAAATACCACAATAATAATAAGTTTAATAAGTTTCTAACTACACTAAATACTAAAAACAACAGTCTGTGGAAAGTGTGCAAATACTATCATAAACCACACGAAGCTTTTCCTCCACTTTATGACACTGTTACAAATAATTATGCTTACAAAGACTTTGATAAGGTAGAATTACTTGCTAACCATTATTTTAAAGTGCATGCCCAGAACGCACTCATGGGGACTAGTTATCATTCTAAGAAAGTTAAAAGTACAATCAGTAAGTTTATGAAGTATAATCAAATTTCATCTGGTATTAATTATATAAAACCTAGGGAGGTTCATGCTAGTATAAAACTGTTAAAAAATAAAACTTCAGTAGGTAACGACAATATTTCCTCTATATTAATTAAAAGATTTCCTGTGAAAGCTATTGTTAAGATTACTAATATTATAAATGCTATGATTAAATATGGATACTATCCACGTACTTGGAAAATTGGTAAAATTATAGCGCTTCCAAAACCTGGGAAAGATTCTTCTAAGATCAATAATATACGACCTATTACTTTACTCAGTAATCTAAATAAATTGTGCGAAAAAATAATTTTAAAGAGGCTAAATGAGTACGCTATTTGCCACGATATTATTCCTAAAGTACAATTTGGATTCAGGCCAGCTCATTCTACTACTCATCAAATCGCGAGAATCGCAGAACACATTACAGATAATTTCAACCGTAATAAGCACACTGGATTGGTTATGTTTGACATCGCTAAAGCATTCGATACTACTTGGCACAATGGCATTATATACAAAATGATTGTCTGTAATTTTCCATTGTATTTGGTTAAACTTGTACAAAGCTACCTAAGTAACAGGATATTTTATGTTGAAATTAATGAAGCGCGTTCTTCCAGCAAGACTTGTCTAGCTGGTGTACCTCAGGGTAGCGTCTTAGGACCGTTTCTATTTTCGCTTTATTTTTACGATTTTCCCAAATTAAACAACATCGAAGTTGCTCTTTATGCTGATGATACAGCTTTATTCTGTAGTTCCTTTATACCACGCGCAATTAGTAATAGATTACAACAAGGATCTTCACGAGTTTTGAAATATTTCACTAAATGGAAAATTGTCATCAATCCTTTAAAAACAGAATCGATACTTTTTACTCGCAGACGACCTTTGTTACCCGAGAAAATTAATATTAATGGCGATCTTATCGAGTGGTCTGACCATGTTCGTTACTTAGGCGTAATTTTCGATAAAAAATTGACATTTACTAAACACATTAATGCTGCTATTACAAAAGCGAATAAAACTATATGTTCCATTTATCCGCTTTTTAAAGGTAAATCTCACCTGAATATTGATAATAAGTTAATTTTATATAAAACTATTATCCGTCCAACAATGACTTATTCTTGTCCGGTTTGGTGCTCTGTATCTAATTCTAATTTTAAGAAATTGCAACTTGTACAAAATCAATGTTTAAGATGCGTTTTAAATGCATCTCGTTATACGAGAATATCAGATATGCACCACATGTTAAACATTCCATATATCAAAGAATATATATTTAAATTAGCAAACAAATTGTTTCAAAACTGCAGTGTACATAGCAATGAACTAATAACGAATATTGGCAAGTATGATTCCAGGCAACTTATGTTCATGTATACCAGGTACAAACATCGTCGTATTAAACATAATTTGTTGTAAATTAGTATATTTGTAATATGTTCAATCGTTATTATTCGTAATTATATAGTTAAGTTATTTTAACACTTATTTATACCTCTGTACGCTTTATCTTACATGCGCTTCGAAAAGAGTTTATTTTGTTTTGTATTTTTCTTTTTTCTCTCCTCCGCTGTGTAATGTGTATATATAATTTTTATTTATTTATTTATTTTTTTTATTTTTAATTTTTATTTTATTTTTGCTTTGTTTTAACTTTTATGTGTGTTGTTACAATTTTTTACCTTTGTATCGTTTTAAGTTATATGTGTATATGTGTATGCATGTACGTATATATTTGTATGTATATTCATGTGTATATATATATATATGTAATTTTTTTTTTTATTTGTTTGTGGGTTTTATAAATTTTCCCCCGCTTATCATACTTACGTTTAAACTATAGTGTTGTTATTTTAATTTTAATACTGCGGTCGAGGTGAGGCTCATGCCGGAACTCTACTATGTAAATATTTGTGTGTACACGTTGTAATTTGATAAAATACATTTTTCTTCTTCTTCTTCTTTCTTCGAATAAGCAAACTTAGGACCACGGTATTTCAACTGCTTAATTGATTTTTGTTTTAAATTATGGAGCCCGTATAAAAGACACGTGTGGATACTGGGACGTTTTCATCAACGTACTCTACGTAGAATCCTTAACGTGCGCTGGCAGTATCGAATATCAAATAAAATTGTTATGCAACGAGCTAATATCCCGTCGATACAGCTATTGCTTTATGAAAACAGCATGATATGGGTTGGTCATGTTTCAAGAATGAGCAACATTAGACTCCCGAAACATATGCTCTTCCTACTTACTTCTTATATTCACCGAACGTGGAATTCACTTTGCAATTGGCAAGAACTTGCACACAATCGACCTACGTACGGTAGAAGATGGCCTATCAACAGCGAAACAAAGGATAGAACTAGCGGCAAAGAAGAAGAGGCAAAAGAATTTATAATGCGGATAACGTATATATCTACAATGAATGCAGAACACGATGTACAGCCAGAATTTGACTTATTAGCCATCTCCGTATCCACGATGGCTCGCAACAGGGAATCATAGTGACGTCGCGTACAGCAGATGAATTTGTCATAATCACGATATCTCCACGAGGGATTCACGATTTACAGAGAGAAGGAAGTATGTCCAGTACGCCGTCGAAATAAAGTCGATATATAATCCTTGAAATGTGCTGGTATAATTGAAACCACGGCTTACTGGAAACCGAGTCTGACTTTCGACGATGTAATACTGTTGAAAATCTACTAGTAAAAATTATTTAATCTTGGGTAACGTATCAGACCTATTTGATTTAATTTCCTCGTAAGAAACAATCGATAAATTACAACGCGTCAATTACAGATGATTAGAAGATTTTTTACCTCACATTTTCAATTAGGTGTAAAGCTGAGTAACATCTTCGCATGAGCTCGTTATAGAACTATTAAGAGATTATTCATTTTTCATTTAGTTGATAAAATCTTCAGTGTATTAGCGCTGTATATTTTAGCGATGTACCTGCTTCCATTCGGGCAATTACCACAAGGTAGTATTTTACGTCCGTTTTTATTCACATTGTTTCTCTATGATTTCCCAAAATTGACAAATATGCAAGTTGCTTTATACGCTGATGATACAGCAATATTTTGCAGCTCTTACAAACCAACTGCTATTAAAAATCAATTAGAAAACGGTGTACGTTGCGTTTTAAAGTATTATCGCAAATGGCAAATCGAAATAAACGCATTAAAAACTGAGGCCATCTTTTTCACTCGTCGTCGACCAATTTTGCCATCTGAACTTTTAGTAGATGATAAAGTTATACATTGGTCGGATAGTATACGTTATTTGGGAGTTTTATTAGATAAACGATTAACCTTCTCGGCGCATGTAAATTACGCAGCTCTAAAAACAAATAAAGCAGTAAGTACAGTGTATGCGTTATTTAATCGTAAATCGTACCTTAACGTTAATAATAAGCTCATCATTTATAAAGCGCTTATTCGTCCTGTGATGACTTATGCTTGTCCGGCCTGGTCTTCTATCTCGAAGGCGAGGTTTAATAAATTGCAATTAGTACAAAATAGGTGTTTAAGATGCGTATTAAGTGCCCCAAGGTATGCCAGAATGGTGGACATGCATGAGATATTAAATATACCCTTTATTCGGGATTATATTCTTACTATAACTCGTAAGTTCTGCGATAATTGTGTATTGCATGAAAATCAGTACATCTCAATGATCGGAAATTACGATTCCTGGCAGCTACAGTTTATGTACACAAAGTATAAGCATAGAAGCCTTAAACATAATTTACTGTAAATGATTAATATTTAATGTATCTGTGTATATGTGTATATACATGTGTGTGTATGTATATATATGTATGTATATATAGGTAAGTATATGTGTATTATATATCTTTATAATTGTTATTATATCGAATAATATTCCTTTTTGTATGCTTAATGTGATGATACAAAGCGTTTTATGGAGTGGGTTTTTTTTTTTCAAATTTTTTCCCGCGTTTTATATATTTATATCTGTAATCTAGTAAATATACTATAAGATTTATTACATAAAGAATTTTGTTTATTAGCGGTAAGGATATTATAATTCCGGTACGCGTAATTCTTATTATTTTGTACTTTTGTACTTTTAATGAATTTATGTCAATAAATGAATTTCTTCTTCTATTTCTTGATTATTTTACCCCCGCTAAGAATTTATACTCGTACTAATGACTGTTAGATTTCTGTCTGCCCGTAACTAAACTGTTATCTGTAATCCCGTTACATTTCTCGCTGTCGTCAATTACCGAAATGATATAATTAAGACATAAAAATAATTTATGATATTAATCGCAATTTACGACGAATTAGCATTAAAGAACGACCACGTTATAAATACATTTAGTCTTTAGTATTTAAAGCAGAAGATTGAATCGTATTATAAGAAACTTTTACAAAACAAAGCTTCTAACAATACAGCAGAAAAAGTTCGTCTTAATGGAGTAAAATTAGAATATGTGCACGAGACGATTGGATGGATAAAGAAAAGACGAGAAAAATTATTGTAGCGTAGAACAAATTTTGGAGTTTGAAAGGAATTCCAAAAAATAAAAGTTGGAAAATTAACCTAAAATTAAAAGTTAGTATACTGGCAAGATGGGTCGTACGAGTCAAACGTGGTCTATGAAAGCAGTACGTATTGACAAAATTAGTCGTGTACAGAGAGCAACGGAGATCTATACTTGGAATTAGAAGAATTAGCCGAATTCGTTCGGAAACTATAAGGCATAAAACTAAAATGAAGGACATTGAAAAAATGATGGCAGTCAGCCTAAAATGAAACTGGGCTGGTCACACGATTCGTCCGAATGATTTGGCCGCAAATGTAACCAAGTGGATTCTAGATTATAATAAAATAAGTGTAGGTAGACAACCGTTAAGGTGGGCTTAAGACTGCGGATGGGTTTCACTTGGTTGCGATTAAGCTCGGATAGAACGGAATGGAAGAAAACGTATAAATTATACAGTCATAGAAACGCTGTATAAATATTATTATTATTTATAAGTATCTGGTATGCATGCTTATATGTTATACAATGTTGTTAGTGTATTTATGGGTGGGATTTGGCGAAATAAAGGCTTTATTTATTTATTTATTTATTTATAAGAGTAACTCTTGACAAGCGTCTTATTTTTGAACTAAAAATATTAGTTGTGATTAATTGAGTATGTAATTTTTACATATAATTTTCACATTTTTATTATATATAATTTATTTTAAAATACCCGCGTATACATGGCCCTATATTTCTATATTTTAGATTCCGGTATCATTATTTAATTTTACTCATCTCTCTGTATTTCTTTTCAGCCCGCCTACATTATACATTATATATAGCTTCTTATTAATTTCATAATTTATAGATACGGGTAAACTATATGGAAGCACAATGATAACAAAAATATCCGGCATTATTAGTCAATACATCATTGAATATCCTAGATAGCAGACTAACTTTCAACGCTATAGAAAAAGCGCATAAAGCTATGCACACACTTTTTCCATTATTTAACTGGAAGTCGGGTCTCAGTTATGTAAATAAAAAATTAATTTATACGACCGTCATACGCCCTAGATAACCTATGCTTGCCCTATATGGTCATCAGTGTCTGATAGTACATATAGGAAATTACAAATAATTCAAAATCATTGCTGCAGAATTTCGTTGAATGCTGCGCGATATACTAGAATTTCTAGTCTGCACGATCATTTAAACATTCCTTACATATATTAATTTATTAATAAAATGTCAAAAAATTTTTATGAAAACTGTAAAATTCATCGAAATAAATTAATTCGGGCAACAGAGAATTACAATATGGAACATCTACGCATATACGTTATACTAAGTATAAGCATCGTAGATTAAAACACAGATTCTTGTAATTATTAATCTATTGTTAAGTATAAATATTTTAAAATGTTAAATTATTTCTAAACACATTGTTTTTTGTTTTATTAATTTATTGATTTATTAATTTTTGTGTCCTCAATGTGTCTGTTTTTGGGGTAGGTTTTTTTTTTTCATATTTTCCTGCATTACTTTCTTTAAATAATTTCAAAAGTATATTATAAGTTTTGTAATTATACATATTTGGAGTTGCTAAGGTTTATGTATAGGTACTTAGCTTTAAGTCATGAAAGAAAATTGTTTTCAGTTTATGTGTAAAAAATATAATAAAAAGTTTTTCATTTCATTTCATTTTGAACGTAATGACAGGTGTATCGCGTCACTACGACGCATATCTATGTTTTCTGGGGTCCTTTTATACATAGTATTTATTTAAGAACTTACAACCTAAACAATATATTTTAGCAGTTTAGACTTAGGTTTCTATATTATCATGTATTACTTGTAATTAGAAAACTTGTTTATTTTCTAGCCGCAGGTTTTTACTTGCTTTTTTCCTGCTGCATTTAACGTTTCCTTTTATTCTTTATATTCTTACTGTGTTATTGTGGTAATCCCCGGTACACAATGTTTGTATGACCTGTGTTGTTATATTTTCTTTTATGTTTATGACTTATGCAAATATACTTTTTGTTGTTGTTGTTGTTGAATCTTTAGACTGTACTTCTCTTGGTATTCGTTTTTTTTTTAAATATGTTATTAAATTTAGGGCTATGAGACAACCCGTAATGAATAATACTCGTTTATATACAAACGTGAATTAACTAAAATGTTGAATATAGTATAAAATTTTATATAGCTTCACACGCCAGTCAAGTCGTATTGATTTTATCAGATTTTCAACTAGAAAGCAATAGGCCTCTGGCGATATGAAATGTACTTGTCTGTAAACACGTTTTTTTATAACATATATTTAAACCGGTTACTCCAAGTGAGGTACAACAATTCTTCAAAAAAATGAAACGGAGAAAGAGCCCCGGATTTGACCTAATCACAGCTGAAGTTTTAAATGAATTACCACGAAAAAGTATTGTATTCATAACACAGATATATAACGCCGTCTTTCGCAGCCAATATTTTCCTCTGGGCTGGAAGTTCTCGCAGATAACTGTTATACCAAAGCCTGGAAAGTCGCCTGAAACAGTCTCGTCGTACAGACCTATCTCGTTGCTTCCTGTTCTTTCGAAGACACTGGAAAAATTAATTTTAAAACGGTTGTTTCCGATATTATCCACGAATGCAATTATTCCCGATTTTCAGTTTGGGTTCCGTAGGCATCACAATACTGTAGAGCAGGTTCATAGATTAACAAAGGTTATCGAAAATAGCTTGGAAAACAAGAATATTTGTACGGCGGTGTTTTTGGATGTTCAGCAGGCTTTTGATCGGGTGTGGCATCAGGGATTGTTGTATAAACTTAAATTGCTGCTCTTTCTATTTACTGTTTAAATCGTATCTACAAGAGAGATATTTTCGAGTGAAGGTGGCCGATGAATACTCGGATATTTTTCCAATAAGGGCCGGGGTCCCACAAGGGAGCGTTCTCGGTCCAATATTATACCTAATCTATACAGCCGATTTCCCGACGCTCAGTAATACAGAAGTAGCTTTGTACGCAGATGACGCAGCTATCTTAGCAGTGGATAAGTGTGAAAACATAGCAACAAAAAAAAACTGCAGGAGTCATTTGGGCATGTAGAGACTTGGCTAAAACGATGGCGCATAGTGGTTAATGAAAGTAAGTCAACACATATTTCTTTTACAAATCGAAAAATTAAACGCCTTCCAATCAAGATAAATAATGTTATAATCCCGAACACCAATAATGTAAAATATTTAGGTATGCACTTAGATGCTAGGCTGACCTGGGGTAACATTCAGAAGAAAATTGAGCATTTGAGACTTAAAACCAGAACTATGTCGTGGATGCTAGCTAAGAGATCAGAATTGTCATTGGAAAATAAAGTACTATTGTATAAAATTGCTTTAAAACCAATTTGGGTGTACGGAATACAGCTGTGGGGCTGCGCAAAAACATCCAACCTGCAAAAAATACAGCGATATCAGAATAAAATACTCAGAACTATTACTGCAGCCCCCTGGTACGTGTCAAATTTTACCCTTCATAGTGACTTGAATGTTATGTTTGTGGAGGATGAAATTAAAATACAAGCAAATAAACATGTCGCCCGACTTAGCGTTCATACGAATCCACTTGCTATCAACCTGCTGGATAACTCTGGCGAAACCCGCAGACTGTGGCGAAATAAGCCTTTAGACCTTGTTTAAACATTATAGCGTTTCGAGGGAGTACTGCTGAGTACTAACCCTCCACAAATTCGCTTAAATCAATCACTTGATGGCCATCAAAGTTGGTCAGTTGTGAATAAAAAAAAAAAAAAATATATACTTTTTCTTTTAATTTATATTAAAAAAATTAATAAGTAAATTCCTATGGACTCGAAAGTAGGTAAAGGATTTCGTCTAAACGATCATCATCAATTCGATGGAGCGGTTTGACATTGTCTCCTCGAGTTTATTACGTACCCGGGAAACCAGTATTCCCGTAGTTCGATGGAAAGTTTAGTTAGCTATATAGGTATTTTTACCATGGACAATCTATGGTCCTGATTGGGTTGGAGCAGAACGTTATCTACACGTATAAGATTAAATGTTGAACGTTTAAATCAATACAATTTATCGTCTATAGTCGTCACCCTAGGTATGCCGTAGTAATTAACGTTTAATCCTCCAAATGGTTTTGTAATTTTTCGCGATCCTCCGATTGACGTACCTCCGAAAATGACAACCCCATCTGTCTATGTATTGTTTTCCATTAATTTTAGCCGTATGGTGAGTTCTTTCCTGTTTTCTTATTACGCTTCGGAAGTGACAACCTTTGCGTGACACAGATTCGTTGTACAATTAACCGGGCGCTATTTCGGCAATCTTTTATTAGCGAAACCAATCTTCGCTATTGAGATATTTAATTTCCTCGACCAATTATCGACAAGTCGAAGCCAACAATTTTTAACACAATACTCGATACGCGAGGTTATCATTCACGAAATTGTTTGAAGTACTTTCGATTTAATATGTCAGTCCTCTTACGTCTCTTTCGCGTAACCCGATATTTTCGTGTTTGTTTTTCGGTAAAAATCTTATTATTTTCGTTATATGAAAAAAAGTAGATAAAAAAAACACCAAAGAATGAAGTAAACAACCTGTAGAGCACTAGCGGCTAATAATACACGTAACGACGCCACGTTTCTAAAAAATTGAATCGTCGCGAATTCCCCCGCCAATACAAAAAAACCCACGCAAATAAAATAAAAATGTAAAAAAATACACGTATACAAACAATGTTTTTTAAAGAAATTTCGAAACTAACCAATTTCTCCCCCATTGTATCTGGGAACAGAATTTCGAAAAATAAATATCAGCACGCGATTCGTGTAGCCAGTCCGACGATTCGCGTAATATTTATTCTACGAAGTCGTCGCGTGTAATATTTACGTTCACACACGTGAAAGTGTATGTGTATTACAGGTGCATAGATGCAGACATACATGAATATATGTGTATGTATTCATGGAGATATCAAGAATTATGTTCATATATTTCCGGTCTGGTATTTATAAATACATGTGTTTGTGTAAGTAGTATCAATATGTGTATACAATATATATATATTTTTTATATTTATATATATGTGTTCATATATATATGTGATATATATATATATATATCACATATACATATATGTACACACACACACACATATATATATATGTATATATATATATAGCGCACATTAATGTTCCTGCATGTTGATTGATAATTTTTGTTTTTCTTACCACAATTGTATTTAACATACTCCATTAAACTTTGCAAATAATGTTTAGTCTTTCATTTTTGATATTGCATCGTGTATATGCACATATATATACTACATCTGTTCATATACACATGCACACATATATTTATATATTATATATATATATATATATATATATATATATATATATATATATATAATATATATATATATATATATATATATGTATACATGCGTGATTATATATATTCATGGGGATATTTAGAATTATTTTTATATATTTCCAGGCTCGTATTTAAAATAGCTGTGTTTATATATTTATTACGTTTGTGTGTTATGTGTATATATATGTGTGTGTAGGTGTGTTAGGTGTGTGTGTGTACATATAAACGTGTTGATTGATAATTATCGAGTTTTTCTTATCGCGACTGTATTTAACCCTGTCCATCGAAATTTTCTACAAATGATGTATGGTACCTTTCAGTTTTCATATTATCTCGTGTATATGTGCATATGTATATAAGTAAATGTATACGTATATACATGCGATCTATATTGGCTATACATATATACTTATTAATATGTATATATGAATATATGTGTATATATATGTATATATATATGGATCGATAGTGCGTGTAAGGTAGTAAACAATATTTACTTTCGATTTGCCAATCGCTCGTCATTAACGGTTTTTATAATTCATCCAGGAATACGCTTGTTTATTTAATAATTAAAATTTACTTCCCGAGCCAGTTGTGTTGGCAAATTACAACGTTCAAAACGTCATTTAAAATTACCGAGAATGATGATGAATTTTTCTGTTTTCGCGAACGGAATTCCTGTACGGAAATTTTCTCCCGTTAAAAATGTTAATTTTCCCGATAAAGGTTGTTACAATTTTTTTTTTTAATAGTGCGCTTAAATTTAATCGAGCACCAGTACGTGTGTACTTGTGTTTGTAGTGTATTCTGCATCCGGTGTAAAAATGAAGCGTTTGATATTTATCCATTATGAACTGGTGTACTTAGTTGCTTTTACTATCGCTTATAAATGGTTAAGCTGTAGTTTATTACCTTTTGCTTTTATATATATATTTTTTTTTAAACAAGCAGCAAATTGTTAATCTCCTTTAAGAAACAGACTTTAACATTTTTCAATAATTGCTTTTGATGTGAAAATAATTTGATTACCACTATGGGCAGGCTACTACGATTTACGCATATTAAATATAAATATAGAAAATTATTATTACTATTATTTGGTAGTACGGGCGCCGGCTGCACTCTAACGAGCCCAGCCCACGGACCTATCATGGTCTCAGATCTAATTGAAAGGTTCAGGGAATCCAGGAAACGGAAAACATCGATATGGTCGATAGATTCAGATAAAAGTTAAGATAAATAAGAGGAATACTCTGCTAGAATTCTAGAACATGAAAAGATATTAGTATGTGAGTATAAGCAGTTGTGCCATTTGTCAAAGGAACCGAGAGGATGATCCGTGCCTTGAAGAAAGTAGGAATGGGTAAGAATTGAGTGGGATATTCGAAATCTGGTAAGGATAACACTTTTCTTTCTTGATCGGAAATAAAATTACAACTTAGATAGTGGATTAAGAAATCGGGCTTGTAATAAATGAAAGCAAAAATGAAATTTGGATTATTGACAGAAAAAATGGAAATAAACGTATACAGCGCGTGCTAGACGAAATATATATATATATATATATATATATATATATATATATATATATATATATATATATATATTGGAACGCTTTTCACCAGTGCAAAATGACGCTCAGAAGAAATTAATAGACGGATTGCGATTGCAAAGACAGCAATGTCTCGAGACTAACTAGAAATCGAATGAGCCACGACGTAACTATACCTCATTAGTAGTGTACCGACCTTCCACTATGCTGCAGAATGTTGGATCTACAAGAGAAGAAATACGTTCGCAGCATAAATATGTTTGAAATGCACTGCTGGCGGTGAATGCTGAAGGTACATTGGACGACCAAGCGATTAAATATCTGAATGTTGCAGGAGATTGGAATATAAATACGGAGGATAAGAAAAAAGGATTGCTAATTATGTAGGACATATTTCAACGAGTGGAGATTTTGAAAAGCAGAATATACATGGCAAGGTAGAAGGTACCAGAAAACGTGGAGCACCGTTAAGATATATTGACCGAATAAAACAACTATCTTGAATGTCACCGCATAGATGGATAAGATTGGTTTCGGATACAGTGAAATGGTATAGAATTGTCCAGCAGTCTCCGGGTGTTCACGAATAATCGGATCTAGTGATCGATGATGAAGAAAAGGAATAAAAAGAAGATCATACTGTTTCCTTACAATTTCTAAAAAATTCTTACGTCGTACTAAACAAATAAAGAAGTTACAAGTTGTCAATGGACGCCAGAAAGAAAAATGGTAGGAAGAACGAAATTAGATAAAATAAATATAAATAACAAAAGATAAACAAAAGGAGGTCGATAATGGATGTATTATCCAAGATAAAAGTGTTCTAGATTATTTCATTGTGACACACTTTCATAACATAACTCGATGATGTGAAAGTTAGAGAAAAAATGATAACGGACGTATTATCCAAGATAAAAACATGTTCTACATTTCATTGTGACACAATATCACAAAATGACTGGATGATATGAAAGTTAGAGGTAAAATTAATTTTATTTCAGACGTGAATTTAAGCTTATTATTTCTTTTCAAAACAGATTCATTTTTATACCTTATTATAAAACAGTTAAATTAATATTCTGTATTAAGTGAATCCTTAAGAAACATGTATTGAGTAGTTGATTTTTGCGAGGGAAAAATAATAATTGAAACACGCGATTTATACTTCCTTAAAGCGTGTAGGAAAACACGATTACCAGTACATATGTGTACAATTTTACGTTCAGAACAATACAGCTGTGTTTGTATATACATAAGTAACACTATAATGAAACTGTTCGAACTGGTGTACACTAACGCGTCGGCTAAATTGTTTATATTAAGTAGCTTATTATTTTATTTAATAATTAAGGTGCTTTTATTTTTCCTGATTGTTCCAGCTTTATCGAAATAAGCTTTGTTTGTTTATAGCATCATTCACAAACTGAACACGAGTGATCGTTATTTTGTGTATTCATTATATTTAATATTGGGTGTTACTGCTTTTGGCCGTTGCTATATGTTTTTTAACGAAACAGTTACGTATATATATATATATATATATATATATATATATATATATATATATATAAATTATGATAAATCGTCCAAGGTTTACAAAAATTACTGATATGCACTCAGAATTAAACGTTTAATACCTATTCTCTTATACTAGTAAATTATCTAAAATGTTTTATGATAGGTATGCATCAAAATAGATTAATTAATTTCATAGGATATTATAAGCCTATGCGTTATACAAGGTACAAACATCGTAAAATTAAGCATGGGTTACTCATTTAATTTGTGTCGATATCAATTATTTATTTTGCGTAGGTAATAAGGTATGTATGCATGTGTATATATGTGCATATATACCTCGTATATTTTTGTTTTTCTTTTACCATATTTTATTTATTTCCTTGCAGGTTTTTGTTTGTTTTTTCCTGTAGCCTAACATTTGTCTCTTTGATTTTCTAGATTTAGTAATACTATATAAGTTGACTGTTATGATATAAGGTACCTAATTTTATGAACCCCTTGTTGTGTATGTATCATTATGAAATAAAGCTTCTTCTTTTTTCTTGTATATATATATATATATATATATATATATATATATATATATATATATGTATATATATATATACATATATCTGTGAGCTTATTTTAGGACGCTCTTCGTTTATTATATCGACGTTCGTGCAGGTATGCAGGTGGTCGAATATTACAGTAACTGTTTATATACATTTTGCAATGAAGAAGTGTAATATTGGTATAAATTGAATTTAAATTAAAATATTTGAATTTTATAATTTGTTATATCGACCAAAATCAGATGGTGAATGGATCGAACGTATTCGAATTAATCGTTTGCATACATCAATTTGATACTTTAACCTGACGAATAGAATATTTATGTATTATTCTCATAACGTCATAATTTGTTTGCTTTCGTTTCCATTACTTATAAATGATATTACATATTCGTTATATAATTAAACTTATATTTATTATTTTTTAAATTACCGCTTTTCATTTGTGATGGTTTTTTGTCTTATTTTTCCATCAATACTATTTTCATCTTGTATATTTATTATTTACCAGTTTATGTTATTCGAATTTTTACTTTCATAAATGGAGAGGGCATTTGTTCCGGTACATTTATTAAATATTATTATAACTTTTTAATATAATGCCAAGTATACGCGTTTTACATTTTACATTTACAATATTTATGTCAGTGTCTGACATATTTCTAGGAGCGCATATTACCAACAATGGAAACGGTGAAAAGAAAATTGCGCTTGGTCAATATCAGCAAAACTAAACAAGATATGGAAGGACCATTCTATAAATATAATGACAAAAAAGAGATTAATGGGTTATTTGATGTTTTCAATAGCGTGATATGGTTCCGAGTCACAGCGATACATAGAAAACTGGAGATGTTTAAAATGTGTAGGCGCACGTTAAGGATTTCATGGAGGGAACATCAGACGAATATGCCAATACTACAACAATTTAGGATGGAACAAAATGATACAGTAGTGCCGACTATAAAAAGAATTTTTTGGACATATTACGTGACAAAACGGGTTAGAGAGGATTATAACACAAGGAGTAATTCCAAGGAAAGAGAAGCAGAGGACGTTCGCCGACTCGTTTTATATATTACGTAGAACAGATGACGGGATGTCAATGCGTGAACTAATAGACTGTATACAGGATAGGAATAAATAGCAGAAGTTAATCGCGAAAACTACGTGATTGGTCACGACATCTGTGATGAGATAACGAAAGAAGAAGAAGACATTAACCTATTCATTTCGTATAAACCAAAATTTATGCGAGAAGTATCCCTTATTTTTTGTGCCAATTTTATCGAAGGTTATAGAGAAGTTAATACTAAGTAGGTAACTCCCGTATATCCGTTCGAATAATATTATATCGGACCACTAGTTCGGGTTTTTGCAACAACACTCCACAGTTGATCAGCTGCACAAGGTAGTAATCATAATAATATATTCGCGCGTCGTCTATATGCGCATATTTTGATTTAATCTACCAGCGGAAAAATCTTCCTTGTGCGAAACTGTATAAAATAATACGCGTGCAGCCGTCGTAATGACGACCATAAATCAAGTAATCCTTTTTCCGCTTTCAGTTACTTTTCCGGCGATAGACGTTCTTTCGAAATTATGTTTTTCCTGGAAACGGCCAAAACATCTAATCGTCCGTTTTCGTAATTCCGGCAACGTTGTTTTCCGAGGATTTAGACGTGTGTCGGTTTTTGTCGGTCGTATACGTTCGCTATTGTACAGGTTTAGGTCTGAGCGTCGTTAGCGGTTCTTACTAATAAACATTCCATCTTTGTAACTCGAATGTTTGTACCTAGCGTAGTAAAAGCCATATGTCTAGCAAATGTCAAGCTCAGTTACCAGGATTTTCAACTGGTACACTTTCAAAGTGTAAAGTGTTTTTGTATCTTACTATCATACCTCGCATCGTACTATATTTTCGAAGCCTTACGAGAGGACGTGAAAAAACGCAGTTTTCGGTTAAAAGAAATAGATAACACGACAAGATTTATCGTTTGCCAAAAGGCGAAAGTTTTAAAGACGCGAATCTATACTTCGGGATAACGAAAGTCGAAATTACTTTTACAGCATTCGAAAATATATCTACAATATAAAATTCGATCATTACGTTCGTACTGTTATCGCACGCAGTCATTTAAAAGTAACTAACTAAACTCGAAACTGTCAAAACTGTTTAATTTATATTAATTTTTCATCATAACTAATTGCCACACTTAAGAAAAAAAAAAGTTAATTTTTGTAAATAAAAAAGAGAAAGGATAAGTCGTAAACGAAGAACACATAAAAATTATTCGAGGTCCATGGGCAGAAACAGCATAGGGGCCCCCTTAAGAAAAAATTAGTAATTTAAAAATTATTAGTCAACGTAAAAATACTTTTAAAAAATTTATTAATTTAAATGAAATTTTGAAAAATATAGGATAATTTATTTTCATTTATTTCGATAAAATTAAAATACAACTAATACATTTATACCGACGAATACTTATATAGAATACTCATATGAAAACTTTTACAAAAACAAATTTTAAAGAAAACATTTTCTTGCTTTTTTTTTATGCAGAATTTGTTATAATCTCATTAATATCGTTTTCTGGTAATATATCTCGTTCCGTACTGGCGATTATCACATAATTTAAACGATCTTGAGCCATTTTTAATTCAATTACTTTGCTACGTTCTTATCTGGCATATTCCTAATTATACTATCACACTCTGTTTATTTGTGCTGCATTTGCTTCCATCCATCATAAATATAACATAAGACCTACTGATGTATTTCCTATTGGCAGGAAAGTTAGGAGTTTCCTTTTGCTTGCTGAGCAGGTCATGCAGTTAAAATTTAAAGTTTCGTAAATCCTCTGCAGTTTCTATTTAATTGTAGCGCGGTAAATTGCCCTTTATTATATGTATATATGTATTTATAATTATTTAATTGTAATTAATAATTATTTTATTATTTAAATTTTTATTTTTTTTTCCTTTTCTCTTATTACTGGTATTTCAGCTTTGTATTTCTGCTGATTAGAAGTACTTCATTTTGTATATATATTTTTTTCTATTTCTTTAATTTTTATAATTTTAGGTATGAGTAATACCTTTTAAGCTAAAGCTATTTGTTAATATTTTTTGATAATATGTTCTTATTTTATTTTTTTTTGTTAATTTTACTTCATTTTTTTTTTTAATTTTGTGCATAAACTCAATACTCTTTACTTGATGGAAAAAGGGACTATGTATTCTCATCCCTTCTTCCATCGCAATAAGTTATTTTTAAGTGTGGAGGTCTCCGCGTTTGTGTTGGGACCTCCAGCTCTTTATTTTAACTGCCTCTTATTAGAGGGAGGGGTTTTTTAGTGGGTAAAAATCCCACACGCCGATTTTGGCTCCCTTCTAGTGCATTTATATACACTTCAGTAATAAAAACAAAAAAAAAACTTTTTTTTTGTCTTTTGAAGATTCCCCCCCGGGCTTTAAAAAAAAAAAAAGATAAATTATACTTGTGTATCCTCCGGTCAATCCGCACCCATTAACGAAATACAGTTCTATATTTTTTTAAACGCATATTTTCCTACGTCATGTTATATATTATGTTCCACGTATTTCAGTATTAACGTTTCAGTTGCCGATATAAGATCAACCGAAGATAAAATAATAATTAGTACACTTGTTTTTTTTTTTTTTTATTATTGGCCTTCCATATAGTTTACTCATATCTATAAATTATAAAATGAATAATAAGAGGCTATATAATGTAGGCAGACTGAAAAGAAATGCAGAGATGAGTGAAATGAAATAACGATATTAGAACGTAAAATATTTGGCCACGTATACGTGGATATCTTAAAGAGCTAAAAGAAATTCAATATTTACAGGAAACGGAACATGAAATAAAGCGAAAACTACTATAATGGGATCATTCGAGTATAACATGGTCCGCATCGGCCACTAAATGGTCATCTGTATGATGTCAGCAATTAGGAAAACTAACAAGTTTCAACTTATTTAGCGAAGTAGGAAGGCGACTGCTGTCGAGTCTCAGTCGACAAATGGTAGTAATAAAACTTCGCAATTTGATAACTTTAATATTGTAGAACCGCGGATTAGCAGGTAT
The DNA here is from genome assembly GCA_032883995.1 of Coronaproctus castanopsis. Lineage (NCBI taxonomy): Eukaryota > Metazoa > Arthropoda > Insecta > Hemiptera > Monophlebidae > Coronaproctus > Coronaproctus castanopsis. The sequence continues at coordinate 81,499,998 of CM065053.1, read as the reverse complement.
TATGTTGAACGGATTTATAATGCCGAGCAGTAAATGAATCAGACCATCGATTTTTCCGTATTTCCTTATGCGCAAATTTAATGTACGCTGTAGGAGGTCTATAGGAGGAGTATAAAACAAGAACGTTTGTAATGTGACCAATTGAAGTGACTAAATGATAGTACACTGTATTCATCGACAGTGTAATAGCAGAAAGCTGTATTTAAAATTTTTTTATTTAACCCGCTCGAAAAGCGACACAATTTCCGTAACAGTAGAAACATTATTATTGTATGACTAGACCTTATCCACGGCTTCACCATATGTCTCTTTCTTTTAACATGTTTATACATTACTGTAGTTATATTACGTATGTATATTCTTTCCGTTATTTCAGCCACGTACCTAATATAAAATTGGGGTAGGCCGAAAAAGATATAAAGAACTAAGAAATCAAATACATCTCAAATGCAGGTAAGGTAAAGAAAAGTGGTTAAATGATATTTCCAACGAAATAGAGACTTTGATGAAGGACCAGAAAATATAATAAGGCTTACGGGTTGATAAGACAGTTTTTAAGGAAAAATAAAGATAATTAGGAAGTTATATATTAGAGACAAAAATGAAAAAAATAGAAACGGAAGAAGCGGAAATAAGAAATCGGTGGATAGAATATTTAAAACAGTTATATAAAGATAATGAACAACAAGAGGAGGAAAGCCCAGCACAGACACATGAATTGCTATTACTTCTGAATTTGAAACAGCGCTAAAAAAAAACAAAGAGAAGAAAGACAGTAGGAACGGACGAATTACCGGTAGAACTAATAGTCCAGGTGAGAAAGTACAAGCGGAAATGAAGGCATTATTCAATGAAATATAATAGTGCCCACAGATTTGGTAGACTGGTGATGATACCTAAGAAATCGAACGGAGATAAATGTGAGAATTACAGAATTATTAATTTAAAATGTCACGTACTTCAAAAATACTATAGCATTGTATTAAATCGGATACAGAGGAATATTGAGGAAAATCTTGATTTTGACCAATTTGGTTTTCGAAAACAAACAAGATCAAAGGAAGCAATACTAGTTCTTGAGTTGATAATTTTTAGGCTTAGAAAAAGCGTTCGACAGAGTCAGCTGAGAAAAATTGTTTCATATCCTCGAAGAAACGGGAGTACCGCGCATAGAAACCATAATAATTAAAGCGATGTATAGGAACCAAATAGCGGAACTTAGAATTTTGAAGAGTATAGGTAAAGTAAAAATACATAAGGAAATCACATTTCTTGTTTAATATTTATGTAGAAAAGCCGATAAATCTCATAAAGCTTCATGGGTGCGAAACCTGGACAATAAATACAAATGATGAGAGAAGAAACTGGAAAGTGCAGAAATATGGTTCTGGAGGAAAATGTTAAAATTAAAATGGGTAGAGAAGATCGAAAACGAAGACGTTTCGAAAAAAGTAGCGTAAACTCGTAGTTTATTGAATACCATCAAGAAAAGAAGAGCTGTGATGGGGCATATAATAAGGAATGACGAAATTATAACGGAAATCATAGAAGGGAAAACAAGGAATATCAGAGGAAGACCAAGGAACAGTTATAAGACTAAAAACGATAGCATGGAACAGGGCTGAATGGAGAAAACGAACCTATGAGTTCAAAGATTGAGATTGATATGTATGTATATATTATTTCTGTCACGCTCCTAACGCAACAAAACGTGATTGCTATTGCGCGAGTGAAGGTACATTCGAACCGAAAAACGTGTTAAATTTTAAACAATTTGACAGAGATATATTTACTACTTTTTAAAACTTTAAATTATTAATAATTTCTGACCTATTTTTATGTATAATAAAAATAATGCTGCGATTACAATGAAAATATTTTCGTAAATCACAGGTAGAAACTATAGTTGTATATATTAGTATTAGTATTGTCCTTCGATTTGATTTTATTCGCTTATTTATTGAAATGATTTTTTGAATTGCGGCTATTAGAAGACTATATAGGATGATAAATACAAAGCTTTCGTACAGGGACCGTTCTATGAAAAACGTCGAACGTAAGTCGGATGTTAAGGTGAAACTTTCAGTCGCTAAACACGATAGCGGATTTTAAATATTCGAACGTTTAATCCGAATTTCGCGAGGTAGATTTTCGTATCGTTAAAAATACTTATCATAATATTTGATTACATATCAACCTTTAGTGTAAATATTTGATAAGACATATCCGTTTATTACAGCTGTAGGTGGAAAATGCTCGCATATAAAAAAAAAAAAAAAAACGTTATAAAATATGTTAATGCAAGGGTTTTATATCGATTTATTGTCGAAACGTTTTCTTTCGTTTACAGAAGTATGTAACGATTGAGAGAAGTTTGCGATTCTAGACTAAAAACTGGAAAAAGAAAACAACTGCACCGTAATAAAGATGGACAGTTTAAATCCGCGAGCCATGGGTCGGACGTTAACAAGACGGCGAAGACGCCGTCTCGTTCGATCGGAAAGAGTATGCGAATCAAGTACACCGCACGTTACAGCGTGGGATATCATCGTCAGAGATTCGTTACTACAGATCGCCTGGCCGATGTCTCTTACAGCCGACGATCATACTTCTAGCGAATTTAGCCTAATTAAATACAGGTAAAATTTATTTTTACTTCTACTTTCTTTTTTTATATAATTAACTAAGAACCATTCGGCAACTTTTATTTCACCTTGTTTATCGATGAAACATCCAGTAATTCTTCTGTTGTGTGATCGGATTATTACGCTTCGATATATATATATATATATATATATATATATATATATATATATATATATTCGATATGTATACATATATATAACATATAATAATACAGTATTTGAAATACGGAAGAAGTAAATAATCATAAAACATCATAGTCGTGAATATATGATTATAGTGGATATGGATACATATTCCCCAACTACATCACGTGAAGTAATAAGAAATACGTACCGATAATAATGCATACATACACAAATAATACCACTATATATAATCGATTCATTAAGTCTATATTCAACTTTATAAACCGTAACTATATTGTAATTATAAAATGCTGCAAACAACTTCGACAAGTAACAGATCATTCATGCAGTGAATCGCTCTATAAATCGCGAGGAAAATTGATTAAGTTAGGGAAGACATTATTAGAGAAGAACACGGGGTTCAGAGTAGTAAAGTCTACGTAATGTTTATTTTAATTTCGTAAATGTCTGTTTACGATGCGATTTTTAACGGCCTTTGCAGTTTTTTCAAGACACCGTTTTTAGAGCAGTGCTAAACAATTGAACAATGTTGCACCCGAATTTGTGTGCTATATACGAACGTCATATTTACTGCGTTTAAGGTTTTACTGTAAATCAAAAATTCAGGTCTGTTATTAAAAGCGAATCTCGACAAATGTACCTCAAAATTTCACTGTTGGCAACAGTTCTTGACGACGAACCTTATTGCCAAATATACAATTCAATAATGAATTACCTGTAAATGTACCTCACTCCAGTTAATTATGGAACACGCGAAAATCGGTTAAACGTAATATCAAATACCGACGACGATAAACATGTTCGATAGAGATGATTCGGCTCAAGTAACAGAGTAAATAATTTAACTTTCTCGGGATGTGTATATGCCACGTTAATTTACTATCAGAAGAATAAAGTAATGACAGTAATATATAGAGTATAGTTTTCTTTTTCTAAAAATAATTCGAAAATTAGTACATATGGAAAAATAAGACTTAAATGGACGATGAATATAATTGAGCGGATAAAATTCACCGACGATACCGTAAGATTAAACACCGCCAGAAATCGTACAAAAGTAGGAAGGGGAACATAGCAAATCGGTATGAATTTACAGATTGCGGTTATATATATCTAATTATAAAATTATACCATATCCCGTATAAGATTCAGACATTGCATTATATTTAATAGAAAGGTATAATATCATTAGAGAAAGGGCAGTCATACTGGGCAACGATTGAGTTAGAATGATCATAATAATTATATAGTTCTCTATATATATATTTTAATTTTACGAACCGATTTCGAAGATCATCCTATGAAATTCCAAATCGCATTTGTATCTTAAAACACGACGTACGCTCGACTGCGTGTGTTAAAAGATAATAAATAATGCAAACGTAATACTCGGTATCGCTCGAAAATAATAATAACAAGACGAAGAGCGTTCATAATATATATATCGATATTTACATTGTTACACACACACACACTCTATACAGTTGTATAGTCTATTAAAGTGTCGGTTTGGATGTAATACGTTTGTGTAACGATTTAGTGGGTGACTTAATGTTTACATTTTTCTTCTTTTTTTACTGTTTTTTTTCTTCGCTTCCAATCCAGAACTGATAACATCATCAATTTAGGCTAGATATTGTGAAGAGGATGAGAGACTTGAAAATCAGAGATCCGCCCAGTAGTAGACTCGCAAATTAGAACGGAGCAAAATATGGCTGACCAGCGAAAGAAGGATTATATACAATCACACAAACATACACATCCACACACAGATACACACACATACATACTTTTACACATATTTACAGTCATGTTTATGAAGAACGAAGCATTTGAATTATGGATTTGAGCTTATTCTCCAAATGAGGTATCTGAAATTGTTGTAGTGTGGACAAAAGTGCGGGCACCAAAAGATCGGAAGGAGGATGCGTTTGAACGGAAGATAACTTATTTTGGTTTTCAATAGTTTGAGAGGTACTTTAGGATTTGAAGACGAGGGTATATTATTAATGATAGGATCGGATAATGAGATAACAGTGTCATCCCCTTCTGGTGGGTTAGGTTAGGTTAGGTTAGGTTAGGTGATCTTGACTTAACGTTTAAAGCTAAATTAGAATAGTATTGATTACCCCAAATTTGACTTCTATCGACAATATTTCTATTATTTTTCCTATTTCTATTATTATTATTATTATTATTACTATTATCGTTGTTATTATTATTATTATTATTGCTATTGTTACTATTATTGTAGTGGCGACTGGAATAACCTGAGCCGCTGCTATTTCTTCTGCGTTTAAAGGAACTAGCCCTTGTACGCAATTCTGGGAAATTTTTGTTACTTGTTACTTCAGCAAATGAAAATGCAGGAGTGACCACAGCCCCCCTACAAATCAATTTAGCCTGTGAGAATGAAACATTTTCTACCACCATAACTGTAGCTTGAATTGTTCCTGATAAACTAGACAGCCGCGATCGAAAGCTGAGTGATTACCCTTACATCTAGAACGAAACAGAGCAGATGGAGAAGTCTCACGATTAATTTGGCAATCCGATGATTTATGACTGCCAGAGCAAAAATCGCAAATAGTTTTGCTACGGCAAAGTTTGCTCATATGGCCGAATCTAAGGCAATTATTACACATTTTCGGTCTCCTAATGCTAGGTTCAACCTTACATGAATAATAATCAAAGAAACGAACACAGTCGGGTAATAAATTTCCGCAGAACTTTATTTCAATAAGTGGAATTGGAGAAAAGGAACCATCCTGATTTCTTTTATTAAGTCTACGTATGTTAGCTGTTTTAGCGCTTGCAGTACACGATGCGGTAAGTTCCCCGATTATAAGGTCGATCGGAACGTCCCTTACAATGCCAAAACGAAAGAGTAACGTTTGAGGGACAAAACAATGTATGTTAAGCTCTTTGTGAATACCTTCTGCCAGGAGAAACATATTCGCTTGAACTACGGAATTGAAGATTAGTCTGACTTGGTTACGACCACTCCTTGTCATACATTTAAGACCCGTAACTTTCTTATGAATTAACTTGGCCAACGACATTAGGATGAAGATTGCCAATATTATTATTTTTTCCTTCTATCAAAACTATAATTGGTCCCTGAAAATCATTCGGAAAAATAAAAACTGATGGAGGGGATATCGTAATACTTGATTATTCTTAAAATTTGTATTAATATTACATAAGGTATCTTTAACAATTTCAGAATTCGGTTCTAGGCGAATATTACTTAACGAAGTAATTTCGTTCGTAATATCTGTTAGCCTCGTTAGAAATATTGAACTTCGATTTATTATCTCTAAAATTACACCGATTATTATACTTATTACAAATTAATACCACTACTATCACTACTACTATTACCGACGCTATTACTACGATCAATTTTATTATTACTATTATTATAATTGTTATTATTATCATTATCATTATTACTATTGTTATTGAACATATTCCCGTTATTACGATGGGTAACATTATTATTATTACTTCCACCGCTTTTAATATTACGGTGTGTATTACCACCGCCACGACCGACGGTGCTTACCTGGTGGGCACCGCTGCACCCGCTTTTGACTTTTATCGACTATATATGTAGTCGATTTGTTACACACAAGGATTTGTTTTTACCAACGCCTGACTCTGCGACGACCGAATAAAATAAAATAAAACGAACACGAGGAATACAATACGTAACATGACGTGCGATATATATTCCGAAGATGTTTCGCCCGATACGTTAAAAAAAAAAAATGGAATTTTACGTACTTTTCGTTAAGTTAAGCCCGATTTATAGTAACAGCAGTCGCTACAGTTCAGAACCGGAATCTATGAAGAAGGCATTCGCGGGTTATAATGGTCAGAAAGTTGGTATAAAATGGGTAGATGGACGGGTCTGACTATGTAGGGCGTTTTATTATATTAGCCGTTCGGACCCATCACCATATAGTATTCTAGATATTCTTACAAGGTTTCAAAAACTCGCTAGTTACGTGATTAACGCCAAACATCAGCTTCGGTTGTGAACTTTTGAAACGAATAACGTTGATAATACCGCGGACGACAAAAAATAAATAAATAAAATAAAATAAGTCCAAAAATAAATCACGAAGGAAAGAGTTAAATCGGTGACACGGTCGTGATGGTGCGTAAACGGATATTAAGAAATACGGGAAGTCTAACGAAAACAAGTAATCGAAATAGACGGAAGCGCGGGTACACTGAGAAGTATTATGAAGTAGTCCTATAGTGTCGCTCTGTACATTGAACAAAAGATTGCATTAGTGTGCGAGTGCTTTTGCCTGCGTTGAAACGAATTTATCTATTAACGAAAACGAATGTAGCCCACTGTTGAAGAGTAACGAGTAAATAAAACAGTTCGCTGTTGTCAAAAGCCCTCTAAAATTAAAGGCCGGAAATTGGAAATCGAGTAATTTTCTAGCTGAGGACACTTTTTCGAGTGCGTCCGAGAATGTCTTTTTTTCTAATATTGCGTCAATGTCTTTTGCATTTCGCGTCTATATAATGGAATGGAATAATAAGGTCAGCATCTAAGAAAAACTGAACACAATTGTCGTATTATCCCATTGGGTATATACGTATATACAAAATACATATATATATATAATATATAATATATATATATATATATATATATAATATCGGATAAAGTACATATCTGTATTGTGTGATTCTTCCGAAAGCTGTAAGCTTTAACGATGTCTTCGGTCGACGTTCGTTATAAGCGGTAAACTTTATCAGCGCGAAAATATCGTACACGCCGTCATTTCCTTCTGCCACTTCCAAACAGGACATTCGTTATCGTCCTAATTCTTCGGTATGATCGCGATTGGTGAATTAATTCAACCCTTAATTCTTTATATTAGCATTCTTGGCGTGTTCTGCTTTTAGTTTTTTTTCCTTACGAACGCTCGTTGACTGTTATTATTTGGTAATTTCACTTTCAAATTTTCCAAGTAGTCTCGTATCTTTAATTAGACGATAGTATCGTCGTTTACCGCTTTTCTGAGAATATTGCCTACGATTATCGTCGTTCATACGGGATTTTTTTTTCATAGCTTTTGACATTCGACCGTGGAGCAGCGAAGATTTGTCTATGTTATTTTTTTAAAATTTTTTTAGGATTTGTGTTTTTAATCGCCTTTCAATGAAGGTTCGGTTTATATGTTTTTTTCTTATAGGAAAAGAAAAACAACTATAATAGCTGTTAATATATATATATATATATATATATATATCATCATATTCAGCTGATCAACCAGTATTTCATGGTGTAGCCTCTTCATGAATTAACCACATATTTTGCGCCATTTCTTCCGGCCTTGAGTAGCTCTGGTCCAGGTAACTCCTAATTTTTGCCTGAATTCGTAATCCCATCTCATATGCGGTCTTCGCTGGGGCCTTTTTTTCTCCGCGTCGGTACCACTGTGAGATGCTTGCTGTCCATCTTCGATCTGTTCTTCTCATTATATGACCGGCCCATTGCCATTTCATTTTATTTATTCTTTCTATATGTGTGTTACTTTTGTTCTATCGTGAACCCATTCAACTGTTTTCCGGTCTTTTTTAGTGATCGATAGCATACATCTTTCCATTGATATCTGGGCTACTTGTAACCTATATTTGTAATTCCTGGTTAACGTCCACGTTTCACAACCGTATGTTATCACTGGGAGGATGCATTGATCAAACGCTTTCTTTTTTAAGTGCAGTGGCATTTTTTATTTTAAAATAACCGAATTTCGTCCAAACGCTGTCCATCCCAGTCTGATCCTTCTACTTATTTCTTGATGCAATGATCCTGTGATACTAACCAGTTGGCCCAGATATATGCATTCTTGGACTGTTTCCAGATGTTTGCCTTCAAGTCCGATGCCTTTATTTGGTGTGAATTCGTTTAGCATTATTTTAGTTTTCTGTTGATTAATGCTTAAGCCCATCTTTTTGCCAATTTCATTTAGTTCTTCTAACTGCCTCTGTAACTCATCAGTACTTTTTGCTATCAAAACTATGTCATCGGCAATCTTAAATGATTTAAATATTCCCCGTCGATATTGGTTTTGCCAATTCAACTGTTGAAAGACTCTTTGTAAAGCAGATATAAATAACAACGGTGAAAGACTATCGCCTTCTCTCACTCATCTTTTTACTTCAAATTCTGGTGTCATTTCATGTAATCTTACTGCTGATTTTGCATTTGCATAAATGTTCTTCAATAGTTCTACGTACGTTTCATCTACTCATATATATATATATATATATATATATATATATATATATATATACGATAAATAGAACAAACTCGAGGAAGGTAATGGTAAACCAGCGCCTATTAGCTTGCCTCCTCCAGGAAACGTCACCTAACCGTTTCACTATAAATCTTCGTTTTTTTTTTTGTTTTTTTTTTGTTGATGGGGATCTTACTTTGCTTATTGTGTCGTGTAATATCGATATATTTAAGTGGATAGTATTTACACATACGTCATTTTACATAATGATTGTTATTACATAATCCTGTCTTTTTTCTCGTTGAATGATATCGTACCCTGAGTAGCGGTTGCCGTAACATAAAATGCTGTCATATATAAAGTAGTTTATCCGACGTATGTCTATCCGCGAAACTTTCCATGGCAGTAAATTCTACTAACCCATCGGGTCACGTTATCGATTTTAAGCTGGTTCTTCGATCGTTAATTCTTTACGAGCGTTTTTTTAACTGCCGCCGCTGTATGAAACGGTTTTTCAGCGTTAAAATCTGTCGATGTCTGTAGGTTCTTTAACCAAGATGATTATCTCTTTCCGATCAGCGTTTTAATATTACACGGGAAAAACAGATCACTTGCAAAGAAAAAGTTTGAACCTAATAAATGAGTATAAGTGTCAGAACGAACCGTTAAACGATCTGTTTACGTCATCATAATGTATTAAATATAGTGGGGATGTATTTGTTTACCAAAGTGTGGGATTATAAAGTAAGGAAAAGGAACAGTGGTATATATGTTCGGTAGCACGGTCAAGGTTTGGTGAACAAACTAATAAATACGTTATGACAAAATTGCTAAATAATATGCCGGGAGAAATATTGAAAGAAAGATTGGGAAACTAGCAGCTAAAAGAGCGGTTACAAGATATGGATAATGTAAACAGAATAATAAGAAATATAAAAATTGTAACTGTATATAAAGCAAAGTAAAATAAATAACAATTTATAATAAATTCGAAGTGGTGCGACAAATAATAGTAATAGATTTGATATGAAGTTTACTACTACTAATGGGGTAATCACAATACGGTAAATGAAAATAGTTATTGCGAGAGTGTGGGTGAGAATGTATTAGGCTATGAATGAGTACTATAACTGTAAAATTATGTATATGTGTATATGTGGGTGTGTAAATTTTATAAATTAAAAATTAACGATATATGTATGTAATAATAGTTTAGATGTACATATTGTAAAATTGTGTAGATCCGTCGACAAGGCTCGACGGAACATATATCGTCTAAGTAAAGAATGGGGTGGAGTGTAAGTGTGTGTAATTAGATTTATATTATTGTATTATTATTTTAAAATATATATATACGCTTTTGAAAAATAAAAAATTATTCTTCTTAGGCAGTGATATTAAATACTATCCCCTTCATCGTCTAAAACATTACATTCCACTTAATTTAAAACGTATTTATCTCGCCTTCAATCCACCGGTCGTGGCGTGTGGAAAATTGCATTGGATAGAATATCGAGATATTGACCGAAATTCTACAGAAACACGCGTTAATTGGAATAATCACGAACGAGAATTTGAATGTAGAAAACGCAAAATTCTATCCGTACCAGATTTATATACGGTAATTTTTCCTAGAGTTTATTTCTAATTCTAAAGATGATAATAAGTTCGGAGTGTGAATGAATAAAGGAAAGACTCGGTGAAGAGATGCAATCAAGCCAGTTGTCTTCAATTATAATAAGACTATAATGAGGTTGCAAGCAATTTTTGCTGAAGTCATGGAGAGAGTACAATGCACTGCCTAGAAAACTAAAAACTGGCCGAATTAATTACAAAAGCGGACGAAGGAAAAATATTAAAACTAAATGCATCCGTCGAAAAATAGTAAATTCCTACTCTTCAGATGTCCGGAGATGCTGTGATTACTTGTGCGTCTACGAAGGTTATGTATATGTTTGTTTGGATGCTACGGTTTTATAACAATTAAGTCTTGCTGAAATGAAGAATGACTGTTACATCACTATCATTATTATTAAGTTAATTATATTCTCAACGATTATTTATCCGTTTTACCGTTATATCATTATTATTATTAAGTTAATTATATTCTCAATGATCATTTATCCGTTTTATAAATGCTACAGTTTTCTAATAATTAAGTTTTGTTGAAATGAAGAATGACTGTTATATCATAATCATTATTATCATTATTATTAAGTTAATTATATTCTCAACGGTTATTTATCGTTTTTTTTTTGTTTTTTTTTTTTTGATTTGTAATAATTTTCATTTGATATTTATTTTTTCATTGTTACTTTTTAAAATGTACCGGTCTATTGTATTGAAATTGAAATTATGCAATTTGATTGTTATTTTTATGTTATAAATCGATGTGTCTAAAAGTCTTCGTTATAAATCTGTGACTTTTTAAATAAATATTTATTGATAACGTTTTATAATTTACAAATAGTCAGTTAACCGAATCACTTAATTTAAATGTTAGAACTTTGAAAGTAATGTACATATACATGTATATATATGTATATATATCTATATCTATATATATATATATATCAGCTATCTAATGGAGGAGCGATCAAGATAATAGTTCAAATTATTGTGAAAATTGGTCGTCATCTTAATGGAGAAACGATGTTTCGTAACATGTATCGATACGTATTTAGATTCACCCCTAATGCCGATTCTCTATTCCGTGTAACGTTCACTATTCGAAATAACTTATACATAAATTGTCGTATTTATTCTGTCGGTATTAATTTGAACTCACTTCGAAAAACTTTTAATTTACTTAACGTGTTCGAGTTTTTGTACAAATGAAATCATTTTGTGACGGTTTACTTTACTTATTATAAAGTTTTAATCGCTCCGATAATGTAACTTAAATTAACTTTTTGCCGCTGGGATTAGCGGTTCTTTTATCGGAAACAACAAAAAGACTACCGATCTAGTTGCAACGTTGTAAAGTATTTCAAAGTACAATACCTGCTGGTTGTGGTCGCTCAAATTTATTTCAAGCGGTCATTCGATATTCTAGCCAAGATGGTCGACACCAATTTATCGTTCTCACTCGCTTAAAGTACAGAGTTACTGCGTGGGCTCTATACTGACGCGTTGAACTAAATCAAGCTAAATCACAACATGTATTTTTCCTGTTGAGACAAACAGACTCGCTGCATAGGGTCTACGTTACCAATTTCGCAATACGTTCCTGCTAAATGACCAGCACCTCGACTTTTGTGGGAGACGCGTGTAAAGTAAGACAAATTGAGGAAAAAAAATTATGAATTATATTGGCTTATAAGACGGAACTCCACACCTGATGTATAGTGCAGACGCCTTTTCTATCAGCAGATAATGAAACTCATTCGGACGTACGGAGTTACATTATGGGGACGCGCTAAAAAGTCCAATCGCAACAGGATACAGGCACAACAAAGCATCGAAACCTGGGAGAAAAGTTATTAGTTTGGTGATTAGAGACTATCGAATTGCTCATCAGAAGAACTTTGTCAACGTATCAACGTTGAAACTCTTAAATTTCTGAATACCGGCGAAGATGTACATCGTTTGAAGCGTTCTCAAGACCTTGCATTGTAGCCGCTTCTGTTTATAGAGGCTTTGGTTATTATTGGACCAAATGACCTCGCGCATGTTTTACTTTACTTTATTAAACCTTTCAGTTTCACGATGTTCAATATGAGTAGGTACATTTTTAAGCTAACAAATTTTTTTATTTTCCGGGATCGACGTGAAATATCACAATTTTATTATTTAGAGTGTTTACCTAAGAAGCAGTATTGATTAATAATTTTGTGTCAACATTTTATAATTTATGATAAAAGGGTTAAAATTAGCAATTATTTAACTTTTAGCCGAGCTTATGCTATAATATAATAATAATAATGAATAAAAAAATAATTAATTGTTTCGAGGTTACGAGTATGTACATTATATGTTGAAGGTTTGTATATATCATTAATAACGCAATTGCAACGTTTATTATTACCGATGATGACTAATAATTTGTATAATAATCAATGGATTCACGATCACTGATTATTGTTTCCTCGAATATTTTTATTTTTAAGACATTCTGTTACATCGATATTGTACCTAGTTCTAATTAATTGCAAATTTTTACGTTTAATTATTTAATATATTATTTTATATCTGTCTATAATATTACGACAGTCTATTCCCAATTCGTATATATATGGGCAGTGGCACCGTATGCGACAGAAACGCGGAGAATATATATATATATATATATATATAAGTAGTAAAGGGGCATACTGAGCACACTTCTGTCAATTTTCCGTTATATTTAATCTCTGTCAATTTTCCGTTATATTTAATCTCTGTCAATTTTCCGTTATATTTAATCTCTGTCAATTTTCCGTTATATTTAATCCCTGTCAATTTTCCGTTATATTTAATCCCTGTCAATTTTCCGTTATATTTAATCCCTGTCAATTTTCCGTTATATTTAATCTCTGTCAATTTTCCGTTATATTTAATCCCTGTCAATTTTCCGTTATATTTAATCCCTGTCAATTTTCCGTTATATTTAATCTCTGTCAATTTTCCGTTATATTTAATCTCTGTCAATTTTCCGTTATATTTAATCTCTGTCAATTTTCCGTTATATTTAAACCCTGTCAACTTTCCGTTATATTTAATCCCTGTCAACTTTCCGTTATATTTAATCCCTGTCAATTTTCCGTTATATAAATCTCCTTACCTTCGTTTTGGTCATGTATGCAACATACATCACCATAATTAATTTTATATTTTTCAGGTAAAATTCGTTTTTCATCATAATCCATTTTAAATTCTTTTTCCATAATTTTATTTTCTACTATATTAACATACCCCCACGGAAGTGTGTCTATAATTCCATCTTTTTCAGGTAAAATTCGATTTTTATCATAATCCATTTTAAATTCTTTTTCCATAATTTTATTTACGAGTGTTTTGTGTTTAGAATCTCTTGTAATTATATTATATTTTAACTTTACTTTATTTACTTTTTTATCGACAATATTTGTCATTACTTTTGTATTTAATATTTCTGAATTTTCGTAATTTAATGGAAATCCTTTAATTTTCATTGTAATTTTTCCTTGTTTTGTAATTAATGCATAACTTTTTGGTCCTGTACTTATCCATTCAGCGCCATAATCATCCTTATCTAGTTCATCAGTCCATTCACCAAGCATGCATCCAGTTTTAACTGTGTTTTTTTCATCGTCAATATATACAACAGAATCTGTATCATAATATACAACATTTTTTCCCAATTTATCTAACATTTCGTATAATCTTAATCTAGCGTTAGATGTTGTAAAAGCTGCAATAAAAATATTTGTTGAAGTACTGTTTTCGGTAAATTCGTCTTTAAATTTATAAGACACTTGAATCATATTTTCATTAATGAAAATAATATTGCTAATTTCTATTTTATCATCTAATATTATTTTATACCATTGTTTGGGATCAGTTACGTATTCCGTTTGTGTTAAATTATGTCTTTGACCGAATTTCCCCCACAAAGAATTGAGACATAATTTAGCAACAGCTCGTCTTCCAGGATTTGGTTTAATATTTTTTATATCTAAATCTATATCCATTATTTCCTTTACAGTTTTTACGTATTCTTCAACAGTTTTAAAGTCATTTTCCCAAGGACTTGTTTCTAATTTTATTTTCATAAAATCCTTGACATAACCTTTAAATAAATTATTACTTTTTTCCTTAAAATCCCAAACTTCGTAAATATTTAAAATGCAATAACCTTTTTCTAAAGCTTTGTTTATTTCATCTGTTGTCCAAGTATCTATTAAACAGCGTTCTTCATCAGTATGATTACATTCTGCACATTTTTCGACAAAACATTTTTTACACAAAGTAAACATTAATTTTTCGTCTTTAATGGGTAATACAGGGTGGTATAAATTTTTTGGGGGTAATATTTTACATTTAATTAATCCATACCAATTCGGATCAAATTTTTTGGGTTTATAAATTTTTATCGGATGCCCAACAGGATAATAATCGTAATACATCACAGTTGGATAAAGGCTGCAAACATCGATATATCGTAATTTTTTACCAGATACTTTTAATTTAATCGCGTTTGTTTTTCCGCCATAAAAAGCATCACGAGGGTTTAACGGTTCAATAATTGTAATATTTTCTCTTAAAGCTTCTTTGTAATTTTTTGATTTTTTCCATTGACATTCAAATATTTCTACCAAATTATATCCTTTATCTTTTAGTAGTTTGCTTCTCTCTCTAGTTTCGTCATATAAATCACCCATAGTTTTTCGTGTTACATTATTTATCGTACTTTCTTTGTAACATATTGGGCAACCGTGCCAAAAACAACCGTGGTACTGATAAATTGTTTTCGTTACACTATCAAATCCATCTACTTTTGCACCATAAATATACATTTCACCGCCGTTTAAAGCGTGTTGTACATTTCTAAATGTATTTAACCACGCAATTGAATCTTTACTATACATTTCTTTTTTAGATTGTTTTATAATACCGATTGTATTCTCTTGTAAATATTTTGACCTGTAAATACTCATACAAGTGCTTGCAATTGTAATGTACTGAAAAGGATCGATATTTGCAATTTCTAGAAATTGTTTTCTGAATTCTATACAACTTCTACGTAAAATATCTACATCGGATTTACAATATTCTACAAGTTCTTTTTGAAAATCGAATACATAATTTTCGTTAATTTTTTCAGAATACCATTTAAGAAAAACCTTTCTAGGGTTAATTTTCATCGTATTTATACCGTAGAATTTTTTATCAGGAATTGGCCCTTTATAATTTTGATTTTCTTTTGTGTTAAATAAATGGGGGAAATAACCTTTTTTCAATTCTTTTAAGTCAAATATCTTTGGAAAATCAGAAAGCGGCGATGCAATAAAATTGATGCTATCTATAAATTTAATTCTTGCAACTTCTAAAAACATTATTTTTCCACCACTGTAAATTGTGTAAGGTTTCAGAGAATTTTCAACACAATATTTTAAGATAAATTGCAAGTCGTACGCTTTTGCGTTATGAGCAATTGCTGTATAACCTCTGTGTTCTTTAGAAATCAACCATCCGCAAAATTCATCGTTTGTTTTAAAACTGAAAGTTTCACCGTTAAAATATTGAGCGATAATTAAATTAGCTTCGTGAGTTCCTGTCTCTTGATTTGCTTCATAATCGTAATAAATATACTTTTCGGAATAGTTACATTTTTGGACTTTCTTGTCCGCATTTCCATTACATAAACAAGGAATATCGCAAATTCCACCTTTTTGTTTTATTTTTTGCATACAACATTTGTGTTTAATTATTTCAACGTTTTCACCACAATTTTTACATACTTTATAGCCACATTTGTGTTCATCATTTCTTTTACATATATTTTTACATTTCAAACATTTATATATTTCTTTGCAGACTTTCTCATGATTTTCGTAACATTCTTGATTGTAACAATATCTGTTACAATTTTCGCAATAAATTTTATTTTTTTCACAGTGTTCTTTCATCATACATAATTCGCATATTTTTACCTCACTTTTACATTTGTGCGAATTTTTATTTTGATACGGTTTGTCACATTTTTTACAATAATAAGACTTTGCGTAAAATGCTGTCATACTATTTATTACGTCAAAGTGATTTCTATTTTTATATAGATAAATTTTTGGTTCATTTTCTTCACCCGAATATATTATAGTGTTAAAATTTTCGCTACAAATAACTTTAATTTGAATATTTAATAAATTTTCGGCATCTTTTATATTTTCAAATGTAAACCCTCCGTCATTGCAAAATCCTATTTCTTGACATAACTTTTGCGCTAAATCTTCCTGTATTTTTCTCCCTATTCTAATTTGTTTTATTTCTGATTTATCTAATTTTCTGTCAAAAATGGTGTTCGTATGATACGTCAAAGCTGTAATTATTGCTCTAGGACAACATAAATTATCGACATTTTGTATTTGTGTTATACATCTTTTTGTTCGTATATCTTTAGCGAGATTAATTATTTTTTTAGTGTAACCTTTTCCTCTAGGTATATTAATTACTTGAAAATTAAACGTTGTTTTATTTATGTCAACTTCTTCATCAGATGTTAAAATTTTTTCTATTTGATTTAACAGAGTTGTCGCATTTACATCTTTTTGAAATCCTGTAGATATTGCTGTTGTTTTAAATTTCTCATTTAACGCGATTATATTCATTTTGTCTCCTTCTTTGAAATCGGTTTTTTGTTTAACAATATGAATTAATTTTTCTATCATTTTTCTGAAATTAATCATCATTTTTATAGCATTATTTATTTTTCCAGTTTTTCTTAAATAGTTTAGTTTTACTGTATACTCTATAATCCATGTTAAAAATTTCTCGCTATATTTAGATTTTCCTTGAATAATAGAAAAGGATTCATTTTTTTGTTGTTTTTTCTGTTTAAAAACACGCATATCTTTGAACGGAAATATATCAATAAGCTTTTGCTGTTTAATTTCTGTGTGTAATTTTGATTTCTGATGTCTCGTCCAATTATTCTGCAAAATATTTTTGTTACATTTTTTGCAAAATTGATATTTCTTTTCCTTTTCAAAATAAGTACTTTTAACCGGAAATATATTTCCAAGTTTTTGCTGTTTAATTCCTGTGTGCAGATCTGTTTTTTGATGTCGCGACCAATTTTTATAATTAATTTCTTTATCGCATTTCTCGCAATACTTCTTTTCTAAATTATAATTTCTTCTATTCATGTTTATATTAGAAAAAGATAAATTTTTTTCTATAATCATCTTCAATATATAAATTTATTTATCTTTAACTTAAAGATCAATAAAAGCCTTAAGATTTATTACGAATAAAATCAAATAATACATATTTTGCCGCTAATGTGTGAGCATCGAATTTTTCACAATGTTTTTTTTTGCCCTCATTTTTCTCTCGACTCCTGTGTGTTTTTTTGCCTTTAAATGTCGCGCCCAATTTTTATACGAAAATTCTTTATCACATTTCTCGCAATACTTATTTTCTATTTTTTTAATTCCTGCGTGTAAATTCGATTTTTTATGTCTTGACCAATAACGCTGTAAAATATTTTTATCGCATCTCTTGCAATACTTTTTTTCTGAATTGTAGTTTTTTCTTATTTTATTTTCAGTATTCATGTTTATATTAGAAAAAATAAAATTTTTAAATATACTTCTTTTCTTTCAAAATAATAATATTATGAACTGGTGTCGCCTTTAATTAACAGTGTTTTAACAGTGCTTCTTTCAATTCATTTCTCACCTCTGTTTTTCCTTGTTCTATTAACGATAATTTTAAATTATTATTGATTTCTACTTTTTTATTATATTCGTTTAAAATATCGGTTTTTAATTTTTCGTAATTTTTTACTTCTTGTACAATATCATCAAATTCACTGTCAGTAATTTCGCCATCTTTAATCGCTTTAGCGTATTTTTCCTCTATTGAATTTATTTTAGTGCGTGCTAATAATTCGATTGCAGCGTGTTTATTAATTTTTTCTGTACAAAATTTGTGTGTTCCTCTTACTAATATTGACAAAGTTGTAAATCCAACGCAAATTGGTGTACTTAAGGGGATCAAAACGGGAACAAAAACAGAAGTTGTCAAAGTTCCGATATCCGACAAAATAAGTACATATTCTGTTCCATACATAATTTTCGCTATTTTTAAGTATTTCTTTTTTTGTTGAAATCTATTTTTCATTTCTTTTTGTAAATAATCATAATGCATCATTATGTGGTTAATTTTATAATTGCTGGAGTTAAATTCAGGCGCCGATATTTTCGGATATAAAGCCTGAAAAAATAAAGATTCTGGTGCCGAAGGTTCGTGATCCATTTTCGTTTATTACAAAAAAAAAAAATAATTTTTAGAAAATTGTTTTTTGAAGTTCTTGTCTGTAAAAACTACCGATAATTTCCTCTTTATTTAAATCCTGAATTTTATAAGTTATAGGCGATGTAAACAGAATTTTTTTAATTACGAATATTTCTTTGGACCAATTATTTTTATATTTATTTTGAAAGGTTTTTTTATTTACACTAATTCTTACACGATCTCCAACCTGAAATATCGGTATTTCTTTTTTAATAGGTAAAACTGTGTAAATTTCGCGTTCATTACTTTTGTTAACTTCACACGGCCTCATTTGAATTGTTCTGTGAAAATCGTGATAATTATATTCATTTACCAAATTTTGTAATATATTTATCCACTTAAAATTTTGTTGACATTCAAAGAGAACTTTCATTTTTCTGGCTAAAGTTCCGTTAAATCTTTCTATTATCGAAGATTTTTCAGCATTTTCAGTGTGATATAATTTTATGTTATATTTTTGTAACATTGAAGAAAATATTTTATTCTTGAATTCTAGACCTTTATCGGTGTGTAAAAATTTTGGAGTATCATGTTTTACTTTTCTCGCTTTTTCTACGATATTTTCAAAAGCTTTTGTCACAGAAATTCCGTCTTTTTTCTTTAGAGCTTCTGACCAAACAAATTTCGAAAAAGTATCGATAACATTTAGTATATATTTATATCCTTTATTTTCTGTTTCATAATGCGACATAATTACTAAATCTGCTGCCCATAAATCGTCAATTCCATATGTTACAATGTGTCTTTTTTCAAATTTTTTTCTAACATTTTTATGCAATTCTTTCGCTTCTTTAAGATTCATTTTTATATATAGGTTCGGATGAAATTAATCCGAGATATATAATATTATTTGATGACGCCATATTTAGTATATTTCCGTTTTCATCGGTAATATGAACAATAATTGTGTCAATTTTTTCGATATGATTTTTAATAGGAACAAAAATAATCTGTGAAACTTTTTCCGATATTTTTCCTCCATAAATTATTTCAGGAAAAAATGTATAAATAATATCGGCTTCTTCGTGAGAATGAGGATTAGATGAATGATTTAAAATTGCTGGTTCGACAATATTACAGTGAATTTCTATTGCATCTAACGGTCTTAATTTTGGAAAACTAGACGCACTATATAATGTGTTAGGTTCTAAATTAACGTGATTTTCAAATCCTAAAAATTCACCTAACGTACCTAAATTAATTTTTACAGGAGAAAATATTCGAATTTTGTTACTAATTTTATCACTTTTTAATCCAAAATTTTCAGTCAAAAAATTAACGTTTATTTTTTCATTATCATATTTAGGTTTTAGTTCATTATCATATTTAGGTTTTAGTTCATTATCATATTTAGATTTTAGTTCATTATCATATTTAGATTTTAGTTGCGTTAATTTTAACTGTATTATTTCCTCTATATCTGATAACGAATAAAACCCCTTCGGAAAATTAACTCCGTATGTTTCTGTTAATATGTTTAATTCTACGTATAAATTATGCGGAATATTAGGAATATAATTATCACCGTAAAAAGCGACTAATCCTAATTTGTAATTTTTCTCTTTATCTAAATGTAAAGGATTTTCAAGACGAAGTGTTAAAGTTGATTTATCACCTTTTAATTTAAAAAGTTGCATTTTATATTTTATAAATATAAATATATTTATAAAAATGGAAGTTATCGTATTTGACAAAAAATTAAATAACAATAAAAATAACAGAACTATTCAACCAGTTATTAGAGGCATTTTTATAGGTTCTAGTGGCTGTGGAAAAACAACGTTATTACTAAATTTTATATACCGAAATTGGTTAGAATTTGAAAATCTCTATATATTCAGTAAAACATTAGAACAACCGACATATCAAAAATTACGGGAAAGATACGAAAATGTTGAAAAAAATGTTGGCGAACAAATTGCATATTTTTGCGATAATTACGATGATTTAATTTCTGTAGATAAATGTTTACCAAATTCTCTCGTTATTTTTGACGATTGTATTATGGAAAAAAATCAGAGAATAATTAAAGAATACTTTACAAGTGGAAGACATAAAAATATATCTTGTATTTATATTACACAATGCTATACTTTGGTTAATTTGCAAACAATTCGTAGTAACGCTAATTTTCTGTGTATTTTTAAACAAAATGACCATTATTTGAGAAAAATATATAAAGACAATGTAATGGGGGATATGTCTTACGATAAATTTTGTAAAATTTGTAACCAATGTTGGGAAAAAGATTTTGGTTTTATTACGATAGATTTAACTAAAAAACGAGATTTTGGGAGATATAAAAATCAATTTAAAATGATAGAACAATTTGATGAACGTTCACCAACGTTAAAGAAACGTAAAATGAACGTAAAATGAACGTAAAATCATGTTCAACGAAGGTTTAAGTGGGTGTTTAACTAATAAAATTTTTATATTTGTTACATATAAATGGAAAAAATAACTGTTGAAAAAGCAATTAAATTAAGTAAACTTGAAAAACAATTAAAACAAAAATTTCTACAAGCCCGTAGAGGCAAGGAAAATATTGAAAAGGTAAGAGAAGAGGAATTTAAACCGATTATAAATGCTGTTAATAAATTAAACGAAAACAAAATTTTACCTGTAATTGTGCCTTCTTACATTGATCAATCTCCCGTTGAAAATCGTATGATTCAAGATGAAAAAAATATTGTTCTAGGAAAAATAACAACGGAATTTTTACCTGATGCTAAAGATTCTACTTTTGGTATACATTATGACAAAAAAAACAAAAATTATATGATAGGAAAGGAAATAGTTACTTTAGATAACAACGACATTATTGTAGCAGGAAAAACGTACGAAGGAACTGAAGGATTATGGAAATTATTAACGTTAGAGCCATCGAAAAAACCTGATCCTAATTCTTTCACACCGGATGATTATGCAAATTATGAGGAAATTTTGTTGACGACAGATTGCATATACCATAATAATGATAAAAATAGCAATAAACCAAAATCGAGCAAAGGTGAAAAATACAACACAATAATTAAGCCAATTTGGAAAAATAAAGTAAAAAAACCTGAAAGCAGAAATATTGTACCACCTTGGGCAAAAATAGAGAATGAAGAGGTACACGAAGGAAAAGGTTTAATAAAATATTCCGATAATTCTGTCGAGTATAAATATGTCGATAATTTACAAAATTTATTACAAAGATTGTATTATATTTATGCTCAGGAAAAAGCCGGTAATAATAATTTTCATAACGAAAAAATTGGAGTTATTAATTTTTTAAAGGAACAATTAGAAGCACATATCGATGAAAATAAGGGAATTGAATATCTGATTAAATTTGTGTCATCTTTACCTTCAAAAATATTACGTGGTGAAAAGATCGGATCAGGTTTATTCAACGGTATTTTGAATAATTTACCGTTTGAAATTCACGCACCAGGATATAATTATTTAGGTCCAGGGACAAAATTACAAGAAAGAATTCAAGATGGAAATATAGGTATAAATCCATTAGACGAAGCAGCGAAAGAACATGATTTATTTTACCATAAATATAAAGATACAGCGAATAGACACAAAGCTGATGAAATTTTAGAACACAAAGCGTGGGAAAGATTTAAGTCAAATGATGCAAATTTAAATGAACGATTTTGGGGGTATTTAACGACAAATGCAATGAAAGCAAAAAGGCATCTTGGTCTAGGTTTAAAAATCTAAATTAAAAAATTATTTTCTATATTATAAAATGAATATATGCAATATAAATCTTACTGATGGACAAAAAAAAAAAATTCAGAGAGCTTATAAGCGAAAATCGAACATAACAATTCAATTATCTTCTGATCAAATAAAATCAGGAAAAGACAAAATTGGATTAAATGATAGGCAAAAAAACGCCATTGATAAACATCGTAAAAATAACACTGGCGTCAGACTTACTTTAACATACAAACAATTACAGGAAAATCACAAAGGTGGAATTTTACCTTTACTTGCAGCTATTGGAGCTTTAATCGGTGGAGTCGGTGGTGGTGCAGCTGCTGTTGCAAACACATTCGTTGATTATAAAGACAAAAAAGCGAAACGCGAAGAAATGGCTCGACACAATAAAGCGCTAGAAAAAATTCAGGAAGTGATTCACGGTGTAAATCAAGGCTCAGGCTTAAGTAACGTTAAAAAAAAGCGCTAACAAACGTAGAGTTAGAAAAGTACGCTAAAAAATTGAAAATTAAAAATTTTAGAGGCGTTTTTATGAAAGATGAATTATTAGGGAAACCTTGGGAAAATGAATGTGGAATTATTAACTTAGAAAATTCCTATCAAATTGGTTCTCATTGGACAGCGTATTTTAAACAAAAAGATATTAAATATTATTTCGATTCGTACGGAAATGCGAATCCACCGATCCAATTAGTGAAATATTTAGGAAGCGATAATTTGTATTATAATTACGAACAAATTCAGCAATTTGACGATCCACCAATTTGCGGTTATTTATGTCTAGATGTTTTACAAAAATTGTCTCAAGGAATTAAATATAATAAAATATTACGTATTATAAAAAATGAATAAATTTGATAAATTCGGCAATCAGATCGAAAAACAAGAATCGACAATTTCAAACAGAAATAAACAAGAAATTAACGAAAAAGTGAGCGAAATATTAATGCCTTTTATTATCGAAATGAAAACTTATGTTGGAAATTTAACAAATGAATATTTGAAACAACAATTAAATATTGTGAAAAATTACGTTAATTTCAATAATCGAAGATTAGTTGGAGTTTCAACAGGAATAGATGAAAAAGATGCTGTAAATAAAAAACAAATGGAGCAAAGTATTAAAGATGCCCTAAATAAGAAACAATAAAAATTTTATTTTATATGTAATAAATATGACGTTAATATATTGTTTAAAATGTAAAAAGAAAACACAATCTCTTAACGAGAAAAAAAGGAAAACATCGAACGGAAAAGTTATTTTGGAAAGTAAATGTTCTGTGTGTGGGGTTAAAAAAACGAGTTTTATTAATAAGTAAACATGATGAAGTTATTTTTTGTTATATTTAGTTTCAGCAATAAATTGCGTTGAAGTTCCTAAAATGGAAACTAATCTTTTTTCGCCGAATGTTGATTGGAATTATGTGTCTGAACACGAGAATTTAACTATCGATCATTTGCGTATTTTTCAAAATAAAGTAAATTGGCCTAAGATTTCTAAATTTCAGAAATTAACGGAAAATAATATCAAAGAATTTAACGATCGTGTTGATTGGGGTATAATCAGTAAATATCAGAATTTGTCGGAAAAGTTTATTGACTTTTATAAAGATTTCGTCGATTGGGATTATGTGATTTTATATCAAAATGTTTCAAAGATTTTTATTGCTAATCATTGTAAAGAAATATTAGATAGTTAGAAAAAGTCGGGTCTTCCATCTATAATGAAGGGAAAGAAATATTCGTAATTAAAAAAATTTTTTTTTTTGTAATAAACGAAAATGGAAAATGAAATTTATTCAAAATATTATAACGAAATTATTCGGCACGAATACAAAAATTATAACCCTACGAGCATTTTAAACTTTAATTCACCCAACAAAAAAATTGATTTTAATATCGATTACGGTGACTCATTTTCAACGTCAAAGTATCAGTATTATATTACTGGTGAATTTACGAAAAAAGATGGCACTACTTTTCCGACAAAATCTAATGTAAAATTAATCGATAATTTTATTCCATTTTTATTTTCTGGAATAGTTGTGAAAAAACATAACCAAATAATAGATAACATTGAAAATCCTGGAATTATATCGACTGTAAAAGGAATCGTTTCGTACAGACAATCTGATAAAAAATCGTTTAAAAATAGTGGATTTATTTCTCAACACGAAGGTTCGTTTAATAAATTTTGCGTTATCGGTGATTTATCACAATTAGGACTGGATTTTTTCAGTAACAATAATAGTACACCAATTTTTTACAAAGGTGGATTTACAATAACTTTTACCAGAAATAGCGATGAAGATGCTTTATTCAGATGGAAAACAAAAAAAGCAGATGGCACACACGATGAGGCAAGTTTACCTGTTGAGGGGAAAATAACGATAAAAGAATTTGTGATTAGAGTTCCCATAATTAACTATCGCCCAACGCAAGAAATTCAACTTATTAGTGAGTTGACAAATTTGCAAAATATAACCTACAAATTTAATAAATGGGAATGTATTCAAAAACGTAGTGTAACAGGATCGACTTTAAATTATGATATTACAAATATTTACAGAAATATTGAGAATCCTAAATTTATTATTGTAGGTTTTCAGGACGATCGTTGTGAACAACAAATAAAAGACCCATCTTATTTTGACTCTATGAAAGTCAAAAATATTCGTGTGAAAATTAATGATACAAATTATCCTGATGAATTACAAAATTTAGATATTAATGAAGGAATTTACGCAATTCTATTCGAAATGTACAAAGATTTTCAGAATTATTATTACGGATATAGCAATGTGATTTACGAGCCTGGAGAATTCGTTGGAAATAAATGCGTTTATGTAATAGACACGACAAAACACCCTGAATATATTTATAGTGGAAAATCAAATATATTAATTAATGTCGACTTTTCCCAATCTATTAGTACACCGAATGTTATTGCTTATGTTATCGTAGTATCAGAAAAAATACTACATAATAATATAATTAATAATACAATTAAGGAGTGAGATTTCAAATTTTTGACTGAAATTTTATAAAGAAAAATTTTTCTTTATAAAAAATATTAAAACTTAATTCCAATAATGAATTTGATATTTTTGAGGGTGGTATAGGATTTGACCAAAAAATTAAACCAAATTCTAAGAAATCATTAGATGAAATTGAGGTGGGCCACGTTTCATGGCCCACCATAACGGAAAGTTGACAGGGATTAAATATAACGGAAAATTGACAGAGATTAAATATAACGGAAAATTGACAGAGATTAAATATAACGGAAAATTGACAGGGATTAAATATAACGGAAAATTGACAGGGATTAAATATAACGGAAAATTGACAGGGATTAAATATAACGGAAAATTGACAGAGATTAAATATAACGGAAAATTGACAGAGATTAAATATAACGGAAAGTTGACAGGGATTAAATATAACGGAAAATTGACAGAGATTAAATATAACGGAAAATTGACAGAGATTAAATATAACGGAAAATTGACAGGGATTAAATATAACGGAAAATTGACAGGGATTAAATATAACGGAAAATTGACAGAAGTGTGCTCAGTATGCCCCTTTACTACTTATATATATATATATATATATATATATGTATGTATGTATATATATATATGTATATATATGTGGAGAAAGAGATACAACTGGTGGCTAAAATAGGCTACTTTAAAAAAAAAAAATCAGTCCACACTCTAAACCAATAACATATTATGGTATATGTGATTTACCCAATACCCCACAAGGGGTTTGTCACCTTGTGATCTAAAGTAAAAATGTGATTGGGTATGGTTCAGATTTTATTGATTTTTTCATTGTTTCGTGTAGTTTTGTTACGAAATTACTGACGACTTTCGAATGTACTGAAGAATCGGAATTTAGGTTAAATTACACAGCATTTTCCAATTGATCTGGTAGATCGTACAGTATCTCAGAGATGGAAAGGTAGATTTTAATAAAGCGAGCGGAAGCGACAGTTATTAAAGCTCGTAAGTCATTTACAACTTTCTATTTAGCCGTGAATATGCGGGTGCAACTTTAGTAGTTCAGAAACAACAATTACCAAGTAACAGTAATCTAGAAAATAAGAACAACGAGTAGATGAAAGACGAGATAAATTCAATTCTTTTCGACGATGTCGCGTGTAAAGTTTTGGGCTGATACAACTTAATCGGACGATAACGAAAATTCGTTCAAAGAATATTCGATCATCTTTTTTCTAAAACTTTAAAACGATATGAAGTAAAAAGCAACGAATTTACTTCAGCGTTGCCGATCCCCCTCACGTGTTTTAAAATGTTGAAAATGATTTGAAAACCATCTTATCGAAAATAAATCCTCGAACTGGAACTGATCGATTTACTATCGGAATATTTTGTAAACAATTACTGAAATTATTGTTATTATTATTACTTTTGCAGGTTGCCACTGACACGTTATTACGTCTGTAAACTTTAAATAATTGACTAATTACATAATTAAATGTCCATCATCGTTAGTCTGCGCCGTTCCCTTGGAGTCTTGGCAGGCTATTTTCTCTTGTACAACAGTTTAAACAGTTTAAAACAGTTTAAAACAGTTTGTCGCGTTTTCATCTTTCTTCCAAGAAATTCTTTTTCCCATCCGATATTATTGAAAACAAGATCTTTTCTCGTAGGCCGGTCTGTCTGAGCACTTCATCGTTGGTAATTTTCTCTACTACTCACTTGATACGATGTAGACGACGATAGCATCACATTTCGAAAGATCGTATTTTCTTTTTGACGGATTCCTTCATTATCCACGTAATCATAACGCTATGGACCAAAGCACATATATTCTTGGATCTTATTTTTTTTGTTTTTTCCGTCCTTTGTGAATTCATAGATATTTGTATGTACGCACTTCTTCGATAAGCTGCACGCCATCCGCATAAATACGCAACGCGCAATTTTTTGTGACCCTTGCTATCTGACTTTTGTTTTAGACAAATTCATTTTCATTCCGTATTTCGCGCTTTCTGTACTGTTGCGGCGTTTCAGTAATTTACACCTTGTCATCTGCATGAATGATACTGCCAAATTTTTTACCCGTTGAAATACCCGGAGGAAAAGCAAAATTTACAAACGCGTTTAATTTAAATTATCGGTTACGTAGTCACACTCCAACATGCGAATGGCGGAATTGTTTTCCTATAGCGATATTATTTACTTTAAAAAAAAATCGGTCTAAAATTACTTTTGCGATTATTACGTCGTGGCGTTTAATGCGCTATTTATTATATCTATACGTAACAGCTAATGCCAACTACTAAAATGCGAACACTG
This sequence comes from Coronaproctus castanopsis, assembly GCA_032883995.1. Classification (NCBI taxonomy): domain Eukaryota; kingdom Metazoa; phylum Arthropoda; class Insecta; order Hemiptera; family Monophlebidae; genus Coronaproctus; species Coronaproctus castanopsis. The sequence goes on along the minus strand of CM065053.1, from coordinate 81,471,903 downwards.
TGAGGTAAATAATTGGATAATAGTGTACAGCTGAATTAAACCGCAAAAAATTTGAAGAAAAATGATGTTAAATTATTAAAATAATATTAAAAAAAAAAAGACATTTATACAACTACGTATACAATGCATAAGTCACATACAATACAAATTGGAATTTACACGCACAAGGGAAATTATCCACGGATGCACACATACACGCACACTCGCTACACTGAAAAGTACTCACGTAATTCTACGCGCGACCAGAAATACATGTGTACACACTTGTTTACAGTAACGAAAACTTCAAACTGCGTATACGTATGGAAAAATATAAGAATTATTTAAAATTTTACAAAATCGATAACTCAAACTGTCCACGAAACAATGTCAACACCTTTCTTACAGTAATAACAAGTAGGTAAAGCTGAACTTTCACTAAACCGAATAATTTTATAAACAGCTGTTTTAAAAATGTATTTCCAAACACGGATGAGTTTTAAGTAATGAATTATACAGACGGAAAGTAGACGCCAACATTGAAACGAAGATTAGTGCGGAATTTTTCCAGCAAAGCTGACAGATATCATCTTACCAGATTTTAACATATTTCGAAATGTCGTTACCATTGGTGTGACATCAATTTTTATTCTGGATATAAGACAAAAATTAATTACTATTTGTTTGTACATTATATGCAATAAGTAACGTAGGTACGGGTGCGTATGATGTTAGACAGAACGAAGTGCCACTATACGTGATAATTTTAGCGTTATATAATAATGAAAAATTTTATGCCACCACCTGAGATCGAATAGTCGTCGTGGCATTTAAATTATTCAAACATCCACTATATATGTATATGACTTATTTTTGGCCACCGTTATTTTTATCACCGTTATCAGAGATTTTGATGACATTTCGTATAATACACGAATTATATTGACGAGTTCCGGCGATAATCGATCAGTTTACGAAGCGGTTATTTCATCGTTCGTTATTAAATCCACGTCGTCTTCTTATTTAGCGAACGTAGACCGATATAGTTTTAAGCGCTGCGTACGTCATTTATTTGACATCGTCGATGCTAGTTCAACTTTTTATATTACCCGTCCGAGATGTATCCGTCTGTTGCGTTTTAGTACTTCGCCCACTATTACCTGCAATATTTGTTTTTCTCTGATCCTTTAAGGATTTTTTCTGCAACGCAATTTGAGCAGGTCTCATTGCAAGTTGCAACAAAAGCTTTGAGGTCCTCACTAGCCTTGCAGTACTTGGCCGGATGGCCATACCTGTTAAAAATTGTGCATCTTCTACGGTTTATTGAGTCGACAAACGGCACAGATTCCCAGTTAACTCGGTTGCTGTGATGATACGATACTGTTGTGGGGTCAACTGTACATACGTACGGCTAGCCCTGTCAGTACTAATTTTGGTAACTAAGATTGGTTTTTCTCCTGTTACATCCTTGAAATATTCATCGATGTCATCATCTTTAATATTTTTTTGTTCTGAAGACAAGTATTGTTGGGATTAAGAAGTTTTCCTGAGTAACCTTGCATCGAGGTATTTTTACTTTTAATCTCAGTCGCTAACTTGGCCTGATCAGTTTTTGATGCAGTGTTAATAAAGCTCTCTCCTAATACGATCCAGATATTTCCGGAGTTTTAGCAGGCACCAAATGATTAGTTACTTTTTCAGTTCAACTGATTTTTAAAATTGTCGATGAATCCACTTTCAGTATGTTTCATACTTTTCGACGCGGGAAGTAATTTCAATTCCAAATCCGTTATGTGCAAGGTATTATTTCTACTGTTAATATAAATTTTTTGAATTTTCATAAAAGTTTACCAATTACAAATTATAATTGTTAGAAATGAATATATATAGATAAATATGTCACGACTTGCGGGTAAATGTATATTAATAAACAGAGTTCAGTTTATTTTATAGTATGTTAGAAGGGTATAAGTCTGTGTGAACAGCAAAATGAGAAGTATGGTGCGTGTGAAATAGTGTACATGGAGCGACAGTCAAAGAGCGAAGTTGGTGGTTAACTTTTGCATATTATAAAACCAAGATATCTGTCTAAAGCGAATGGAATATCAGTCTAAACTAATAATAGCGGATAATGTTGTTTCGGAAATTTTTTTTTTTTAATATTTCAATACTTTACTTATTCATATTGCAACGATGAACAAGGGGAATTAAGAAGTCACGAAAATTTTAATGTGTATTATCTACGTATCTAATATATATATATATATATATATATATATGTATAATTTAACACATCTCAACCATCAATAGATAAATAGAAAGTGGTTCATTCGCGATTACTTGTACCGATCAATAATAACGAAGTAAGTATTTAGTGTAAATGACAGTTCGAATCTCGAAATAGACTTCGGCACTTATCGAAGTGTTTATTTGTTATGACTTCTGACATTCTTGACGATTAGCCAGGTAATACATATATATATATATATATATATATATATATATATATATATAATGTCTTCGATAAATACTTTATATCTTTTTCTTTTAAAAGTCGGTCGGTCGTTGAGTCGATGTAATTTTATTCTGCGAATGGTCAAACATCAAGGTGTTTTTTTTTCCATCAGTCTTGTTATGTACTGCGAGGAAATTAATGATGGTGTTTGTAATGTTTTAGTGCTTGTTACCACCCGACGTTTCGTCCTAATTAATAATGTCAGGGCAGCCTGTTTAAATAATCGCCTTAAAACGAGCCAAAGACTGCGTTAGAAGAGTAACAGCGAAGAAAAAAAAAAGATGAAATAGATTAAACGAGGCCGTTCTTTAACGCTCGCAGTTCGAATTAGCGTAATTAGAAGAATTTCTGTTCTTCCTGGTAATTTCTCCAAAAGCTAATTCGGTTTTCTGTGTATCTGTATATTATTATTTTGTTACTCTCATTAATTGTTCTTTCTGGAGATAATTTACAATTTCTTCGCAATTTGAAATTCTGTAATAGGAATAAAATTACGTTTCCAAGTTCATTCATCCCGAGTAGATGTACAAAATTAATGCACGTAATTTTTCGGCTTGAAATAAAGCACAAACATATTTATATTTTAACACTTAACGAATTTCGGTTAGTCTTTATAGCTAGTCTGACTAACGATTTATATATATATATGTCAGCATCATCATCATCTTCGATTGCTCGTATCCGAGCGTCGTGATCAATCAATCGATTCTTCGCCATCTACCCATTGCGACCCTCATCAGTAACCGTTAGACCGATCCTACACTTTACTTGGTCTATATACCGGTTTGGACATATCCTCTTCGTCGTTTTCCATTTATCTTTCCCTGAATAATCAATTTTTCTATTCCACCAGCTCGTAATATGTGACCGAAAAATTTCAACATACATCTGTATATCCGTGATAGTAGCCTTTCGGTTATCATTAGCATTTAGTTCTGTTAAGATTGATGAATTGGTTCTTTTTACTACCTACGGAATTCGTAATATTCTGTGGTAGCGTGTCATTTCGAATGCTTCTATGCGTTTCTGATCAGCGCTATGTATAGTGCAAGACTCAGCACCGTATGTTGCGATAGGAAATATCAACGTTTGTAATAGTTTCTTTTTCGTCTCTTTGGTAATGCGATGATCTTTACAAATCCTGTTAAGTTTTGATAATGCATTTTTTGCCATATCGATTCTTCGTTTAATTTCTTCTTTACACCGGTCTTTATTTGTTATCAACGCTCCAACATACACCACTTTTTTCTTTTACTCCATATCGCCAATGAGTTGGAATGGTCGAGGAAAAACTTTGTTGTCTATCTACTATCATTAAAGAGCATTTCGATCTATTTAGCAACAAACCAGCTTCTTTACTAAACGTTTGCACTCTTCTTAATATTTTCGCCATTTCATCTTCCGAATTTGCAATGAATTTTTTCCCACCGATTCTAATTCCACCTTACTATCCGTCCATCTCCTTATTATCCACTCTCCATATATGTTGAAAAGTAACGGAGACAGAATACACCCCTGTTTGATATCCCAACATGGAAACATTCCGACAGTGTACTTTCCAGGCGTACGTAAGTTTTATTATTTACATATAAAAATTTAATTAATTTTACAAGATCTATCGGCAGCGCTGCTTCCTCCACCAGTACATGCCATAACATATTCCAATTATATCAAAATCGAGAAAGCAAATCACCGTTGGTTAAATTCAGAGCATTTTCCTATCATCTGCCTTACAATCAGTATTTGATTCCTTGTACCTCTGCTACAAAACCAGCCTGCTCCTGTCGTATTTTTGATTGAGAATGTAGTGTTGTAACCGTTTTTTAATTATATACAACATTACTTTACATCCATGACTTATCATATCGTCCTATAACTTGTGCATACCTGTTTAGCCCCCCCCTTTTTTTTTGTGCATTGGATTGTAAACGGATTCTGTTCATTCTGTTGGCCAGATGTATGTTTCCCACATCTTGTTACAGAGATGCCATATTCTCCCGTTGCTTTAATTATCTCTGCAACGGTTCCATCACTGCTGATTTATTATTTCGTAAAGCTTGAATCGCTTTTTGTATTTCACTTTTTAAAATAGACGGCTAATGAATCAAGGTCGCTTAATAAAGGTAATTGTGGACAGATACTTGACTTATTGACTAATTGATTGCTGTTTTAATTTTTTTTTTAATGCAAATTTATATGTTTTCTGTTAGACACAATACAGATATTTGAAAATATAGTCTTCTTCTTCTTCATCAGCTATTTTAAATCCACTGCTGGATGTAGCCCTCTCGAAGTTCCTTCCATTTTTTCCTGTCAGCCGCTTTACTTGCCCAATCTTTTCGAAATTTATTTATATCGTCAACCCAACGTGTTAGTGGTCTGCCTATTCTACGATTTCCATCTGGAGTCCACATTGTCGCTTTATTTGCCAAGAGTTCCTGGTGTCTTACCAGATGACCAGCCCATCTCCATTTTGATTCCTTTATACTTAGTATTATATCCTTTATTCTTGTTGTTTCTCTAAGCCATTTATTTTCTTTCTTGTCTTTCAGTGTTATGCCAATCATTTTCCTTTCGATTCTTCTTTGCGCTACTCTTAGCCTTTCCTCCATTGCTACTGTTGTATTCCACGTTTCACTCCCATAGGTCATTACCGGGAGCACGCATTGATTAAACGTTTTTCTTTTCAGACTTGCAGGAATCTCCTTATTTTGTAAAATATTTTTTAGTTTTCCGCATGCTAGGGCGGTCATTTTGATTCTTCTCGTTATTTCCTCCTCTATTCTATTGTCGCCTTTTATAATCTGTCCTAAGTAATTGAACGATGTTACTTCCTGTATTTTCGTCTGATCTATCATAACATTACTGATGTGTGTGAATTTGTTTCGCAACAGAACTGTTTTGGCTATGTTAATTTTTAGTCCTATTTCCTTGCTTTTTATATTAAGTTCTTGTGCCATTTCATTTAATTCTTCTATATCTTCGCTAAGTAACACTACATCGTCCGCATATCTGAGATGGTTGACATACGTTTGTCCAATTTTTATACCCTTACTATCCCATTTTAATTTTAAGAGTTTAAAAAAATAAATATCATATTACACGGCTTAGTACCGCGTATGTACCGGAATATTAGACGTTGGTCTTCATTTGGATAAGGAAATTCGTTTAATGGTGTTATTTTATCCTTAGGTTTAGTTCTAGTTGTTTCAGCGAAACAACTATGCTGATTATTATTAGTAGAATTCATATTCCCATTGTTAGTATTGTTATGTTACTCGCGTTAGAGAACGCTGATAATGAAAGCATTATATTTCAGTCAAAACGAGTTTGAACTATAAAACTACGTCAAATGATAGCAACACGTGAACGAAATAATATTATTTGGTTGATATATTTTCCACTGAAAATATAGTATGCAATAAAGTTTTATAACGGATGAAGAAATTTAATTATCGGTACACGTGTTTATTTATTTTTTTTTAATATTATTTGTCCTTTTGCATCTTCATTAATTTTCTAACAAACTTTACTGCGGAAATTTTGATGACAAATTTAAAAACTATTGTACGGGTGTTTATTATAAAATGCCACTTCTCAACCAAACTGTAGATAATTTTCAATGCATTTGTATAAATATTTTTAAAATTGACACATTTCAAGCCAATTATGAAATAAGAAAATTTTGTTGGCATCAAAATTTCTTGTAACTGAAAGGGTTAAATAAAAGGCGTTTCAGTTTTGCGGTTTAATATTCAATAACGGGGCTATATATTACAACCGATACAGACGTATTATAAAACTGTTTTACATTATTAATGTATTATCATACCGACGATGTTATTACGTAATTTGTTAAACATAATAAAAATTTATTTACTTTATTAGTATTATAGTGGAAATGTACGTAGTACCCGACAAAAAACAAGAAAAATTTTTTAAAATTTCAAGATTTAATACACTTCACAGTATTTGCTTTCACCAACCTTGTCGATATTTAATCGGTATTTTATCGATAAACAAAAAAATAAACGTCCTACTAGAAAGTTTATAATAACGTACACTTATCTTAAATTCGGCCGATTTTTCGCCGGACGTATTTTGAAAAAAAAACTTAGAAACAACCGATCCGATACTACAGCGCTTTCTTCTGGACAACAGTGAAACCATTTACGGGGCGCCGCGATGGTTTCGAATAATGTCCGAAAGATAGCGAAGCACGCGATAACCGAAATTACTGGAAAATATAAAGTTTTTACTTGGAATAAAAGTGAAAAAAGGAAGTTGGATAGTATCTTCTCTTGAAATCGAATTATAACTCTTTTTCCACAATTATCAATAATAATAATAGATGATAATGGCTACAAATCGCTTGTGTGGTAGCTGATTTAGTAATTTGGCGGTAATAAGGTCATATCCAGGAGCCTTTTTAGGGTTCATAGCTTTAATAATTGCTTTGATTTCGCCAGGAATAGTTGGTTTAATTGCTCGATATACATCTGTACTGCAATTAATTGAGTCTAGGTTTCCATTTCCTGGGTGAGGCTGAAATATATTAGCAAGATATGACCCAAACTCGTCTGCTTTTTCCTTTTCGCTGTGTGCCCAGTTGCCATCATTTTTCCGGATTGGGTGAATATGGAACTTTTGGTCTTTTTAACTTGCGCGTTGCTTTCCAGAGAGAATAATCTGGTGACAAGGGAGAAAGTAAAGAAATGTAGTCATTGAAACTTTCGTTTCTTAAAATTCTCTAATAGTATTCGAAGTTGTTTTCTGTCTAATGGGTGCCTATAGATTTGCCATTTCTTCCTTAGCGCCTTTTTTTTTTTTTTTTGCTATTTCACTAAGTATAGCTGAAGGATATACCTAAAGCAGGATTTGGTCTTTTAGGTGTACTAGACCAGGCTGATTCTTGTAGTACTGTTATGAAAGATTCTAAGGCATTTTCTATGTTTGTTTCAGTATTTAATGGTAATGTAAGGTTCATATTCTTTTCAACTTTTTCTCTGAAATCATCCCAGTTAGTATCTCTATTGTGTAACCTCGGTTTAGCCTGGTTTTTTAATATTCTGTCGCTTATTTTGATAAGAACGGTTAAGTGATCTGAAGACAAGTCATAAATCGGATCAACTTTTATTAACCATAGAAAAATCGAGCAAATCGGGAATTTTATTCCTATCTGCGGGCCAATATGTGGGTGTTCCGGCAGTCAATGCATTGCATCTATTAGCATCTAGCGATTTTTTGAGCTTCCTACCTCGAGTTGTTATTAGTCTGGAGCATCCCCAATATATATTCTCGGCATTGTAATCGCTTCCGATGGCATATGTGTTAACCAAGGCTTTGCAAAAATATGTTAAAGTGATTGGTTAGGATCTTATGTTTTGGTGGGCAATACACTGCGGAAAATATTATTTGTTTATTTGCACAGATTACCTTTAAATTAGTGGCCTGCAGGTATTTTATTCTTGAAACTTTTGTATTTCATAGTGTATTAAGCTATTTTTGATTACCACAGATGACCCACCATGAGCTGAGCCATCCGGGTGAGGTGTGGTGTATGTGTTATAACCTTGGATGTGAAAGTAATTTGCGTGTGTTAAGTGTGTTTCTGATATTAACATGATGTCTATATTTTTATGATATAAAAATAGTTCAAGTTCCATTTTCTGATTTAGAATAGCATTGGCATTCCAGGTTACTACATTCAAAAACTCATTGTTTATTTACTAATGTGGCCATTATTGTCTGAACAAGATTATTAATCATCTGTGACTACTGTGTTATCATTTGAAGTATGTTTTTGAATTCTTGGAGGATTTTATTTAAAACGTTTTCTATGGTGTTAACACTATTTTCACTATTAGTATGACTGTTGGTATATATTTTTGATTTACTTACAATATCTGCATATGTATTTGTAGGAATTTTTATTTTCATATTTGTTTGGTTTTGTTTAATTCATCATTAGTGACACTATTATTTAGTTGTGGATGTTCATTTGAAGCATGTGTCTTTCCATCATTGGACTTTAGTTTTTTTTTTTATTTGTTGTAGTAGTTGGGGTTTTATTTCTCTTTTTTAATAATTCTTGATATACTGTGCAAACCTTATAACTGGATGTGTGATTACCATTACAAAGGGCACAATCTGCTTCTGTGTTTCTATCCTTATTACATTTTACAGTTTCATGACTTCGATCACATTTCACACACTTGTATGGTCGATTACAATATGTTTTGGTGTGTCCATATAGTTGACATGTTACACACTGGACTATTGTGTCTTTTTTCCTCGGCGGTTCGAATTTAACCTTAGCATTTAATATATATCGAGTATTGTATATATCCCCATTGTTTGCTCTGGGTTTCAGATCGACGAAGAAAAGAGGTAGTGGATACTTTCCAGTTCTGTGTCTAACATTAATGATATTTCTTAAAGTACTTTTTCTTTGAGAGCTTCGATAATATCATTAGTTTGTACAGAAAGGATGTATATTTCTTAGTACTACTTTAAACGCTCGTTCTTGCTTCAACTGGTAGGTGTGATGTATTGCGTTTTCCTCTATTTTAATAACGCCTCTATATTTATCTATATTATCAGTTGTCACTTTCAATGACCCCCTTCCGTCAGTAGTTTTATAACTAAATGCATCTATTCCTAAATTTTTTCTTAATTTTTTCTTTTTAGTTGTGGTAAATTTTAAACATTCGGTATAAATATAGGAGGAGGTTTTAAATCTTTTTACATTGTGTGAATTTCACTAGAAGTTGAACATATTTCTTTGTCAATTTATTTATTTTTTGTTCAGGTTCTGGAGATAGTGGGTTTGTTTCCCTTTGTCTCTTCCTGGTTAGACCTATTATAATGTACTATTTGCCATTCTGGATCTTTATTATTATTTACCTCACTAATATCTTTAACTGATTTGAGTGGAGAAATTTTTCCACTGCTCGATTGAACGATAATATTCGTAGTATCGGTGTGAATAAAGCTATCTTTGTTATTACTAACGGATATATTTTCGTATAATGAAACGTTATCACCTGATTTGATGTCTGTTTCCATTATTACCGATGATGACGATAATAACGACGACGAGGATTTTGGTTTGAAAAGAACCTTTTCTACCCCATCGGCATATTCTTGTTTCTATTTTTATGTACTGGCCCGTGCTGATGGATGTTGGTCGATGAAACAAATTTCTCGTGAAAATCACTAAATTCTTTTATTTTTATTTTTTCCATTTTGTCCAATCGTATGGGTGGAGGTCTCACGCCATCCATTTGTGATTGTAACATATTTTTATTTAATTTTATACTAGAATTTGTGATGAGTAAATCTTGTGAATGACCAATTTAAGAAATTAAAAAAAGAAAATTGTAGTCGATTTTTTAATTAATTATCCTATTTTCAACTTATGAGATTATCAAAAAATTAATCGCGATTCATAACAGCTCTCAATAATTCCGTGAATCGGCTCATACATAATAACATGAATAGTACTAATTTAAACGGTTGTTTTATATCCACTATTTTAACCTTGCAATCTTCATCCGACGCATTCGATTATTTTTTATCTGTGCTAACTTATATCCGTATGCGACATGGAATACTGATTTGTACGACAAAGGTTACATAAAAATTTTGTAAATTATTCAATTTTTCATACGATTTTCATGGCGAATAAGGAATTGTGGACGTGTTCGATCTGGAAAAATGTGCATGGATAATCTGAAGGAGGGAAGTAGTTCAAGTTTGACGTGGTCGAAATATTGATAAGAATATTCTGGGTGAAGATCGAGTGAAGACGATCGCCAACATTTCTCGAAGACAGAGTATATATAGAGTTTTGAAATATGGGTGAATACTGACAGTCGGCCATGTTATTTTGGTAATCATTTGGTTATTCTTCTGTTAAAAATACAAATCACCATGTCAAGTTTGACGGTGTTACATTTAACTTACACCGGGGACGCCAAGGTGGATATTTTGTACGAATCATATAGTGCAGCCCAGCACCTAATTCGTGAGGTTTGAAAACTTTCTTCAAGTGAAGGTAAAATACCTTTACCAAATCAATACGTGCCCATTAACTATTTATAATTTGGAGAGGTGGAATAAATAATTTGAATCGAAAGCTTTAGCGGCTTTTCGCAGTGAGTTAGCACTATTTGAAGTTATAAAAAATTGAATTAAAGTATAATTTTTATAGTTAATTACAGGCACTTTCATTTGTCTAGTTATTTTATTTAGAGCAGTTTTATTTTTTTGGTAAATTCTTTCTAATTTCTCTTCTTTCTCTAATTGTTTCTCTGATTATTTCACTGATTTGTTTCGGATAATTTAAACTGTTACTTATAGTTATTCGAGGGCTACTATTACACGCAGCTTTTTGCATCGTGTCAGTAGAGTAGTCGACTGTTTCTTGAACACGGTCCTTTATTTTTAGTGAAATTAATTTTTTAAATTCGTAATGTTCGGTCGACTGCATATTCATTTCAATTTTGTTGCTTTCGATATAATAGATGTAAATACATCGATTAATCGGTTAAACTTAGTTTCCATGCGGCGTTTTTAAAAACGAGTTGGTAGATAAAATAAGTAATAAAAAGTTCATGCAACGTTTAGAAAAACAACCGGAATTATTAATAAAAAAAAACAAACCGTAAAGTAATATATTTGGAACATATTATTAGAATCGCTAAATATGAAATACCGCAAATAATAATGCAGAGAAACCCGATTAGTGATAGAATGATGATATGGGGGATAACAACATAAAAGGCGGATAAGGCCGGAATAGAGATAATTTTAATAGTTTGGTAGTTGAAGTCGCTAAGCGGATATGAAGGAAGAATATACGTATATAGTATTAATATTTAAGGACCGAATACGAGAGAATTTTGTACGTATCTGTAAGATAATTTTTGTGACTGGTGAAAGTTAATCAGCTATGCGAAGTTCTCGCGATTATTTACATCGGGTATGTGCGAATACACGTATAAATATAAATTTTAAAACTATTTTCGCAGTCGATATTCATAATTTTTGAAAAATTCAAGAACTTCAACAAACAGGATGGCTTTCGGCTTGATTCAGCGTGGAGAACGGTGATTGGCTAATTGAGAACCAATCATGTTGTAGTATTGTCAATACAGTTAAGGTAGTAGCTTGTTATGTCGGAGTTTAGTTCTGATGATGGGCACGGTATGTTGCTTGAAACGTAAACTCGGGTTTGTTAATATATCGTTTTACTTATATTAATAAATCGTATTATTTTTTTTATTTTTGTACGCGGTTGTTCCGAAATTATTGTATCTAATTATATATATATATATATATATATATATATATATATATATATATAAATTATGACGGTTTAGAGAAAAACAATTATTTATGTAAATTTCGAATAACTAAAACTTTCGAAGAACAAGCGAAAGATAAATTTTTCGGATACCTACACAATAAACAACTTGTGGATAAAGTAAACTTCCTCCGAGCTATTATAGTCGTCCCAAAACGAAGATTTCGGACTGTAATGTAATGGGGGCACATTTGTCAGCCGTTAGATGCTGTCGACGATGTTCAGACGACATTTTCCGTTCCTACTTTAATATCTACATTTTATCGTCGTCTTTTTCGAGAACGGAAATAGCCTTTAGCGTCTAAAGGCTTCTCTAGTTTAATGACGTTTCGTCTTTTTCTACACTTCGTAATAGTATCTAAAAAGTTCCTTTTATTATTATTAATATTATTATTATTGTGTTTTTTTTTAATTTTTGGTGCGTTGAGTCACACTAAAAATATTCCGTCAAAACTTGCTCCCTGCATTATGAAGATTTTTTACTATACATATTTTCGTATATTTGTAGGCGTGCACTATTTCAGTATACACATATATATATGAAAATAATTGTGATAGTGAACGACTATTTTTCATTCGAGACCATTAAATACCAGTTTATTTTTCAGAACGGACTTAATGAGTTATAAAATGTTAACTGCTAAGTAATATGTTTTTTTTTCTGATCAGGAAATTTAGCTCCATTCTTGGAAAATCATACGATATGCATTAAAACAAGCCAAATGAAACTCGTGACAGAAATTTGTACAGACTATAAACTGTTCTACCTCTGCGAACACAGTCTGAAAAAAATTCGAGCACTTGATAGAAAAAAACCTTTCACCATTTCCTACTAGCATTAAACTGAACAATCACATCTGCACAGATTTAACCGAAATAGCATCATCGTTTGCGAAGTTTATAGCTCACCAGTCCAACAACTTGAACATTTCATCAGAGGCACTCAATCACAAGAACAACCTCGCTGCCATAAGAGTGGACTTTCATTTTGAAAATGAAGAACCTTATAACTGCCCTATTAGGTTTGGAGAATTACAACGAAGTATTAAAAAACAGAAATCAACTGCAACTGGACCAGATAGCATCCATGCCTACATGATCCAAAATATACCAGAACTAGCTGTTCTTTTATTGCTGTCAATTTTTAACCACATGTGGGAAACGAATACCTTCCCTGATTCATGGAGAACCTCGGAAATCATTCCGATTTGTAAACCAAACAAAAACCCAATGCTACTAGACAGTTATCGTCCTATATCGCTAACCAGCGTCATATGTAAACTTTTAGAACGGATTATAAATGCAAGATTACTGTGGTTCATCGAATCCAACAACCTTTTGTCTGAATCACAATGCGGATTCAGAACAAGCAGATCAACGATCGACCAATTGATTTTTCTCAAACAGTCCATACAAACATCATTTATTCGTAAAAACCATCTACTGGCAGTAAAGCTTTCGATAACACTTGGAAAGAAAAAATTTTAAAACCCCTTCATTGCTGGGGAGTTCGCGGGCATCTAGCATAATTCATCAGAAATTTCCTTTCAAACCGAAAATTCCACATTCGACTAGGATCATTCAAATCAACAACCCAAGATCTACAGAATGGTGTCCCTTAGGGCTCCATTTTGGGTCTTACCCTCTTTAACATAGCTATAAATGATATTTCAGAACAAATCTGCCCACCTGTTTAATGCTCTTTATTTGCAGATGATCTAGCTATCTTCATTTCTTGCTCGGATGTAGCCCTTAGAACATCAATACTGGAGGATACAATTGACAGACTACAAATTTGGTCAATACGAAATGGCTTCAACTTCTCCAACACGAAAACTACTGCTATACACTTCTGCAGGCTTCGTTGTTGTAGCCATAAAATTTCAGTTAAAATAAACAACATGCCCATCCCGACATCAGATGCTGCGAAATATTTAGGAATAATTTTAGACTAGAAACTTACGTGGAAACCATACATCGACCAACTGAAAACAGAATGCACAAAAAAACTAAATCTAATCTGTAAACTAGCTAACACATCATACGGCTTAGACCGTTCCTCTTTATTGACAATCTACCAAACATTGATTAAATCAAAGCTCGACTACGGCGCCGTAATTTACTCGTCAGCTAATCAAAACATTATCAAATCACTCAATACGATACATCATACTGCCATAAGACTCGCTATTGGAGCTTTTCCCACTTCTCCATCCATTAGCATTCTTTGTGAAGCTGGTATTCCTCCCCCTCAGTATTTACAAAAGTCGGAGTATTATAAATATGTGGATTCGACTCAAATCGTCGTCGAATCTTCCTTCATTAAACGCGCTTCAACCATTACCTCATGCATCAGTACTCACTCACCATAAGCAAGTTACTACAATGTTGGACTTGAAGCAACTCACTTTACCATCAACATATCAACTAACTATAGCAACAACACCTCCATGGGTGAACCTACATCTCAACATAGACCTTCAGCTGCAGCAATTTTCAAAAAAAGAAACGCATATCAATACGATCCTTTCTGCATATAAACATATGATCAGAAAGTACGACAGTCACAAAATACTCTTTACTGATGGTTCCAAAACACCTCAAGGAACAGGTTGTGGAATAGCAACCGATAAAGAAATCATTCTCCGTTACTCTCTTCAAAATCTATTTACTATTCTTTCGGCAGAACTATTTGCTATAAAACTTGCTATAGAATATGCAATAAACTCTGATCCTCATTCCTCTCACCCCATTTGCACAGACTCATTAACCGCACTTACTTCTCTCCACAAATATAACTGTCCTCATCAACATCCAACAGCCAAAGAAATTATTCGCGCTCTTTATAATATAAATGATCGTGTTTCGTTCGCGTGGATTCCATCACATGTTGGTATCCAGGGAAATACGCTCGCAGACATTGCAGCAAAAAATGACTCGATGTTCTTTCCGGTACCAAACATCAAAATACCGCCAAAGGATCTTCAACCACATGTAATGAAGAAGTTATTACAGATATGGAAACAACGGTAGACCAGCATTCCAAACACGAATAAACTACGCCAAATTCGAGACACTGTCCAACCATGGAACACATCATTATCGGCCAACAGAAGGAATGAAATCGTTATCACAAGACTCCGCCTAGGCCAAATTGACGCGTAGACACTTCCTATCAAATCAACCTATCCCACTCTGTTCCAACTGCAATTACCATGTTACAATCCAACATCTACTCGTTAGCTGTCCAATTTATAATTCCTACCGAGCACAAATTCTCCAATCATCCTGCCCCTCTGAAATCCCATCTGATCATCATGCTGAAGAGTTGAACGTCTCTTTTATTTCCTCAAGATCACCAAATTATTTCATTCCATTTAATTCCTATATTTTCACGCCTCTGGTCTTGGCGGCAGTATACGGCATGTCATAATAATAATAATAAGAATAAAATAATGAACAAGTAATTATTAAAATCATTGAATTTTTTTTATAAAAAGACCACAAAAGTTTTTCGTCTACTAAGCCATTATCAAGTGGACATAAAAAATATAATATATACAATTTATAAAAAGTATAAAAGGAAAACAAGAAACATGTAATAAAATGTAAGAAAATACTTAATTTAGATGTGCAATATTAAAAAAATAGCAAAATGGAAAAACATTAAATATAGTTCTGTCGTTACTTATGGTTACATTTATATTATATTTATTTATAAATTATAATAATTTATAAATATATTTTCCTATATATTTTATTGACGCTGTAAATTATTATTTTCTTTCTTATCTCGGTGATATTTGTTACATGCTTTGTTCCATAATTGATCAACTATAAATTGGGATTATACCCATTTTTTAACAGCTATCCGCTTAATAATATTATTTTCTTTATTCAATTTGTTATTATTATTTAAAATAATTTTACTTTTATCGCAATAACTTTTTAAAACATATATAATTGCGAGTAGTAGTACCCGACTTCGTGCAAAATTGCTCAGCGTCGGTTTAATTGCGTAAAAAAAAAACCACTCGAATGGAATATATATTATATATATATCAATCATAACAGCTTCGCCGAAATTTAATTATACAGTTAGATTTGCAGACTTAATTATTATTATTATTATTATTTAAATTAATGTAATGGGGCTAGAGGCGTACAGGAAAATAAGTATTAAATTAAATTATACAATCCGGTATCATAATTATAGGAAGAGTATGAGTATGTAGAAACGTTGTCATCGAGCAGTAGCTGAAATGAACATGGAAGACCGTAGTATATGATCTATGTAGGCTATATTGAGGATTATATGTTATGTTGCAGGCCGTACACAATGGAGCTTCCGATCTATTAACATAAGCATGTGTCAGTTTAGTGTGGCCCAATCGGAGTTTGCTGACAACTATTGATTGAACGAAAATAGAATACTTAACGTGGAAACTACAATACACACTTAAGAAATTAATCGAACGCTTTCATGAATCTATACAGCTCTCCAAATCTTGAGACGGTAATATTTTAATTATACATTAAAAAAAAAAATGATTAACACTGTTCTCGGCTTTGTCTACAGTTTTTAATGCTCAGTTCAAAACATTTTCCCTACAAGTATTACTATCATTGTTTTTTTTTTTATTACCATCATTATTATTATTATTGCTTTATTTTTAGCGGAATTGTTTAATATTTTTTTTTGTTTTTTTTTTTTTGCAGACCTTGAGGAGAAAAGTTTTCTTATTGATATTTTTTTCCTTTCCTAAATTTAAAAGAAAAAAAAATTAACCAGAGTTGCTTATCGCCGGGTAAAAATTGTTCTGGGGAAGAGGCTTTTTTCCGTTTTATTTAAAAAAATTTCAGTTTCGGTTTTTTAATGATGATGGTTATTATTAATATTACTGCGAAGTAATTACTAAGGGATCTTAAAAGTTGTTCCCTTAATTCAGTAAGATAGGTATTATTTTAATCTAGTCCTACACGATGTGAATGTACAATATTATCTTTCATCTCATTGCTACTCGAAAATGTAGTCGGATATGTTTTGCACGTTTACTTAACTCTTTTCGGTTGAATTACTAAGAAGCCACCTTTGAAAAAGATTTAGTTAATAAGAAAACTAAGTATTCCTTAAGAAAAACTTTTGCGAGGAGTATTAGTAGCTGTTCAATAGCGCAACTTGAACAAAGGCGATTTACGAACGCCTTTCTTAAGCGATAATTTTAATTCTACGAACAAAATTCCGAAAACTAAAACCGGTTTATTCCGACAATAAGAACTTAGTAACCGCCTATCTGGATTTGAAAAGAAACACAAAATTTTATTGGTTTTGTTACAACGCAACTACTAATTCTCCTACTAGCGTTTAGTGTTTTTTAGATTTCTATGGTTTTTTAGTCAGATATAAATAATTTATTATCGAGAAAATTTTCATATATAAATTTGAAGAATATGGAATGTAGTGATTTTTATTCAAATAAACCGCAAAAAAAAAAGTCAAAATCACTAAAACTTTTCTTCATGAAAAATCGCAAGCTTTTCGGATGTTAGGCCATTATCGAGTGAATATTTTTAAAAAAAGTATAAAAATGAAAAAAATGTTAATTTTCCATTACAATTCACAAAAAAAAAGATATATACCTTCCGGATTGTAGAGTGTTATTTGGCTTTAGATCCTTACTGATGGAATACGACAATTTTTTTTTTACCTATAAGGCTATTACTCGAATTATCAATTAGACATAATTACAGAGAGTACAACGATATGATAGATCGTTAGTGGTAAACAGCAAACTTCACATTTTGACGGTGGTTGGACACTCAGTAGATACGAGTGTGTACTCGGCGTGCGACCAATATATATTCTGTTGACATCTGTTTCCAACCTCGATGAACAGATTTTACCTCGATTTTTGAAGGACAAATTGCTGAATCCTTCTTTATATTTTCAAGTATACTTGGCCGGATATGGAAGGACCGATTCCACGCGTCTAGAATTTTCCGAGTATAATATTTTGCCTTGTCTTCTCCTATACGACAATTTGATGTTCCACTAAAGGAAGCACTTTTTTAAATAAGGGGGTTTTTCGACACGACTACTGTTCGGACATTTTAAATCAACGGGATAGTAAGCTAATCTCATACGCGAATAATAATAGTAGTAGCCTAACACATTAGAAGTTATTAAACCGTACTCAAGAAGATTTTTATGTTCATGTTTTTAATTAAAAATTCTTAATCTTTCCTAGCAATGATGGTTTCGTAGAAGCAAAAACATTAAAATTGTATTCATTTAAAGGTAAAATATCAATTCCTTAGTTTGAAGTGAAGATGTTAGTAAGATGTTTATCATCGGTTTTTTCATTATCTATATGAGTCCAATTTTACATTAGTTGCCTTTATGGTATGTTGAATCAAATTCGACAATTTTAATTATTCGAAAATAAGAAAGATATTAGAAAAAATATTAAATAATTTGATATAAATTCTGGTGAAAATATTTTCTCAACCTCTGACATGTATCAGCTGAAAACCTAGAACCTCAAGTCCGTGAATAATTTCATAAACTAAATTTGCTCATTGGTCCTCTAGTTTCTTATAACAATGCTGCGAAATAAAAACTCAACACTAACCACAATATGTGTAATCTTCTTAATGTTCAATCTGCTCAGATCATTAATCATAAAAATGACGCTTTAAAATCGATCCTTTGCAACACATCCTCCAAAAATGATGAGCACTCATTGTGGAAAATCGTTTAAAAGACCACAGGAAATGATTTCTCACTTTTAAAAGGTAATCGTGAATGGACACGCAGAAATCTTGATAAGGCAGAAGTTTTATTTATTTTATGCGTCTAAATTACTGCGCATCAAAGAGAAATTTGAAATTAAAAATTTTAAACTTG
Organism: Coronaproctus castanopsis; assembly: GCA_032883995.1. NCBI lineage: Eukaryota > Metazoa > Arthropoda > Insecta > Hemiptera > Monophlebidae > Coronaproctus > Coronaproctus castanopsis. Next base: position 81,453,132 of record CM065053.1, on the reverse strand, counting down.
AAACATTACAAATTATTGTTATTACGATCGATATTGTTTATTACGACTATGATTATTATTTTATCAAATTAAAACGTTAGCATTGTTATAATTTAGAAAAAATAAATTTTTACCGGCGTTACTTTTTCAGATAGTATTGTCAGGCAACTATAAAAGTTCATTCTTGCGAGGAAACTTATATTTATATCAATTATACTAACGTTATGAGAGAAAATGAAAACGGGCAGTCGTCTTTAACCGGTCATCGGTGTCATTCATTTTCTCTTTTACTTTTTTTGTGGTGGGGTTATCGTTGGAACGCTTTTGTCTCAGAATATATATATATATATATATATATATATATATATATATATATATATATATATATATATATATATTCTCACACACACACACACATATATATATATGTATAGGGGAGTTCTAAATATTATGTTACCAATGAACAAGATGTTCTGAAGTGGAGCAATTTTCCGATTTTTCCCTGAAGCTGTTTAATGTGAAAGCTTTCAGTGTCTGTTTAATATATATATATATATATATATATCATATATGTCAGTTAACATATCGCACAATTTACAATAGCTTTCTTTTGCGTTATATCTTGTTCTGTTTTGGATAGTTTAAACTTGAAATGCTTTATAATTTTCGACGATAAGTAACGAACATCAGTCTGGCGTTATTAGAAATATCTGGGTACTCAAAATATAATACAAAAAACTATGTATTAAAAAAAATGAAACGAAACAAACGTTTTATTTTCATTTTATTGCTAACTATCGAGCTACTACATCTATCGAACCAGAACACATGCATTATTGTTTCTAAACAAAGTACCACACCATGACGATACTTACAAGCACACATATTACATATATATAAGGAAAAATACTCAATTTGTAAAGGGTTAGAAATAAAACTAAAACTTTTTGACGATGTATGTAAGGGGAGTTCATGACTGTCATACGACTCCACTGAAACGATTATTATTTAAAGCGTATAAACAATCGGATAGGGGGGGGGGGGAATAGAAAGAAGAACATCAAAACTTAGCAATTTCTATCAATGATCTTGGCACGATTAGTTTATTATTTTTAAAAGATACATACGTTACAGTCTACTGATAGATAAAGTTTTGAATATGCAAAACAATCGAATGTTCAAATTTTGTCTTATATACACAGTACACGGATATATTATTTTTCTTTGGCTTTTATTTCACGTAACAATATCACGCTCAAGAGGACAGCGTGATAATTTTTCACCTCCAAACTTCATACATGCATCTTGAGAATGATGTCTCGGGCGAAAGAAGAAATATCTTAGACCGGATAAGGAAAACCCGACTGAGATGGTTTGGACATATATATATATATATATATATATATATATATATATATATATATAGGTTCAAATTTAGATCCCCTGCTATTTATAATTTTTATCAATTATATTGCAATGAATCTTTGCTAAAAATTTCTTTTATTTGTAAATGATCTCAAAATTTATACTCCCATATCTTTACTAGCTAACGGTGAATTATTGCAAAGAGACCTGAATAAGTTGGTTTTGTGGAGCAAAGACAATCATTTACCTTTTAATTATGATAAATGCGTCCATTTGAGCTTCTGCGATCAAATCGACAAACCTGCTGTGTTTAGTTCTACGTTGCCGTCAGCTTTCCACTTGTACAATTCTATTTGAGCACATTTCCCTGTATAGATATATACTTTTATGACAGATATTTCTTTAATAAGTTATTTTCCGAGCATATCATTCGACGAAGACATGGGCTTTGATGTTGCTTATTCCGATTGTTCTAGATTTGTAATTATGTGTCGGGTGTTTGGCATGTATGTTCCTTCTTGATGTACATCCGCTATACAAGTAAAAATTTATATTGTATTTATTAATCTGTTGAGGATCATCTTGTGAATGCGTGTAGTTTTTCTCGTATGTTTAATGGGTGTGTGATTTTTCGAATGCGTGTAGTATTTTCTGTATGTTATTTATTATTATGTTTTTTCTTTATTTTGATAATTTTAAAAATTATTCATTATATACTTTAATTATAAGCCTACACTATAATTGGCTTTTTATCTGTTGTGTGGCTTCGTTACAATAAATAAATAAATGTGAAAATTATATATATTGATGAGTGGCGGATGTAATGGTGTTGACTCAAAATTATTCTGCTATATCGGCAAAAAATTTATTTTTGCTCAAAGCGTGCGGTCCTTTTACCGTTATTTTATTTAATATAAATGAAAATTTTATTTAGACTTTATAATTTTAATTCGTCAATATATATATATATATATATTAACAAAGATATACATAAGATGAACGCCAACTGTTTTTACGTGATGCCTCCTTCATAAAAATGTAACAGATGAAGACAATACGTGTCTAAGTAAACAAAAAGAAAAAGAAAAGTAGCTGACGACCCTTAATTGTGTCAGTTCAACTTTGTAAAATTACAATTTGAACAATTTCAACGAAATGGTAAACCACACCTGCTTTTGTGAAATCTAGAATAATGTTATATAAGAGCAAGTGTCAAATTCCTAGGCCATATATACTTGTGATCTTTCGTCAGAAATCGTAAATACAGTTTAGCAGAATTCGTTTTTATTTACTCTTATTGCTAAAAAATTATAATTTAAGACAGAAACGACTTGCTAAAATTTATAATTCACCACATGGGTAACAATAAATAAATTCTATAGTGTCGGTAGATTCAATATACCTATCACCTTAGGGGATACCGCGAACAATGTAACAGGTTCGTTGATTGTTTACTCTAGATGCTGATCTAGATAAAGTATATATATATATATATATATATATATATATATATATATATATATATATAACATACAAGTTATTTATACTAAAAGGAAAAGTATGTGATATGGAAAGCAATTTTAAAAAATTAAGGAAATTCTTCAAGAGAAGTACAGTTTGACCACAACAACAGAAGGTCGAGTAACCTTTAGTATCTACTTTTTCATTAATTTTCAGAATTTACCGGATTATATATATATATATATATATATATATATATATATATATATATATATATATGTTAATACATGCTCACACGCTCACATACATATATATGTATAATGTAATATCCTTGATATATCTCCAAATTATATTATCATTCAAACTCCTGACTATATACGTATCGTAATTTAAATAATATATAGTCTATATATATATATATATATATATATATATATATATATATATATATATATATATATATATATAATTTACATATGTAAATTCACAACTGATGCCAGCTTAATCTGCAAATCGTCGAGATTTTACCCAGATTTTATTTCAAAGGGATGATGTTGGTTATCAACGTAATGGCCGTATTTGTTCTCGACCCTCTGAAATTATCGCCCGCTTTAGTCTGTTTTAGCTTTACCGAAAACGAAGTGCAAAGTAAATATGTTGTCGAATATATTGATCGACATATATACATGTATATATATATACGTGGGTGTGTGTGTTTGTGTGTAGCCTCTTTGAGAACTAAACAAATAATACACCTTTCTAGCAGATAAATTTCGTATTATAATTGGATAGAGCTAAAAAATTCCGTTATATATCTTTTCTGACAACTGTTGAAACAATCGTTTGTTTTCTTTTTGAAGTTATTAAAGGTTTGTTACTAGCCCCGTGGGAACAATGACGCCGAATTTTTATTGTCTTCAACAAGAAAAAGCGTCGTAACAACTATTAGTATATAACAAAAAATTATAATAATCGAGTTTAACAGAGTTGATTTTACATAATAATATTAATAACAATAAATTACAAAAATAACAATTTCGAAATTGTTTGGAAATAATGAAATCTAATAAAAAGTTTATTTCAGAATATAGGTGATGTAGAATTTTGATTGTAAATCGCTACGGCCACAAAAATGCAGAACTTCTTCAATCAGCGGAAGAGAGAAATTTAAACGATAATAATCAAATCAAATCGTTTATTTATTTGTATCCACGTAAATGTAACAATATGTTTACACGAATTCGTAAATATAACGCAAGCCTAGGAGTGAAATGCGCATGCGCTAATTTCTAATATATCAACGTACAAATATATATATAGTATGTGAAAATTGGCGGCTATTTATAACTTCATAAAACTCAGCTGATATCACCAGAAATCAGACCATGATGATCTCTTAACTCGATGTGAGAAGAGACGAAAGAAGTTATAATTTAAATATTATAGAGCAACTAACAATGTAAAATTATTGTGAACTTATTATCGTTCAAATTGAAATTCTTCATACCTGAACATATTATACATATATATATATATATATATATATATATATATATATATATATATATATATATATATATATATATATGGTCGATAACCGAGAATTATCGTAAGGTAGGAGTTATATAAAATTATAAGAATAATAATTATAATAATATAAAAAAATAAAAACTTTAGGACGATTAACGAAATAATTCGAAATAAACACAACGAATTAAACTTATTATTTACATATAATATTTGTTTAAGCAAGCTAACGAAATCTTCTGAAGTATTAAGTATAGCGGCGTAATATACTACACGTTAATGTTTTGTTCATATTTATGTACACACTTCATGATATTTATTTGATAAAACAAACAAATAAAAATTAAATGTACATTTAGAAATATCGCGCTATTATTACATTTCGCACGCACGTATATTGAATTCAACGAAGCAAGCTAATAGTTTACCAAACGTAGCGCAATATATATGCGGGCACGTAGACCATTTTATTTTTTGTATATTTCTAAGAAATATTTTTCTCCCATTTCCTAGTTGAATATCCATCATGCTCCTCTTCACTTAGCACATAATTTAACTTCTCTACTACGCTTCCTTTCCACTGTTCTTATCCGACGAATTTAATTATCTTCCATCACCAGTTTCCTTGATGTAAACTTCTTTTTTCGCCATGCCCGTATAGCTGCTGCTCGCGTATTCGTATTTTAATTAATTAATTTATTTTTTTAAAATGGGGTGCCTTTACAGCTTACCCAACGTGATACTGTGGGGACTATCTACATCTTAATCAAGCATGCTGACTTCTCTAAAAACGTCGCTATATGGGGGAATAATTGTAGATTATCCAGATGTAGAAGGGACAATATACGGAGGTGTAATACTCGAAGAACGTAACAAGATAAGATAAAGCTCCGAACGTAACGGCGCTACAGCGGAGTATTCAAAAAATACATGATCGGGGTTGCAGACTGTTCAGAATGGAGGGGACAGAACGGACTTTCTCTAAGCTGTATACGGAAAAGACGGTCAGGCAACAAATGATGTCCAAATCGCAATCTGCCGATGAGTACAATTCCCTTACGACTAATCTTTTTAAAGAGATAGAACCACGGGAGTTTGTGGAGAGACGGCGAGAGGTGATAGTAATAAGTGAGAGGCGATTGACTAATGTTCTTAGTGTACATTAGCTCCCATTGATCCCTATGCTCTGGCTGAATAAAGTGAATGATATCTTTGTGAGTTATTAAGGACAGCTGTACACCACTAGACGACGCGTCTTTAGCCAATGAGTCAACAAATTCGTTGTCTGGAATACCTCTATGACCCGGCACCCACAAGAAGGACACAGATATTCCCGCACGTTCCAAATTATTAAGGTTTAGCAATGTATCTGACACGCTACGTTTATTGTCTACAGCCATCACCACGCTTTTTGAATCGGTAATAATAAGGTAATTTCCGCAAAGATTTAAGTCCGGTAGAATTGACAAGGCTTGTAGTACTGCTACACATTCTGCAGTAAATACTGAACATTCTTGGCATAATTTGTACACGTTACTAATATTGCGGAACACTGCTACATCCGTTCCTCGAGTTGACTTTGATCCATCCGTGTAAACAAGGGTGTGTAGTGGAAACATTTCCGAGATAATACTATTGAAAGTGGCACGGATTAGTGTAGAAGAATACAGACTACAGTTTTTCGGGAAAAGTATTTTAATTTAGTAATAATAATAATAAAAGAACGACCGCCAGTTAATAATTAAAATGTCGATTGTTTAATATTGAACCTTACGTTGGTTATTAAAATTTAGAATTTGTCGCTATATAACCAAACGGTTTTAAACATTTGGCAGAATTGTAATTTGTTCTTTATATTTTTACGCGCGTTTTACAGTCCAGCCAAGAATCTAAATGCTTACCCCGGAACTCTTGTTGCAGAGTAGGCGTTCAAGGTATACAAGTGGATAAGGTATAATTTTTTTTGTTGAATAAGCATAATTTTCAAATCAAGGAAAAAAATGCTTACGGAACACTGACGAATTTGGTTAATTTTCTTAAACGAAACTACAATAAGTTAATTCGCCTGTAAAATTTTTCAACAAGAGAAGATCAATTTGGATTCAGACCTAAACATTCAACAAGTAGAATTTCACATTATGTAACTGACAATTTCAACTTCAAGAAACACACTGGAACGGTATTAATTTACATTGTAAAAACATTTGATACAGCGCGGCATAACGGAATATTTAATAAAATGATTAAATTTCAATTTCCAATATTATATATTATATTAATACAGTCGTACGAAAATTCTATGTTATAAACAACTATAAAGTATCTTCTATGAAAGATCAAACTATAGGTGTACCACAAGAGAGCATAATTGGACCATATTTATTTTGTAATACTATTAAATCCCCCCCATCACCACCATCACATACCTTTTGTCGAAAATGAATTAAATGTCGATGACCTAGCATTATACTGTTCTTCACATAGAGTTAGCACGATTCATAATCGATTGCAAAGAGCGGTAAATACTATTTATAAATATTACAGATGATGGGAATTGCAACTAAATGTATATAAATCTAAACCAATTATTTTTACTAGAAGATGTCTAGACTCCTTCCAGTAGTAGACCTACAAATGGGGAATCAATATCAATACTTCTAAATCGGTACAGGTGACACTTTCACAACTAGACACGACAGTCCTCGTGTATACTTTGATGTACCTCTACCATAAGACACAAAAGTCAAATATCTTTGGTATGTGATTGAATCGTCACTTGTGCTGGAAAGATATATTCGAAAGAACAGTAAAGAACTAAGACTCAGATTCAACAAGATGTATTGGCTTTTAGGAAGGCCATCTCAGTTTTCTCTGAGTTCTAAGTTGGTACTTTACAACATTATGCTCAATGTGGACTTATGGACTATAATTATTTGCGATTCAAGAATTAAAATTATTCGGCAATTCCCACCTAAAGTACTGATGAGATCACTACTTAACGCAACCTGGTACGTACAACACTCGGTACCTGCAAAGGCTAGATAGACACTCTAATCCGCTGGCTAATAATTTTCTAGATAAGAGGGACGAAGTCAGGAAAATCAATCGACTAACTCCCCTCGATCTCCCATACCGTATTCGTTGACTGGTAGTGATAGTACGGAATGTTGCCAGTGGGCGATCGTTCAAGTTCTTTATTTAGGTGTAGTTCTCGACGGAAGATTAACATTTAATGGGCATATTAAATATGCGGTAGATAAAGCCCACAAAGCAATGCACTTTTTCCAATATTTAACAGACAATTAGGCCTTACCGGATTAAATAAAATATTTGTTATTCGTCCAAGATTAACTTATGCTTGTCTTTTATGGTCTGCTGTCTCTAATAGTACATATAAAAAGCTTCAGATCGTTCAAAATTATGATTTTAAATGCTACTGCAAAAATTTTTCATATTTACACGAGCAAACATTTCTACCGTTTATTGATCAATTTATTAACAACAATTTCCAAAAATTTCTTCGATAATTGTCCTATATCAAAACTATAAAATATTTGTAATTAAAACAAAATATGACGATTAGAAGACATGATTTATCGTTCCACCGCATGGGGGAAACGCCATATAAAATTATTTTTGATAAAAACCGAACTACTCCTGTAGGCGAGATTAAATTAAACAATCAGCTCGTCTCTACGGACTAACAAAAGTGTAGGTTCTTTCTTCAGCACTTTTTTTCAGAGAAAACTAATATAAAGTTAACACCGCTAGACACATCAGGGAAAAGCCAACCCATTATTGAATATGAAACTTGATGTGACATTATAAGGGTTATTTATTTGAATACTTGGTAACATATATTGAAGATTTTGTACTATGGCATGCTCTGATATAGGTTTGGAAGTACCGGATTTACTTACCTCTTTGTAGATTGGGATAAACTGGGTTGGAGAGGGTTGAAAGCACTTTACTGTAGTATTTTAGAACGAGTATTTGCCTTCTGTATTTAAGTGACACTATATTAGATTCGACATGCAATGATGGGATGGGGCTTGTATGAAAAGCTTTTAATGCTATTGTAAGGTCTGTATTTTGGACGGCATCCAGGTTTGTAATAGTGCTCTGTGCTGCGCTATCATATACTACACTAGCATAATCTAATCTGCTTAATATAAAAGATTTGTATAAAAGATTTTTTTTCTGTCACCTCCCCATGAGATGTGCTTAAGCATGTTCAACATATTTAATTTTTGTGTGCAACTTATTTTCAGCTGGTTTATGTATTTTTTCCAGTTTAGCTTCCTGTTTAAAACTAATCCCAGTACCTCTAGGGTGTCTGTGTTTTCTATCTGAGTCGAGCTTATTTATAAACAAGGAGTGAGCAATTTATGTTTGAAAGATATATGTTTGGTTTTCGACGTAGAGAAAGTAAAACCCTGAGTTGTAGCCTATTTCTTTATGTCACTTAAGGAATTTTGGAGTAATTGCTCTATGTATTTTATTTCACAGTGTGAATAGTATAGTATAGGTGGCATAAATGCGGTAATTTTCTGGTGGTGAAATATGATATTTAATATTTGACATAGCTATTATGAACAGTGTGGGACTGATTACGGAACTTTGTGGAGTGCCATTATCTTGTATTTTCGTGTATAAAATGTGTTAGTTTTACACGGAATTTTCTGTTGTTTAAAAAGTTTTTAATAAAGATGGGTAAATTTCCAGTAAATCCCCATTGATGGAGTGTTAATGTGATGTTTACACAGCTTATCGAAGGCCTTCTCTAAGTCAAAGCTGACTAATGTTGTAATTTTATTTAGAATTAAATTTTCCTGTATTTCGGATGTTAACTTAATTAATAAATCCTGAGTACCGTTTTGTCTTCTAAATTCGAACGGCATTAGATCTAATAAGTTTAAACTTTCTAGCTGTCAGATAATAATATGCACAGGGTATTCGTGAGCAAAATGGGTGTATAGATAGTAAGGTTTAGAGCATTTTTATTTGGTTTTAGAATATCAGATGAGTTTCTCTCCACTTTTCCGGGAACGATTGATTTTCACAGAGGGTATCGAAAAAGTGTACAATTGCATTTTTCGATTTAGTACTCAGGTGTTTAATCTATGCGAATGCCTTTAGGCCCGGCGGCAGTTGGGCGCATTTCTTTTAGGGCATGATTAAATTCTTCGTTTGTTATAGCAACATTATAGTTTCGATGAGTGCTTGAGTTAAAATCGGAAACATTGTGACTCTTCTGTTTTTTTGTTTTTTTTATGTCCTCGATTAGATAATTGTCAGATGATACTTCGTAGAAAAAGTCGGCTAGGATATTTGCTATTTCGTGAATCTTTAAGTCAGAATACCGTTTTGAAAGATGAATAATGTTTGATTGATGAGAAGCCGCCGTTATTGTTTCGATGAATACCTGTATTAAGGAGTAAATTTATTTGATTTATAACATCTTCAATCGGCTTCCCTCTAGCGTCTGTGTTTTTTAATCCTCGCATTGTGTTATGTGCATTAAAGTCGTCCGCTAATATAAAAGGCTTAATAATTTAGCTAAAGTTTGATTTGATATAAGCATAAGGTTATTTTGAGGTTGGAAATATAGAGCGAAACTGCTATAGTTTTCAAGCTTGTATTATGGTATACCTGTTCAGAGTAATATCTGATATTGCTAAAAGGATTATTTATTTTTAAGCGCGTCTATATTTTGCAATTCTTTTTTATTCAGGAAAGTGTCTAAATTTTGACATACGTTTGATGAATTTGATTGATTGACTAATAATTCAGATTCGTTAATTTCGGGTTTAGGTTTTTTGAGAGGTTTTTTCTTTTCTTTTGGTTGTTTATTGGGTGGAGTGTCCGTGTTCGTTTCTAGTTGATGAGTTCTCTGAATTTTGCCGTTTTATGTTTAATTTATTCGTGTTTTCTGTAACGTTGTGGTTTCATCTTCATTTACTTAGGTACTTTCATTTTGTTGACATTCAGTGGAGAAATGATCTCTTTCCTTACATATGAAACAGGAAGAAGTATCAGAAGATAGGAAAATTCTATAATTCAACGAGCTGGGTATTTTATCTACATCGTCAGGGTTAGTATAAAACTGACTGCGATTATTAAGAATGTGAGAAAATTTATCTTTGTGAAATCCTGTTCTTAGATAACTTGAAGTAAGGCTAAGATGTTTTAGTTCGCTTTCGATGATTCAATTCGATATACTTGGACGTATGTTTGATATCAGTATTCTTTTTGCAGGGTTTTATGTTTGATATCAGTATTCTTTTTGCGGGGTTTATTAATTTTCTCAGTTCAATTACATTTCCTTCAGCATTAATTGTTTTGTGTTTTTGGAGTTAACAATTTAATTGTTTTCTACTCGATGGAAATATACAAAAACGGTTACCGGATAATCTAAATATTGCTAGGCAGAATAATGCTTTGATTGCGGCTTTATTGGCATAACTTATTATATTTAAATTAATACACCATATAATTTGTGGTTTATTTTAGTTTTTGAAAGTGTGTTTAACTCGTACTGGTGTTTGTTGCGGATGTGTAAACAACGAGATGATCTTTCCTGCTTACCGGTTTCGCTGCGTTATTTACAATGTTACCTGTCACTACGTTGCATGATTACGAGCTACTGACAGTATGTTGGTTGAGTTTGTAGGTGTGTCTGGTTTGCTATGGTCGGATTGGTGGGGGGGGGATTTCATCTGCTCCGTTGGTTTATACTGAGCTGATAAGCGATTATTATAACGACGCGAGGAACGATCGAATTTTTAAAGGCCGTACTATTATTATCGCACTCGAATGTTAGAACACACGAACGTTTCATACGATAACCGTAGTGTAGCGGTATGTTGATTTTGAGCGGTATAAAAAGTTTCTTATTTCATATTGTTGACTAACAATACAACACAAGGTTGAATGTGTAGTGAGGTGAATTTCTTCACTTATAGAATGATGATTTGAAGTTTGCGTTAATACGTGTGGCTTTTGTAGTCGTTCGATGTTCACGCTCTTGTCTATTTCTCGTATTAATTGCTTTAGCTTCGTTCATGCTTTGTACCGCTGTAAGAAAATCTGTAAAGATGGCAATTTTAAAGTATTGATCGTGTATCGTTTGTCGCACAGCTAATTTTAAGGCAAGCTCGGTGTATCATATGGTAGGAGATATTTTATGATCTGTCCATTAGGTACGATGAAACATTCAATTAATTCGATTTGGATGCATCCGTGTGAAAAGTTTTCAACAGTTTTTGAATAACGGTGTTAACATTTCTTTATAAGTTTACAAAATAATGTAAACGGAATTTCGGTCGTATCCGGTTAGTGAGATATCGATGCGAATGTTTGAGGAAATGACAGGTGACAGCGCAGACATTTTCTAACGTATAACCTTTTCCGGAAAATCAACGTACCCGCTTGGCCGGATAGGATGAATTTTCCGGTGAAGGAATTACGATGCATGTGGACGATTCCATCTCCATTTCGGTTTTTGCAGATTATGTGGAATTTTAATATGAAGTACACACGACGAGTATGGTCATTCATTTGCTTCATACAGGAGACTAGTAACCCGTACGTAATGCGTCCAAAGATATCCTAATCGCTGTATGATGTACTGATCTTAGCTAAAGGACTCTCCACGATCAAGCAACGACCGTACGACATATTTTCATTAATGTTATTTTTCTTCTCTAAAAAAACGTGCGCGGAAGCTTCTTCATTACACTTAGTTTTATCACATATATCTGATTTATATTTCCATGAAGCGGCGATATTAAATATTAATCCAAGATACTTAACTATTCGCGATTGCGGTATAGCATAATTATTTAGTGCAAGGCATATATTTTTTGCATGTTCCAAGCCGACAGAAGTGGGTACTTTGGGAACGTAAGACCATTTTGGGAATCCCGTTGTCGGGATTCACTAATACTAGAAACATCAGAGTTCTTCTTCCAAATTGTCGCAGCAACAAATGAATATGGAAAAGTCGTCTTCGAATAATGTAGGTGCGAAATGAGACGTTTAACTGCAGCATAAACAATGTTTTATGGATCCCTAAGGAAATTAGTGAGTGTTTTTCACGATGATAATAACGGAGCCAATACACGAAAAGAATGTTTCGATAAGAAATTTGGAATGAAATATGTGGTTCGTCATTTAAATTCCCATTTATGTAGGGTGCGCGGGGCTTTTCGTTTCCGTGTGATAACGAAAGCGCAATATCGAAGAATATTTCCAGAATGCGCATATAAATCCACTAAAACGAGTAATTCATGCCTGTAAAGAACTGAAATCGGGTAATGCTTCGATCAGCTGCACAATAAAGGAGAATTATTTTAAAAAAAAATCATAAACGTATAGGAAGAAGGGCAGCATGCAAAGTTACAACAAAGGCATTTCATAAATTAGCGGCTGTTACGAAGATTAACGTTTTACGGACATCGTATCACATATTGAATCAAAATTATTTCCAGTTTCAAAATAAATAGGTATAATAAACAAAATAGTTAGGGCTGCTCCAATTCTGATGTCTTTATCATCTGTGCTGTCCTGCCTCTTCTGGATTTGTATCTAGCTGGCAGGGCTACCACGTCTGAGCACATGTACAGAATATTCTATTATAAAAAAAAACATGCATTATTGAGTAATGCTTTTGAAATTTCCTTCTAGTTGTTTAACTAATTAATTATTCAAGAGACGTATTTTCGCTATATTGATTAACGAGTGACAGAGGGAGTGGGACGCATTCACCACTTGTCGTAACAACTCGTATAAACGTTCAGTGCGCTCGCACACATCTTTTCAAATTCTTTTCATTATAATTTAGCAAAACAAAATAAAATCAAAGTTAATCACTAAAAAATTTATTACATAAACACAAACACGAAGCTTTTCGACTATGAAGTAATTTTCAAGCTCATGAAAATGACTTCATAGTCGAAAAGCTTCGTGTTTGTGTTTATGTAGTAAATTTTTTAGTGATTAATTTCGTTTTTATTTTGTTTTGCTAAATTCATAAAATCACTGCTCTCCAATACATCAACATTTTCATTATAAGCTTTTTAAAATGTACTGCGCGATATATTTGGTTCGATTATTATTACTATTATTATTTTTATTACATTCACACGAATGTAAAATAAACTCGAATTTGAATTATTATTATTATTATTATTGCAATTACATTATCGTTATTATTAAATTCTAACATTCAACTAGGAGAACAGATATCGGTAAATTAGGAACAAAGGGAATTTCGCGTTAAGATAATTTGCGTTCATTTCTAAAAACCGATGACGATGGGATACTCTTCGCACGTAGGAAAGGTGCGAAAGTTGTAAGTTGGTCTCGACGAGGTGGTCGAGGGAAAATGGTGGTGGGGTGTGACGTCTTTATCATCGGTGAACTTTAGACAGTCAGTCTTGTAACGTTTTCGGTTTTACAGTCTGGCCTAGTCGAGTCGAATCTAGTCTAGTCTAGTCTAGCGTAGTCGGGAAAACTTTCCGAGCTTTCTATTTCGGTTATTTATAACAGTCGTATCGGCGTGCGCGTCTACGTGCTTTTTCTTCGAGACCATAATACTAGAATAATATCGAGTGTTTATATATATATATATACATGTATATAATATATATAGTATATCTGTGTGTTAATTTGAAAAAAATTGAATTATACCTTAAATAACTGCAATTCTGCGAATATTGATATGTAAGTGTTTTTTTTTTTGTTTTTTTTTTTATAAATTAATTAAAAAGTCGAGAAAGTTACGAGCGCGTAATATTAATTAACCTTATCAAAAATTTTGTCACAAAATTAGAAATTTTATACGGGCATTTATTATACAATTCCGCTTCTTAAAGTGACCGCTAGATAATTTTATAATTTTCAATATATTTATCTGAATATTTTTAAAATTTTATACATCAACCGGAAAATAAACAATTTTACCCGTACCGTATAGTGGACATTAAGACTGAAAGGTTTTAATATAAATTATCCGAATTAACCGGTACTTCATTTAGCGTACACATTTCGTCTACATTGATGAGGAAATTTTTCGAACTTTCATCGGATATTCTCGTAGGTACCAATTAAAACATCGTATTTCATATAGAGGTACCCTTTCGATTCCCGGTAGGATAGTGGAAATTTCAAAAACCAATCGTCCGTTTTCGTGAGATCATTTCGATTCTAAAAATATTTCCTACATAACACGTTAATTCGTTATAATCGTCTAAATCACTCGCTTCGATCGATTTCTTGTTTATAATTATATCGCGTCCTCGACGTAATTTTGTGTCAGGGAAATAACCCCATAGAGGGGGGGGAGGTTCAATGTAGAAGAAATAGTCGTAGCGATAAATTACGATCGACATCTACGGTCGTAATCTCAATTTGCGTTGCAAAAATTTGGACGATTCCGTAGTAAATAAATTATTTCGCAACTTGTTCCCCATCCATTCTGTAGTAGCCTAATTAAATTACGCCTCTATGTGTCCTATAGAGTGCGTGAAATTGGTTGACGTGGAATATTTAATAAAATAAACGTCGAAAATTACAGTTCTCCTAAGAAGCGGTGTTGTATGTAAAAATATTTTTGTATCGCTGAATGGGTTAGACACTAACCGAAATAACTTACAAGAAAAAAGCAAAACTGTACTACTGTGTTCGCTATAACGGACAAAGTACGATCGAGTGACTTTCGGCTATAACTAATGTCAATTTTATGTCCATTTTAATGGACGCTCGACTGAAAGTATTAATAAATATCTAAAAGACTATCTTATTTTGTAATTTAATCCCTTAGCGACAATAATCCGTTAGCGTATGAATTTCACAATATTCCACGAATACATACTGATTTTGAAACCGATTTCTCGCAACAAATTTCACCGTTTCGTTTTAGTTATTAATTTTTATTTAGCGTTCTTCTAAGAAACAATTTATGTGTATAATATATATATATATATATATATATATATATATATATATATATATATATATATATATATATTTAATAAGTTTTCATGTGTCTTTAACATTTTCAAAGCATGGAAATCTTTTGAATTAAATTTATAAAAATAGAATTATAAAATCTATTCCAAACAATAGACTATTATAGGGTGACCCAGAGAAGACAGACGGTTTTATTTTTTTCTTTTATTTATTAGTGCAAGCTGAACAACAAGATCATTTAGTAGTATTTGGGAGAAGAGCATAACAGGAAGGGTATAGTACCCACTGCTACACACCCGGCAACGACGACCTCAGATTAGATCCAAGGGTTTTCTACGTCTTAAGCGTGTGATATCGCAGGCTGTATCTAACAGTCCTAATGCAACGGTATTTGGATGATTTTCCAGCCTCATAACATGGCTCTGTGCATATTGCTTAATGATCTCGCACACATAAGGAATGTTCAAATCATGATAAATGAGATCTGGTTTGCTACATGACAAGGTTATGTGTCTGTGTTTTTTTTTTTTAATAACTCAAAAACTACTCGACCGAAAGCTTTGAATGAAATTTTATTTAAAAATAGGGAAACGAGATAATAATTTGTGGAACACAATATCGTTCATTTTGCGGGAATATATTCATTCAGTCTTTACAAAATTTTCTAAAACTTTTTCGTACATAGGTCGCTGAATTTTGGAAATTTCTTCAGAAATCCGAGTTTTCACGTAGATCGCGTGGACGTAATTCGTAAACCCGGTTCTTAAGGTATCCCCACACACACACAAAAAAAATTCGCGTACCTTTGAATTCTTAAACTCTCTTTGCACCGCCGTGATCGATTGAAGCCGAAAATAACGATCCCCGTAAAACACGTACTCCTTCTCGTTGTCGTGTATACACTAAACGTGGAGCACGCGGATTGCGTTGTACACATGTTACTGACTGCGCTATTAAAAAAAAAAAACCCGTCCGTCTTTTCTGAGTCACCCTGGTTTTTCCCCGTCTATTAGTAACTGAATAATTTCTAGAGTTTTCATGAACTATCAATGTAGGAAATTAATCGAAGAAAATGTAGCGAATACTATTATATTATCGTAGACTAAAATGTATGTCAAACTCTAAAAATTAATTAGATAAATTTCTTTGAAAAAAAAGAAAGATTAATAAATATCCGAAAGTTATTAAAAAAAAAAAACCATGTGTAATTACGTAATTAATAGTCGTATTATTTAATTATACTTTAAACGCGTAAATTAAATACGGCTCTCGAAATAAAGTAATCAACATGAACCTACGGGGCTGGATTTATTTTATTTTTTCGAAAAAATTACCTTAATTAAATACTGTCGTATATATAATAATTGAAAACAAAAATTATGCAATCTTATCGATCTAATACTTGGGATATCCTGAAACCTATATTACACGTATGCAACATTATTTATTAAATAGTGCATATAAACAAAAAAGTTATAACTTTTACCTGGTTAATAAAGACTTTTTCTTGCATAATTTAGTTCTATACAACACTCTGATGCATAACGTTGCATATTAATAATATTTTCAAAGCTTATATATAACGCGTCGCAGAATTTGTTGTTTACTAGTAACATTATGCAGTGTATAAAACAATATTTAACGATTAATTTTATTTTCGACTATACGTTTATGTAAATTTTTACTTTCAACCGGGTTTGATCGAAATTATATTCGTACGACCACCACTTAGACATTAATTTGTATATATATATATATATATATATATTTATATACTATATAGATAGATAACAGTGTTTATTCTTATAAACATGTAGGTATGTTATAAATAGGTTCGTAGTACAATATCATTTATACTCGACTAAAGAGTTTTAACTTTGCCCGTGGTCAATTATTTTTCTTTTAATGCCGTACACTATGCAGTGTTCAGATTATTCCTAATAATTGCCTACCCTTGCTGCCTTAAAGAGTCCACCGATATCGTTAATGTTACTTCATGCTTCGATGTATTTTATTCACGAATTCTTCTACAAACTGGTCTCTTAACATGAATTTTCCCCGGATTTTCTCCTCTTAGAGTATCACCTAGCTATGCCATTTTTCATATTTTTTTTTTTTTTTATATTTTTACGAGCTTTCTTTGTACGCCAGTTCTTTTCAGTACATTATTATTTGAAAATTTTTTCAGTTCATGAAATTCTTAATCACCTTCTCACAATCCACGTTTCTGTAGCCTGTCTAACAGTGCTGACATTCAACGCCCACTTTTCCACTCCGTAAGTAGCGGAATAACGTGGCAGTATCTATATACATTTTAGTATTAGCTGGAGTGGCAAATCAATAACGAGTGTAAAGTTATTTATTTTTCCGTACGTTTCCCTGGCTATTCCAAAACTTGTTCTTATTTCTTCATCGTTATCTAATTTATCGCTTGAGATTAATTTTATAATTTTTTTTTTTAGGAAAAAAAAAGAGATCAAATCCGATAAGCTCGGAAAATAAACAATTTAAAACTAACTTATTTTAACCTACGTACGCATTCACTCTCTCTCGGACAAACACATATACATGTATATATTTTCTCCTTTTAATTAGATTAGCTTACGATCATTTGTGGAACAAAATGTCGTTCAGATGGCCGCCTTTTGCAACAATACATTCATTTAGTCTTTTCAAAATTTTCGAAGACTTTTTCGAACATAGATCTCTTGTGTTTTTGAATAAAAAAAAAAAAAAAAAAAAAAACTGAAGTGGTAAAATCTGGCTAGCGTATCGATTTCTTCGGCTTTCGTTGTGCATGTACTTTTCAATTCCTGAGTTATTACCAGTTTATAAGGATGAAATTTCTCAAGTCTTCCAGCAAACGTTTAGGTACTTACGTATATCAGTATATTATTGCTAGTGTTCATTTTGCGTTTGGTTATGTATTATTGTTAAATGTGATGTGTGTGTAATCAGTGGGTTTTGCTCTTATAATTAAGATACTCATCTTTCTGTTGTGCGAATTCTATAAGGTTTCTACGTTAGGGGCGACCATTTCATTAACAAAATATACAGTCCCATATTGTAAGTTTAAATTAGTTATTCCGGCACTTGTAGTAGATAGACTTTTTTTTCTTTAAATCTAGTTATATACTACGTACTGAATTAGTTGAATAGAAATAACTTACTATGATATGTTTTAGAACCAAACTCGAAAAGATTCCATTACATCGTTATTTATAATATCCTTTAAAACGGTAATTTTGCGGTTGAGCACTTGTGCACTGCTTCATTTTATAAACACGTATAGTAAGAACATTTATTTAATCCTTTTTTAAGTGTTGAGTTTGTGTTATAAAAATCTGCAATCGCTGTCGATAAATAATATTTATAATAACTGCATTACGTCGTTAAAAGAGCCGCGCATGTTCCGTGGATTATATATCTGTATTCGTCCTCCGACTTGACAAAATGTCGAAGCGCTCGAACGAATTTCATCAAGTGCTCGTCCTCGGCGTTAAATTCAATCCGTGCCACATACACGTTAGATAACCCATTGTAAAAGATACCATTTCCAAAGCTTAACGTGTACGAACTGACCTGTCTTTAAAACGCGTTTGGAAAGCGTAATAATTGTTATTTTAACTTAATTTTTATTACTAATAAATTAAAAAATTACATCGTTAAAACGTTGTTATTAAATCGATAATTAAAAATAGTCATTTTTTCGCGAAAAATTAAATTTCACTTTATTCGATAAAAATGCTTTAAATAAAAGTTTTAAATTTATTTTCCGCTAAACCCTATTTCCGTCCGGCGATTAAGTGTACTCGGCCGGAAGAATAACTGACGAACATTCATTCGCATATATTATCTTATTATATGGACAATTTCCCGGAAATACGGTAACACGAGAGGATATTGTTGTCAGATATATATTTTTTGAAACTACGCCCTGTTGCAACAATTCGTTTAAATCAAAAATTTCCGCAGATCGTCTAAAATGTTTACTCCAATCTAATTGTAACCGCTTACCAATTTGTCGCCGAGACCAAATCCCTCCAACATCTACATGAGGATTTTTCGTTTAAAAATCAGGTTGCGCGTTTTTTGAATGTGCCGAAAATTTATTTCGTTTATTTTTATTACATTATCCGGTTTAATTTTAAAGTGTTTAATTACATATATCATCGATCTTCTCGACGGTCGCAGTGAATTATAGGGCTGCGCTTGTTTTAAGGTAAACCTCTACAACGCTAAGGACGGTTAAATTTAACGTACCGAGTACTGTCAGAAATCGAGTACCGTGTAATTAATTTCTATTCAATCGGTTTTAGTGCGGAGTACAAAACTCGTAAGCAATCGCTAATCCAGGCCGCTTAACGCTGGAGGGTACGTAATTATTTACGCTCTACTAGAAGAAAGGGAGGTACAGTGTCGGATTTTTCGAAATTTTTCCTTTTAACTTGTCGAATACTTTATTATATTTTTATAATCGTTAACGAATGTTAGATACTAATTCCGAGATATGTACATTTTAAAATAAATAACCAACTTCTTCTTCTTCTTCATTAGCCATTTCCCGGACGCCGCGATATATTGAGTTTCATCCCGCCAATTTGACCTGAACTTTTGGATTTCATCTATTCACCGTATCCTTGGTCGTACTGAGGCTCGTTTGCTCTCAGCACGATGTTAACGCACTTATCCAGCGGTTTTCGGCTCTAGCCACATGTCCGCACCATCTCCATTTACTATGTTTAATAACACTTATTGCATCTTTAACTTTTTTTGTTTTTCGTATGCGCTTTGTCGTCCATTTGTCCATCAGAGTGATAGCATAGACCATTCCATTTTTCGCTGATTAACTTTTATTTTTTGTTCCATTTTTTTTTTTGTTAATATCCATGTTTATTATATGTTAAAACTGGCATTACACACGCCTTTTCAAGCTTATCGGTATTTTAACTTCCTTAAGTGTATGCTTCTAAGCTTTGAGAATCAATGATAATTGTATTCTTCTGGATATTTCGCTTTCAAAGTCGTTGTTTACTTTAATTAATTGTCCGTAAATAGATGAATTTATCAACCATTTCCACTTTTTGTGTGTTTATATTTATATCCTTGTATTTATCTCTTATTACAAGTTCATCGAACATATATTTAGTTTTATTTATATCGATTTTATGCCCTACATGTGTGCGTTTATCATCGACCGCCTGTATCATTTCTTGTAATTTTTTCAGGCTATTTGCAAATAATACAATGTCATCCGCGTATAGGAGGTGCGTTAAATTTTTATTTCCGAATTTAATCGTACAATTAGTTAAAATGGTTAAATCTTTAATATATGAAATTTTACGGTATTTTTATACATATATATTAAAAATTTAACAGAAAAAAGAGAGGTGAAGTCTCGGATTTTTCGAAATATTTCCTTTTAATTTGTCGAATATTTTATTATATTTTTATAATCGTTACGGGGAATGTAAATGCGACACCGTTCCGAGATATGTACATTTTAAAATAAACAACCAAAAATTAGTTAAAATGGTTAAATTTTTAATATATGAAATTTTACGGTATTTTTATATATATAAAAAATTTAACGACTTTAATTGTTTTTTTACAAAATCACTTCATCGCTGTTTAAATTTATTGATTCGTAATTGCCGTCTTTCTGTATTTGATTTCCAATCTAATTCTTCTATATTGTAATTCTTCCATATTATTGGTCCATATTTGTCTAGCTTCCAAGGTTTTTTTTGTATTATTTTATAATCTATTTCTTTTCTTTTATTTTATTTTTAAATAAAAAAAAAAAAATTTCGGAGCGACATTTTTGCCGAGTATTTTCTTATTAGTTCCATTCGTCGTTCGTCGAATTCCGAAGTGAATTCCACTACAAATTTTCTTTTTGTTTTAGCATTCTACATTCTTATCAATTTATTTCCACTTCCACTTTCAGGCGTCTATTCAATTTTTCGACACAATGCTCGTATATTACGAAATGTTTTCGATATTTTTCGTTCCGATTTCTACAGTCGTTCGTGAACGAATCTTCTTGTCTACGACTATTTGGTTTTACACGCGTAGTCTACGTCCTTAAGTCGCGTTAACTTTTTTTTCACTGATTATCAACTTTTTACGCGAAATTTGAAATAATTTAATAAAAATGACTGGCACAGGTGAAAATATGAAATAATAATGTTTCGCCTATAATAATGTCGCTTTGTAGATAACTTTAGAAGCAATAAAATTCCCATTAACAAATCCCCCCGCCTCCTACAAAAAAAAATTTGAAATCTACATGGAAGAATTGCCACTTTTCAGGTACAGACAATTTTTTTTAAGCTTTAAAAGTAGTTTACAACATCTTGAATCGAAAGTTAAATTAATTTATTTCGAAGCAAGGTTTTTTTTCACTCCAGGTTCAATTTTTTTGAACCTTTCATGCCCGATGTATACTTTTGGATACACTATTTTCTAGCATGAATATCTCACACAAACTACATGCCCAATGTCAATTACTAACATTGTTTTTATAAATAATTTCATCAAATAATCGCATAATTATCTTTTTTACGCATTAAGTCGATATAAAAAACATAATATATTTTAATTTGTACAATTTTGATTGAGTCCTAAAAAACTTTTATCGTCTTGGGGGACTATGTGTGACCATGAAAAGGTTAGGTTAATTGCCGTTTATCGTCGACGTATATCGTATGACTGATAAATAGCCTATTGAAAGTTTTCTGTTTATTATATTGTTACATATTTAAAATAAAATGTGCGAATTTATTCGTACATAATATATATATATATATATATATATATATATATATATATATATATATATATATATATATATATATAATATACATTCGATAATTAATTATAAAATTTGAAATATCTGTTTATAAGAGTTTTTCATATCAATTCCACTTCTACTTCTTTAACCTTGTCCTCTCAGCTAACAACGCGTTTAATAATAGTCTTACTTTACGCGCTGCGACGGTTAGCTCTATTATCACGATATACCTATATCAACCCACTGCTAGATGTAGGCATTCCTCAAACTTTCCAACTATTCCTATCTTGTGCGGCTCGGATCCAACTGATTCCTGCCCATTTAACAACATCATCTCGACACCTAACCATAGGCCTCCTTCGCGGACGCCGGCTATCAATTGGCCACCACTGTAATATCCGTTTAGTCCATCTTTCACCTTCTTGTCTTACCAAATGTCCGTACAATTTCCATTTTAGCCTGGCCATCCGCTCCACTAAGTCTATCAATTTTTCGTCTGTTCCGCAATCCGTGTATCCGTCTTACGATCTTTGAGCTTCATTCAAAGAATAATCCTCTCGTGAACCATATTTTTGTTTTTTTTTTCCTAATTCTAATCCGTTTAGTAAGGTTCCGTATTTCAGCTCCATATGTCAAGACTGGCAACCCACATTGCCTATACGCTTACTTTAAAGGCTATTCGGTATTTCCTATTTCTAAAATAGTTTCCTAATTTTTCAAATGACACTCAGACGATCGATATTCTTCTTTCAGCAGGATTATATTATTTTTATCCATACTAATTTCCTGTGCCGGATATGCGTGAATTTTCTTCGTCGCAACATGTACGTTCTATAGAGTTTCCATAAAATCGTTAAGTTAATGTATTGAAAAAAGTTTCTATCAAATAAAATTCGTGCAATAACTAAAATTTACAACATTCGAATCTAGTCGGTTGATGCAATTAATCTTATTTAACTATACACACATATATATTAATATGTATATATATATTAATTGTTTACTCATAATATGGAACATCTACCTATACTTCGACCTATTCGTATATACCGCGAAAAATAACGTTAACTGTAACGATTACTTACGCTCGTACGGATGTTACGTATAGCGTATCAACCTTACGATGTGTTTAGTAAAATAATGGATTTCGTAATTAGTAAAGCTAACCGAAAATTACCCCCAGTAACGTGCGGGTTTCGGCGTATAGATAGTAATAAGAAATTGTGGGCGCCTAACCTTGTCTACGATGTTAACCGTCTCTCACTAGCTGCCGCACGTGTTCGAATACGTTCAAATAGAAGCCAAATTAAAATTTTATCGCAATTGTTTCGAATTAATCGCGCAGATGGTAAGGGTCAATTGATTGTAAAAAGTAGCGAGTTATGGCGCCGAGAGTAAGACAGTTTTATGTATTGTACTTCATTACGAGCGGAGAACCGTTTGTTTCGTGTTTCCCACGTTTCTTTACGATTTCGATAAAACTTTCAAACCCTTCACGATGACCGACTATTGCATTCGGAACGAGGTCGTAAACATTATATTACACACAATACACACACACATATATATATATTTATATATATATATATATACATATACATAGTTTTACCACCGACAACACTGTGTACACGGTCCTGCTACAGTTTTATTTATTATTTAATCAATAATTAATCTTTGGCTCATATAAAAACAAAAAAAAAAATTCTTCCGTTAAATAATTGTAAGCGACATAAACACCAGGTGAAGCGTTACAGGTTACATTCCGTGCAACATACATTCGTTCAATTTTACATGATAACCACTTAATGTTAACACTACGTAAAATGTGTTCATTCGTCAATTGTTACTTTTCTTTATTCAACGTATCCATTTTTAATTTTGTACATTTATTCAATGCATACGGAATATGATTACTATATGGTTCAGAAACGTGGATGTTAATGAAAAATTTTTAAAAATGTTCGGAAGACCTCGAAATATGGGGGTTGGCGCCGCATGATGAAGATTTCATGGACGCAGAAGAAAAGGAATTCAGGTGTTTCGAAAATGACAATTGAAAAATAGAAACTACTTAAAGCAGTACAACGAAGAGGTGCAGCATAACGCGTTCATGACGGTCATCATCGAAGGAAAATTGGAAAGAAGAAGAAAAAGAGCGGATAGATCAAGCAAGAAAAAGAATGCAAATAACGTATAAAGAGATGAAGAACGTAGCAGATAACAGGAAAGAATGGACACGATTGGTTAGCTGCAACGATACATTTAAATATTGATGATGATGACTCAATTTCATTTTTCTTTATATATATATATATATATATATATATATATATATATATATATATATATATATATATATATTCATAATCCACTCGTCGTGACTAACAAAATGATGCTACTAGTCACTATCCTGATAATTCCGCTATTATATAGTGCGTGTAATAGATATTTCTTATTTTATATCGCCAAGTTTTTAATTTTTTAATGTCTAAATTATTCAGCCGAAAACAGTTCGGTAAATCACAATCTTGATAAAATTATCAGCGTTATATTTGTTCATCATCGATGGGACGCTACCTTCTCATTTTGTACTATTCGCGGGACTTCTTATAGTACGATCTTTTAATAGACTGAATTATATTTAACGTATTCGCGCATTCGTAGAAAGATAAATTACATGGAGATCTTGCACTAAATTCGGAGGTCAACTAGTGCCCGACAAAAGTTTTATTCATTTTTTCAATTGCGCTTACTATTGATTTTCCGGTTCAAATCTCAATAGTTCGATCGATGCTTATGTGCCTGAAATTCGATCTTTCGATTTCGTTTAAAATGTGCCCGCGGTTGTATTTAATCATTTCGTTTTAGATAAAAATTTATTTCCAATCCGTAATTGAAACTGACTTACGAACTCGCGCAACTTCTGTCAAAATGTTCGGAGAACGAGATCAATTCGATTACGAAAGGATAATTTTATATTAATTTAGAACGATTACAAAGCCCATATCGAAAATTGAATTAAAGTCGTGAAAATTAATTCGAACGTAAGGTGTGTCGGGGTTTCTGGTGATCGTCGTTTTTTCGAATATGCTTAGATGGAGGTTGCGCGTCGAGGACGGTCGATAGTAGGCTATCAACAAATGTTTGAAAGGAGACTCATATATGGGGAGTCAAACTCATTGTTCGGCCCTATTTAGTTAATCTCGAATCTCGATTCTCTTGACACGTCTTGTCATCGGTTTGTTTGGGGATCGTCGCCCCGCTAGCTCATTGGAGTGTCCGCACAGACGTATCGTGTAGTTTCGAGTTCGCCTATCGAGATGAACTCGTTAATGGTATGAATTCTCAAATCTCGATGGAGCGAAAATAATAAAATTGAAAATCTTAAAAATCATAAAGTTAATTTGCAAAGTCTATTAGTCAAAAATACGGAAGTGGGCGGGTTCTTTTCCAAAAACCGAAGTGTTCGATCTAATTCGGAAAAATTTCGGAACGATAAATAAAGTTACAAATCACCACGCACAACATATAGTACACTAACACGCGGGGCCGCATTGTATCGTGTGATAACAAAGCGATTACAATCAGTTCTGCCGAGTGTGTACGCGCGTCTATCTGAACTAACGTCGTATTATAATTGCCTTGTACGCTACTTACACTGTACAACAAAATACGTATAGTGTAAGTAGTCGACTACCTCCGATACTGATACGGCACTTGATGATGATGATGATGAAATAAAATTACGGATCGACTTGAGAAAAAAAATCTCTATACATGACAGACTATTTTGATTTCATCGAGGACTTGTCAATATTGTGAACTACTTAAACGAAATCCGGAGCAGTATTGACGGTAAGAAACGGGGTATTATTTGTTATAATAAAAGTTTTCACGATTGTTGTGGTATGCCTATGTCTTCGAATACACAGAGGGTTACGAATACTTTCTACGTATGGTACCAACTTGATAAACATAAAGGGACTCGTCCAAAGTTGAGGTACGCCGGCTCGGGGAAGGTGGAGGGCCTCAACAGTGAAATAAACTCACTCTGGTACCATCTCGTCGCGTAGTAGATTTGTACACGACGAGCAAACGAAAGTTATATGTTGTGAAAAAGCGTACCACTTTTTAAAAGTTATAATTTTATTTTTCGTTTTCACTTTGTATTTTTAAAAAACGATTATGGGGAGGAATTTCGTTCCGTAAAATTTTTTTTAGAAAAAAAAAGAAATTAAAACGAAATAAAAACTGCTATATCGTAATTTACAAATTTTCCTCCACTTGAAATCTGGGAAACATTTGCAGTCGCCATATTTATGTATACATATGATACGTGGTACATGTATATACGTATATATATATATATATATATATATATATATATATATATATATATAAATTCTAAACGCGTAGCTATTCTAATTTAAACATTAATAAATTATACTCCACAAAAAAGTTTTTTTTTTAAAATTATTTGTACTTTTTTTTTTTAAATTTTGAAGTGCCCTTCTTCCAACTGAACTTACAAAATTTTTTTTTTTTTTTTTTTTTATTTAAATTTACGTGCCGTGTACCGCAATTATAGCTAGAGGCACGGAACTAAAATAGTTACAACAAAGGTATTAAATAATTAAGGTATTAGATAATTATAACGAAGATATTTACAACAAAGGTATTAAGATAATTATAACAAATGCGTTAATTTGATACATTTTAAAAATTCGAAAACTCTATTAATGGTATCCGTGTTATCCCTCAGCAAACTGTGCAAGTCGAGCGATGCGATCCCGTACTGTTTTCGGTATTTGTCGTAAATTGGACAGTCTACCAATAGATGCTCGACGGTCAACTGACAAAAACATTGTTGGCACGTTGGCGGCGTACTTCTTTCTAATAGATGAATATGTGTTAATTTTGTGTGTCCTATCCGTAATCGACATAATACTACCTCTTCCATTCTGCTATCTACGATGTGCCGAGTGCCACTGTTTTGAAGATAATTTTATCGATCGTAGTTTATTCACCGTAGATATTCTCTGCCAGTTACTATTCCATGTCGATTCGAAATGATGCTTTAAGTATTCTTTGAAGTCAGCTATCGGTACATGGATATTTAGAAGCGGATGCGAAACGGCTGTTCTTGCTGATACGTCGGCTATTGAATTACCATATATATTGCAGTGAGCTGGTATCCACAAATGTATTATGTTCTTAGATGTAGTTTGTAACATGAGTTTTATTTCGTTGGCTATTGGGTGCAAATTTTCATTATTTGATAGAGTTCTTAATGCTGAAAGCGAGTCGGTACATATTCGTTACTAAAGTCGATCTATTGTCTCTGTATTACAAGTTAAAATTATTTGGCTTTGTAGCCACCGCTATTAATAATAATAGTAATAATCAAATCGATATACATTCAATTCAAATCAATATATATTTTTCAAAATGACCCCGATCTAACGCTGACGTCTAATAATAATCTCTATGAACGGTGGATTTCTTCAAATATCTAACCAAACCCTTTTAGTCGCATATTATCAATTGTAACTGAAATTTTATGTACGGCGTTCGTTACACGATACTTTGGACGTCCGCTTATAAAATTTAATGCGTTTATATATATATATATATATATATATATATATATATATATATATATATATATTTCAAATTGATCTATTCTAGGTCGATCGTTTTTTTTTGTTTTCATTTTTTTTGGGCACTGCACAGTAGCAAGTATACAACCCACTAACGAGTGATTAAATATTATACGTCGGTATAGTACGCGGTTATAAATGAGGAAGACTGGAATGTCGTCAAATTAATGAAGTGTTGTATGATATAGCCAATTGATATCAGGAATTAAATTTTATACGTCAATATGGCAGTCGATTAGAAATCAAGTAGATTCGAATGATATCAGAATAAACGAATGAAGTAATTAAAAAGGAATAAAAGGAGAACGATCACTGATATCAACGCATTATAGGCTGACGAACTATTATTATTATTTTTTAATTATTTTATTTATAGACGATCGATCGATGCGCCTTAAAGTCGGTTGTTTAAGTTATCTGTAAGATGCTGTAAAAGATTTTTAACTTTGTTCGGGTTATCTTGGAGTATTGTTTTAATTAATTTATATTGTGTTCCATACGTTGGCTTCTGTATTTGGTACATTCCAGTAGTATGCGGTTTATATTTAATTGCGAATTGCATTCGTGGGGGTAGTCCCCGATGAGTAGGTGTTGTGAAGTAAGTAACGTGTGTCTTGTGCGTAGTCTAGCTAGCGTTTTAACGGATTTTCTCTCTTTCCGGTCTGCTATTTTCCAGTTTCTTAATCTCGGCTTAATTAGAAGTGTATATGCGCACATTGGCTCTCCGAGAATTTTCAATATGACGTTTTAACCGTTTGTGAAAGGACCGAATGTAAATCGGTAATGCGCGTTGATTTTATTGTTTTTAGATTTGTAGGAGACGTTTTAACTATTCTATCGATGTTTTCATTCCCGGCTATTCCTGAATGAGCTGCCGGTGTCCATGGTAGAACAAGTTCATTGTGTTCTTGAAAATAGTGTTATTGATTATGTGTTTTAGGCTGAAAGTATATCTGTATTTGTATTTTCGATGTGTTGCATATGTTGATGAGCGCTATACGAATCTGTACATATTATACATTTATTTGGTTGCGCCTGCTTAGATATGTATTTTAAAGTTTTATAGATTGCAGCTGTAGAAATTGATATTGATTCGGGTAAATGATGTTGGGTGTAAGATAGGCCGATGAGGTTTGGTTTATATACTTAGATGCATCAGTGTATATGTGTGTGTATAATCGTCGTACTTTTTTCCGAAATGTTGTATAAACGTATATTTATTTACGAGCCCGGTTATACCTGAAAAAATTATTCAAATCTTTAATTTATACTTGCGAATAAACGTAGTTTAGGTTATAAGTTCTCCTAACTTATTGTAGAAAAGTGCGCTATTAGAGAAAAAAAACTTCGTGGTGAATCATAAAAACGAACTTCTGTACATCGGGAAACCAATTCTAAAAGTATCGTAACAGATATTTCAATTGATCGAAGTATTTTCTTGACCCCCCCCCCCTTTTTAAAAAAATATTTGATCTAAATAGGATTATCGTCAAATATAAATTCATTTCCATACGTACGGTTATCACTACTTAAGTTCTTTTTTAATAAATCGATATTCGTTATCTTATTATTATCGATAATAATATTAATAATTATTACATGTCGATATTATTATTATTATTATTGTACAAATTGAGTTTTTTTTTTTTTTTTTTTTGAAGTTACTTTCTGCATTTGTTGCGTACTAACGTATGAAATAAACGTGATTTGATTTCATTATCATTATTATTATTATTTCTGCTACTACTAATATTATTATAAATTGTTATTATTATAAATTGTTATTATTAAAAATTATTATTATTACTATTTTTAATTTATCTCGTATTTAGAGATAAATGTTATTCTCAAAACGTTTTAAAATTACTTTTAGCTCGTTGCATAATTAGGACACATCTGTCCTAATAATCGCCAAATCGCGATCGAAGTAAAAATTTCGAAAATACGTTTCTCTTTTTTTCAATTTAATAATTATTTACCCGAACACGTCGCGATTTACGAGTTAGGCCTATTTAACCGAACGATGTGAATTAAGTATTTTTCGTGAAAACCTAAAAAAAAATTAAAACATTTCACGAAAGTATATAATATAAAATTACGTTAATTACGAAATATTCCGCTCGATGTTATCGAATGCTGCAAGTTGTTATCGCCGTCGTTATCGACAGCCGGTTCCGTTTAATCAATCTCGTCGCCGGAACTTAGACCGATAGAAGAAGATATGAGTTCCTTTCGGCGTAGATCGAATACTACGAACAGCGCTACCGGTAGCGGAACTAGTTCGTCCGTGAAAAATGTTCTGAAGAAACAATTATGGACCTGCGTCCGACCGGCTAAGTGCGAATTGAGAAGTTCCAGTTTTGAAGGAACGATCAAGGAAGAATCGTCTTGGTGTAGGTAAGTAAAGTAGAGGTTCCGTTTTCGACCTATTATTCGCAATTTTCCACGAATAGTAATAGTTCGTGGAACTAAATAAAGAACTGTGTAGAACATGCGATTAATATAAGGTGCTATCGGTATCGTCGCCTAATAAACGGTATAGGATGCGCTTGAAAGTATATAAATTAAAATTTAGCTTACTGTGCGATTCTAAACAATTCACTAACGTATATTACCTTTCTGAATGTTTTCATTTTATTTAGAACATAATCCCTTTTCCCTTTTTACGGCCGACAGAGATATCCTTTGCAGTACTTCTTTTTGTTTTAAAAAAATTACAACAGATGTGAATGCGACGTGTTACAATATTTAGAGCACCTACTAGCATTGTTAGCTTCGCGATGCAGGATGAACCAGTATAAGTGTAATCACGGTGATGTAATTCGGATTGTTAAATATCCAGAAAAAAAAAATGAATTTAATCTGGAAGAAGAATAACACATTCTACACGATATTACGTCTCTGAAATTAATACTTCAGTTAGTTTTTGAATTTTTGCATCACCGTGTTGTAAAACCGGGTATAACAAAATTGCGCAATTATACAAATTGGCACGCTGAAAAAAAAATAATCCGAATAATTCGAAACGTTTTCTCTCGAGATGTCGTAAAGGATAATATGAAGGCTCAAATACGGGTGTAAGCTTAGTTTTGAAAATCAGCAGTTGGTGCGATGTAGGGATAAGAAAAAGTCTACTACTGGGATTTAGCTGTTTTGTCAAACTGCAGCGATATCAAAGAAAACTCGAAAGAAGATGCCAAGAGTGCAGCGTTAAATGTTAACTCGGAAGTTTCTGTAAAGTAATTTTCAGAGAAACAAATAAAGTAGGATTTCCCGCAGAATTACGTGCAATAGAAAACAAAGTCTGTATTTATTTAAGAAAACGTTTCTAAGCGAACTTTATGTATTTGTATAAAAGTTTTCCATCATCGTGATATAACTTTTTGTTATCTGGTAAAATGTGGGGACACCCCTTTCCCGATAATGTGCAATTAGTGTGTGTGTGTGTGTTAAGTGCTCTAGAGTGTGATATCATAAAATACTCACGATATACGGCGCAGAACAATATTGGTGACGTCGATGTTACGTATAATTTAAAGCGAAGGACAGAAATGAAGCGTACATAAACGCTTTTCAGCGAGAGTGTCTTCTCTATAGGATAAATTGTTGATATATATTTTAGTAATAAGGAAAATTCGGTCGACATTAAATATTTCCATTTAAAATATTTATACGGCACGATAAATTATCTAAAAACACACAATACAAAATACTAATTTATGCTTTCACTTCTTCCAGTCGTTATCTTAAATTCGTACATATAATTTTTGATAAAAAATTGGTAGTGATTGATTACGAGGGTAAATTAATTCTCTTACATAACGTAACTATGAAAATTTTCGCGAATACCTAATTTTTACAATAACAGCTTCGTTAATAATATTAAAATTCATATAGGAACTCATTACTGTATATTCAGTCTTACACGCGCACACATATATATATATTAAAACATGTTCTGCTCGTTTCAGTGTCTTTTCTAATCATTTTAAACACGAGTGACCTTTATTCTTGTACTCGATTAAAAATTTTTTCATTCGAAACTTTATCAACCCACGAAATTTTCATCATTCTTCGTATTATAGGACTTAATAATACGTTAATTAATACATTTGTATACATTGTTCTCCTATTTTTATACTTTCTTGAATTTCTTCTAACGCTTCGTTTACCAGGGATTGTGAATAAATATCAACTATCAACTAGCGACATGTATATATATATGTATATATATATATATATATATATATATATATATATATATATATATATATATATATATATATATATATATATATATATTAATTAATTAATTAAATTATCCACTCGTTAACCGAGTATGGAGTACCATCAATTATTTATGAGTCCTGAGGTAGCTAATCAAACCAATTTTTGCGGCGCACACCTTTCCGCATGCATCGCACGTAAAAGCGTCATTATTAATATTATCCACTCGAAACGTTCCAATCAATCCTTTACGTCGATTTCTTTTCCTTTCTTCCGCAGCTCGAGCATTTTGATCCGCTTTCTGCAAACCATCTCGTATTGTCTGTCTCAGATGGTACGATCCATCGCTAGCTTTTCCCAACTCCTGCGATCAATTTCGCATTCCTTTAATATCCGATGCAAATAGTCTTTATATCGCCAACGAGGACGTCCAATGCGCCGTTTACCAACCAGAAGCTGACCATAAAGGAATTTCTTCGGAAGTCTTTCCTCGTTCATTCTGATTACATGTCCAGTCCATCTCAAACTATTACTATAAAGCAGCATCCGAATAGACTTGCATTTTGCCCGCGTTAAAATTTCGCGATTCGTCACTCGGTCCTGCAAACGAACGTAGCAATCTGCGCAGCGCTCTCTGATGGAACGCTTCCAGCGACTGTATGTTCTTCGTATATATGGGCCCATGTTTCTGAGCCATAAAGTAGTGTCGGTAAAACAATGGACTTGTACATTATTAGTTTTGTTGACAATAAGATATGTGTATTATTAAAGATCCTTCTATCAAGCTTATACATTGCAGCTGAAGCAGCTTGCATTCTACTACAAATCTCGGTGTCCAAGCTGAACTTGTTGTTAAGCATACTACCAAGGTATTTAAAACTTTCCACCTGTTCTATTACACTATTACCTAATTCCAACACGTGTACATTTTGCCGTTTGTTTGTGGGAGCTACCTGTACAAGTAATTTGGTTTTTCCCTTATTTATAGCTAGGCCAAAACTGTTGTATACTGCATCAAATATTTTGATAGTAGTCTGCAGTTCCCGTATGGTGTGTGCGACCACAGCACAATCATCTGCGTACTGGAAATCGAATACTCCTACTCTGGAGCATTTAGAAGCTGCTTGTAATCGATGTACATTAAATAATCCGCCATTAAACCTACTGATCATTACTATCTTTTCAGGTCCCAGCTTTTTAACTGCTATCATATGTATGAAAGCCATATACACTGAAAACAGCACAGGGGCCAGCACACACCCTTGCTTGACTCCTGTACTAACTTTAAATGATTCAGAATTGCCATCTCGTAGCATCACCATGCTTGTATTGTTGTCATATAGAAGGGAAAGCAATTGAATAAATTTCGGCGGACAGCCAATTTTCTCCATGCATTTCATCAATAGCTGCCTATGCACCGAGTCAAAGGCTTTACTAACATCAATAAATGCAATGAAAAGATCCCGATTTTGTTCTAAGCACTTTTCTTGTAGCTGCCTAAGCGAGAATATTGAGTCGATGGTACCACGACCACTGCGAAATCCATTCTGTGTCTCAGGAAAGGTTCGTTCCAATATTGGTAAAATACGATTAAGCATAATCCTGGCAAATAATTTCCCCACAGTTGAAAGCAATGAAATTCCCCTGTAGTGGTTACAATCGCTCCTGTCGCCCTTATTCTTAAAAATGGGCACTATGGCAGCTAATTGGAAATCAGTTGGCATAGATTCTTGTTCCCACATAATAAAAAATAATTTATGAAGCGCGTTTAGCAGGTTGCTGCTTTCCAACTTTAGAATGTCCGGTAACACTCCATCTGGGCCGGCAGCTTTCCCATTTTTTATGTGCTTTAATGCATCTTTAACCTCTTTTAAGGATATATCCTCGTCTAAAGCAGCGAGTTGCTGAGAATTCTGCACTTCGTTCAGCACTGAGTGATTTACACAAGTATCATTATTTAATAAATTCTCAAAGTGACATTTCCATTTTTGCGCTATTCTATGATGATTACTTATGATATTTCCATTTTCATCCCTTAACAAAGCATTTCTATACGGTGTAGGTCCATATATTGCTTTAGCTGCTGAAAAGAACTCCCTATAACGGCCGGAATCTGCATATGTTTGAATCTCTTGTGCCTTGTTTTGCCACCAATTGTTCTTCATCCAGCGTGTTTTCCTTTGAACTTCAGCCTTTATTTCAGAAAATTTTTGTTTCAGCCTTATGTTGCTTGTATCATTCTGCCATTGAGTGAAAGCTAGCCTTTTCCGCGCAATTAGGTCAGTAATTTCTTTATCATTTGCGACAAACCAGTCCTGATTTTTCTTTTTAGATGTCATTATCGCACGGGAACAAGTGAGGTGTATTACTTCCTTCATTTTAGCCCCAAACTTGACTGCTATTCGAGGCAGAATCAATCTCCAACGCACTGAAAGCTTGGTCAATGAGTTCCGTTACCTCTTTGCGCTTATTATCGTTTCTTAAGGCATCAGCATTATATCGAGCAGATTTGGATTTTAAGTATTTTTTATGAATCTTCTGCTTCGTCAGCGAAATCACTGATCTTACAAGCATGTGGTCTGTTGAACATTCTGCGCCTCGCATAACTCTAGTTATTCTTACCTCTCTTTTATATTCAGAACGCACGATTATGAAATCTATCATATGCCATTGCCTTGACCTTGGATGCATCCACGTGCCTTTATAGATGGGCTTAAGCTCAAATATCGTGTTTGTTATGACTAGACCAAGGCTTTCACAGAACTGGAGAAGACGGTTGCCGTTATCATTTACGCCTTTTAGACCGTGCTTACCAACAACATTTGGCCAAACATGCACATCATTCCCTACACGTGCATTGAAATCTCCAAGTATAAATACTCGTTCTTTATTTGGAACACTCTTAACGAGATTGTACAAGTCTGAGTAGAAAATCTCCTTATCATTTTCTTCCGCATCCATTGTGGGCGCATATGCACTAATAACATGTATTTTGGTCCTTATATTTAGTTGTAGACATAACTTCATTAATCTTGATCCATGATTTTCTGGTGAGGATATGACATGATCTGCATAACAACGCTTCAGCGCTATACCAACTCCATGCAAGCGCTTGCCACCAAGAGCATTGCCGTGCCAAAACAACACATAGTCGCCTGCAGGCTCATAAAGATTTCCATCACCAAGTAATCTGGTTTCACTTATAGCTGCAATATCAATGTCGTATCTGCGTAACTCCTTCGCTAAATGAGCGGTTCTTCTTTCTGGTACATTGTCGCTATCCGTTAAAGTTCGTATGTTCCAAGTTCCAAATTTAAGTATTAAATCATTCCTGTTCTTCTTACCGCATGATTTGGGTTCCTGTCAGCCGCGGCACGCTGACCAGGATAGTTGGAGCAGCCGATGTTTGGGGCACCTTTTCTAGCCCTCTCCACATTCGTGGTGGGCAGCGGGGATCCTGAAGAGGCCTGCCCAGTCGCATATCCGACTGCCGAATTCAACTTCCGCTCCATTCCAGTTGAAAGCGACCATATAGGACATGCCGCCTGCCGTGCAAGTTGCAGCTAGTAGCTTCCAGCCGACCAGGCCTGCTACCACCGCCACATACTTATCGCCGTAGGACGGGAGTGAGTTAGATAGGAAAAAGGAAAATGGGAGGAAAGAGAAAGGTGAGAGAAGAGAAGACGGTACAGATGCGCATGTTGGAACATAGAAGCTGTTGCGCTGCAACTCCCATGCTGCCTATACAGCTGCAGCGTGCGATCCGGTGGCATGGTTAATCCAAGACAACCAGACACACTGCAGCTGGTGTATAACAGGCGAGGAAATACATGTAGTGGAAAGTAGAGGTAGGATAAATAAGGAAAGGGGAGAAGGAGGAAGGAGTTTGCCACTTTATTCGGGGTGACACCCTAGCCTTTGGATAAAAATCCTGACCACAAGGCAGCGGTTTGCTACTGAGGAGGTAGCAGTGTTTGGTTTTTACAGCGACCAAATCTCGCTGAGGGTGAGACAGTCGTAGGATGTTGTGGACTTTTAACAGGCAGTTCCTCAAGCTGCCCATCCACATCCTCTTGTCTCATTGCCCTGTCACTACTGGAATCGTCTGCCAGAGACTTTCTACCAGTAGCCGCTGTTGGTCCGCGACTGTTTATTTGACAATTGTCTTATTCGCAGCTAACCTACATATCTGTAGGCCATTCCATTATCCGCCACCTATGGACGCGCCCCGTTCCGGTTACAGCTCCGGCCCGAGAGGTACGAAGTACCCCCCCGGCGGGGATATATATATATATATATATCTATTGTATGTATACTAGAGGGGGTGTTGGCTAAAGAATGAATGACTGGATTCACTGAATCAATTCCTTATGATCGTAGAATGAATTAATTCTTTTTTAAAGACTCATTGATTCATCGAGTCTTTTCATATCAAGGAATCGTCTAGTAAATTGTATTTTGTACGATGATTACTGATTCGTAACTGAAAAAAATTATGAAGGTGATTCGAAAAGGAATTGTCTAATAAACCGTGGTTTTTGTAATGAATGTCTATGTCACAATGGATTCTAATTCTAAAAAGAATTATAAGTAGGATTCAAATAACTATAGATTAAAAAAACTATTAGACAATAAATGTTTATTGCCTAGGTATTTAAGACATCGTAACATATTATATACCTGACAAAGATAATTAATAAACTGAAGTTTATATGAACCAAATTGAAATTATGAACATTTGTGTTGTATAAATTATTAAATGCCCAAATCTGTTTTTAATCTAATAAAAACTTGGTTTCCATAATATTACTCTAGCATGAGCTGTTTTTAAAGTTATTATATAAAATATGAATCTTTTAATATTTATTGAAATATTTCTGTCTGCGTTTATGTTTTGAGAAAATACAAATAATTAATACAATTCGAATCGTCAATTCACGACATATAAGATACGAGTTTGCTTGTATTTTCACCTTTACTTTCGATTCGAGATCGATTAATGTGTTTTGTTTATAAAATTTTTTATATTCGCTATCATTTAATTATGTACATAGCCGGTGATGTATATGATTTTAGATATCCATAAATATGTTTATCGAATGAATTATTGAAACTTACTGTATACTTTTAAAATCAAATACGAAATAAATGTACAATGTTTCTTTTATTATGATAAAATTTAAATTATATACTATAAGAAAAACTGTGTATTATTTTTAAAAAACATATGAACATATTATATTTTAACGCATAATTTCTAAATAGCCCGAATAATATAATATAAACAATTATATATATTATATTACGTAATACAAATTATATTTAATCAAAATCACTCTTATGCATTAAACATTTACATACGTACAAATTTTTCACACACTGATCTAATTCATAGAATGAATTTATCATTTTGAAAGGACTCAAAGACACTCAAAGAATCAAAGAATCAATTCAGTGACTCAATTCACCCGATAATTAATTGATGTCGGTTGTATAAGATTAGTGTTATTCAGCGTGACGTGGTAAATTTACACCGGCTACACATGAATGTGTCCTTGCGGTTATCTAATGGCGTTTGTTTCTTGCAAGTTACAACTTCAGTGACCAGCGCTGAATTTTGTTTTTTGATGCGGATCACATGCCCCAGTTACATCATTAGATGTTGCTCAATAGACAGAGGCCGTGTGATTTGTTGAGTATTTCTGCGTTTTAAAACCAAGTTTATCATGTCCATATATTAAAATTAAAAAACGCAGATGCCAGAACGCACTTGCTTCGTGTCGGTACTAACATAGTTGCGGCGTTCGCCAAAACGTACTGTCAAATTCTTCGGCAATTTTTTTCGGTTTCCAAATATTGCCAAAGATCTGTTTTGTTAACTGCGTCAAGCGCATTCTTAATATCGAGAAATGTTATAAAATGCGTTGCATTCTGTTTCAAAGTATTATTTTTTCTAATGAATAATGCGAACATCAGATCTAGGACTCCTCGATTTTATTAATTCTTTAGGTAAAAAAGAGTTAGATATTTGTTGAAGCCTAAAATGAAGTCAAATTGATAATCTGCTTTACCGTCGTTATATTTAACGACTAGAACATCTTCTTTAAGTCGTTACCGTCTCTTCTTGTAATATTTTAATAAACAGATACTTTTCTCGTTCTATTTTACATGTTTTTGCTGGTATACAATATCGATTCCAGGGCATTCATTATATTTTAACCTTTTAACCGTGTTTCGTATCTCTTCCAAAGTCGGGAGTGCATTTAATTCCGTTTTCCTAATTAATTTAGTTATAAAATTCGAGACGATCACACTAAAAACGGATTCATCGACAAGTTCTTTCGAATAATCTTATCGCCTTATTTCGACATCGTCTTTGTTCATAAGTTTCAAGAACCATCTTTAATGACAGCTATACATCTATATTTGAATACATATGAATGGTTCCTATATATAGCGACGAAAAGACCTCGTGAATAATTTGTATACCTTAATAGCTGAACCACCGTGTATTCGGCTAACGTTTACTTTACTTCTATGTTTCAGTTTTAGCTAAACGAATCACACGCTTACTTTTATAATTCGTACTATTCACAAGCCATCATTTTGCGAATACCGTTTTTTTTATTCTTGTCGTTTTCTTTTCATTGCATCTCGATGATGTTTTATCTTCACCTGAAGACATTCCGGCACTGATTTGTTTCTTAGTCGAATTTACGAACGTCACGAGGTAGATATAAAGTTAAGAAAATATCCTATTCGGCACTATATATATATATATATATATATATATATATATATATATATATATATATATATATATATATATATATATATATATATATATATATATATTCGTACATATTTTTCTACCGACACATTATGACCTAAATATTTCGGAATTCGGAGCAAGAAAGAGAATATAGTACTATCTTCATCAACGACCACTTCGACGTGAGTGACGGACCGCGAGGATTTCAAAAGAATTTCGGTTCGAACTCGTTCTAGTAATGGTACTAATTAGTCCATTTCCTCAGCCCGTTTTTTGCCTTTTCCTGTCCCGAGATATTTAAAAATAGGAACAATTTAATAATGAGTAAAGACCCTCCTATTAATAACTTTAAATTACGGTTTTATTCGTTCGCGTCGTTTATAATTTTATATCATTACTGTTTGTCTTTAGATGTTAGTGTAGAGTGACCCCCAGAGAAGACGAACAGTTTTATTTTTTTTAATCATGTTTAGTGCACATACGAGAGATTTTTTTTATCCAGTTTCAGTTATCATTCTATGACCAGAACGCTTTAACGTTATTTTCGGCGTTAGTCGATCGTGACACTGTACGGAGTTTCGAAAAGAATTAAAAGTTACGCGTTTTTTTTTTTTTGAAGGGATACCTTAACGAAACACGTTCACGAGATCTGGAATAAACTCGGATTCAAAAATTCAGCTACTTATGTTCGAAAAAGCCAACGAAAACTTGAATGTATTGTTGCAAATGGCGGTAGTCTGATGTATATTGTGTTCTGCAAATGATTGTAAACTAATCTGTCGTTTTCTTATTTTGAAATAAATTTAATTCAAAAATTTCATGCACAACTTCGCGATATCGTATTCTACAAAACTACAAGAGAGACGTCCATCGAAATTTCGAATTTTTGTATAACGCCGTTTCAAAAATGTGGCGGAAACATATCACAGGGTATCGAGACGAATTTTTCTTATACTAAATATTCATCGCGACGCAATCTATCCGTGTTTCAACCCTCGAGGGTGTTTATAATTTTCTTTATTGCGTTTTTCCCAGTTGACGTTATCACAAATATACCCACCCCGTCTGGAAAAGAGAAGATGTTCGTTTACGGATTATGCCTGTGCATTTAACGAACGAAACCGTGTGGTATTATTAGGATATGCCTATATTATGTCGATGGTGCTCTCGACGATATAATCTCGTACGAATCTAAATCGTTGCCGTGATAAAACCGATTTAAAAAAAAAATAATAATAATTATTATTATTATTAAAACTTCGTCGCAACTTTTCTTTAAACGCGATAGACAGTCTGTAACAGCGTTGTATAAATAAATAAAAATACCAACTCGGGGTGTGATTCAGTTTGAACTTATTGCGCTCGAACTGACTGTAAAAGCTATTCTACATTTGAATTAAGTCATTTTTTTATTTTTTTTTTTTTTATTTTTTTCGTTTAAATATTTTAAAAAATTGTATAATATTTTTATATTTTATTACTTTTTTTTTTTTTCTGTTTTACGTCCGTTTGTATTATTGTCAGATTGATTTATAAATAGCGAAATGATTCGGCTATTAAGTCATTATCATGTGTACATAAAAAAAAATATATATATATATAAAATATAAAAATATACACTTTGTAAAAAATATTTAAAAAAAAATGAAAAATAAAATATAAGAAAATAATTTCGGCATTATAATATTACAAAAAGTAGCTAAAAAAAAAAAGTTTTTTATGAAACAATCTGACAGTAATACAATCGGACGTAAAAAAATTAAATTATAAAAAATAATTGTGCCAAAAAAATTGTAATAAAATGTAAAAAAAATGACTTAATTCAGATGTATATAATATTACAAAAAATATGGAAGTTAAAAAATAGTTATTCGGCGTTGTTTTCTTTTCTTTGTTGTTTCTTTTTTTAATAGTTCCCCAATCCGCGATTAAGCACTGGGGCAAATGTACAGAATAATTTGATAATGGTGCAGGGAAATAGTGCTAATAGGTAATTGCGTCTAAGTGTTGAGTAGCTGAAGCAAAAGAAAACATCCAATATAGTGCAAAATATAAATAAGTGTGTGTTATAGTTCGCTGAAATGTGTAACTTAAAAATCGGACGGAATAAGGGATAAGAAACATAATCCCTTAGATCGTCAAGAATACGTAAGTTCGTGTGTAAATACGCATATAAATATAAAAATGAATGTTATACAAACGAGATAGTAACATATTACATGTACAATTTAAAATAGCGATTAAAAAAAAGGTGTAAGATAATGATCGAGCTAAAAATAAAAATAAATAAAAAGGTTATGTATAGATCATAAAGAAGAAGAAGAAATATCAAAATTAGAATTATGAATGAATATTTCAAACATTGTCGTTGACCAGTCCTCTTGTATCATATGCCTTATTCATGATCCTAAATTACACCCCCTGGCTAAAGAAATTGGTCATTTGATCATAACTTCTAGTAAACATGTAGTTCTCACATGGATTCCATCGCATGTTGATATACAAGGAAATGATCAAGCGGATAGTGCAGCAAAAAAAAAGTCTCATTGCTTCAACCATTCCCGCTCCTGCCTACACCAATGAAAGATCTCCTAAAATCTTCAGTGGTTTGCACTTCCACTCACCAACAAACTGCGATCAGTTTGAGACACTGCATGCCTCCGGATTCCATCTTACTCGGCAAACAGAAAAGATGATGCTGTACTTGCTCGTCTGCGCCTAGGTCATACTAATATCTCACACAGCTATATCCTACAAAATCTTCCTCCTCCTCCTCTATGTTCAACCTGTAATGTCCTCATTACCGTCGAACACATTCTCCTTGAATGTGTGCAATTCAACTCCCAACGTTCTATCCTCGACAAACCGCTCAAG
The DNA here is from genome assembly GCA_032883995.1 of Coronaproctus castanopsis. Lineage (NCBI taxonomy): Eukaryota > Metazoa > Arthropoda > Insecta > Hemiptera > Monophlebidae > Coronaproctus > Coronaproctus castanopsis. Next base: position 81,411,497 of record CM065053.1, on the reverse strand, counting down.
CTCCTAAATATTCTTTCCTACACGCAAGATGCTTCCAATAGTTTATTAAATTTTCTTAAATCCTCCAATTTATATAATCTAATTTAACAATCCGTACTTCCAATTTATTCTTCCAACTTTCTACTGATTCTCACTAACCTTACGTTCTCTCCTTTTCCGTGCCTCTGGCCTAGGTGCAGTACATGGCACGTAAATCTACAGGTAATCTACAGGTAAGACTAAACAAAATAACACAAGAAGTGCAACTGCGTAACAAAATAAATACAAAGACATTCTTAAAAACACTAATAGAAAAATCAATTAAGAATACATTAGGTATTTAATTAGAAAAGTGTATTTATACATATATATATATAGAAATACGTGAAATAAATATATATATAAATTATAATAATAACATTTTTAGAAAATATTATACAAGTTGAAACGTTACTAATAAAATGGACGAGGGCAACGACAATGGATAAAAGTTGCCTATTCGCGTTTGAATTAGTATCGTAAAACATAAAAAACGGAACAAAAAGTTATTACAAATTTACCCACCACCTTTAAACTTTCTTTGCATTGACCACTCCGTATTATGATAGATTTAGAAAATACAAGATGATATCCTCTACGTATTTTAAATTTATTTCTAAGATCATTAAAACAGGGTACAATCAAACATTAAATGCTCAATATCATCTACAGTACCGGAGAAGTCATCGCTGGAAGTTAATATACATCCCGGACTAGAAGAAAGATGAACCTATGAAGATGAGAACCAAACTTACCACGACCAGAGAGCACCTGAGCATTATAAAAATTAATATTAATATGTTTAAATTTATTTGGAGAAAACACGAAGGATTTCCTACCAGTCGGACAACTGTCGCACCTAGACTGCCAAATGTCAATAAGTGAGAACCGACTATATTTTTTTAGGATAGGAACACTAGGAAAGGATTCCGATGTATGCGGATCAATATTAACGAACTGGAATTTTCTGACACTCTAGCAACGTCTCTAACAACTCTAAATTCCGAGATGATAAAGGTGCCGATGACAAAAAGATCCAATTGTATGATATACTAGATATAAAATTAATAGCAAAAGTGGGACAGGTTCGATATAAACATGAAATACTAAGAAGAAACTTCCTCTGGTATACTTATTAATTGAGCGTAGAATTTTTTTATTAACATACACGAGAGAGCCATATGCATAAAGTGAGACTGAATTAGTCGCCCTATACAAAATGACTTTCTCATATATTTGAATCCAAAAGTATTCAGCTGTAATTTTTTAAGCTTGCGGTAGTGTAGAATCGCACTTTTTATGTATGTATTCCATATGCGGAATGAATTAGTTTGTTGCTCTAGAAACAGACTTAAATATTTAAGATTATTTCCAATAGGCTGATCAGAGATTATTTTGAAATTTTGGACATATTGTACAATTCTCTAATTCTCCGATCTCTAAACACACTAAAATTGCATTTGGGAGCAGATAACGATAGATGTTAATTGTATTTTCTAATAATTTACAATTTCAATGAAATCATAACCAACATTAATAATTAGACAGAGATCATCAGCATAGGAAACCGGCTTAAACCCGTTATAAGTAAAGAATAAGATCTGCTCCATATGATGATGAGGTACACAGAATATTCCAAAAAGTGGGTCCACGGACAGAATCCTGAGGTACCCCACACTATAGTCTCCTACAGTCATCAGAATCATCAGCTGACGAGGAAACATGCGTAATTATATAAATAACTTATGAATAATATTAATGATATAAGGATTAAAATAATAAGAATTTTATTATACTGATAATTGATGAGATTCGACGTTGTTTACCGCGTTCGCTATTATATTCTTTCATAAATAACCGTTTTTTCCGCTTCGTTTTTTTTTTCTTCTAACATCATCTAAATTAAGACTTTTCTTTTAAATACTTTGTATAAATTGTATATATATATATATTTAAATGTTCCCCTTTTTTACGACCACTCGATAATGGCTTAATATCCGAAAAGGTTATTTTAATATATATAAAAAAAGTAACGCTACTTTTTAGTTATTGATAACGTTTAGTAACCGGTTCAATCAGACTATAGACATAGCTGGTCTATGTGTTATTCTCGATATTCAATAAATTGAATACTCAAAACGAATTAATAATTTACACACCTCTCATTTTGCTCGATTATTCTCCGTACCTGTTAACGTAAATAACTTTGCGATGAATAAACTACAAATTCGTCAAACTGAACGTTTCCGAGAAATAACGTCTCAGGTTGTAGGCAGTCTTCGATAACGTTCGTTATTTCTGTTCGTACATATCTCGACTTCCCACACGTAATTAAAGTCGATAAATTTTTGTAACGACGTTCAGGTAACTCTACACTAACCGCGGTCTGTAATTACGATAGACAAAATATATTCACCTCTAACGCTCCAGATTGTCGACGAAACCCTAACTATACTAGCGTCCCTTAACATAATTTTCTTTATCTCATTATTTTTATTGTTTGTGATGAAGCTTTTAACTCAGCAGCAGCCGTCGCAACGTATGTCCATGCATTCTATATCTCCGCGTGGTAATGAAATACCAGTTGGAATCAGACCCTTTTCCATCTCAATAAAGTCAGTTAAACAACTTCCTTCCGAACAAGCGTGATATTTTCCAAAAAAATTTTAGCGGTCCAATTTCTCGTCACATGATCACAACATTAACTCGACTTCGTTGAAATCATCGTTGCCTACCTGCTCATTTGCACAGAATTGGAATGGCCGAAACCATCACAAAAAGACCACCGAGCTTTTCGGATATTAAGTCATTATCGCGTATACGTGTAACGATAATATAAAATATAACGTATATAAAAAATATAAAAGGAAAAGACGAAAAATAAAATATAAAAAATTTCGATATACAACATTACAAAAAGTAGCAAAGTGGTAAAAATTTATTTACGAAACAGCCTGACAGTGATACAAGCAGACGTAAAGAAATATACATATATATATATATATATATATTATATATATATATATATATATATATATAAATATATATATATATATAAATATATTATACAATTTATAATAAATATTTAGACGGAAATAAAATGTTAAAAAAAGACTTAATTCATATGCACAATATTAGGGAAAAAGGTGAAAAAAAAACAGTTATTTATAAATTAATCTGATTTGGCGTTGCTGTTTTGTTTTGTTTTTTCTTATTGGTTCCCCAATCCGTAATTAAGCGCCGGAGCAAATGTATAGAATAATTTGAAGTTTTAAGGGTGTAAGGAACTAGAGTTCTGAAAACTGTAGAATGGATGGTGCTTAAAGATTATCTATCTTCCAAATAAAGTCGCATTTAAATCTAGTTATTGCACTATAAATTCGGAAAATACGTTCTACTTCATAGAAGGTATGTGCGAGTCTTTGTAATAAGTTCATCTTCCGCAAGTAGAATTGTTTCAATTAATTTATACGGGATTTCTAAGATAGCGTTTGATCAAAGAGAAGTTCGAGCTAGCGAGCGGAGGAAGAAACTGTGTGCAGTTGATTTCCATTTATATTAGTAGATATCTCGTGACTGCATTTCTTGGAATTCGACAAAAATGAAGAGTTGTTGTGTCCTAGCAATAGAAATTTAGAATTCATTTTTAAACCGACATTCTGAAATTCTTTATCTATTAGCGGTCTTTTTCGATCTCTCCAAAGCATTCGACACCGCAACAAAGCAGAAAATACCGACTACCATGTACAACGGTGGTTTCAACGGTCGACTTCCACTTTTCGTCGCAAATTTCTTATCAGATCGTCTCTTTAAAGTGAATATTAAAAAATCGGAAGTTAAATACCGGAAAAATGAAGTTCCGCAAGGCTCAGTTCTTAGTCCGACCCTATTCAATATAGCCATCAACGATATCATCGAAGACGTTAAACACCCAATAAAAACGGGACTCTTTGCCGATGACTTAGCAGTTTTCCTAACATGTGCAAACATAAAACAAGGCGAACACGTCATTCAGGAAGCAATCAATAAAATTACAACAGTCGTTGGACGTTTTCTTCAGAAAAAACAAAAGCTGTTCATTTCTGCAGAATCGAATCCTGTAAAAACTCCTTCGGATCGGTCGTACGCAACTTACACACGGACACATATTGCAAAATCTAGCCCCATCAACTTGTGATAGATGTGAAGTTCCAATTACAATCCACCACCTCTTAACAGAATTCTTTTTCCTTAAATACTTAATCAATTCTTGCCCAAAATTCTCCATCCTTCACATCCTTTCTTGCTAAGCTTAGGTCGGTAAACCTGTTTAACAAAATTTTAATTTGCTGGCCGCGCTCCTAGCCTAGCTGCTGTACATAGCGCGGAAAATGGAAAAAAAAGAGTGTAATATCGAGCAGTCGTTTTGAAAAACGAAATGAGACTTCTGAAGAAAATTTTCCGAATCTAATACTTTGTTCAGATAACAAGAAATATTCGTTCGAAAATTTTCACAACACCCAAGTTAACAATATTGCCTAATAGCTCTCACCGACGTAGTAGTATTATTATTAATAAGTATAATGACCGCTGTTTTCCAGGCTGAGGGTAAATACGTTTTCAGTTCGTGTTTTAATAAATATTCAGAGTAAAACATTTTTAATTACAAAAATACATATATATTATATGCATCTTATGTATCCTTAATAGCCGAAACAATTCTCCGAGACTGTTAGTCTCATTATACACTTCGTTATCACAATTACCAGGATGGTCCACAATAAAAACGTTGTCTACGGAAGTGAAATCACAATGACTAGCGTGAGCATTTTTTTTCTATATTTTCATATTTACTCGTTTTCTTCGAAATGATTGTATTCTCGTTATTACGTGTAAATATGTGCGCGAGTATTAGTAAATAATTTATCATTCGGAATTATCGTAAATTTTTTCTTGTTTTTGTTTTCTTGTATTTCATACAATAAATCGAAATACTCGTTAATTACATTTAATAAGTCTAAACAAAAAGACGTAAAAACCCGTTTTGTAGGAGCAACACACATAACTCGGAATGTCGAAAATGATTTAATTTTAATTAATTTTTCCGATTCCATGACTAAATAGATCTAATAAAATCCATGAATAAATTAGAAATAATTAGCATGCCAGTATTTAAAAATTAATATAATTTTACCCCAATATTATTACTGTATATATATATATATATATATATATATATATATATATATATATATATATATATATATATATATACATGGATGTATGTATTCATATGCAAATATCACAAATTAATTTACATAAAAATGAACCTGCTGCAGTACGTCTGCATTCTTATGAAGGAAGCGTTTGTTTGAAATATTGAAGCGCAAAATTTAAATAAAAGTCATTCGACGCATGCAGACGCCTTCCCATCAATCTTTGACTTATTTATCTAAAACAATTTTTTAAGATAAATCTTTTTATCTTTCAAAACCAGAGTCGTCTTGATATAGATGTATTTTGAAGTAGCTGACAATCCCATCAACTGAAACGGTGAACTTCATCAGTACTATTGTTTTTTGTAATAATAGCTGGGGCGCACATAGTTCTCTAGTATGAAATATGTGTTTATTTCGTAATCGTATATATATATATATATATATATATATACACACGTTTCGTTCATAGCACGAATGTCAAAAACTGTTGTTTTCTTTACCTAATTCTAGATTTATAGCTTAAACATTTTTGTATGCAAACATACATTCCTATATTCTTCTATTTGTAAACACACACATACATATTCGTATATATGTATATACATTTATTTATTTATATTTATATACATTATAAAACACTTTTTTATATATTTAATTTTATTGCGTCGTAGCCGCGAAAATTTATAGGAAATTTATTTATATTTAATTTTATCCCGTCATTGTAGCCGAGTTTCATAGAAAATTTATTTATATATTTTAACTAAAATACTTAAAATTTTTTAATACTCCACTAACGGTGTTAACACAATAAAATCCAGTTGTTGTACGCGTCAAAATTTATTGTAAATGTGTTTTCTAATTAAATTTATATTATATTATTTATTTTTAATTTTAATATTTCGTGGTCTTCACTTATTGAATATACCGAGTCGTAAAGCCAATTTGTTATAACATTTTATAGACCTTATTTATATGTGTTTAGCCAACTTTTGTAAAAATTATTTAATTTATTAAATTTATTTATATAATTTTATTCTATCGGGGCGAATGTGGATGAAATAAATACTGTACCGGCATAGTTGATCTCTCGTGTACGGTGAAATTTTTTAATTTCTCACTTTCCGTATTCGTGTCTTCCTCTTGGTAGTTCGAAGCAGAGTAGAAGGAAGTTCGAATTTCAATTTTTTGTCAGCTTTCTGTAGCCCGTTCGACCGCTAATTTTTTACGAAGCGCTTCTTCCTCGTTGGTAGTTCAAGACAGAGGCTTCGAGGTTTAAACCAGGAGTAGGGATATCTGTTAAAAATATACTACTGCATTATATACTACTGATTTTCTTAGGGTATTCGTACGTGCACTCATACCCAAGTTTTGTCAGAAAATTGAGAAAAAGTGACGCCTACTCTCCAAACTATTTGGTTGACCCCTGTTCTAGATCTTCTTGATCCACCTCGAATAATATTGAATTTAAAAAAAAGAAATGAACAACAGCTCGGGCAAGTTCTATAGAATTTAAAAACCCAGCGATGAAATCTAAAATTCCCCGCAGGAAGGTTTTTCCGAGTAGTTTATCTTTTTCCTTATATTATTAATAATAATGAAAACAGTTAACTCTTTCAAGCACACTGATACACACTTTTATACTTTTAATTACAATGGCTGCATGCTGGTACGATTTCTGGATCATCTGTATAGCTGCACGTGGGTTCAAATAACGTATTTCCTTCCAACCAGTCTTGAGAAACAACAAATACTTTGCAAAGAAATTCTAGACGTCCTTAGGGAATTGTACGCTACCGGTTTAAATGAAAACGTGGTTGCAAAAAAAATCTTGTACATGACGGGGCGATATTTTACTGTCTATTCCGGTGCTCAAAAGTGTTAAATAATTTATATGCAGTCTTATAAAGTTAGTCAATTTTTCCGAATTACGCAGATTTTCGCAACATTACAAAAATTATTTTAGTTCGAGCGGAATAATGGTGATTGACTGGTTAGTTTTTAGACGATACTACTAGAAAGAGTAATACTTCTCAGGCGATGCACCGACTAAATTAAATTGACCGTTAAAATATTCTAACACGTCATTTAGATGATTTGCACGCAATATAGAATCGCAGCGTGTTGACTATTGTACTAAATTTTAGTCAAACGTTCGTATCAGTTCTTCTATTTTAATTTTTCCTACGTAATACATTTATTTTAAAAATTTAATTTTAATTTATATTCAATCGGTTTTATATTTCTTAATAATTGCTAAGGTCATTTATTAAGCTACTTAGCCTGATGAATTGTCGTAGCGCTGAAAAAATTCACTTATTGAAATAAATTCTGCTCTGTAAAACTAACGATGCCTCCGTGCTAAATAATTTCTATTTACCACAGATCTGAAGCAAGTGACACCTGAAGTAAGTGACGTTCAGTCAGACGTAGAGTTGAATTAATAATTATCGAAGATTAGTCTTCGTAGTAACGACCTGTAAAGAATATACAAAGTCTAAACAACCAGCGAAGAGCGCACGGTGGAATTCTTATAGCAATAAAAAATGACACTAGTTATACAGAAATAAATCTCAATTGTAATCATTTACAGACTTTAGCGATACGCTTAAACAATAATCTAGCTATAACAATTTGCACAATATACATCTCCCAATATACTGGAATTGAGGAATAATAGAAAAATTCAACCTAACAATTTTCTCCTATTATTGTACCTGTTTATTCCTATTATCATTATTCTCATTCCCATATTGTACATTCCTGCTTCCTCATCGCAGTCTTGTGCCTTAATGGAGGCACTTGATTAAACCCCTCTCTTATCCGTGATCTACGTTGTTAGTAGCACTAAGTGCTGGTACGATGTTTAAAAAAAAAAAAAAAACAATACACAATCCGTAAGAACCAACAATTTAGAGCACCATTCATAGAACATGGAGCACCATTGATTTCATCCTAAGCACAAGCCGGATCGCGCACTTAATAGACACCCATCGAAACGCCGACATGGGAGAAAGTGACCATTATCCTCTGATCATCAACGTACACACCGAATATGGAAACAAAATTCAACTTCAAAAAAGCAAACTGTGGGACATGTATCAAAAATTATGCTTAGCCAGCCTTAAACTAGAAAGCAGCAGCGGCACCGGTAGGTTCGTTGCATCCTACTGCAATCGCATTCTAAAACGCTATCCTGAAAACAAAATCGTTACCTAAAAACAAAACTCCAGTACCTTGGTGGTCGGAAAAATGCTCAGTAGCCATTCGAAATAGAAGAGAAAGCACTCAAAAAGTTAAAACGAACACCCACAATTGAAAATCACATAGCTCCCCGATCAAAAGCTAGGCGGGCGCATTAACAAGAAAAAAGAGAAGCTGGGACGAATCCACATATACTCTAACAGCTAGAGAACACCAATCCAACAACTTGGGAATAAATTACGGGCATTAAACAAAACATACACCCCTCGTATACTAAATTCAATTTAAATCTGTGACCAGTTGTACACAAAGGCGGAAGAAATAGCAGAACAATTTGCCCTCTATTTTGAAAGCATCTCAAGCGACAATAAGTTGCCACCGTCTTCATTAAAAATAAAACAAGATATGGAATATAAGGAATTAAAATTCAATAAAGCAACGAATCCGACATGTAATTCCTTCATTGAGAAAAACGAAATTATCAGCGCTGTTAATTCCATGAAGGAATCGGCAACCGGTGCTGACAATATTCACATCCTATTCCTAAAGAGGCTGTAGATTGTATGTATGACAAGCTAGTTCAGCTGTTTAACCACATATGGACCACTCGATCTATCCCAAGACAATAATACCAATACAAAACCAAATAAAAACCCGACACAATTAGATAACTTCAGACCAATATCATTAACTTCCGTTCAATGTAAAATTTTCGGAAAAATCGTAAACAATCGACTAATGTGGGATCTAGAAAACAGAAAATCTCCGAAACAATGTCTGACCGTCGCTATCACCACCTTCTACACCTACAAACGTTCATTCAAAACGATTTTACAAAACGTAAACACACCCTAAGAGTCTTATTCGATATTGCAAAAGCATCTGATCGGATTTGGAAGAAAAAAACAATCTTAACTTTGCACAAATAGGGCTTTCAAGGACACATAATTTACTTTATAGAAAAGTTCCTATCGGAGCGCAACTTTCGAGTAAGTATCGGTCGAGCGGTATCCGTCTCGAAACAGCTGCAAAACGGTGTACAACAAGGTTCAGTGATAAGTACAACATTATTTATTATAGCAATAAACGACTTAACAACATCTGTACCTGCATCTATATCTTGTATTCTGTTCGCAGATACAATCAGTATCGGTTGTAAAAATCTACAATCGGGTACTCGGAGATTACGAAATACAATCAATAAAGCGTACGAGTTGACAACACAAAACCGTTTAGAATTCTCGGTATCAAAAACAAAATGCATCCACTTTTGCAGATTAACGAGCAGTGGTAAAACCCTAGTCGTTACACTAAATAATATATCAATCCCTCAGACATAAAGAGTCAGACATCTCGGTCTAATAATCGACGATACGCTCTCCTGGAGGCAACACATAAACGAATTAAAACAATCGTAAAGAAATTGAATTTAATGAAAAAAAAACTATCTAACAGCTATTTTGGAGTCGACAGAGCTGTCTTACTAAAAATTTATCGAACAATAATACGTTCCTGTTTAGATAATGATGCTCCAATTTATGAAACGGCAATATCATCGATTCTACGTACTTTAGATTCGATTCATCATTCAGCTACTCGATTAGCTCTTGTAGCTCTTCGCACTAGTCCAACAATTAGTCTATTCAAGCTAATGGATGGTCGCTAAAATTTCGTCGAGAGTACTTAATGATGAAGCTCGATACGTATACCAAAAGCAGATTACATGCAATACAAAAAACAAAATGTTACGTCATCTCCCCTACTCAACAGGATTATTTCAAACTCACATTACAAATATCATTAAGACATTGAACCTCAACCTTTCAGAACAAACAGATCATCAATACCGTCGCTACTAGCGAACAAAAGAACAAATTTAAATATTGACGTATCATTGGCCTTACACAACAAAAATATGATGTCAAAATAAAGAGCCAATGACAGACTAATGACATCATTTGATTCATATGAAAAATTCTATACATCGAGATATCACCGTAAGATACATTTTACCAACCGAATTCTCAGTGCTATCCGCCGAACTAATGGCAATCAACTTCGCTATCGATTTGGCTAGAAATTTACGCTTACAACAAATAATTATTTTTACCGACGCACTTTACGCCGTTCAAACCATTTAATCTTGATCTTTCAAAATCTAACCACCCGATAGCCTAAGATATTCACCTATCAGTTAACAAACACATATAAGAAACCATCATATGCTGGATCTCTTCACACTCCGACATAAAGGAAAATGAAAAAGCTGACATCGCTGCGAAAGAAACGGCGGAGATGTTTCCAGTACCAAAAATTTCAACTCCAATAAAAACAAATTTCATGTGCCATAGAACTTACGCTGGATGCGTATTCCCACAACCAACAAACTCCGAAACGTCCAGTTGAACACAGCTCCATGAAGAACAATCATCCCATGGCCACGTAATGATTTTGTACTAACTCAGCTCAGAATTGGACATACTGGATTAACCCATAATTATGTAATAGAAAAAAAATCAACCTATACGCTACTACTGCGGATGGAGCCTCTAACAGTATCGTATGCTAACAAAGTGTAGGCCACTTCAGAAACACCGTCCTGATGACAATATTTCAATTCACACGGCACTCTCCGATAATCCAGTGGAACTTGAAAGAACTATTCAGTTTTTAAAAGTAACAACTATATATCCGTTCATTTAATTAAAATAGCTTCGGTACCTTTAACCTGAGTTGTGGTACGCGGCACCGAAAAAAAATTGAAAATAAAGCCAACAGCTAAAAAAGTCGGTAGATACCTTTTTTATTTTTTTTTTAAATTTCAAACTTATCAGAAAACTTTTTCATCGACTATTTTTGAAAAGGAGATTTTTCCACGCGTCATTATCAGAAGTCGATAAAAGTTTGATAAGCTTCGCCGAATAATAATACCAAGTTTATAAAGTTAAACGTTATGAGCGCCTCGTGAACCCCACGATTAATGATTGCAACTAACAGCACGTTCCACCAAATCCGAAATGAAGGAGTAAACTTGCAACATATATATATATATATATATATATATATATATATATATATATATATATATAAAATATATAATATATATATATATATATATATATATATATATATAAAATAAAATATAATATATAATAAGAAGCCTACATTTGAAATGGTAAAAATAGACAAAAAAAGTCTGACAACCACTTGAAAACAAGAGAAGAATATTATGAAAAGTTTCAAATAAATACGGCTGTTTCTTTGTGTAAAAAAAAACATTTGTTTTTTTTTGTGCATACATACACATTTAATATATACATATATTATATACTTTAGGTGAATAAGTTTATTTTTTTCGTTGAATTTTTTCAAAAACGCCCATATTCAGTTCTTGCTTATCTCACAAAAATGTTATTTTATAAAGCATGTCTAATATATTTATATACATACATATATTATTTTTTTTAAATAAAGTTCAAATAATTTGTGTATATCAAAAATACAATCTGAGCTTTCCATTATTTAATTTTTTAGTAAAATACGTTAGTTTTGGTACTTTTAGAAAAATTAAATTCATAAATTATTTATTTGATTTAAATTTATAAAAATAACATAAAAAATAAAGTTAGTTCACAATTTTCATAGTTAATCAAGTATATATATATATAAAGAAAAAATGAAAAAAATTCGGGCATACCATTATTAAACAGAAATAAAAATCAAAGTATAAAATATAAAAATGTATAATTTGTAAAAAATATAAAAAACAAAAAATAAAACGAAATATATACAAAAATTAATTTAGATGTACAATATAATCCCAAAAATATTAAAGTGAAAAGACAATTATTTATAGAAGAAAATAAATAACTTTATTTTAATTCGATATAATACAATACGCCTATAATACATGTGCAGCATATTCTTAAATGTTAAGTAGCTGATACGTTAATGTTTATCTTGAAATCAGTAGTGCTCTATCAGAGCGATCAATAATAAAATATAAAATATACAGAAAAAAACAAATAAAAGGAATGCATGAAAATTTGATTATAACATAATCTGATAGTAAATGTGTGCAAACGACACAACCAACAAGTCAGCCTTACACATCAAATTTATTTTCACATCTCGTGTCTAATACAAATATTTTATATATAATTTCATTATATCCACTTGGCAATGGCTTAATAGCGGAAAAGCTGTGATATATATATATATATATATATATAAATTTTAGTGATTTTAACTGGTTTTTTGTTTTTTATTTAATTCTTAAAAATTATTACATTCCACACTGATTAAATTACATTGACAAAATCGAGTTAGCTTCGACCAAAAACATTCTAAATGCACCTTTGATACGAAATATAGTATATATATATATATATATATATATATATATATATATATATATATATATATTTGTGTTTTATTGGTGTGATTGCATATTTGTATACTTATTATTGTATGCCTACGAAAACGTGATTTTTCTATACTTATATAAAATCGTAATAATAACGTGTAATTAAAGAAGTGAATCTTACAGTGATATGTCACCTTAAAATAAATAGCAAAGTATGTAACAATGTATTCAAAATAGTGGACTACACATATGAAAACCGGGTCATATTTCATGAAAGTTCCTTATAAAGAAATAAATATATGTTTAGCGTCCGAAGAAGTAAATATAGAAAAACCCTGTAGCCATAGAAGGAAATAATTAAAACACTAAAAATAAAGTACAAAGTAGTATCATTAAATAATAGTTATCGAGTAATTAACTGATTATAGATTTAATAGTAATCTATTTTTAATACGGCAGTGTTTATACCGAGAATAATGCGTACGAAACTGTACCATGCTACCACTATGGTCAATTTGTTAGCGGGCATTTGGCAGCTATTAAAAATTTAGCAGTGACGTAATAGAGGTGCAATCTGTATTACATGTAACACTCATGGCAATTAGTACAGGAGTTATTTCGGAATAGTCGTAATTTTTTGAAGGCACTATAGTTTCGAGCGGAAGAGTTATAAGTTAGATGAGTAACATTGACATTTCGATTACTTAAATACTCCTTAATTAACTTTGTAAAAAAGAGGACGGGTAATCGAACTGTATTATTTTAAAAATATTTCAATTGTACCACGACGAACTAAAAACTTTTTCCAAATCGAACAAAACCTTTCTTGTATATTCGTTTAAATTAATGTGTAATTCTAGTAACTCGATGCACTATCGAATAACCAGGTCTAAAATCAAACTGCTGGTCTATATGTTGTAGGCGAGAATCTCTTTTGGATAGGTGGGTTTCGTACGTATTGTACATCTCTTTCTCTGCAAGAAAAACAAAATGTAATTAAGATCACCGTCATTAATTGTCCCGACAGAAAATATTGAAAAGCTTATGTTGTTTTTAGCATTCGTCGATGAAAGAATTTTTTGCGAAATATTTACCCTCTTATCAAGAGAACCACGAGAAGATTTAAAATCCTAAATTTACTTTTTCGTCACTCATATTATGTTCGAGTTAATAGGAAAATAAAAAAAAAATTTATATAATATATGTAAATATAATATATACATATATGTGTATTGATCGATTAGCTAAAGGGATTTCATAATTACGACTACGTCAAGAAGAATGATCCAATCAGACCTCCTCCAATGTTCACGATATTAGTTGCACATCTGTTAATTTAATCCAGTTAGCTGTTCGACTTCATCAAACCGTCGTGCTGGTCTTAGTTCTCTGGGGCTTGTGCGCCCTCAACTAACGCTTTTATCAACAGACGATTCTTCTACTTCATTTTTTCTTCTCAGAAGGTTTACAAAATATTTTATTTTAGACCGGCTTCAGTGTTCCCCGGAAGACATTTAAGGAGTATCTGCACTCGAGAACAATTTCTTGAGCTCTTGCAGGAAACCTCTTTTTCTGAAGCTACCAATCTCGTACACTTTTCTTTTTGTCGACGATTTCAATGATCATTTTCACCTACTGCTCCGGGATGAACTAATACATTTTAAGATAACGATCTTCTTACTGATCGTGATCTGATTTTTTTATTGCCTCATGATGGCAGATTGTTATTGCGAAATGCAGCCACCGTTCTTCACGTTCATCGCCTCCACATTATATCCATATTAAACTAATATACCGCGTCAGCATTACCGATTCTCTAATATCCCGATTTTTTCTTTTAAATATTCCGTTGCGATTATTGTTTCCAGATCTTATCTTTCCACTTCCTACTTAACTACCAGTCTCTATTAGAATCGTTTGCACGATACTTTATATCAGTATTTCGTCGACGACTGATTATTTCACTTGCAAAAGCCCTCTAACCTATACATATCTGTAGGTTCTTGCACATACTCCGTTAGGTTTATAAGCTCCGAATCCCTGGGAACACGTGTCCAAGTACGCACCTTCAGTGAGGATTTTGTATATATGTATGTTGTCGTTTGTGTGCGGAGTATGTGCTGAGATGCGCAAGTTTTTAGACTCATGATAGCGGGTTCTCCATTGGAAGAGATAAGATATCAAATCTCCGGTATGCAGACGACACTATGCCGATAACTAATAGCTCAGCAGTATGACGCGAACTGTAAGTCGTCTGGAAAAATACAGCGCAGAATATGGATTAATAATTAATAAAGATAAGACGAAAATCATAATTGTTGATAGAACGATAATTGTCCGGGATTACACGCTGTTAAGGGCGTGGAATGTATATCTAGATTCGATAGTGGAAAATCGAGGGGCTCTGAAAAAGAAATTATACATAGAGTAAACATAACAAAGAAGTGTGATGATACGTCTAAAACGTATATGTGTTAATCCCGCTGTATCGAAAAAAGTGAAAATAAAATTAGTCAATAATTTGGTTTTTTTACGGGGCAGAAACGTGGGCACTATGGAAATGTGATAGACAAAAAATGAATGCGCTGGAAATGTATTGTTCGAGGCGGATGTTAAGAATCCCGTGAACAGACAAGAAAACGAATTACTCCATATTATAAAAAGCTGGCGCAACAAACGGAAGATTGTCCCCGGTAGTAATTAGAAACATACTTCGGCCATATAATAAGAGCGGATAGATTTCTAGAAGAAGACGTGGTCGCATTCCTACAAGATGGTCAGACACGGCACGGTCGGTAGTAGGAGGAAGTTTTGCAGAATGCATCGGGATGGCTCGCAACAGGGATTCATGGCGACATCTTATACAGCAGATGGATTTTTCATAATCACGATATCTCCACGAGATATTTACGATTCACAGATATATAATAATATTTATATATATGTGTGTGTGTGTGTATGTTTACAGATAAATAAATATTTAAATGTGTAGTATTATATATATGCATTTTGTTTGTGCGTGCTTATATGTACGGTTAATCCGAAAATATTCACCGCGTATTAAAAACTTTCACCTTTCGAATACGATGCAAATTCTTTGTTTATAACCACTCGCAAGTGCTGCGATGAATTATGGGATTATTAATTAAGAAAAAAAATTACTTATGGCGCAGATTTTTGTATTTTTCAGCATGTCCTTTGATCCCGCTTAATTTAGGGGATCGTGTATACTTCTCGAAAAGGGAATAACAATGGAAAAAAAAGGTATACCGATAAATTGATAGTCGGACGTAAGGTGGAAGGTTGCTGGTAAAGAGAAAACGTCCTTTAAAGTGCTTCTTGTTTATATGTTTTATCTATTATCCTTAGGAAAGAAGAAAAAACTTTAAGCAGCCGGGACTTTATTTAACTTCGTTGGGTCCGTTTCAATTTGTTTGCTTACGCATTATTAAAATTTAATTTGGTTTATCCTTCCATTATCGTTCAAGTTTTCACTTAAATTTTTTTACTACGATAAGTTATCATCGGTAGTTGTTTACTTAGGTATGCATATATATTATACACGCGCAAATAATATAAGCATATATCTATATCTATATATATACATGACGCAGTGGTACAATAATGTAGTATAGATAAGTGCGCCATACTGATGATTTAAAGCGGAAAATAGAAATACACGTTGACAGAGTCTCTTTACACAGGAATGTATATATAATGTCCTATCGTAATGAATACATACATACATATATATATATATATATTTAAATATAAGTTTAATCATCTAGTATATATAAAGTTGGATGAAAGAATTACGTTAGTGTGGATTCCGAATCACGCAATGTTCACGTAGATGAACAGAATAATAGAGATGCTACGAGGAGGCCGCTACGTTGCTATGTGGAAGTCATGTAAGTTAGTGACGGATATGACTACCGAAGAATAATAAGAATACCATGCAACAGATAAGAATACCATGCAACAGATGTAGAAGAAATGTTTCGATTTTACACGAGTTAAATATACAACTGGAAGAAATAATATTTTCTATGCTTTATATTAGAACGCTCGAAATCGTTGGACATATATGATAACATCGAAAAAATTATCATACAGGGAGTGTAATAACGAAGACAACGTAGAGGCTCAGCCTCGAGGAATTATGGATCGGGCCGAGAACAGGAATATATGGCGAGCGAAAAATAACTCGTAGCAAATGGATCACGACGCTCGAGAACGAGATGAATGATGGTGATGAACATCGATGTACTGAAAAAGATCGGAAGAGCGATAATTTCGAAATTTCAAATTGACATATCTGGAATTTGCATCGTTCAAAATGTCGTACCACAAACGGAAATAAGTGTTCTACCTGACACGTGAAAGGACACGTAATCTTCTGTCGTATATGTTAGTGTAAATGAATACTCGTATTCGAACGTATACAAACCGCACGAATAGAACGGAAATTGCGAATTTCGGGATCGACGGGGGCACTTTCCTACCGTATGAGAAATCGGAAGAGATAATAAAGAAAAACTTATCGACAAGCAAAATTCGATGTCCTTTCAGACTTCCGGGCATCATTAGCCCCCGATAATTCTAGGTTATACTTTATAAAACGCTTGAACGACAATTGTAACGTAGTCTGCAGTTTTGAATCGAAATATACATGGTCGAATGAGAACGAACTGACTATAAAATCCTTGGGCTGGTAAAAACAGACGTCGAAGAAATATAAAATTTTCTTATAAAAAGAAGTAACGTAAAGACCCGTTTGTTTAGCTGTACAGTGCAAATGATAAGCATTGGAAATGTTTTAAAATTTTTAAATTTAGGAAAAAAAAATTCATTATATAGTGCCGGGTTCTCGTTATCGAACGTTGGCTAACATGCTGGTAGTTATACGTCGGTCTAAAACTGCTCGGAACAAAGTTATCACTGAAAACAAATAATCTTCAGTTTTACTTGATTTCTTTTACAACTTTTCCTCTAGAATTTATTCATACGTTGCAGTACTTCCGTGTATTGCGTACATTATCCGTGTCCACTCTACGGTACATTAGCTATTCAGTTTCTGCTCCACCGCTTTTGTAATTACCCAGCTTTCAGAACACTACAATAATATCGACAATACGTGTTTATCAAATCTTGTTTTTAAACATTTAATTTTATGATATTTCTACTACGTAATATTTGCATTAGTTGTAGAAAATTTCTAATCTTTTTCCCATCGATCATTTATAATGCAACCGACCTGATTGATAGTTTTCATTTTTTACGCTTCTTTACCGGTAAGCCTCGAACGGCCTTAGTAAGTCTTCATATTTATCTTTCCAACTAACGTATATTTTGATTTTGAAACATTTAGCTGAAATCCGTAATTGTCTCACACACACATACGGCAGTAGCTACATCTAGAAATCGTTGTAATTCTTTTAAATTGTATATTTAATACTATTTATTCTACGTCCATTTACATTTTTAAATTTAAACGGTATTTCTAGGAATATTTTTTCGAAGTATATATTAAAGAAAAATATATACGTCGGATTAATTGTAGCATTAATAGAAAAAGTTCCAAGTGCCGGTAGCGAAGCGATATAAACGAATGTGCTACATAATTTAACGAGTTCGCGACTTAGTTCCTTACGACGATATACGGTTTGTATAACCGGATGGAGAGATAAAGTAATAAAAAGGGATGAATTTAAAAGGGTGTAAGTTTGCTTATAAAATTCAAACTTAAGAACGGTTCCTAAAGAAAATTTACGTAACATAAAAACCATTTGCGGTAAGCAAGATGCAACGTACTTATATAATATTTCTCTCTCTCTCTCTCTACCTTGCACGCTCCTCCTTATTCTTTCACGCTATCCATCTTGATTTATCAATATATATATATATATATATATATATATATATATATATATATATATATATATATATATATATATATTACGGAGACCACCAAGAGCTCACCTGACGGATGCCTACGGACTTCGTTATTATGCGCTTAAGGTACTCAAATTATATACTACTTTTCTTCCTCTCTAAATATATTCTTTTATCTTCTCTTTTAATATTCTTTTACCAGTCGCGGAAATGATATATATATATATATATATATATATTAAAAATCTAAATTATATATATATATATATATTCGCTATTTTAGATTTTTAATTTAGTTATTTGAAGATTTGGAGGTATTTGATTTCATTGTTCTAAAAATTTAGATATTTAAAATTATTTTGGGGTAGTTTCAAAATTTTATTTAAAATATTTAAATTTTTAATTGAATTATTTTAAATGCTTTGAAAATTTATATTTATATATACTTATATATATATCATCATTATCATCATAAATGTATCAGTCCATAGGCTAGTTCGCACCATGTATCAACCGCTTCCATTCTAGCCTGTCGCGAGTTTTTTTCTTTAATTCCGGATAAGTCGGTATTCCAATTTCCTTTAGAAATGTATCAGTTGTTCGTGGTCTTCCACGTGGATTTTTCCCCGTTATCTTTTCTTCGATAACATCTTTAAGGATATTTTTATTTTGGCGTAATGCATGACTTAGCCACTTAAGTGGCTTCATTCTTATACTGTTTAATATGCTTCATTTTTAATTTATTCTTTCTAGTACAATTGTGTTCTTTATTTTGCCTACCCAGCTAATTTTGTATAGGCGCCGCCAACACCACATTTCAAAAGCTTCTGATTTGTCTCAGTCACGTTGCTTCATTGTTGCCTATATATATATATATATATATAAATTTAATTTAATTCGTGTTTTCTTTTTATTTTTATTTTATAGTGATAATTAATTATATACAAAAATTAATTCAATATTCGGATAATGATAGTGATACTAATTCCATGTAAAGCGCGACTGAATTAAACTTTTCTGTGAATACTTTAATCAATATGAGTTCACGCAAACCTCGTTTTAAGTTAATTTTAGTAAAGATTTTTTTAATGTTATCTAAATCTATGCCGTTTGTAACTGCCAGGGTTATTACAGCATAAGGAGACGTGTCTAGTTTATATGTATGCTAGGAGTCCGCTTTCTCTGGCTAAAGTCAGAATTCTACCTATTGATTGAGGGTTGTTTGAGAAGATTTTGTGAATTCAGCCCTGTAATTTGTGTTTTAACATGTGTGGTGTCCGCATAATTGTGTGATACGGCTATATGATCCACACGTAGACGGTTTAGGGTAATTCTTTTCTGTTTGTGCCATCTGGAGGCCATCAAGGTTCTATGGTTTATTTTATGCTCCTCAGGAAGGTTGTTTGTGAGGTCCAATCGGTAGTCCATTCCTGTTTACTGTTATTCATGAGTACGTGTGCTAGTGTTGGTGGAGGTGGTAAGTATTCTGGTACTGATGAAAGTACATAGACCGAGCTTCGAGGTCTACTTTATCACTACCGTACATCCCAATGTGACTTGGGATGCACAGAAAGCGAATTTTACATCCTTTCTTATGTAGTTTGTATAGATTGTGTTGAATTTATAATATTATGGTATTCTTGTTGTTTTGACGGCATATTAGTTGTGGTGAGGAGAGGGAGTATGTTATAACTATAACCAGTGCTTTTCGATGTGAAAGTATAGCAATTCCATGCAGCTTTGCATCCAGAGAAGTGCGGCAATCGCTTAGTCGGATTGAGTGTAATATATTATCAATTTGGTGAGAGAAACCTTCTGGAGAATTGTCGCTGCCTGCTGTAGATTTTGCTCCGTCTGTGTATGCGTGCGTGTAGTCATTGTATTTTTGAAGAGTGCTTAATACCATTTCTTTTATATTTGTAATGTGTGTAGATTTACTGTGCTGTGTGAGAGATAAATCTATTTTTATTTCTGAAGGGTCCCAAGGAGGTATCGTTATATTGTAATTCAATGTTGATTTTGGAATGAAGATTGTGAGATATATTGATAGTATGCTAAGTAGGTTTGATATAGGGTCATTTGGAAAATGGTGGTTAGGGGATGCACATTCTTTGGTGTATGTAAATTGTTTTATTGTAGCTAAGCAGACGGTTTAAATAGAGGTAAGTGCGTTATTTTCTGTAGTATATAAGTGGAAAGGGTCCTGCTAACGCACACAAGCTCTTTGATGGTGATGAGGGATGTACCGTAAGGATGGATCGAAGTCCATCTATCTAATGTTCTTAATATAGATTTACTGGCTATTGAGTATACTGGACACCTATCGTTGATTCCTGATAAAATTTTAGATTTATAGATATTTAAGGGAATTTGGTTATTTAATATTTTGTGTTGGATAAATATTTCAGAATTTGGAGCTGTTTTAAGCACCTACTCTTGACTTCAGTTATATGGTAACGCCAGGTTAATTTGGAGTCGAACAATGAACTAAGGAATTTAACTCTTGTTTTGGCTGTTAAGGGAAAGTTATTTATACTTAATAGTAGTGTTTGATATTATGATTTGTATGATAATTGGGAAATGGTCACTAGAGCAAGCACTGAAGAACTGAGGATAGGGTATAGTATAGGTGAAACCAGGGAAAGATCTACAATGGAAAATGTATTATATGACAAGTTCAAATGTGTGCGACCTTGTGGGAGTAGAGTGGCGAAATTATTAGATAGTATGACATCGTTTGTTGGTGAAAGATGCCCCCCAGAGGGGAGAATGAGCATTAAAGTCATCGAACATAATTATGGGGTGCTTTGAGTTGTGTGAGCATGGATTGAATTCTATGACAGCTATCGAGAGAGTTTGGAGGTAGATATGAGTTGAGAATGGTAATACTGGAATATGGTGTACAGGGTAAGTGGACAGTGACTGCTATTATCTGTAATGAGTGTTTATGTTTACTTGATTACAAGGAATTTAAGTGTGAATTAAGGTTTTCACTCCCCCTTTAGCCCTAACTCCATGGATGTTGTCATGCCTGAAAATGTTGTAGTCCTTTATTTGTGGGTTATCCACGGGTTTGAGGTGTATCTCCCATAAGCACACGATTTCCGGGGATTCTGATGGTATTAGCTGCTTCAGTTTACAGTTAGAAGCCTTTGCAGTTCCACTGCATTATTACATTTTTAAATATCATTTTTATTTGTTCTGATGTTTTCGCATGCAGTTGGCCATTTGTTATTAGTTTGATCGGTCTAAATTTCGTCATCTATGTGGAGAGCAGTGCCACTTTGTACAGTCATGTTGCTAAGGTGTTTTATGATTCGGGAGCACCTATAAGCTTAGATACTCAGGATCGGAAGCTATGTTTTTCGCAAATGTTTTATATTGGGAGAAATCAAGAACGAAATTATGTTGGCTATTATCAAACAATGTTTTAACTTTTTCAATTATTTCTTTCACAGGTGCGATCTTTAAAGAATAGTTATATTTGGCATTGGATATAATGTTATTGAAACTTGATGATGGGTTGCAGGACCCTCTGGGATTTAAGAAAGTGTTTTTTTTATTTTGGTGCATTATTTTACTATCTGCATGTGAGAGGGGCGTGTTAATTGTTTTAAGGACTGACTGTGTTATAAAAGATATTTCACATTTCTCATGTGATCAGTCTGGTGTTGATGGTTAGGGTCGTTTTTTGGGGGTGCGTCAGAGTCTCTATTGTTGATAGCTATGAGGAATCGAGATTTTGGATCATTAAATTTGTTCAATTTTTCGTATTTGTTATCTCTTGTTCCACTTTTGGTATTAGCTTGTTCCAGAGGGTTAGTTGCAGAAAGCACTCGGGTACTTGGTATTTGTCTTTGTTCTTCGTTGCAATTTTGGCACATATGGTCTTCAATTTGTATGAATATTCGATGGTCAGTATCATTGTGTTGCAACAAAAATGAGGTAGGTATGTTGCTGCAATTCGTTTGTTCAATATAAATTTGTCTGCGCCAACTAAATTCGTTATTAGATGGGTTTACTCTAAAAATTTACATTGGAGATAACAGTTTTAAGGAGAATATTGATGTTAGATGGGATTCAATAACTTAATTTTGTGTAGTGGCCGAAACGTTTTAT
This sequence comes from Coronaproctus castanopsis, assembly GCA_032883995.1. Lineage (NCBI taxonomy): Eukaryota > Metazoa > Arthropoda > Insecta > Hemiptera > Monophlebidae > Coronaproctus > Coronaproctus castanopsis. The sequence continues at coordinate 81,388,700 of CM065053.1, read as the reverse complement.
AATAGTAGTTTGTTGGCTGGTCTTCTTAGACGGCGAGCCCTAACTATTTGTGTGGCTATTTTAATTTCGCCACTAATTGCAAAAAATTTTGTCTCTTAGGTGTTTCGTTTTCAGAAAGATGACTATTCGGTCCTTACTTATGCGTGATGCAGCATTAATATTTAATGCGCCCTCAACTAAATCCTTCAATGTGATAAAGTAATGCCGTATAGTGTGTGTGGATAGATAAGGGAAAATTAATCCGTGTTCCTCCGCAGGATACTTAAATGCAGTTAACAGTGTGATTTTTTCGTTTTAGGGGTGGTGTATTTTAATTTGCTCGAAAATGATTTGATAATTTTAAATGTTGTGTTTATTAACGGTTTATTTTGGGTACGCCAGGTAGATATATTCGATGTAGTTGTAACTGTGCTTACCACGGGAAACTGATTATTATACTGGGTATTATCTATGTTCTTACGGATATCCGTATCGGTGTTTATAATATTATCATTATACGCGGGTGTGTTGGTTTCGTGTGTGTGTTGGTGTATTGGTGGTGAGCAGAGCATTATACAATACTGCTTTTGACGGAAATACGGAGAATATATATACGCAGAAAACACAATACGATAATTTCGACAATACGAAGTATGCCGTATCAGAAGCTTTTGAATAAATTTTGTATATACATAATATATATCATCATAATCATAATAGTGGCACCTTTTTGACAAACGAAAGCGTACAACAACTTTGAATCAAATCAAATCATATTTCTCTTTTCCCGACTGTGCGTCTATTATTTTGTTCTGTTATCGTTTCCAAATATATATATATATATATATATGTCTTGTGATATGGTATAAAGTATTTTTTTTATTTAATTTTTAAAATACTCTTAATTTTATTTTTTATTAATAATACGTGGTTAAATTTTTTTCCTACAAACAATCTATCCTAGGTGGATAATATGTAGCACTGTTATTAGATGAATCGAATATTTACAAGAACGCTGTCCAACGACAGCAATTTTTTATTTTGTAAACATTAGTTGAGATCGACAACATAGCTCCACTTGCCAAGTCTTTTCAGACGTTGAAATTGAACGCTGTTATCCTTAAGATCGGCTGCCAGTGGAACTACATGGTGTTGTAATCGCTGGATATGTCTCTCACTGTGGATTTTGAGAGTTTCCTTTACAGTTGGCATATGAAGATCCTTATTAAGATCGTCATTACGAATATATTACGGGGCACCCACAAGGCTGCGCAGGGATCTTTGCCTGAAAATGTTGAAATATTTTTATTCGCGAATCGCTGGCTGTTGCCCAGATTTCTATTCCGTTTGTTCATATTGGTTTTAGAGTAACTTTATATAATAGAACTTTATTTTCTACAGACAGTGATGAGTATTCATTCGTAAACCAGCATATACTTCGCAGTTTCAGATTCAGTTGTTTCGGTTTGGCCGGAATATGATCTTACCATGTCAAACGTTGATCTAACTGTAGTCCTAAATTTTTATTTACTAGGGGGTACGGTGTAGACCTCCCCGAAGCGCGATATTAATAGATAATAATAGCAGTACACTAATTCAATAGCGCGGGTGCCCCTGGAAACGTCTAATACATTATATTAGTCGTCTAACTAAACCACTTTAATCATCGGTTAATTAATTAAAATTAAAATGTCAACTAGTTATCACCGAAACAGTCCTTATAAGGGCTACGAGACTAAGTGTATCATTAACAGTCTTCGGATATTGCAGTTAAATATAGAAGGGATTTCGAAAAGTGAAGCAGAAATTTTGGCGCGTATAGCCCAAGAAAATGAGATTGACGTTATTATGCTTCAGGAAACACATACGGAAAAAGATACAAACCTTTTTGTACGTGGAAGTATTCAAGGATATAAAATCGCAGATCAGATACCTCACTCAAAATACGGAGTGGCCACATATGTACGAATTAATTTGGCCTTACACGATGAAGTTATAGGGAAATCAACTCAAGGAAACTGTTTTAACATTGCTGTAAAAGTAGATAAGTTCACAATCGTCAATGTATATAAACCACCTGGTATATTATGGAACACGAGACCACCACTGCCAAGTTATAAATAGCCATGATTTATATTGGAGATTTTAACAGTCACAATATCATGTGGGGGTATGCAAAAAATGATGAAAATGGAACTATCATTGAAGATTGGATAGAACATTCAAACATGGAATTGTTATTTAATTCTAAGGATAATGGAACATTTAAATCAGCAAAATGGAAACAGGATTACAACCCAGATCTTTGCATACTTCTAGGAGAAAATAGTGCTCCAATAAAGACTACACCATATCGAACAGTTTTTTGCGATTTCCCAAACTCGTAGCACCGACCCGTATTAATTGATACAGAAGTATATGTTCCAGGTGTACAATCCATTCCAAAAAATAGATGGAACTTTAAAAAGGCTAAATGGAACACTTTTGAACAAACTATTGAAGAAAATATTCAAAACGTATTACCAATAATTGGAAACTACGGCAAATTTGTTGAAATAATTAAAAGAGCTGCTTATAACAGCATTCCACGACGTAGAAGGAAATATACCATGCTGGACTGAAGAATTCTCGAAGCTTTATAATGAATTTAAATTTTCAGGTAATCAGATTATAGCAGCTGAGTTATTAGCTAAACTCAATGAGGAACGAAAAAGGAGATGGCTCAAGACAGTCGAAAATATTAATTTCACACATAATAGTAAAAAAGCATGGACATTGCTTAGAAAACTTGGAACTGATCCTCAACAAAATAAGCAAACCCAGCATGTAATTAAACTAGATGCGATTGCATCGAGGCTTCTTAGTATGACTAAGTTTTCATTAGAAAAACATGAAACTAGAATAGTTAAAGCTGAACTAAATGAAAGAAAATGCAAACTTAAACCCAGTGAGAAATTTTCTGGTCCAGTTACTATAAATGAACTCAACATTGCGTTGACCAAAACGAAAAACAATAAACCAGCTGGATTTGATGGTCTCTATCCGGAGTTTTAAAAAAACCTGGGACAAAAAGCAATAACATTTCTCTGTGGGATGTTTAATGAAATAATTGCAACAGCCAGATTACCAAAAGAGTTTAAAAAATCCAAAATAATTGCGATTAAAAAACCAGGAAAGGAAGGAAAGGAAGCAGCAGACTATCGACCGATATCTCTTCTTAGAGTAGGTTATAAAGTATTGGAACGAATTATTTATAATAGAATTGAAGCTGAAGTAGATAGTCATTTACCAATATCCCGGGCTGGTTTTCGAGCAAAAAGATCCTGTGTAGATCAAGTTGCTGCGATTACACAGTAAATAGAAAATGGATTCCAAAGAAATGAAAAGACATTGGCTGTTTTTTTAGACTTGACTTCTGCTTACGGTACTGTTTGGCGAGAGGGATTATTATTAAAACTGGTTTCTATTATACTATGCTCTCGAATATTGCAACTAGTAAATAGCATGCTGTCAGATAGGTATTTCCGTGTCTTCTTAGGTGAAAATAGTAGCAGATGGCGATGAGTCAATCATTGTCTTCCACAAGGATCAATATTAGCCCCGTTACTTTTTAATATATATGTAGCGATATGCCTGACACATCTTGCAAAAGGTTCCAGTATGCAGACGATATGACGATGACCGTGGAAGGAACAAATATATCAACTATAGAAAGTGGCTTATCACAAATTAGTAAGTACCTGCACAAATGGAAATTACGACCGAATCCCCACAAGACGAAGAAGACAGCGTTTTTTCACCTCGACAACCGAATGGCAAAAATCGAACCTATAGTGAAATTTGAAGGTGTAGAACTAGGAAATACAAAATATCCAAAGTACTTAGGCGTGACATTAGACCGCACCTTATCATATAATGAGCATCTAACGGTTTTATCCAAAAAGTTAAAAACACGTGTAAATCTCATTAGGAGACTCGCAGGTTCGACTTGGGGTGCTGATGCAAGAACACTCAGAATTTCTTCCTTGGTACTTGTATACTCAGCAGCCGAATATTATTCATCAGTTTGGTGTAATAGCTGCCGTGTTAAAAAAGTAGATGTAGTATTAAATGAAGTACTCCGAACCATATCAGGAACGATTATTAAATCTACACCACTTATGTGGCTTCCAGTTTTAACTAATATAGCTCCAGCTGCAATTAGACGGGAGACAGCATTATTCAGAGATAGAAATAAATTTCAGATGTACCCGGAACTGCCAATATCTGAAGAGATAAGGTCCGCACCAGTATCGAGACTCAAATCCAGAAAATCACCTTGGACAATGAATGAATTATTATCAGAACATATGAAGGAGTTTAATAAATGGAAAATAACATGGGAAAGGAATTTAGAACATACAACGAATTCCCATTTAGTTATCGACCCGAGGAATGAAATTAAAGGAATGGATTTATCTAGGAAACTATGGAAGAGACTCAATAGAATTAGGACCGCGCGCGGATATCTAATGCAGAAATGGGGTATAACGACAACTGCTGCGTGCCTAAGACAAACAATGCAGCATATATTGGAAGACTGTGGTGAATTTTGTAGGTTTAACATTAGACGATGTTCACAATCTTAATGACGGAGCCATAGACTGGCTAACAAATTTAAAGTTAGATTTATGATGATAATTTTGTGTAATTATATATAATCGATGATTATACAATAAGAAGATTTTATTTACTGATGGAATCATTCTTCCATTTAAGTGGATCATCACATTTGCAAATTTTTTATTTAATGTAAAAAGGAGGTGATTAGACTTAGACTGATTAACTGTAATTTTCCAAAGTTTGAACCACTTTTCCAGCTGCAGAAGACGATTCTGGAGATGTGTGGTAACAACTGTTAGATTACAGTTAGTGGATAATATCGCCGTATCGTCAGCAAACATGGCTGCAGTAGTGTATCTGTTTTTCGGAAAATTGTTCATTTGATGTTCTACTCCCTGCACATCTTCTTACAATTATTTTTCTGACGTTTGTAAATGTACAACCGTTTTCCTGGCATTTGTAAACTTACAATCGCTTCCCTGTTTTTTTAAATAATCTTCAAATCGGATTTAAATTTTACCTTTTATACCAATGTCTTTCAACTTGAATAGTAATTTCTCACGATTTACTAAGTCAAAGTTCTTTTATAATAAATGAATATTACTATCGTTTTATTTACAACCGCTATTCGCAGAGCAATTTAATATATATGTTGGTGGTTACTTAATTTGAGCTTTAATGTTGTTGCTAATAAGCTGAAGTGGAAAAGATTATGATGAATGATGAGGAAAATGTTATGTTGGAAACGTGCAAATCAGTTTTCTCCTCTGAACAGAAATCCATGGAGCATACGTCGCCTATAAAAGAATTTGACATGAGAAAATATCTACAACGCTAATATTGACGATATTTTTAAGTTAATATTAATGTGATCGAAATAACGTGTCCGATGGAGCCCGTGATAATAATTTATCGTAAATTTTTAATTCGAGCGAGCTCGTAATTTTTCCATTTTAAATAATAAAAAATCAATTAACATTTAAATTTACTTTAAATCACAATATCTACATCAAATTTACGAATAATTCGGAAATACTTTAGACATTTCGACGATTGTTATTTAAGCACCGGCTTCGGTTGGAGTTGCAGTTTCCGGCGATGCTCCGACAGTTGTCGGCGTATCTTCGACGTACTCAACGTCATCGTCGCCGCTGGCTTCTTGATATTGTTGATACTCGGATATTAAATCCATCAGGTTGCCTTCCGCTTTCGTGAATTCTTCTTCTTCCGTACCTTCGGCCGTGTACCGATGCAGAAAAGCTTTCCTATTGAACATGGCGTGAAACTGGTCCGCAACTCGATGGAATACTTCATTAATGACGGTCGTATTACCGACAAAAGTGGCCGACATGCTCAGACCTCTGTTAGGTATGTGGCATCGAATTTCTCTGTTGAATAGCTCTCAATTGTTCCTCCACTTCTTTAGTCGATACACGACCTCTATACGTGACAGCCACCGACCGTTACGAGGATCGCAAGCGGCCATCATATTCTTCATTTCGAAAGCTTGCATCGTTAATTCGTTAATAGACATGGCGCCGAATCCTTGCGATTTGGCGGAGGTAAGTGGTGTAAAACCGGGAACGAAAAAATGCAATCTCGGAAACGGTACCATATTGACGGTCATTTTTCTGAAATCGGCGTTTAATTGTCCGCGAAATTGAAAACTAGCCGTTATACCGGACATAGGCAACGAAATGAGATGATTTAGGTCGGAATATATCGGTTTAGATAGTTTCAAATTCTTCTTACATATGTCGAATAGAGGGCTTCGTTGTCTATACAGAATGATTCGTCTACACTTTCGATTAGTTCGTTCATCGATAAGGTCGTGCTATAAGGTCGACAACTACATCGGACATTTGAAAACATTTATCGATATTTTTGTATATGCCCGTCTACAATTTAATTTTGTTTTATTTAATTCGAGGGGAAATTTTGTGAAATTTAATGAAATATTTTTATTAAAATTTAACGTATACCGTATACAAATGGTGAAAAATTTACTTGAATTTCGTGTTTTGCAGTATCGATCAATATTTAATAATTAATCTGTGATTGTAATATTTGCTAGCGTTACTAATTTTAGAAACATTATTACGGATGTTTGAACGTTAATTTTTTTTTAAATAAGACTATCATTATCATTTATATTATAAATTGAGATTTAATTTATTTCTTGTAATTTCATACGTATAGAAATATATTATATATATATATCGGTATTTTTGAAGTAATAAAATAAAAATAAAAAGATTACATCGCCTAAAATTTAAACCTTCGTCGCATATTTTCAAATTTCAATTTCCGAATAAAAGAAATGCAAAAGGGCGTATAAAATATAGAAATAATAATCTCACCTAACTAATTCGAGTATTACACCGGTTAATTCTGATCCGTCCGTGTAATGACCTTTAGCCCAATTGTTACCACCTCCAGTCAGTCCACCTACGAAATTATTCGGATATCCGTCCAAATTCACGATTTCTAATAGATTCCAATACTCCCGGCTCCAGATCGGCTAATATCGCTCGCGGAGCGTATTTGCATCCTGCGGAATCCGATATAATAGTACGATTAATTCGGATAACTCGAAACCGTTTAGGATGATAATTAATTGGAAATAAAGAAGTAATTATAATATCACGTTCAGAGTGACCGATAAACAGAACTGATTTTATATTTCTACGATCACTACCGATTATTTTTTGAACAGAATTTCTGACGGATTATCGAGCGTAGAATTAAAATTATAAATTAAAAACGGACCGTTACACCGGTAAAATACGTGTAGTAAATAAAACGTAATAAAATAAAAATAACGTTTTTCTAATAACGATATAGATTATGAATCAACTCCAACGAAAAAATATCTTATTTTTTTAAAACTTTTTTTTTTTTTATTTTATTTTTATAACGTACCTTATACTGCTTCTAAGGCCAGAGGCACGAAAGGATGGTTAGATTAAGGGGAAAAGGTTGGATAAAGTAAGAAAAGTTATAAGTGATGGTGAATAATGTAGAATTTCGATTAGAGAGGATGCAAGTCCAACAGTCTGACGGTGAAGTAAGAGGTTTACATGACGAGCATAACGGTGCACTCTGGCCTAGGAAGAAATGCTTGTATGTAAGAAGTGTGTGTCCACAGCGTATGCGGAACAGAGCGACTTCATATTTTCTATTGAGAATTTTACAACTGTTGACGCGCGAACGAACACACTTCGAAAATAATGATTTGAAAATAAATGACGCCTTCTTAAAGTTTACTTAGAAGTGTACTTACAAACGTGAAATCGACCGTTCTCCGTTGTAGCGATAATGTTTATTAGAATTTGTCACTTTCTCCGTTATAACGGCAATGCCGATTACGTTATGTAATTTATTGTTTTTTATTTTTTATTTTAATTATTTTAGGAAAATAATAAGCGAAATCGTGCGTTTTAAAAATTATATTAAATTTTTTTTTTATAATAATAAATAATTAGATTATTAAGTTGTTTTATTTTTTAAATTATTATTATTCGAATTTAATGTTTTTGGTTTTGCGTACTTTGGTTCATCGATATGTGAGAATTCGCCATTGTCCTCATGGTTGTTCAACGTATTTTGCTATTTAAAATTTAATTTAAAAACTGTTTCTAATTACTATATATATATATATATATATATATATATATATATATATATATATATATATATACTAGCTGACCCGGCGAACTTCGTATCGCCACACGATCAATAAATGTATAAATTTATTAGCTGAAACGCGGTTTTTTCGTTTCATCCGATAGATCGCTTTATTGTTAATCATGTAAATCATAATTATTCACAAAAATCAGTTTTATTTTCATTGTAGTGCTTTGTGATATACGATGTTTTTCGTTTGATTACCTGGCGCATAGACAAACAAATCTGATGGTTTTCCAACACGGGAACAGGCAACATACAATTGACCATGTGAGAAACGTGGGTTTTCCAAATTAATACCACAAACACTTAATGATTGCCCCTGGGACTTGTTTATGGTCATAGCAAAAGCAAGCCGCACTGGAAACTGTAGTCGTTTAAACTCAAATGGCACATCAGTCGGAATCATTGGGATGCGCGATATGAGAACATCTTCTCCTTTATACTTTCCCTTTAGTATAGTTGCTTCTATCACGTTGTTTAGTAATTTTTTTATCGCTAAACGTGTGCCGTTGCAAAGACGCGGTTGGTTGATATCTCGCAACATTATAACTACCGATCCAACCTTTAATTGAAGATTGTGAGGTGGCAATCCTGGCAAATCAAGCGAGTTTAAAAATTCCGGTGGATAGTTGATTACATCATCTTGGTTAGTAGCTGAATCAAATGATTTATATATCCTCGATTCGCCTGTAATTTGTTCTTGAATTTTGAAATTTAATTCATTTACATCTATGTTTTTTGCAGCCAATATAGCTCGTTCGCTCAACCAATCATGGTTTTTGTAATTTTCAGCAACATCTGGAAACACCTTCTGAATAAGTTCATCTTTTGATCGAGTTAATTGACAAAAACTTTCAGAAAAGTTAATGCAGCCAGTCAACATGTCTCTAGGAAATTTGCCATTACCAATGTCAATGAGTTGTTTAGAGAATATGTTTCCAGATTGGTCATTTTGCAATTCGACACGCATATTCTTGCTTAAATGAAGTACTTTGACATGTTTCCACAAATTGGAGGACTTTAGACATGCATTGAGTTCATCAGCTGGCGTTGATCGTGGAATCACTGGCAATGTTTGACGAAAAACCTGCTAATAAAATCATTGGCCCGTGCTAAATGCATTAATCGCCGGCAGAATTTTTAAAAATCGAAAATGAAATTTTCAACTCGCGATTTCTCGATATCGGTTAATCTTTAAGACATTTATCTAATAACATAGATTATAGATCTCCACGTCTACTTTCTTATAAGATCAACCCAAACCCGAGGCTTCAAAAAGGGCCCAAAACCCCAAAACCCTTTAAGCCCGATTTTCTCGGCGATTATTCGATATAAAAATACGGCAATACCATCGTTAGACGCGTCTTTTAATGACGAATAACTTTCATTAAAGCACTATTTCCAGAATTTCGAATCGTTCGCGAATTATTTCGAAAAAATCGAAATTTCGAAAAAATCGCCACCCCTTTTGAAATTTTCGGATCGAGTTTGAAATTTTTTTCAAGGTTTTTTCGTTTCATCCGATAGATCTTATATAGTAATGACTATTTTTAAAGTCGGAATCGTTTAAAAATGTTTACGTCGCTCGCTATGCCTTGCCAAAGGTGGCAGGTCATCGATTTTCAAAAATTCGTAGCTCGACACCTATCGATCGTAATGAAAAACGGTTTTCTGTTTCGTATCGGTCATTTTAATATCTACCAAATCGATTCTATCGAAATTTTTCCAAAATCGAAATTTAAATAATTTACCCCCCTTCAACCCCCTAACCGCCCTGAAATTTTTTTTTCAAATTTTTCTCGCCGTAAAAACCATCCTTGAACTTCAATGAATATTTAAAAAAAAATTGGCCAAATTGGTCCAGGCATTGTTGAGTTATGCGGTTACAACGTTTAGCGATTCATTTTTATATTATATATATATATATATATATATATATATATATATATATATTTGTTGTGTGTTTTCTTTTGCTGCGAATTATGTATATTAATGAAGTTTACCGGCTCCTTCGCTATAATAAACGATAATACGCTCCAATTGGAGGGGATTATCGCCGATATCCTTGCGGACTTATAGAATGTTCGTCCGATACTACTTCCAAAAACTGAAAAAGAAATATATGACGTGACTTATTCGAATTTTCGAAGAAAAAAATTTTTTATCGTAATTAATGTAATTGGAAAAATTACAACGAGAATATACGTTTAATGCGATATATAACGTAGAAATAATTTCTTCAGTCGATTTACAAAAGTTTTAAAAATATTTATGATTTCTACAAAGGGAAAAATCATCTAATATTAAAAATCTGTAAGTACGCATCATTCTAATCGGGTTGTCTAATGATATTTTTACTTACTTTTGTTCCAATTTGATTTCCGGCCTGACCAATTTGTATGTGTACAATTTCTCTCATTTTGTACGAATTTTACTTTTTTAAAGTTTTATTTGAAACCGAAAACTTAATCACTTTGCACTAATACGAATGTTATATTATTTACTTTTCCAAAGCTTAAACGAACAATAATTGCAGAATAAATTTATCGCCGTCTTTATGTTATTATTTTTCAGTAACAATTCGAACAATGGTCGGTTATTTTTTAAAGAAAAAAATACTCGTATACTTATTTATTTATAAATTATTAGTCTCTTTAGTTCTTTCAAATACTTATTGATATTTTTCAAGACTTTATAGGAAATAAGAAAACGGTTCTATAGTTTTAATTTTTGTATTAAAACATTTGTTGTATGACTATTTTTTTTAAATTTTTTTTCAAACTTAAATCTACTCATTAATTTTTATTAATTAATTTTTATTAGTCCTTTCTTTTCTTAATATTATGTAAATCTCCATATGCTGTTTGTAACTACCAGGGTTATTACAGCATAAGGAGACATGTGTCTAGTTTATATGTATGCTAGGAGTCCGCTTTCTCTGACAAAAGTAAGGATTCTAACTATTGATTGAGGGTTGTTTGAGAGGATTTTGTATATCGGGCCTGTATTTTGCGTTTTAACCTGTGTGGTGTGAATGTTTGGCAGTTGAAGAAAATTAGTTTGTAGGTGGAGGGCTTTTGGTATGCAGATAATCGTGCGATACGGCTGTATGACCCACACGTAGACGGTTTAGAGTACCATATTGTTTTCCGCTTGTGCCATCTGGAGGCCACCAAGGTTCTATGGTTTATTTTATGCTCCTCAAGAAGGTTGTTTGTAAGGTCCAATCGGTAGTCCATTCCTGTTTACTGTTGTTCAGGAGTACGTGTGCTAATATTAGTGGAGGTGGTGAGTATTCTAGTACTGGTGAAAGTACCATAAACCGAGCTTCAAGTTCTACTTTATCACTACCGTGCGTCCTAATGTGACTTGGGATCCATAGAAAGCGGATTTTCCATCCTTCCTTATGTAGTGCGTGTAGATTGTGTTGGAATGTTAGATGTGATGCAATTACTTCATTTGGTATAGTGGCTGAAACGTTTCTTAATAGTAGTTTGTTGTGTGCTGGGCTTCTTAAACGGCGAGCCTTAACTATTTGTGCGCTTATTTTAATTTCGCAACCATTTGCAAAAAATTTGTCTGTTACATGTTTCTTTACTTATGCGTGATGCAGATATAATATTTAATACTAAATCCTTCAATGCAACAAAGTAATCGGGTATATTGTGTGCGGATAGTTTAGGGGAAAATTAATCCCTGTTCTTCCGTAAAATATGCGGTTAACGGTGAAATTTTTTTGGTTTTAGGGGTGGTGTATTTTAATTTGCTCGAATTCGCTAATTTTAGATGTTGTGTTTGTGAACACTTTATTTGGGTTACGCGAGATAAATATGTCCGATGTTGTAACGATTATTATACTCGGTATTATCTATGTTCTTACGGGTATCCGTATCGGTGTTTGTAGTCTTATCATTATACGCAGGTGTGTTGGTTTCGTGTATGTTGGTGTTAAGGGTTAATGATGTTACTGGTGTGTATTTCAATAATTTTTGTATGTCAGTGTGGTCTTACCTGATGTGTGCTCCCGCTTAGTAGGTAGGTTATCACTCGACTTTCGATGTTTCTTACAACTGCTCTTGACGGAAATATTGAGAATATATATATATATATATATATATATATATATATATATATATATATATATATATATATATATATGTTACAAGATAAGTGAACGCAAAAAACAGAATACGATAATTTAGACGATACAATAATTAAATAATATTAAAATCACATTAAACGGTAAGCTAACCTAATTTTAAATATCTGATTCTATGATGGTTTCAGCAATCTTGCCGTTAATGAACTTGCAGATCATTTTCTTTTATGTTTAGTTCAAAAGATCGAACTTACTAACCATCTTCTTTTTCACGAGCAATCTAACTCTTCTTCTACTTTTCCTTTAACTTCTACTAATTGATTTAACTACTTTTTCTAACTACTAACTAAATTCATGATCACCGCGAACATCTTTGTCTCCTCTTTCTTTCTTGTTTTTCTCTTCGTTCGACCGGTCATTGGCTTCAGCATGCGCAATTTCTTACTTTTATTTCCTACATTGGTTATTTATATCTTCTTCATAATGAGTGAGAAACTGTTCCTGTATCTGGCCGAATGTATTAGTTTGTTGGTTGAGCATCCCGTCCAATTTTCCAAATGTTTAATCCACGACATTCTTCTGCGTTCTTTTCGTTTACATCCTTCTAGTTTGCTTTGTAGAAATTAACTGCATCAACTGATACCTATCGTGCCTCATAATGTGGCACAAATACGCTAATTTCTTTTTCTTGATAATGGTTAAAAGCTCTTTATTTTGCTATATTCTTTCCACAACTTTTCTATTCGATGTACGGTCAGCCCATGACATCTTCAGCATTCTACAGAAAACCCGCATTTCGAATGCTTCTAGATTATTCATCGTTGTGCTTTTTAACGTCCACGCCTCCGCTCCGTATAATAATACCGAATATACATAACACTTAACCATCCTGTATCTTAATTTCAGACTTAAATGTTTATTAAGACATCTCATTCGGATAAATACTGATCTTGCCTGTTCAATTCTTATTCTGATTTCTTTATCGGGGTTAATTTCATCATTCAACCAGCAACCGAGATATTTAAACGATTTGGCAACTTCTATTGGTTCCCCGTCCACCCTCATTATTGGGCATATCTTCTTGGTATTGCTGAATATCATCGCTTTCGTTTTCTGTGCATTTATGCGTAGTCCTGAATTTTTCATTGCGGATTGAATTTTATTCAATAATATTTGTATATCTTGTGCCGTGTTTGCTACTACCGCCACATCGTCTGCATATCGGATATTATTTACTACTTTTCCATTTACTTTGACGCCCTCCTTGGATTCTTGTAATATTTCCCCGATGTAGTTTTCTGCGTATAAATTAAACAGTTATGGTGACATACCACATCCTTGTTTTACACCTTTATTAATTGGAATGTAATCTGTTATATATATATATATATATATATATATATATATATATATATATATATATAGAGAGAGAGAGAGAGAGAGAGATATATGTATACACGTATAATTATATCAGGATGACCGGATTAAAATTGAAATCATATATATTGCGATACTTTATTTTTATTTGATAGAATACGGGAATTACGTAAGCGAGTTCATATTTATTGGATGTATAAATACACATAATTTACACGCTTCCTGACATGTATGTGTACACACTTATGTATATATATATATATATACATATAAACAGTAGGTATAATTTTCGGGCACAATTCAAACTTGGCATACTTATCATACTTGACATATACTTTTCCCCCCGATTATTTGTAAAGAATATTTATGCTATTTTTAAAATTCGAAAGTGAGGTTCGTTTTGAAAACGACGTAACATTCGTCCATCAACCTTATGTGGGTGTATTTTTACATTATATATACTCTTCAAGAAATGCGACAGTTTTTTTTCAGAAGTGTCGTTTTCGACAATGAAAATATTTGGTCTGCCACATTGTTTGCGTAAAACACTACGTGACCATTTCATTTTCAGTTTTCAAGAACTTATGACGTTTCGGTAATTTTTCTTGTGTATTGATGACGTACTGTTTTTTTAAACTACCTAAATCGTGCATGTATAATTCGTTGAATTGCGAAGCTTTCAATAACACAGTTAATAACGGCAGATAAACAAAATATTACAAAAATATAATACGATATATATATATATATATATATATATATATATATATATATATATATATATATATGCGAAGTATCGTGTGCAAGTGATGGAAAATGCAAAAAGAAAAGAAAAATGTTAAAAAATGAACATAACTAGCAAAATTGACGTTTAATAAAAATAAATCAGCCTACTAACATGTAAAAATATTCGCAAAGTCAAAGAAAACAAATCGTCTATATATGTGGCATGTTGTGGTTAAACAGAAGTTCCTCTGCTAAAATCAACAATGTAGAAATATCAATCAAAACTAGCGTGAAATATCGGGGCTTACACTTGGATAGCCGACTAACATATCGAAATTATATTCAAATGAAGAAGAAAGAACTGGTCGTATGTATTAAAAAATCTATTCCGGTTAATCGTCCGAAATAGCGTGCTGTCTATTGACAAGAAATGTCCTATCTATACGGCGATTTTAAAGCCTTTCTGGACATACTGGATGCAGTTGTGGGACTGTGTAAAGCAGACAACTGTAAGAACTATACAAACTGCTCAGAATAAAGTTCGTCGACTGATAGATAACAAGTGCGCTTTGGTACGTAGCAATCTAGATCATTCACCGTGATCTAAACATTCTTTACGTACGCTAGGTGATTAAGTAATATGCGTACAGCCACGCTGTTAGAAAACTCGTCCAAATGCATTTGCATCAGGGCTCTTGAACACGGTCGGCGATATGAGACGCTTAAGACGTAGTAATCCCCTGGACCTAATCGAAGATCGTGATTACCGGGTGTGTACCAATGGGTACTATACCCTTCCTGTTACGCTAGTCTCCTAAATACTGCTAAATGGCCTTACAGTAAATATTAATGAGATAAGAAAAAATGTTGTGGTTCAAAATTTAGAAAATCGAATGTGAAAATATCGTCGATAATGATAAGAATTTTTTTATAAATGTGTGTTACAAACTTAATGTTGAAATAATCAATATATACGACTAACTAGTAATTAAACACGTAATAAATATTAGTTTATTAATCTATTTCTGTTGTTTATAAGTATCGTACATGTAACTAAATCGTTCGGTTTTAATCGATTATGGTCTAACATTTGCTAGTGTGCCGAGTAAACGAATTGCCTCAACAGCCGGATGTTTATAGAATCGCTCATCTTGTTTGGTAGCGAAGTCACGTACGACGTCGTCTGTCCACTTGAGATAGAGATCCGCATGGAGATCCTCGTTATTCTAACACCACTAGCATTGATAATTGCACGAATAACTTCATTTCGACTACGCTGAATAACCATTCGGTTATTAGATTTTGCGCATCTCCAATTTTGGATACCGTCGGTCTCCAGCTGGATTTCATGATCGACTGGTAGAGTAGTCGTTTACCGTATAAACTGTACAGATCGAGTTGTGAATTTCTTCCTAACAACCACCGCATTAATAAATGACGTAATACTAAAAAGAGTGAATTAAAACAGAAGTTTTGAAACGTATAAAGAAATAACGAGCATTTAGTGTGAATAACAGAACTAACTATGGAATATTAAAACGTACGTACAAAAGAAACGAATACAAAAAGATGCGAAAATCGAAACATAGGCAAATATAAAGAAAATGGTTCTCTGTAGGAACTTTTACGAGTAATTAATCTACTCGTTATTCGTGCCGATCGAGCAGCTAAGAGGGTACTTTTACGGTAGACGAGAAAAGTCGATTGTGAAAGTAGTGAAATGTAAACAGTTGGAAGACATCAGGAAAAATTTCCACCCCAAAGTGGATACATAAAGGCACATCGCGTTATATATATATATTTAAATATATATATTCAATTTTGCAGCGTCTTAAATAATTTCGTAAACGTTTCTTTTAAATTCTTGCAGTCAAAACAGATTAAATTAATTATTTATATATATATATATATATATATATATATATAAATAGATAGGTAGATAGATAGATATATAGATAGATATAGATATATAGATATAGAACGAACGCCACAGAAAAAGGATTATATCAAAGCACACGTTTTGTTTTGGTTTCACAGTGAGTGCCTCTTTGTTGTTGCGAGAATTATCGCTTGTGAGGATGCTTTTTAGAATTATACTTCTTTTGTTCGCATTTTTATCTCATCTTTCTCATATACAGTGACCCGACGAATGTACCAAATTTAGTGGTTCTCCTTACGGCTTTAATGCGGCCTAAATTGCTTTCGCCCTTGGAGATTATAGCTCCCCATTTTAAATAACATTCTCATTCACCATATTTATTCTCGCGGTGAAATCGAGATATTCATCTACTTGATTTAACGCATTTTCTGCGTTCCATAAACATTTACAATACCACCCTACTTTTGATATATGGAATATAATAGGAAAAGGTTTTTGTAAATAGTTATTTTTTGTATTAGATTTTAACTCGAAAATTGGTTTCGAAAATGAGGGAAATACGTACACAAGTCAATACATATATATATATATATATATATATATATATATATATATATATATATATATATATATATTTATATATAATGTGTATATTAATACCGAATAGGAACGGTAAACGTAAAAACTTTTTCTATTTCGCGAATGATTTATTGCAGCAAAAATACTTGCCTACACTTTATTCGCTGCAGTGGGAAAGAGGCTTTGTTGTGACTTCGTTTTGTAATCAATTTTCGGTGGCGGGTTTAAAGAAAATTTTAAAGTACTTTTCTTTTTGAGAGAGAGAGAGAGAGAGTAATTAACTCACCCGTTCATGTACAAACGGTGAAGTTACATAAAACTCGAGTTGTCATTGAATGAAAAAAATTTCGCGTTCACATTAATTACCCTAAACATTTTTAAATGTTGCGGAAAGGTAACTGATTCACATTTCTGTTCGTATATAATATCATCGTCCTAGTAGTCGCATCTCTTGGGACAGGAGATAGCGTGCAACTCATATGATGCGATTTCTGGCATTGGTCGTTGTTTCTTTAAAAATTTTACTTACTAAATTCGATGTTATCATTTCAATTTCTCTTGTGCACATGAAGATTCCAATTGTTTGTATCTCATGAGCTGTGTACTTCGCTTTCCTTTCTGAATGACCATTATTAATTTGCTTTCTTCTATTCGAGTTAGAACAGTACTATTGTTGACGAAAATTGTCCAGGAAATCTTTAATAATCTGCGGTAACACCACATTTCAAAAGAATTTATTCTTTTTTTGCCATCTGCAATTACTGTCTCCATGTTTCGCATGCGTATTGTAATATTAACGAAAAAACATAGTTCATATATATATATATATATATATATATATATATATATATATATATATATATATATATATATATTATATATATATATATATATATGTATGTATATATATGTATATGTATATATATATATATATATATATATATATATATATATATATATATATATATATACATAAATCTAACGATGTAATCATTAACACGGGCTTCTATATATAACCGACTTTGAGTATTAAAACGTTTTGATCATGTAGACGGGACATAGTTTTGCTAGGAATATTGAACGGACGAAATAAAAAAAAGAGTCGGCTAATGACCAGGAGGGTGTGATTTGTGTTTGACACAGTCAACAGAGGACCGACAACTATGTATATAATGTTAAAGTGTCATCGAGTTAAGAATTGGTAGGAACACCGGGCAAATGATTTGCCTCAACCTAAGACTGATAGAGGATCGACCAAACGACGCGTCTTGTATAAACCGATATAACGCGCATTGCGATTGCTTTCCCGACTTTATTATTTTCCTAGCAGCTAGTACTGACAGATGACCGAATTGACCACTGGTAGAACTCAAAATAGGTTGATGCGAACGAAATGCTAAATTATTGCCGGCAATTTAGTAAAAATCCGAAGAAGTAATTTATGCGCGATAATCGAAGCGCAGGAAATGGAGGAATCTGTAGACGACGTTAATAAAACGAAAATCCTAGTTTACTAACATCGCGTAATAGAAGAACCGCGGTCGAGTTCAAACCATTTATAAACCAAAACTAAAAGTACATTCGTGGTCATAAGTAGAAACTAGGTAATAATACTTTTCAAAATAAGTTATTTAAATAACTTTATCACTGATGATGACAGAACGGACACTAAAAGCTGATCGAAACGAACATAATGAGCCGATTAAACGATTCGAGTTAATACAATAACAGGTACATTTTTTTAGTGCCAAAATATCGTGTGAAATGCGATAAGCGCGAATAGTAAAAGAAGAGAATAAATTCCTTTTTAGATTTGGTTGTTCGAGAAATACTTCGGTCAGCTTCGGTTACTAAGAAAATTGTTCTAACCGGAGTAGATGAAGAAGAGCTAGTTACGGAAATTGGAAAAAGAAAATAAACGAAAACGGTATTTTCATGTTTGCGGCATAGAAGAAAATACAAATGGAAACCTCTCGGAAGGAGAAGAAAATTCTGAACTGATAACGTTGAGTTTATTAAGGAAAATAAAACTTTCGAAGAAACAATAATTGAGGGCAAAACAAAAAAGTTTTGACCGAAGTTAAAAGGACTATTTTCTTTTTCCAGTATTTAATAAGGTATTAAAAAAAAATAAAAATCAAAATAAAATAAAATAAAAACGACTAATTACGCAGAAAAACTTTTATATATACGGGGATAATTATGTAAGCTGCCTTGAATACTTTATACTGTTGATAAAAATAACGTTATTATTTTAATAAAACAAATTATAAAGCTTTTCGATTATCAAGCGAACATAAGAATAATATATAAAAATATGCAAAAACATGTAAAATTTATAAAGAATACAGTGTAAAAATATTAATCTAGATGTACAATTCACAAAACTTAGTAAAATAGAAAATACACTATTATAAATCAGTGTGATAGCGAATAAAGGACTGTTGTAATTTTCTAATATTTAATAAACTATTAACAACAAAAAAAAAAAAAATAATAAAATAAATTTAAAACGACGATCTAATTACGCAATTATTCTTTTATATAATACGAGGATAATTATGAAGCGTGTTTCGTAGTACGTTAAACAACAAGAAAGCAGTTAATGCCACTAGGTTGTTTTTTAAAATAAAAAATCACAAAGCTTTTCTACTGTTAAGCCATTATCAAGTGAACGTAAAAATTAAATATAAAAATATACGAATACACGTAATTTATAAAATATAATAAAAATATTAATTTTTCGCAAAAATTAGCAAAATATATACAACACAATCTACAATCAACAATATAAAATTCATGCGTAAACATAACAATAATGCGCAGGGTATAAAAAATAAATAAGAACTTCTGTCTAATGTAAAAGCGGAACGTGGTTTATTGTTAAAGGTTCATTTTCATTGTATCTTCCACGTGTGGGTCGTTGTGTTTAACGTAATATAAAATCACGAGTTGACTTGGCATGTAAAATTCGAGATCGAGACAGTGCGACTTGTTCATGTCGCTTTAAATTATTCTAATGCGACATTGGTTATTGTTACGAAAAATTCCCAATATATATATAAAAAAGATACGATTAGATCGTTCTTTAGATAACAGCGACGCTTGCATGTTATCTGTTGTAATTTGAAGAATTAGTTTTAGTTTTGTAATTTCTCCGTGAGAATGATGTTTATTTTTTTTTCGTTCGTTGAATCACACCTGTAATATCGTGTATTTTCGATTTCTTCTGTAGAGTTGCAATCAAATACGAATATTAAATCCGAGCGTGAATCTTACATATATATATATATATTTGCTTCAGGAGGTGGTATTTCAACATTATCGGAGATTATCTTCGGCTCAATTGGATGTTTGATTATACGAAGATTTGTTTCTCTGGTAGGTATGGATTTGTATACATTGAATGGATTTTGTGAATCAGTGTACCATTAGACGAAATACCTCTTATCGTAAAGGTTGACGTG
This sequence comes from Coronaproctus castanopsis, assembly GCA_032883995.1. Taxonomy (NCBI): domain Eukaryota; kingdom Metazoa; phylum Arthropoda; class Insecta; order Hemiptera; family Monophlebidae; genus Coronaproctus; species Coronaproctus castanopsis. The sequence continues at coordinate 81,368,302 of CM065053.1, read as the reverse complement.
AGGGAATCGGTTGATTAATATATAATTAATTATGCGAATTCTTCCGCAGTTTCGTTTATATTATTATTATTAAGTGCTTATTATGTAATATTATGTCGCGGTGGCTAGAGTGCTCGACTGTCATCAAACAACACCTGAAATAGAACGTTTTTCATCGTTAATTAATTCTTAATTATCACGGAGATTTGGCACCCCACTCCTTATAACATAATATGCGCGCGCACATCTGCGTCGCATATAAATAGTGCCTAGCTCATTTTGTACGTAAAAATAAACGTACAATATCACGACGTTCGGCAACGATACGACGATGATGACGATGTAATAGCATGATAGGAATTTTTTATTTATACATTTTTGTGTATACGTATCATTCGGTTTGCATCTGATTATTTTCTATTTACCAGTAATATGATGATGTTGATTTATTTTAGTCCCTCCATAATTCAGGCGCATTTACTCTTTATCCATTGAAAAACCTCCAATTCTAACAAACTTCCGAATTCATTCTAATTTAAGATATACGTTTTAAAAAATTTTTCTTATGAGTTTCACTTCGATCGTTTCACATAATTTGTCGCAAGAATGGGGAGTTTTTTTTTTGTTGTTTTAAGCTGTACATTCGTCATTTTGATGTAATTGTATTTGTTCTAATGATTCCCGGATGTCAGATTCGTAATTGGGATTGTTTCGGTTCTTTGTGGGGTTTTAATTTAATACTAGCTAATGTTTCTCCTATTCGTTTTTAATTTAATAATTGCAAGGTATTAATAAGTGTGTAGATGTTATTTTGTGTAATAATTTTGTCATTTTCAACTACATCGTCATCAAACGTGGTATTCACCAGGTATGCGATAAAATATGGAAAAAAAAAACAATGATGTACTTATTAGGATTTCTGCGATGAGTTTTGACTTGTTCTTTGAGTGATTCTATTTAAATTTATCTCATTATTTATTTTCGAGGTCGTTTAGCGGTTGACGTTTTGTTTGTGTAATATTTTCAGTTGGAAGTTTACTGTGTTTGAGTGCGTGTTTTCTTGAGGGGTTCATTATTAACTAGCGAGCTGCAACGATTCAAAGGCGGCCGGACGTTTTTCTGTTTTGTAATTTATGAATTTCTATGCGGTGTTTTTTTTCAGAGGTTAATTTCAATGCGTGAAAACTGAATGTCGTTATTTTCTTCTGGGCCGTCGTAAGGTTTGGGGGCAGTTGGCTAAAATGTGGTTTAGATCTTTGCAGATAAAACAACCTTGTCCACCCCACGTGTAGAAAAGACGATACTGTGTTTTTCGTGCTAACTAGATCGATGTGGTGTAATTTATTTACGTTTTTTACATTCGTATAGAAAAATACATTTACGCGATTATCCGTTTGTGTCTCTGGCCTTTCATATTTGCTGAAGGCTATTTTTGATATTAAACGAAGATTGTACTTGGTTTTAATTATGATTCTCATAGATTCGCCGGAAATAAATGGTGGTGGAACATCAAAAATGACGATTCTTTTAATCGGATTTACTATTTTTCTTGATGCAATTTTATAATTTCCATCTATTTTTACTTTGTCGTTGTGTATACGTAGGTAAACTCGACTTCGCGATATTAGTCCTAAGTTTATTGGACATTAAACTGAGCTTATCTTCTTAATTTCTGTATTTCATCGTGATTTCTTCAATTTTTTTTTCAGAATATTCTTTATTTTAACGTTTTTCTTTTCCTCTACTATACAAAATTTCTTCAAAAATTACTTCGTAGATTTCTCCTTTCCGCATTATCGTCGTCCTAATTAGGCATTCGTTCTCGATTTACTAATTTTTTTCCAATTTTGTAATTTTTCTCGAGATTTTTTTTCGTAGCGTTTACCCAATTCTATTACATTTTTCATTCATCTTCCACCTTAAATTTTTTTTCCGAACTTTCTCAGTCATTCTGAATGAGTTTCATAATTACACCAATCCCACGGAGACGAGGATTTAAAAAGATTTTCTTATCTCAATATAATATCATGGCGAACATTTCAGTCGATTGTCCAATATTTCTTTGGGTTTTCTTTCTTTCTCAAGCTTCGATTATTTAATTTAACATAAACCATCGACTACAGACTCCAGCTTACGTCACCTTCAAATACTGACCCTCATCCATCATGTTTTAATTATTCTACCTTCCGTAGTTGTAGCTACTCTCGAAAGATCGTTACCACAATTCTAAAACTATTCCTACAATCCTTCATTTGTTTCCTTACAATTCTATTTCCTTTTAATATGAAGAAATCTGGGCGTCGTAATGACCTCGCTAGTTCAACGCTTCGTATTAAGTGAAAATAAATAATTTATATATATTTATATTATTATATATATATATACATATATATATATATGTCGGTTGAACGCAACACAGCCTGTTTATTCTGGTAGGCAAGAGAAAAATAGAAACGGAAAATAAGAAAGATGAATTATAAAATTTCTAGAAGGAAAGATGAAATTGTTTATACAGTTTTCGTACGAATGTTTAGTGAAACAATGACAAATTTTCTATAGCATTTCGTGTGCAAGTAAATTGCATAAATCGGGATATAAAATCTCTTTATATATATATGTATGTATATATATATGTATGTATATGTATTTATGTATGTGTATATATACACATAATATACGACATTTTTACACACATACACACAACATATTTACACGTAAACATGTATATACATACAATTATATATATATATATATGTTTGTTGCGTTTGCACATGTATATGTACATAAATAAGATATCCAACATTTTTACATTTAACACACACACTAACACACATACAGATATTTACACACGATTTTATATAATTGTGTTTATATATGCTCCGTATGTGTGTACGTTACATAAGCTCGTAATACATACAACATACATATTCATTGATGTATTTCTTAATGCCCTTAACGACTTTTTCTCCATTAATCACTGTCACACTGTGAATCTAAACTATCGTCAGTAACGGCAATATTGATGGAGTATGTGTACATTTTAAGGCGAAATTCTAACCGGAAACTGATCTAACATCTTTATATTGCTTTCCCTCTCTCTCTCTCTCTCTCTCTATATATATATATATATATATATATATATATATATATATAAAACATGGCATAGTTATATTGAATTTAACTTACTGTTGTTTATCGTTCGCAACAAATAACGGTTTCTAGTTCAGTCGAAATTAAGGTAGAACATGACTGTCAACCAACCTTACAAATTGTTTCACTTCGAGCTGCACACGAATTGTAACGATATCGCCGTATTTACCGAGAGTAGTGGTTTAATTCTTAGGAAATAAATTCGCATCTCAGAATTACCGGTAGCTTCTATTAACCTTTAATATATTGCAAATAAAATCGATGGTAAACGAACTGGAAAAGAAGTGGATATGTATGCGCAGACTCGATGAGAAATAATCGACAGGCGGTATGGAAGTAATTACAAGGAAACGAGAGCCGAGATAGTAACGTGTTAAAGTGAGATACGATAAAATGTAGCAGCAAAATGTTCCGGTAGCACGTATAAGACAAATTTTCTTAGACATTTTCGATAGTCGAACAGATTAACTGTGTCCAATTAATATCGCTATAAGATCTATAAGTCAATGCGGCCCCTTACGTGTATCTACAATAAAGCATCGGACTTGTACGTAATCAACAAACGAGATTCTTTTTTAAGGCAATCTATGTTCGAAAGCTTCAAGAACGAAGAAGTTTAGACCTCTTTCGACCGAGTAGTTCGTACAATTCGTTCGGTGTTAAATAAGTAACCCGTCAGTGCAAAGTGCGCTGATAAATAATGGCAAACCGCCTCCTCGTATTTGTAAACGTTAAGACGTTCGATGTTTACCGGATGTAGCTGCTTCAAATTATTTAACGAGTACAGTGCAGGGAAGACGGCGTTAAGTCACTAGCTAGTCCTGATGACTTGACGATAATCGGTTGGACCGTCTTGACGATGGTCGAACTGATAAGATCTGATTTAAATACGGTGTACACTTTACATAAAAAAAGCACACGTAAATACATATAGGCTTCAGTATGAATGCCAGTCTTTTTTCAATTATCTGTTTTGCACTGAATATACGATCGCCAGTACTTTTTCTCGCATTAAAACTGGCTTACTCTTCAGCGATTTATGAAAGTTTTTATAAGTCTTTCATTTAAGATTCGTAGTAACACTATACAAGAATACGATAAGAGTGATATTGTTTTGTAGTTACAAAAAAAAGGTTCATTTTTTTTTTTTAAATAGCGGGTATGGTTTACATCCATCTTCTAGTCATTCTCATATTTGCCATATGTCTTTTTACATATTACGTTTTAGTTGAAATCTTTCTCTCGAAGCATCTGCTAGAATTTTGTAATTTCCGACAGTTTTTTGTCTTTTCAATTCTGTAATAGCTCTTATTACTACCGATTCAGCATAATACCTCCTCTTCAGTAGTCGGTAGTTTACTGGATGGTCTGGTTGAATGTCTAGCAAGAGAATTATTATTTCTTAAAAGTTTCTTAGATAATATCTTTTGTTAATATTATTTGTGATCAAATTTATTTTTACACTTGCTACCAATAACCTCCGATCTTAGTTAAAACTAGTTGTAGTTACACAGTTCAAGGCAGAATATATCTTTTATCGATTAACATATATAATCGATTTGTTTACGATGCTTTTGGGATCGACTTTTTGTCGATGCTTAAACATGGTATTCGTCAAATTCATTATTAGCCGTTCTGCAAATTCATATTTTCATATTATCCCGTCCGAATCCTCATCGATATCTATTGTTCCTATTTCGGCGTTTCCTTGACTATACAAAATACAATTTTCAAAAATAGCTAGTATTCGAATAGACGCGTTAAATATATTTAACTTCAATAAATACAGTAAAGAAGACCCGACGGGTGCACCGCAGTTTACTGACGCCGATGACCGAACGATGAATAGGGTAGGTGCGTTATGATATTTATATCTGTTCCATTTTACATCTCCCGGTAATGAGAAAAAAAAATTAATTTATATTCGTAACTAATTACTATAGACTAAAAATTAATGCACCCGATGTAGGACAAAATACATAAAACGGAAAGTATATATAATATATATAACAAATTCAACTTCTATCGCTGTAATATATATGCATAGTTTATAAGGATTAGTACCGTACGCGGCAAATTATACATTTGAATGAGTCTGTGCCGATGCGATAAAATCGATTAATTATTAGAAAATTTGTAAAGTCTACAGTCGTCGACTTTATTATGATAATACCGGTAGCCTAACCGGTGAAATAATGAAACGACATAATCGAAAACGAGCTAAATATAAGGGGACGTCTCTTTGAAAATGCCTCGACTAATTCTGCCGTTACCTTTGAACATACGCCATCCCGGAGTGTAATAAATTGATAATCTGCGACGGGGTGTAAGGGTGACAATTCACCGCGGTCTTCATTATCTCCGTTATTGGATGTATCACTTAAATAATCTTTAGCGGCACGTCTATATCATGCACATTTTCATTAGTTATCTTTACCTTCGCATGAAAGATATCGTCCTTGGTTTTGGGATTTCGTTGGATTATCGAAAACAACTTTTATGTATATACACATATATGTATAAGTGTGTGTGTATAGAAGTTTTTGATATTACTTATACAAAAACCCATTTGACGGTCTAATTAAAAATCAACAAAAAAAAAAACAACAAATATGAACTTCAAAATTGGTACAGAATCTTTGGCGACGACCCTTGTTAACTCGAAGTTTAATAGACGACTAATTAAACGACGCGTGGTGAGCTAACCAACGCGAGTTATACCACAGGTTTCCCCTTGCTTTTATTTACTACCCAGCAAGTGGGACCGAACAATTGGATGAAGAGCTAAGTTCGCTACAGGTCTTTTTTTACCGTTTGTCCGCGATGAAATAGCATACGTGTGCATATATATCACTATGTATAGATAAATAGATATAATCATCACGGTGCCATACCTGTTGCAGAACGTCGGCTAACATTTTTTCAATTTTTTTTTGTCTAACAAGTTTCCGAACAGTTCAACTGTAAAGTTATACTAGCGAGTGAAATTCTGTATCACGTTGTCTTGCACAAAAAAAAAAGGTAAAGTGTACTATATTGTCCCGGGTGACGCTTATGTGTCCAAAATATCCTTAACTACAATTATTTAATCGATTTTACATTTCGGAGTTTCATATTTTTCCCTTCCATTTGATTTCATGTATTCTACACTATAACCGCATTCTGAAGTCCTCTCTAGCTTCTTCTCTAATGTCTTTGTTAATGTCCGAATTTTTGCATCGTATGATGATAACGAATTTAATAGTCTTTAGTTATTTATACCCTCTTACTGCGCAATATACTCTTAATTTTAGAAATGCATTTCGTTTTTTTCCCATCCGTATTTGTGTCCCATTGAGAATGCTACCGATTTTTTAAAATTATTTCACCGTAAGCCGTTAATTGTATTGTTCTTAAATTTCCGTTTCTCGGATTTATTATCATGTATTTTGTTTTATTTAGCTGCAATCCGTACTCTTCGCATACTGCGGTGAAGACATCTAATGAAATGCTGTAAATCGTTCGGGTTATTCGATATATTTATTATTCTAACACCGACTTAGAAAGCAATTTAGATGTTAACAAATGAAAGTCGTTACGTTGATTTCATTCATTACCTAGAATGCTTGGGTACATTTTGTCTTTCTTACGGATCGACATCGCGGAATATTCCAACAATCCAATTGTAGATTCACTCGCTAAAACGTGGTGTTCTTGTAATATTGTCTTTAGTTTCTGAACATGATATCATAAGTTTCATACAGTCGGAACATAGGAACCTTTGCGGGACAGACATATTTTGAGAATAAAAATACAGCAGTTCGTTCGATTAAAACCCCGTCTCTTCTTAAATTTCCACGGTTCCACTTTTATAAAAACATTAAGCGTAAAGGAATTTTACTTATCAGCAGATCGCGATTCGGGGGCATTTTACCGGATCGCCTATTCATGATGCAACTCGGAGAAGCTCCTTACTACCTTCTCCATACTGGACGTGAGATTTGCAGTCCGCATCATGTTTTCTTCGAATGTCCTCGTTCTGATACCTTCAATTATTGCGTTCATCGTATAACGATATATTCTTCCCCATTTTAGGAATTTACATCCTCCGGATATAGCGATGTTTCTAGAGAAGTTGTTATAAAAATATGAGTTAGTTCGTACGTACAGCATGACGTTGAGTAAACAAAAAATGAAAAGAGAAAAACTGTTATTACAAATATGTCTCGCATATCGACAGATTATTACGGCCTGTAATTATTTATCGTTTAATCCCAGTGCGTAATTTTTTATAATTCGTGGTTTTGCATCATCCATACCTATTTTACTTAGAATATCCGTTAATTTATTACGTTCCATATTATCGAAAGCTTTTTGAAATTCAACAAGTCATAATATAATACACATTGGACGTGCGAAATCTCTACAAGTATCCCAACACACTAAATAAGACATCTCTAGGGCCAACATTTTTCCTAACTATCATCTAGTTGTTCCTCAATTTTCTTGTGTAGCCTACGGTTTATAATTTTGAGGAAAATTTTTTATAAGCGGCTCATCAAGCTGATACTTCGATAATTACCATACACACTTTTACCTTTTGTAAGTTATACGGATGTTAATTTTAACCTCGTCTGTAATCATTCCCACGTAGTATACATTATGAAATGAACAGAGTGTTTACACAATTTTCAAACTTCCAACCGGTATTTGAGCAGCTTCTGTTAACTTTATGTTTCTTCGCCGTTTTCGTAACTTCTTCTACTTATTTAATTGCCCTGTCTTTCCTTGACAAACTTTGATAATTGGTCTGATATCGTGGAAGAAATTTTCAGTATATTTTTTCCAGTCTCTGTTCTTTTGTGTTGTTATGATTTAATCGTTTTTATCAACCGGCTTAATTGATTCAACCGTCCAATCACTTCTTTTCCCTTTTTGTGCGTATTAAATGTATCATTCCATTTCCGTTGCTTTTCAATTTTTGAACACATACACACGCATTAATATGTATGCGTATAAATGTATACGGCACGATTCGAGCAGTTACTATTAAAAAGTTGCAAATAAAATTTTAATATTTTTTTTTTTTTTTGGTTTAAAGCAGTTCTCATTACAATGGGTAAATCGAAGCATTCAAATAAGACAAAATTAAAATAAAAAAACTAAAAATTACCTCGAAATGATAAATTCTTTTCGCATCTTTATCTATGTATATAGCGTGTGTAATGAAAAATTATTAAATTCCCCCGCCCTTTATTAGTTTATTAGGTTAAGAAATTTGACGACGATGAAAAAACAAATAGATTTAACGAACGACCCGGAAAATTGCCCAGGTATGCGGAGCACTGGCCCATTCCTCATTTAAACTAAAAAGTTCGGCCTTCTATCGGAAGAGGTCGTTTAGGAAATTTATTCACGCTAACGGGCGCCCTCTATTTGTTAGAAGTTTGGCTCTTTTCTATGCTTTCCGTGTACGTACGCCCTCGAGCCTTTGATACGTTACCAGCTGAATAGTAGTAGTTAGCATAAGTGGCAGCGTCGGTGATGGTAGTATTAATAGATGGCCAGGAAAAAAGGATAAATAATAAAAAAAAAGAACTTCTGACTGTTCGGTGACGTTCAAAATGGAAATTTGAAAATAAACAAAGTGAAAATCGTAACATTATGTATATATATATATATATATATATATATATATATATATATATATATATATATATATATATATATATAAATGCATATATGAAGTGTACGTATATATATATATATATATATATATATATATATATATATATATTTGTGTGTGTGTGTGTGTCCTGTCGTTATAAATGAGAAATGCTCAATTTTCGTCAATCCTTTTTTTTGCCTTTTTTTTTGTTAATATTAAATTTCAGATTTTATAAATTTTTATTGCGCCATAAATTATGTATACGGTAGAATTTTAAAACTTTTCTTTATTGAAAGTTTTTTAAAATCTGATCTTTTATTACAACGTGTTTTTTAATCGGCTGTTTTCATTTCTTCCTATAATTACGTTACCCTTTAGAATTACAGTTCGCGCCGTGTAAATATTAAAATTAAATTCGGAATTAAATAAAAAAAAAATATTTATCGAAGAAATTATTTCGAAAAGTTTAAACAATTTATAGTATATATACTAATTTCTTTAATCGTATTTAAATTTTTTTATAAAAATTTCGGTTTCGGCAGCCGACGTATATGGCCGCTGATCTTCTAACGTTAGGTGCATATAATTAGCACGCGTTCGATGTGGTCGAATCCTGTTTTTTTTTTTTTTTTTTTTTTTTTATTTTACTGTACCGACAGTTTCCTGTCATAAACAATAATGATCGTAAGTAAAGAAGTAAGGAGAAGGAAGAAATTGGAGTATGGAATGTGAACAAGAGGAGGAAAGTAAAAGAATATTATTAAGCTGGCAATTCCAACGAACAGCCAGATTTCGATCTACAAAGAGGAAAAATATATTAATTTTTTTTTATTATTATTATTATTATATAATTTATTTCTCGCAGAGTTTAACCATTACACGTAGCGTCCCTGAGAACAATGTAGCCACTTAGGTGATTGGAAGTGCATCGCGGCACCACTTTCTTCGTTTTAGCCGACTGTTGGATCTGACTGGAAAATTTCTAGTAAACATTCGGTGTACCAATGGATTCGAATGGAACTGGAGCTTTTCGATGAATCTTCTATATTGTTCCGTATAAACATCCTTCACGTATGAAACGTTCAAATTGTCATGTAATATGTCGTTCGATACAAGTTTATGCATTAAATATCTGACTGTTCTATTCATTCCGGACTAAGTTCATCGCTAACACATCTTTTCCCCCGTGTCGACTAGTAAATGGGATTTATCTTTCCTATACTAAACACGCTTAACTACGTCTTCTTTTTTTCTCATTTGTTATATCGTTCGCTCGAAGCAAAAAACGACGTTCGATTCGATTTAAATATTACGCAGTTTTCGTGTGCTGCATGAATAATATATCGGAACGTACTATCCTCAAGCGAAACTCAGTGGGAAATATCGTTCTCAATATTCATTAAGGAAGACGTATTCCCGTAGAAATCGTTTTCCCACTTTTCATTAAAGGTATAATATTCTTAGTCTTCCTGCCTACCTTTTGTGCCTATAATCCGGCGAACTTTTATAATTTTTATAAAATCGTCACCTCTTGTTACACGACTATTTTAGTTTCTGTTTTTCGGTATGGTTTATCGAACTGTTTTTTTTTTCACTCCTTCCGGGGTAGCGCAACTCTTACATATTTTACTCGTACGACTCGTGTTCGAATTCCATCGGGAACGAGAATTTTTAACAGTGAGCATATCTAAACCGACTCGTTCCATCCAATTAGACGATACATAAGTATCACCAGCATATTCTGGATGCGAACAATGATGGGAGCAACTCCCTAGCCTGTCCGTTTCGATATCGATATTCGCGTTAGCGACAATAGTTTAGTCGACGTCTACTATTACCTTCCGATCACAAATGGCGGAACCTTTTTTGCTCTACCTTATAATAAATCTCGAACGATCGTTCTATCGTGCCCAAATAATTAACCGGCGAAAAGTGTGTACGAAAAGAGGGAAAAAAACGACAGTATGTTGCTTCACATGAAAGTAGAACAAATTAAATCGTAACAGATTTTGAGATACTCTCACTACAAGAGGATATAGATAGCAATTTACATAAACAAAGGGATAAAAATGACTGCCCGTTCTATAACTCCTAAACTCCGCCAGTATTTGCGTGGAAACCGTTCGAAAAATAAAATAGAAACGGCCTCAGTCAAAACTTAATGTTCGAAACGTCCGCAATATAAAACAATATTCAAACAAACTACCTCCTTGTTCTTTGTTGATCTAGAGCCTACATAAAACCGCAAACACATCTATAATCTTAAAACGCTTTGTAACATTATTATTAATGTAGAACCACCTAACAGAAAACTAAATGCTACAGTGTCAAGAATGTCAACAATAGGGGCACACTAAAGCACCCTATAATACCAGATCAGCAGTTTGGGTTACTGCGATGATCAGAGAACCTACGAGTGTAAAAAACATCGCAAATTCGACCTGCGGTTATGTGAAAGGGCACATCCTGCAAACTACAAAACTTTCGAAATTTATCAGCTGTTATTACTTAGAAAATCTGATGTAAAAAAAAAACAGAACCACAATTTATACAAAATAGATACCGACAACTGACTATCAGTTATTCACAAATTTATAGAGAGAGACAAGCACACACAAATATAACAACGAATACAAATAATATACAAATACTAATACAAAAGCCTGAACAGTATCACTCATTGACAATCCAGGAGCAAATCAACAGAGCTTATCATATAAAAATCAGCTTGTTATCTTCTTATCTGAATTTAAAGCGATGTTTCAGCGATTAATCCCACAAAATATGCTCACTACGATAATTCAGGAATTTGATAAAATAATGCCTGCCTATCCTTAGATAACCCAGTGGAATGCAAACGGTTTAAAAAACCATAAGGCGGTAAAAGACTATTCTTAAATTTTAACGATATTGAAGTAATTTTCATCGCACAAAGAAAGATAATTTGAAAATTAACAATTCTTAAGCACATGGCGGCTCATCCATACTGGTTAAATGTTAAATCTAATATTGTACAACTTGAACTAATTCGCTTTAAACGAGAGTATCTGCAAGAAACCACAACATAAGCGTACAGACGACGAATGGCCAGCTTGTGCTATCAGCTGTTTATTGTAATAACAATGGTTAAGTTTGATAAATACATAAAATATTTCGGTAGCATATTTGTGACTGGAGCAGACTGAAACGCTAAGCATACTGCGTGGGGGAGGTCTAGGCTAAAACCAACAAGGGACGAATCTTTAAACAAACTCTAAGTAACCACAATATTAACTTTATATCAACTAGAGAACTAACATATTGGCAAAATACCGAATTTGTTGGACTTGATTACAAAAGGTATTAAAAAAAAAATCAATTCTTGATTTGATCTGTTTTCCGACCACTACGTAATATTCTTAACACTTGGTGATTCAGTAACATGTAAAGAAAAACAAATACACTTATACAATAATAAAACTGATTGGGGATCATTTAGGGAATATCTAGACGTAAAATTACAAAAACTGCACCTAAAGACTAAATTGACATCGAGGGCCGTAAGATATCTAACTAGAGAAATACAAACTGCTTCTAGTACTCCTGTTCTTATATATAAAAAAAGAAATATTTTTCTTATGGCAGTCCGACAGTTTGTTTTGCACAAACTTAGACGAATCTGGTTTAAAGCGAGGACTACTTTAGATTAAAAAAATTTTAATAATAAAACTAAATAACTAAAGAATCTATTACAAAAATTAAAAACAAAACATTCAATCGCTACTTAACTAGACTGTCATCCCTAGTGTCTGATGACACATTGTGGTAGTATATCGAAAATATTATTAAACAAAATAAACACATTCCTTCGGTAAAAGACGATAACGGACCATGGCGAAGGATCGTAAACAGAAGGCAGGTCTTTTTGCTGATTATTTATCAACTCTAAGTCTTACTCAAAGGCGGACACAGATAATGAAGTGTACGACTCTCTAAATAGTCCTGAAGAATTATCTTCTCCCATCAAGTCAGCATCACCTCGAGAGGTATACCATATTCATAAAACACTAAAATGAGATTTACAGAATTACCGAAGAAACTTCCATACTCTCGACTTTTCTATGTAATGCAATATTTCGCTTGCGCTATTTTCCATTCCAATGGAAGTTTGCACAGATCGTCATCATTCTGAAACGTGGTAAGGATCAGCATTCTGTAACATCTTCTTATTGCCTGTTTTATCGAAGGTAGTGGAAATAATATTAAAAAGATTACAGTCACATATACAGACTAATAGTACCTTTACATCAGTTTGATTTCTTACATCACCATTCTATTGTCGACCAGCTGCACTAGAGTTTAGAGACAAAAAAAAGTATGTCCTACAGCATTTCTCGATGTGCAACCTGCTTTTGAAAGTCTAGCACGATGACTTACTATACAAATTAAAATTTCCATTTCCGGCTAGTTTACTGTTAAAGTCATATATAAAAGACAGACACTACCAAGTACGGTATGAACATGAAAACTCGGAAATACATCCTATTTCAGTCGGTGTTCCTCAACTGCGATAGATCCCACACTATAATTGTTGCATACAGCCCCGAATTTCCCATGACTAATGGTGCACAAGGTAGCTACATTCGCTGACGACACGACACTTCTATCATTAGATGTAGATTTCTAAATAGCAACAAAAAATTTAGAGAAATCTCTTGACAAATCAGAAGTATGGTTTAACAAATGGAATATCAGAATTAATGAGAATAAATAGATAAATATCAATTTTACAAACAGGAAAGTAGCACCTCTACCTGTTCAGATTAATTAGACCTGCCTTTATGAACAACTGTCAAATACTTAGGTCTGTATTTAGACAACCGCCTAACACGGAAGCATCTACAAGTTGAAAAAAGAGAATTAGATATCCGTGTCAAGAAAATATACCGGCTAATAGGGAGAAATAGCTATCGACGGATAACGAACTTTTAATATACGCAGCTATTTTAAGGCCAATTTACGAAGTGCAGCTTTGGGGTCGTGCGAAGCGGTCAAACTTAAAAATGATACAAACATCGCAGAATAAAATACGCCGGCTGATATGCATGTAACAAACCAAACGTTACATGACGACCTGCAGATAGAGTATGTAGCTAATATAATTAAAAAATATGCTAGAACACATATAGCAAGGCTTGAGAGCCACCCAAATGCACTTGCTAGGAAGTATCTGTTGTACACTTCCGATGAATTAGGAGATTGAAACGTCAGAAACCACCAGATCTTGCATAAGTTATAAGTTGGGGTCATCGGGAGTGTGCCACTGGGTGCGCTTCCCCTCGTGTTTGATTACTTTATCATAGATAATTGCTTAATGACCATGTGGTCAGCTCGCAATAATAAATTATGTGAAAAAAACAACTATCCACCGTAACAAATGTCGAAAATAAGTTACAAACAGTAACCTCGTAATACGGATTAATCAGCTCCGACGAGTGTAAAGCTATTTTCTTTAATCCTTTCAATCGTGTATTATAAAATCATAACGTTAAATTATTATAAATGTTATAGAGGTGTTTATTATACAATACTGCTTCTTAGGGTGAGAACCGCAGATAATTTTCACTCTATTTATATAAATAATTTATAAAATAGGGACAATGTATAAGAATTTTCGTTAACGTTGAAATTTCACGTCCCATATAGCGGACATTGTGACTGAAAAGGTTAAAAAATCTAACAATGGAATCGTATTAATATAGAACATCGTTGCGAATTGTACGTTTTTGGTACCACGCATAAAACCTTAAGGCACGACTCCATCGTATATCGATGGTATTAAGTTGAAAAATGTTCATCCTAACGTCAATAACAACAGTAGGAAGTTTCAATTTAATCGGAAGAGCGATACGCGAGAAAATACAAAAGACGGATACACGAAGATTAATTTTTACTAATACACAGATGTGCACTACTCACAATGCATCTGCAATAACGCATATATATATATATATATATATATATATATATATATATATCCTATACGTAGTTGCAAAACCGACCTTTTGAAAGGGTGTAGCAAAATTACACACGCCCTTTTGGTTGACAGAATTTCCCAACGCACTGCTAAAGTATATTGCGTTGATGCACGCATAAAATAACGCGACAATGCGCACGAGTTCTACTTTACAATCGTTTAAATTTATTTTTATTTATACGACGATGTTCGAGATGTCCCGATGGATGCGCGTCAAAAATTGTTCCGGAAACGAAGCTACAATAGAAATATGGCGGAGGACCGTAATTTCAAATTTACGTAATAAAACGCAAACGGCGCAGAAATAATAAATTACATTATATATTCCTTGGCGCAATTACAGATAAACGGGAATTACAAAACATTCTCGATATACACATCTATCTTTTTCTAACAGACGTTTGACTGATTCGCTTCAATACAAAAACCATGCCTCGAGAAACACGATCGGCTCCTGATTACATCCGAATAATTACCTATATTTTCTTCTAATTTAAAAAAAAAATGAAATACGGTCATACATTACAAAATTCGGACGATAAATTAAAAGTTTTATACACAACGATGCTTTACTTTTTAAATGAACTGTAAAATCGTTTTTTAAGTATTTATATAAATAATTTTAAAATCGAGACATTTCACGAGAACTGGAAAATAACGAATTTTGTCGGGCCACATTAAAATTTTATATGCCGTATACAACGGACATCCTGACTGAAACGGTTAAGCGAGAAAGATTTAAAAAACGACGGAACTTAATCGATACAAAATTACAAAACTACAAAATGAGATAAAAATTGGAAAAAAACTGGCTAAAGGTTTAGAAAACACACATGAAATTGTGCAAATAAACCGTAAATCGATAACATCAAAGTGGTTCGCGTTAAAAAACCTATACAGCCACATTGGCAAAAGCTACAAACGGATTGGCACGAATTAAATGGAAAAGAAGAACACGGATGACGCTGATATTAATCGCGTCCTCATTCGTCCGAATGAAACAAATGTTTCTCACGTTGCAGATAGTGGCAGAATTAAAAATAAACAACGGGACAAATGTGGAAAGCCGGTTTTGTAACAATAAAATATATATATATATCATATATTTTTTCATTTGATTTTACATAATATGAAAATTTATACAGTGGAATACATATATAACAACCTCGACCGCATTACAAATAATAAATAGTTATTTAATCTATAATAATAAATAGCTAAAAGTTAATAACACTGGAAAAGTGGAAAAAACCTGCACAAAAGAAAAGATAAAAGATTAAAACTAGAAAAAATGAAGTATTAAGTAATAGTTAGTAGGAAAGTATTTGATTATAGATTAAAATTATCTTAAGATTTAATACGACGATGTTTATAACGTGTATAGCGCATGCGGAGCAGCGCCATGTCGTAGTCTTCCACCACTGTGATCAGTTTGTTAGTATGCGCCTGACAGTTTGCGTAAAATTTTGCCGAAATATTACAGATATAATTCGAAATGTAAGGGAGGTGCAATCTATAATGCATGCCTTTAATTCTGTGGTATCTAGCGGCGTTTAAGGAAATTCTGCAGCAGATATTTTGAACCAACTGTAATTTTTTGATAGTACTATTTGAAACTGGACAGGCATAAGTTAATCTTGGACGAATAATGGATGTATATATCAGTTTTTTGTTTAGGGTAGTAAGGTGTGACCGACGGTAAAATATGGGAGAAAGCATACGAATAGCTTTATGAGTTTTGTCAATTATGTAATTAATATGGTTATTAAACTATGACTCCTAGATAACGTACTTCTTCCTTCCAAGGAATTGTGTTACCATTGATAATAATTTCGGCAGGTAGTGAGCCATGTCTCTTGGTAAATATTATGGCTTCTGTTTTATCAGTGTTTAGTCTCCAGCGTTTATAATACTTAAAAATTGAGGACGCAGCTTTTTGTAGATGGTTACTAATGGACTCGGGTCTATAAGAAGAACAATAAAGTGCTAGATCATCCGCGTAAAGTGCAGTATTAACTAATGATAATTTAGGTAGGTCATTGATTAGAATTAAAAAGAGGTTAGGCCCTAAAACGCTACCTTGCGGAATCCCAGAGGTGTACATTCTAATAGAGGAATTATGAGTGAGGTGAGTTACATAAAATTTTCGATTACTTAAATATGACTTAATTAATTTTATCAAAATCGACGGATAATTGTATTGTAATAATTTATAAATAATTCCATTGTGCCACGCCGAATCAAAAGCTTTTTCCAAATCAAATAATAATAGTCTTGTATATTTATATTAAATTAAAGTTATCAGTGATATCGTCAGCAGTTCTAGCAACTTGGTGTACAGTTGAATGACCAGGCCTAAAACCAAACTGCTGGTCTATAAGAATATTATTTTTAGTTGCAAAATCCTGTAATCTAATTAAAATTACTTTTTCGAGAACTTTGCTAAGAGTACTTAGTAAGCTAATGGGTCGGATATTATTTACATCGGAAATATTTTTCCCCGGTTCGGGTACGATGATAATTTTAGCAGTTTTCCATGCTGAAGGGAAATGAGAAGTCGTAAGAATTCCATTTAAGATTTTTGTTAAGAATACAATAGCCTTACGAGGTAAATGTTTAATCATGATGGTAGTCAAATCATCAGTGCCGCAGGTTATTTTATTCTTTAAAGATTTAATACATTTGTTAATCTCAGTAGGCGTGGAAAGAGAAGGAGATTAAAGAAAACGCCATTTCGTATATTTATAAGTCACCTGGTTTCATGCAAAAAAAGAAAACGAATTAACAACTGAAATACACGTTGGGTGCGACGATAACTTTAAAAAAAAGTACTTAAAAGCGTTTTTTGTTTTTTTTTTAATAATAATATTCGGCAAAAAAAAAATATTTTAATAATCGATCGCTTTCGTCACCGACGTGCGGTTCTCAAACATAGTCGCTAACGCAAAAATAAGAACCGGTACTGTGAGAATGTGCCGGAATTATAAAATTAAATTGAAAACGATTGAAGGAAATAAAAGTTGATTGAAAATACAGAAATGGTAACATCGATAAAGTAGATTTGAGAAGGTCATTGGGCAAAAGAAAGCAAAGAAGTGGTTCATGGCATACCGAAAGAGGCGATAATCGCAACACATTTAAGGGGAGTTGATGTGAAATATCCGTATATAATGAATATAATTGGAAAATAGAAGAAACTTTCGTAGACAAAGGCATATATATATATATGTGGGTATGCGTGTGTATAATATGTGTATGCGTATATATATATATGTGTATGTGTGTATGTATATACACCTAAAAGGAAAAATTATTATTATTAAATTAAACGAACATGCAGCGTACAACAGCTAAAGCTAGAGGTACGGTAGGAAAGGAGGAATAGATTAAGGAATAGAGACCGAATCGATTAGATTCGACAATGAAACATGGTCATGAGGAGATAAAGTGAAAGAGGATGATTAAGAAACACTCTAGCGAGGAGTAGGAGGGACAGTCAACTAGAATATGGGTAACGGACAGGATAAAGTTACAGCAGTGGACCCCAAGTTTTATTTATAAGATACTGGCGACTGAGACGCGTATGACCCAGAGGCAATCTGGTGATGACCACATCGTCACTACGACTTGGAAGTGAAGTTATCCGTGGATCGATCTAGTGTGTTCAATTTGTCGTAGTTTGTTGTTTTATGACGTCAGACTCCTCTGCCATAATATCAAAAGCTCATTTATGATGCATCCTTTTCAACGGGAACCCATTGTCCGTTCAAATGACTACAATTTCAACCTGTACCCTTATCCCGGAGATGAAATAATAATATAGAAAAACGATAAAACGTCGCAATTTTTTGCAAGTAAAAATTTGTCTTTAGCCGAGGAAGTTGAAGGTTAATTTACACGTTGGGTGTTCTGAAAATTCCACGTACTCGAAAAAATTCTTTCGTAAATTACAAAAATTAGTTAAAATCACTAAACGTTTATTTTCTTGAAAAATTCACAAAGCTTTTCGGCAATTACGCCAATATCAAGTGATATTTAAATAAAAATAAAAATAAATATTTAAAAAATAAAAACAAAAAATATAATATATATCGCATTGTTTTAAGTACCTATTCTTCATTTCATATTTGTAAATTTGTGATCTCAAATTTAAATTTATATTTTGCGTTTTTATTTTATTTTTATTTGAATTTAAATATCACTTGATAATGGCGTAATTGCCGAAAAGCTTTGTGAACTTTTCAACAAAATTAACGTTTAGTGATTTTAACTAATTTTTGTAATTGAAGTAATAAAAAATCACTACATTCCATAATCTAAAAATTATTATTGTCGTTGTTATTATTATTATTATTGTTATTATTATTGATATTATTATTATTATTAGGTTCAACTATTTATTTTATTATCTAAATCGATACCTGACAGAACGGCATCATTTATATGTTGCAATTTATCAGCCGGCTCTGGCATGTGGAATTGTTCATTGGGGAGGAGCGGCCCCCCGAATGTATATTTCCCCATTGCAGACTCTACAGAATATTTTATCTAAGAATTTATTTTAAAATAGTTCAATTCTGACGGTGGAACAGTTGTACATGGTGCGGTTGCTGTGCTTTGTATTTAAAAATAGAAACACATTTAAAATAGCGGTTAAAGATGGTGTAACTCGAAGTGTGTTTTCAGAGTATGCTAAACTGCCAAATTACAATAAATACCATACAAGAATGCAGACAGTTTTTATGCGTGCTATGTTATTCAATAAACTTTTGAAGTTGATTTGAAAAATTATAAACGGGATCGGCGAAAATTGTTAATAAAATATGTCACAACGACAAGTGAGTTAGCCTCTCTCTAATTATTTCAATAAGTTTTTGAATTGTTAGCGTTTTATTAAAAAGTTGGGGGCTTTGTTTACTTTATTTATTGATAACGTGTGTTGTGACACTGCGTTGATGATGTTTTTTGTACATAAGTATTCAAAGGTTATTTCCATTTCAGAGTAAAAAAAAAAAATTAGGGTATCCCATACTTCCAGTTTATTTTGCAATTACGCCTGCGTATTTTACGTTTAATTATCAGTATTTTAAGCAGGTTAAGGTTGTTATTATGAGTTTTGTTCATTATCCCCAGTTTAAGTTCAACCAACTTGTAAACCAAAACTTGTTGTACCAGTCAATTAAGTAAATTAAATATTTTATTTTTGGTTTATATGGCATTGTAAATGTTACTGAATAAATTAAATAATTTTATTTTTGGCTTATACAACATTGTCAATGTTTGAATCGGTGTACATTTTTTTTTATTTCATATTCAATTAATAACTCGCATGTGTAAAACTAGACTAATGATTCAGCACTCGACAATGTGCGTTACTATTATATTTAATATTACTATTCTTAATTTGCATAATGTAGTTTGCACGTAGCTATTCATGTTGAAATTCCCGCTACTCGCGCAGGTATGCGCATAGCGGACATTATATTATATCTATGTATTGTATTTACGGTGTAATTGAATTATTATAATTAGTATTGAACTCACTATTTACATATTACTTGTGTGTATGTATGTAAAATGTTTATGTATATTCATAGGCATGTAGGTATATGTTTCGTGTATATATATGTGTACATGAATGTATACGTGTGCGTATGTTTTATATCTATTTGTGTATATGAGTATAATGTGTTAATCTATGTATATGTATACGTATGTATAGATATGTAGCATTTAAGTACCATGTATTTTTCCATTCTATCTGTTATTAAATAAATAAATTTGAATTTGAATTATTATTATTATTGTTTTTGTTATTATTATTATTATTATTATTCCTGTTGTTGTTTTTGTGTTTGTCGTTATGAAGTGGTCGTTTCGTTTGGGAATTTATATTTACGAACGAAATTTAAGAGTTCGATTATCGATTTATTTCACGGGATGAGATGGATTTATGTCGCATACGGGGGTTCGATAAGCAATAAAAACCGACGTATAAAATTCCCTCTATTATTCCGAAACTGACGTATAAAATTTCCTTTATTATTCCGAAACTGACGTATAAAATTTCCTTTATTATTCCGAAACGAGTGTTTTTAGGCAGATAATCCTTTATAATAAAATATACACGGTTTGGAATGTAATAATTCGACGATTCGAACAAGATGATAGCTAAAGGGTCGTTTCATAGCTGCACTTTCATTTAAAACGCCTTCTTTGAGAGAAACAAAGTGATTCTAACTTTACCTTTAAAAAGAAAAAAACCCGCAAATTTTACGACACGCGTTAGTATATATCTATATTATATATATGAACGTGTGTGTGTGTGTGTGCTTATGTAAATTTCAACATATCGAGTATTTACTTATTTATAACACTATTTTAGCTAATCTTACAGCTATTACAACAATTAAATGAAACCGTACGAAAAAATGGCTTCTACTTAAAAAAAAAAAAATATTGCGGGTGTACTAACAGCGTTATGTAAATTTTATATGAAAAATTTTTTTCAGCGAAGAATAAAACATTCTGAATAACGTTACTATATGTATAATATATATATATATATATATATATATATATATATATATATATATATATATATATATATACATATATGTGTATGCCAAACAACACGCTTTTGTTAAATGGGGGAAGAAGTTGTGGGAATAGAAACGCAACCTTGTAGTCCCTGAATATCTGCTACTCCCGATTGCAAATCTCTGCAAAAACGAAATAAAGCATAAAAGTAAATATCGACAATTGCATATAGTCGAAACTATTTACTAGTATAAAACGCGAAATAAGATAAACATTTATCTACGTTATTATGTGATGATTGTGATGAACTATAAAGGCTCTAGTTTGGTGTGATGAAGATTCCCCAAAACGGTTAAAAAAGGGGATAAGCTGTCTATTAATGAGAAAGGGACCAGGGAATAAATATTGTGCACTCGACAATTAATTGAAAATAGTATTGAATATAATATACTCTACGTTTTCATTAATTATCTAAAAGTATTCGATTGTGTCAAATGGGACAAATTATTAGAAATACTAACAAATAGACGTGTTCCAAAACGTATATCTAGTTTAATTAATAATCTGAATACCCGAGCAGAAATCAGAATAGGATTAGAGGGGATTATGTTGGAAAAATTTCATCCGCAGAAAAATGTACGCCAATGATATACATACTTCATACTGTCTTCAATGTATATGGCGAATAGATATTACGAAATATGTTGGATGGATTAAATAGGCGGAAATAAAATATCCGATTTACGGCACGCTGATTACAATTTTTGGTCAACGAAATGCATCGTCTGTGCACAGAGTAAAAAAAGAAAGTCGAAAGCTAATAACGAGAGAATAAGACAAAAATAATGATAATAGATAAAAGTAATAAATCGAGGAAACTGAATGCGCTACAGGATCTACAATTGGTTTGTTTTGACACATACCTTGAACCATTAATAAACAAAAACATGATGGAAATGGAGAAAAAAAATAACATAGTGATGGCAAAATCTGCAATGGGGAGCTTAAACAAAATCTAGAAAGATAGATTTATTGCTCGGCCGACAAAAATAACATCAGTTAATACCTTAGTTTTCATATGGAGTAGAAACTTGGACAATAAGCAGGATAAATAGAGAATCTGCGCGCTCGAGATGTAAATATGGCGCAGAATACTGAAAACCCTATAGACAACTGAGAAAATAAATATATCAATTTCGGAAAAACTGAATATTCACTGGCGTCTCTTCAACCAACAAAATTTTTTAAATATATCGGCATTAATAATTACTACGAAAGATAATCTAACGTATACAGACCGTGGAGTTGCACTACAAGTAAACACTAAAAAAATAAAAAGAACAAGGATAAATTTGATTATTGATAAGAAAGTCGAAGTTCAAAATGTTTGCGGATTAGAAATAGTGAATCATTTCATATATTTCGGATTCTACAGTACGCCATCGTAAAAACGACATTAAAGAATAAATATGTGTCGGTCGACAGTCCTTAGATTAGTTGAAATATAGAAAGATTCTCAGTTATCGATGGTTACTTCAAGATCCAAATTGTGAAGTCGTTGATTTATGAAGTCGATTTTTTCCATCTTTTCATATGCGAATCGAAATGGCGATGCAGAAAAGATAATACAAGCCTTAAAGTTAAGCATACCGGAATCTGAACTACTGTAAAAAATGATAAAATAATAACGTACGAGAAGCAATTCAAAGCGCACAATAAATTCGCACGCGGTCAGTCGTCATAGTATTTTATATGCGCTTTGAATTGCTTATTATGGTTTTATTTTTTTATTTTTCACAATAGTTCAGATTCTGTTTAACTTTTATTTCTTTATATTTACACAATTAATTATATTGATAGTTTCCAACTATTTTCTGACTTTAAATAGTATAGTATCATCTCTTAGCTAGGATTAACACACAACAATCATCATGCCGGGGAAACGTTGAACGGTTTGTAATAATTGAAAACTAATGGAATAATATATCATTCGTTTCCCAAAAATCCTGAACTTAAAAAGCGATGGGTTAATTTATGCAAACTAAGTGGCAATTGGAATCCGAATTCGTGCCATATTTGTTCGGTTCATTTTTCAGAAACCGACTACGAACGTGATTTAAAATCCGAACTTTTAAATCTACCACCACCCAAAAAAATATTAAAGAAAGGTGCAGTTCCGTCATTAAAATATAATATATCAAAATCCGCACTACCGAAATTAGATAGTAATAGGAAGCAGGGATTGGAAAAAAGGGAACAACACTTTATAATTAACCACATTTTAATTGAAAATGGCGGCAAAATATTAATTCCCCAGGAATCTGTAGAAATAGCTATTATAGTTTATATAAATAAATTGATGAATTGAAAAAAATGTGCACTTTGAATAAGAGAATATTGTTAAAACAGACTCGGACAATTAATAAATTAAGACGTCGTTTATGCGAGACACAAAAACGTAAAAACTCCGTTAACAAAAACCGAAAATTTAACTCAATTAACAAAAATCGAAAATTTCTAACAAGAAATCAGCTGAATTTATTTTATAAGAAAAAGAAACGAGTAAACTAGAGTATACAGAAGAAATTTTTACCGCTTTTACGATTTTATATCTTAACAAAAAATGCTACATATACTTCATCAGGGAGAGCTTGAATTTTCCTTTACCGGGAATTTCATCACTGCAGCGATGGGCGTATAGAATAAATATCAGATCTGGTATAATGACTGATGTCATCAACATGATGAAAATTAGAGGTAATAAAATCGAGGAAAGAGATCGTTTGACAGTATTACTCTTTGAATGAAGGTTAATGAATGTTATGAATACGATAAACTAAAAGATGCAGTTGTTGGTCCGTATTCACAAATGCAAGTTATCATGGCAAGGGGCTTGTTTGGTAAATGGAAACAACCCGCATATGTGGATTTAGATAAACGCACGAATCCAAAAATATTGAACATGGTAATCAGTAAATTAAACGCTGCAAGCTTGCGTCTCAGACTGCGACGGAGGTAATCTATTACTATGGAAAAGTGAAAACATACTATATTGATCCAGTTTTCGGAGAAAATATAACAGAATTCGTTTGATAATGCTAGGTAAAAATCCTGGAATAGTACAAAGCAACACTAATACAGCTAGTGATATTGATGAACCGTTTGTAGTACAACAGGTCTTTAAAAAAGAATCTAGATTTGTTCCCGGACATAAAAAAAAAAAAAAAAAAAAAAAATTGGTGTTAATGATGCAAGAAATGAAGAACATAATAATGAAATCTTCATGAATTTTTCGCCAACTGATGAAGTCAATAAAAATATTAAAACCGATCTTCATGAAGAAGGATTAAATTACCTCTTTGGATGGGTGGCTAAAAAGTTACGAGAAGATTTTCCCAAATTGGGAACGATTACGTCAATGAATCCACCTTCTGTTTCGGAGGTTTATATGAACTGTCTAATAATTGGATAAAATGGGGAAAATTATTAGAATGTAAATTTTTAAATGACCACGGCATTGATAATATACAAAAGGAAGAGAGTGTAATAAATAGTCTGGTTAAGAAACTGTCCAATGAAATTCCTACAATTCCAGAAAAAATTATACACGCCTATATAAAGCAGAGGACTTTTATTTGAATACGATATTTAAATCAAACGCGGCAGATACATTTGAACAGAAAACTGGAGGAAAAGAGTAATTAATCAAGGTAAGTGGTAATTGATATTTTTTACGTATATGTTATTTAATACAATTAAAATTACAATAGCATGTCAATAAAGTAAATTTATTAAAAACGACTAGATAGAAAAATAATAATTATTATACTAATGAGTGCGTGCGCGAACTAATACCGTGTACAGCGGGGAGCTTGGTTCGGGTCACACAGTTACGTCACGAGAGAAACTAGTATTTGTCCTTGATTGGGACCACCTTTTATACATACACCTTGCGATCATTCTGCCTAACGTAAAACTATCCTAAGTCCCGTGCACGCATTAATGACAGTCGTTTATGTCGATTAAAGATCGAAACGTTAATTTGCTTATCATACCACTTTACTCCGAGCAATATGCGCCAGCATTTCATTTCAAATGCATCAATATGGGAGTTCATTATCCATGTTTCAGAGCCATAGGTAAAGATGGGGAATACCAGGGAGCGAACAAGTTGTACTTATGTATAAGTATTGATATTACATCCCTCCAGATACGTTGTAACTTATTCATAGCATTTAGACCCATCTCAGATCGTCTATTTCTTTGCTTGAGCTTCCTTTATTGTTGAAATATTGCAAATTCGTTGACGATTTCATATCCGTCTAATCATTGTGAAGTATTAGATATGTTTTCATTATTATGATCCACTATCATAATTTTTGTTTTATTTTTGTTTATACATAATCCGAATTCATGGCTTACTGTCGTCAGTTTATTTAAAGTAGCGCTTAATTCTTCCACAGATGATGCAAAAATTGCCGTGTCATCGTCATATCTCAAATTATATGTTATATAAAAATGGCGATAGGATACATCTTTGTCTAACGCCTTTTGATATTTTGAAATGCTTAGAGAAATAATCATCTGCTCGTACTGTATTATAATTATTTTCACAAAGTGATCTCACCAGCATTATAAGATGGTTTGGAACACCCATTTCAGACAAAATTATCCATAGCTTGTTCCATATCACGCTGTCGAAAGCCTTCTTATAGTCTATAAATGCTATATATATAGGCACGTAATATTCTATGACTTTTTCTACTTTCAAAACCTGATTCCGCGTGCCTTTTCCTATGTCAAAACCGGCTTGTTTTTCATGAATGTTCCAGTTGAGATAAGACTTTAAACGCTCGTTTATTACGTGTAATAATATGTTAGAAGCATGTAGAATGAGGGAGATTGTACGATAGTTATCGCAACTTTTTTTAGACCCTTTTTTATGTATCGGTATTAAAATTGACGTGGTCCACCGGTGCGGTCATTCACGTGTATTCCATATTTTACAGCATAATTTGTATAGGAGCTCAAAAGTGACTCCGGATAGTATTTTAATTATTTCGGCAAGAATTTGTTCCTCGCCTTCAGCTTTTCTATTTTTTAGCTTAGAAATCGCTTGTTTTACTTCATCGCGTAAAGGCATAGGTTCTTATTCAAAATGATTGACCTTTATTTGTGCTAAATGGCCATTTGTATTTCTATTTACATCTGTATACAATTTTTGATAGTAATCACACCAATGTTCCGTTATTTCACGTGTGCCCGTTATTAATGATTCAGTGTTGTTTACAATACCCCATGGTTTGGCTTTAAATTCCCTAGTAACTATGCGTATTTTTTTAAACATATCTTTAGTTTCATTCGTTTCCTTGTGAGCTTGTATTCGTTCACATATATCTCCATAGTATCTATTCTCGTCGTTTCATATATATATATATATATATATATATATATATATATATATATATATATATATTGTCTTAAAGCTGCATATCCTCCTGCGTTTTACGAAGCTATTGTTTCCCTACGACTGCCGCAATATTATCCGTCCACATTCAAGTGATCTCCCTTGTCAGTTATTTTATCCCCCTTCCATCTCCTTGCTTACCAACGTGAATTGATCTTATGCTTATTACTATAATATTTTTATATATATATATATATATATAAATGTTTAATTTAATTGTATGTTCTGTTCTGCGTACTACATAACCGCGCGCGTTATAGCAGCAACTGTAGAGTATACTATGTCCCTATGATTTAAAATTTCCTTTGTTTACTATTATTTAATTCCTTAACCTGCAAATAGTAAACAACACAACGTTCTGGCAAGACAACGTTTGCCGGGTCTGCTAATATATATATATATATATATATATATATATATATATATATATATATATATATATATATATATATATATATATATAGTGTATATATTTATGTTTGTATGTGTGTATTATGTACAGATTAAGATGTAAAAACTTCAATGATAGCACCGCGCGAAAAACATATCTTATACACATAAAATGTGTGGAAGTATTTTTCTTTGAATTGTCGCATTAATAGTTTGTTCAACGTGTTATATATCTAGTTTACGTAACTTTTTTGTAATTTATGTAAATGTACTGAGCGTAATTTTGTGTATCTATTTCAATACGATTTGGAATTGAAACTGAAACGTAATAGAAATTTTTTCCCGCAACGACAAAATGTCACTTTAATTATTTTGCGTAAGCTACACCATATGTATACATATATATATATAGATATATATAAGAATAATTCACCCGAATAATCCAACACTCAGTCTAGTGGCTAAAATACGATAGTCAAAACTATTGTGGACCGCTTCAATATCCGAACTTAAAAATAAAAACGAAGCGTGTTAATCACCAACTTCGTATAAATGGCTTCATGCCAATTGAAAGTAACTTTTATATATACATATATATGTATATATGTATAAATATATGTTTGCATTAGATAGGTAGAATATATATATATATATATATATATATATATATATATATATATATATGTATTCTGAATTGATATGTGAAACTTGGATATTTAGTCGCATGACTGGTGAAAAGGCTTATTGTTTTTTATACGTTCAGTAAAAACAATGCCAAATTGTTATGTACCTTACGTTGCGGGATTATTTTCAATTTTTATTTTTAAACACCATTTACCCGGAATGAAAATCCAAAAGACTTGTGTGGGTGATCAGCCGTGCTTCTTGAGCGATAATAATCCTCATGTAATATTAGTTATATTAAGGTCAAATGTTAGTTTTCAAAATGTTTACATCCTAGCAATATACGTCACCGAACCCATCGATGTCAGCGCAATGAAGTCAAATATTAGCATTTTTAATCTTAAATACTTCACGAATTGCCCGTGTGACGTTAAAATTTGAGTTAAATATAGGTTGAGTATAAAATATTTACAAGAAAACTCCTCTAATCATAAAGACGAAATGATAAAGTAACAAATTCAAACAAGAAATAACCACAGCTTTTATCCGAGTACACTGCAGTAACCTTTGATCAGTTTAATGACGTACTTATTGATAACCCATCGCCAATTTATTTTAAAATACTTTACAGATTACACGGTGTGCAGAATAACGATGCGCGTATATTGAAACGACGGTAACTTAAATACTATTAATGCATTATTAAATGTATAATTAATACTTTTATATGACTTATTAAAAATATTAATATTCTACTGATAATTTGTTTCTTCTTCTTGTATTCCTCAATCTTTCAATTGGTTGTTAACCCGAAAAAGGGTAATACCTTGCTCTTCTCTGCACCTTCCCTTTCAATACTTGGCACCAGGTGCGCTGACTTGAAAAAAACTTTTGGGGACAAAAGAATATTTTTTTATGTTTCACAAACATAATTCATCAATAGAATTGTTTTCTTACATATAAAATCATATATATGTAGTGACAGGGCAAAGAGACACGAAGATGCAGATGAACAGCTTGAGGACCTGTCCATTAAAAGTCTGCAAAAATCCTATGACTGTCTCTCCTTCGGCGGGTTTAGGTCGCCGTAGAAACCTAAAAATTGTTACCTCCTCAGTAACAACCCGCTGCCTTGTGGTTAGGATATTGATCCAAAGACTAAGGGAGTCAACCCTGACAGAAAACCCACTGCCTTGTGGAAAGGATTTTGTTTACCTAAAGGCTAAGGGAGTAAACCCTGACAGAAAACATGCGGAAGGCCGCGGAAAACCACCGCATTTATTTTCCTTGATATAACGATGATGAATACAAATCAAAAATTAAACTTTACTGGTTCAGGTGGTCTCACATACACCAGGCCCGGCAGGAAGATAACACGGGCACTTCAGGTCGTCAGCAAGCAAAGTCCCGTTATCATAGATAAATATAAACAAAGAAATAAAGTAATCAGGATAGCCACTTGGAATGTAAGAACATTGTACCAGACTGGGAAATTAGGAAATATTGAGGCCAAACGATTAAATCTGGATATTCTGGAAATAAGTGAGACAAAATGGACAAGAAGTGGAAGAATTAATGTAGATAACGAATTTATATATTGCGGCAATGATAAACATGAATTTGGAGTTGGGATAATGATAAAAAAGAACATATTTGTTGCTATAAGCGAAATAATTCCAGTTTCAAACAGGATAATAATGATGAGATTAATGGTAAAGCCAAAACCTATAGTAGTAATTCGGGTATATGCACCCACAGCAGATAGCAGTACAGAAGAATTAGAAGAGTTTTATGAATAACTGGGAAACACAATAAAACGACCAAAACACGGAGACGTTATCTTCACAATGGGTGACTTTAATGCAAAGATTGACAAAAATCATAGAAGTGCTGCTGCAAGGAAATACTGCCTTGGAAATGGAAATGAACGCGGCGAACGACTGCTGGAGTTTGCGGAAACAAATGACTTTAGAATATGCAATACATGGTTTAAACATCATGCCAGAAGACTGTATACCTGGGCAAGTACTGGTGACAGATAGAGAAATCAGATTGATTTCATATTAGTAAACGCAAGATATAAGAACACAGTTAAGAACTGTCATACTTATCCAAGCGCAGACTGTGATACGGATCATAAATTATTGATGGCTAGCCGCCGAATTGTTTTGAAGAAATGCAGAAAGGCACCAAAGAAGAAATTATGGGATCTTCACACCCTTAAAAGACAGGAAATAAAGGCATTAGATTTTAAAGAAGAAGATAAACATGAAGACAAGATGAATACTATAAAAAAATGACCATTGAAGAAGAATGGCAAAAATGGAAACGAGGAGTGATCAACGCTATGTATGAAATCATACCAGAAAGATGAAACAGAAAAAATAAGCCTCGGATAACCCAAGAAATAATAGAAATGATACATGACAGAAGGAATATTAGAAACAGAGATAATAATGAATATAAAAAGTTAAACAAACAAATAATTAAGAACTGCACTGAGGCTAAACCGAAATGGCTTGAAGATAAATGCATAGAAATTGAGGAATTACAAAATAAAAATAATGCAAGAGAAATACATACACAAATAAAAGATATGATGAAGCATTACAAGAAGAGAAACACACACATCTCAATGATTAAAAATAAAAATGGTGTAGACTGCGGAAGCAAAGAGGATCGAGAGGAGGTATGGATCAAATATGTAGCACAGTTATACAGTGATGATACAAGACCGCTACAACAAATTCCATGTAAAACAGACTAGGAGGCACCTACAATAGAAATGTGGGAGCTAGAGAATGCCATTAAAAAGTCGAGAAACAATAAAGCTACAGGTGTAGATCAAATACCTGCAGAAGTCCTGAAGAATTTGTCGCAAAATTACAAAAAGCAACTGCTTAAGCTACTCAATAGAATATATGTAGAAGGAAAATTACCAGAAGATTTCAAAGCCCAAACATTCATACCAATACCTAAAAGACCAACATCAAAAACGTGTGCTGAGCATCGAACAATTGCGCTGATGAGCCACACCATGAAGATTCTCCTCTCGATTATAAATACTAGGATCGAACAAAAGCTGGACAAACAATTCAGTGAAACACAATATGGTTTTGTTGCCAAAAGAGGCACTAGAGACGCAATAGCTCTGTTAAAAACGGTGATACAACGCACGCTAAATATAGGTCGTGATGTTATTGCATGTTTCATTGACTACGAAAAGACGTTTGACAGAGTACAGCATACTCAGTTAATGTAAATATTACAAAAGTATAATATCGACAACAAAGATCTGCAAATAATCAAAGAACTTTACCGGGAACAATATGGAAGTGTCAGAATAAAAGATGAACCATCTGTTAAAACATGTCAGATAAAGAAATGTGTGAGGCAGGGATGCTCTCTTTCACCAAGACTTTTCAACATATATGTAGAGGAGAATATGAAAAATGCAAATATAAATAATTCTGGCATAAAGATTAATGGACATTCAATAGGATGTATTAGCTACGCAGATGACAAAGTTTTGATATCGCATTCTACCGGTGAAATGCAGATTATGTTAAATAAGCTGAACAAGGAAGGAAGAAGATTTGGTATGATAATAAATGTTGGAAAAACAAAAATAATGAAATTCACAAGAACGTCTAATAAAGAAGCAAAAATAAAAGTAGGAAATGAAACAATCGAATCAGTTAAAGAAATCAGGTAATTGGGTTCTTTGTTCACGACTCAAAGAAATTAGGTCGTGTATTGCAATGGCGAAACGATCGTTTATCAATTTACAGACAGTATTAACAGATCGCAAGTTAAAAATGGAAACCAAAATCAGAGTAAATCAATGCTACGTAATGTCGGTGGCAAAGTACGCATCAGAGACCTGGACATTGAATGCAGAGAGCATCAAACGACTACATGCATTCCAAGTGTGGACATTACGGCGAATGTGAAGGATACCATGGACAGCGAAGATAACGAATAAGGAAATACTCCAGAGAAGTGCAAGACCATGACGCTGGTAGAAGATATACAGAAAAATAAAAAGAAATATGTGGGACACAAGATCCGAGAAAGAGGAATTTTTTTTCTTTCAATGCAATGCGAGGCAATACTGTAGGAAAACTGCATATAGGAAGAACAAGAATGGAAATGATAACAACAGGATTTGGAAAACGGCAACTAAATGAAATTATAGACGCAGCCAGAAAAAGAGAAATATGATTTGGTTCAAAGTTGTTGCACGCTATCTTTTGACAAAAAGATGCCACTATTATGATGATGATATATATATATATATATATATATATATATATATATATATATATATATATATATAAAATGTTGATATATCGGAGAGTAGTGATTTTATGAATTATAAACAAAACAAAATCATAACACAGTTAAATCACTATAAAAGTTTTTTATTGCAAAGCTTTTCGACAATTATGTCATTATCAAGCATACAGAATAAATCATACATATTAATTACCTGAAATATTCATATAACAATATTTTATATATTTTTATGCCTAACTTACGGTACTGAAATGGTTATAACTCCCGAATAATAAACATGGAAGGGGCAAAATCCTTAATTAATAACCGTTCAGGGACATGACACCGGTATAATAACTTTGAGGTGGCGAATGCCCCTTCTGACCGCCCAAAGTCGGCGTCTATGCTTAGTACGTCTCTTTGTACCCTCATTAATCTGGGTGATGAATTTTCGCCCCGTGGTCTTCCTCTTGTTATTTTACCATTTACTAGTCTTTCTATTATTATACATCCGTTATTTTTTAATATACGTGCTATCCAGCCGCATCCCCTATTTCTTATTATGTTCATTAAGCATATTTTTTCATTGAAGTACTAGCGAATTTTTTATTCTATCCGTTTAGTTTTTTGTATTTTCCTATAATACCGTATTTCGGACGCCTCCAATTGTTTTTTTGGATTCCTTAATTTATGATGCACGTTTCCGAGTCATTACGTTCCAGATGTATTGTTAATCATTTCTTTAGCTCTATATACTTATATCTCTTGACGTTAACAGCGATTTCTTTTTAAGAACTGAAATTCGCTCGCGCTATTCTTGACCGTATTTCCCGATCGCATCTTCCATCATCTGTTAGTAATTAAACCAAAGTATCTATTTCACACGTTTTAGTCTTTCATTACCTAATTTTATTTTTATTTCTTTATCATCTTCGAAATATAATCGGAATGTCTATTAAATAGAAATTAAGACTCCAGTATTATATCGAGGTATATTCGAAATAAGTGACGGGTTATTACGGAACATTAAGTAGATATTAGTCTTAATTAACTTGCAAGTAAATAATGTACAATTATAATACCGTGTAATATGTAAACTATTTTATAATAAATCGTGGACGGATTATCAGAAGTACGCCATCAAGCTTATCGAAAAGGTTAACAGTGCACTCGGCTAAAAGCCACCGTTAAGTTCTGATTGGAATTCTCGCAATCGTTATCATTTCATCTTTATTAGGCTTGTTTCCCTGTAAATATTTCATATCGGATTTTTATTCAACTCGAATTTTAACGTCGCATTGAGGGGATTACAAGGGAAAATAGAAGGAGTACGAACAGACCCAGGATATCTTGGTTAGACAATATAAAAAGCTGGATAGGCATTAAAACTATAAGAGATTTAACCGACGCATCACGCAATAGAAGATTATTAAGCGCATTGGTCGCCAACGTTCGCTAAGCGAATAAGGCAAAACAAGGAGAAGAGTGGGAAATTCGTGAAGTATCATCCACGATTTAAAATGCCGATATTTCGGTATATGAAGAACGCATGTTTTCAGGATGTAATGCTGAAAACTACGCATTCGACCATAATATAACTAATATTACAATTACCGTTAAGTATCATTATCCCGTAAGAGGATTTGCAACCTAGATAATACGCGTAGTTTTGTATAGCTATTGAAATTATTGTAAATTAATGTTACGTAATTGACCATACTATAGTATACACAGTTTGGCCTATCAGCGTTGTTTGTAGATAAAAATGAATAAAAAGGAAAAGATTATAGATATTTATTAATAGTCTCATGCGGTTCTTTAATTTTTATTAAATTGAGGATTAATTTTGCGTAAATTGTTAGTTTAATATTGTTTTCACTATTTATTCGTATTCAAATTATCTTCAATTCTATAATAATAGCTTCAAAGTCGATACACATTAAAATCTAAATATTCGTTTGAATTTAATTTAATTAATCTAACAATTAACTCCGTTTTATAATGTCGGTGTATTGATTAAATTATCAAATATTGTATATTTACGAAATAATCTCATTAAAAATTTAAATTTAGTTCAGTTTCCTTTTTCATTACGAAACCGGATTTACTTGTGATTACTTTAATTTTAATTTATTTATACCCTTTCGGTCTGAGCATTGTTTAGGAATATTTATTAATTGCATTTTGATGAATTTGCATAAATCATAAATTTTGTGCTTTTTATATTACAGTTTTTATAGCATACTTAAATACATATATATATACACACACACATATATATATATATATAATGTACGAAATTTTTTATTTCATTTTTTAATGATGGAAAATGAAATTTCGATTAAATTCGTCGTTAAAATGTCATTCGACTGTATATATACTTCTTTAACGATGGATTAGAGGCAATTTTTTACCGGTTATTAATCCTAATACGACGGAGAAATCTAATTCCGTCTCTTCTGGGAAATAATTATTAGGACGGTTATTTTATACCGATAAAGGATGACGATAGTATGGCAATTTATTCATTCGGTGAGGATTATTATAATAGTGTATAAATATCGTCATTTAACAAAGTGTAATTAAGGACTAGTGTGTATCGACCGCGATAATGTATATCCCAGACATGAAACGGGCTGTTTTAAGGGACTGAAAACTAAGCGGGGTAATAGCACCAACTAGCGATAGTTGAAGAAGAAGAAGAGAGAGAGCGGAACGATCTTTATTATGCTAATTCGGGTTGATGAGCGAAAAGAGGTCTTTGCTAAAATGTATTATTGAATAAGATGCATATATATATTATATATGTATATATATATGTATATTATATATATATATATATTATATATGTATATATTATATATATATATAATATATGTATATATATGTATATTTTATATATATATATATATATATACATAGACATATAGTTGTAAACAAAACTATTTTAAGCGAGCTTTAAGGGATTTTCATTCCGGCAAATTTGTATATACATACATGCGCACACGTGTATATGTTTCGTATTTAAGGATGTATAATGTACGTAAACGTTGATATTTGTTTGATTAAATAATTTTCTTTACACGTAAACATCTTATCGTGTAATACAAAGAAGGGATAATCGCACGGTGAACGTGAAGGGGCTGCTGCAAAGATCCCTTTCCCATCTTATTACGACGCCTAGGTCTCCATTAATAAGCCTGCCAGAATGTTCTTTCAAAACTGACGCCTAGGCCACGACGTCTTTTGTATATTTACACAACCCTTTATCGCGTTCATCTATACGAAACCCTTCTTCCGTTTCTATATATCTATGTATCCGTCTATTAATCCAGTTATCTACCTATCTCGTTATACGATATATATATATATATATATATCTCATAGGTACGATGGATAGAAACTTGACTTTTATTGCAAAACTAAACAACTAAATTCTTGAGCATGTTTGTGTAGATAATTATTTATTTCGAATAATCTACGCGAATTAAATTATTTCTTAATTCGGCTTTTGTAATTTTTACCGTATAAAGGACTATATATGTGCTTTATACACGTAGACTTTTAATACTGTACGTATAGTGCAATTTGTTTATTTTGAGCCATACCGGAGGGAGTTTTCTATAACCGAAACGGACGCAATGTGAAAGTATTAGTATTAAACATTTGTTAATAGAATTTCTGCGTGAACAAATTTATAAGGCGTGATGGCCTGTAGGATTAAAGTAATGCCTATTACAAAAATCTACGCTTAATTTTGCTTATACTTAGTAGGGTTAGTGTGTCGTGGAAGTGTGATAATAGAGGATAATAAGAAATATAACAGACATTGGAAGACGAATAGGATAAGCCAAATGCGTATTTAATAACAAAAAAAAAAATCAATATTAACAAGTAAGAACGAACTAAGAAAAAATCGTACGAAGTGCACTCAATTACAGTCGCGGAAAATTGTGCTGAGCAGCGCGGGAAATAAATAAACGAAAACGTCTTGAAAAGAAATGAAAACGAACAAAGAAGTCCTAGAAGGAATAGATGCAAAAAGAAGTATGATAAATCATATAGAAAGGTGGAAAATCTAACTGTTAGGACGTATAATAAGTTGGAATAGACGTATGTGGAGTGTATACAGCAGTCGCCTCTTACCAGATACTATCAATTGCATCCTAGATTTCCATGGTTCTACTTTTTTTTAAAAACATTAAGCGGAGAGGAATTGTACTTATCAGCATTGGCCATTGTTGCCGGACCGCCTGTTCCTTATGTAGCTTAGAGAAACTCCTTACTGTCCTCTACACGCTGGACGTGTAGTTTGCAATCCTGATCACGTGTTTTTCGAGTGCCCTTCTTTAATAACATTACGCTCCGAACTGTACCTTAAATTACTGCGCGCGTCTTGTAATGGTCCTCCTTATAATGTTTTGTCCCTTCTTCATCTTTTGATAATTTACATCTGTTTCCGGACATAGCCATATTTCTAAGGAAGTTGTCCGAGTTTATAGAAATACGAGTCAGGAATTACACTACCACGTTGGGTAGGCTGTAATGGCATCCCCATTAAAAAAAAAAAACACTGTGGAAGCCCAAAAAAATAAAATAAAATAAATAAAAAAAACGTTATAAAAAATATAGTAAGGATAAAGTTAAACGGACAAGAGGAAGACTGAGAACATGTATATATTTTTTTCTTTTTTTGGACACCCCTGTAAAAACGACAGAGTAAATATAATGTTGAAAAGATGTACACAGTATAAATAACAGATTGTCCGCAAACCCGTCCAATTAAATTTATTAATTTTTTTTTTTATTATTTGTTTAATAGCAGTACTTATTACCTTTCGGCTATGACCACTTAATTTACATTAATTATATATAAAACATTAAATTCGTACAAATAAGATTATGCATCTTAATTTAAATTAATTAAATGTAAGGCATTAAATTCGTACAAATAAGATACTCGTACAGTTTACGTGTTGTATATACATTGTCCTGGAGAACATCCTTCATGTCATCTGTGGATATGTTATTCAGTGCTCTGCAATTTACATATTTGTTGCACTTCAATAACAGGTGGTATACGGTACAGGTTCATCACAGAGTTCGCACTCTGGAGGTTCGTCGTGTTCGAAAATATATGCATGCGTAAGTTGAGTATGTCCTATTCTAAGCCGGGCTAGTACTTTCTCGTATATGCGACTTTCTTGAGTCGTCGTCCTTAGAGGATATATATTATTTTTAACCGACCTCAGCTTATTTGTTATATCGGAACTGATCCATATTTCGTTCCATTTCCTTAGTGCGCAGTCCATGGTGATCGAACCGATCTTTGCCCAGGGCAGATGGAGCAATCTGGTCATTTCGAGGTTCAGATCAGCGAGATCTGCTCGAACCCTCGCAGCCATAGAGCTCGTACCTGAAAGGTCCATTAATGCTAAATTAGGATGGTTTATCTTCGTCAGCACGGTTGCTCCGTAGTTAACGGTAAGTACTTGTCTTCGGATTTGTAGAGGTGGTTCTCCTGCCAACGCTAGTATGCTGGATGAAGGACTAGTAGGATACGCACCTAACGCTTTTCGTACTGCGGTATGGTGTATTGTATCAAGTTTTTGAAGTAGTGATTTCGACGCCGTACGATACAGTATACATCCATAGTCCATTTTTGACCGGATAACTACGCGATAGATCCTCAAAAGCATGTCCGTGTGCGGTCTGCACTTTTTTTTCCGTTTAAGATCTTTAGTATGTTTAAGGACGTCGCGCATCTCCTGTGCAGTTCTATAATATGGTCCGCCCAACGCAATCTGGAGTCAAAACTGACACCAAGTTTATCAATTTGTATACCATATACTTAGACCGGGTGCACATTTATTCTATACAATGATTTATTTGATTTATATGCTTAGAAATGTTTAAAATTACACCAAGGTATATCTGGTCAGACTATTCTATATTAATGTAACTCATGTGAAGTATGGTCGTTAAAAAGCGCCTTCGGCGAGTGAAAAAAAAATTACTTCCGTTTTAGAACGGTCAAGACGAATTTACTATTTGGAAAAATACTTGACAACGTCGCATTGTAATCTATTGCTGATAGTACTCGGTCTGTAGAAACTACAGAACAGCGCTGTGTCATCAGCGTATAAAGCAATCTGTTTATATACAGGAAATGGTGTTTGAAAAATGTAAATAAGAATGGATACGCTACCTGGAGGTACGTCGGAAGAACAGGATTTGTTACACTTGATCTCGTTTTTAATTTGTAATAATATAAAATGATCGATTACTTAAATAACTACGAATGAGCTTAATTAGATAATTGGGAAACCCGGTAGAAATAATTTCGTACATAATATCCTCGTGCCAGTTTGTATCGAAAGCTTTCGCCACATCAAATAACACCATTGCAGTATGTTCATTAGTGTTAAAATTATCCGCGACAGAAGCAACAATCTTTACTATTTTGGTTGAAATTCAAATTGACTAATACTAAATTATTAGAATAAGCGGTCTTAATCTTTTCTTAATAAAAGCTGGTTGCACGAAAATCATCTATCTGCGAGCAATCTTTATCGTATTTTAATAATGTAACTAAAATTTAAACATTGCGTTAATCAAATTAGTTAACCGGATGACGGCTCTCTGAGGTAACATTTTAATGACAGCAGAGTGCATAATATCGTGACCCTGAGTTTTTATTCTTTGTCGATTTCACATATGTAAAAATTTCTTTCATAGCAATTAATTTTTAATTGTTGTCTACAGTGATACTGTTTTCTTAGCTGTATGTCGTGCCTAGTTCCACTTTAACTGCCCTAGTCGTACTATGATATCTATTAATTTTTCTCTTATCCATGCGTTACGTTTATCATCCATTACTATATAAGTCAAACATCGATCGTTCTTGCGCACGCTGTATCATATTAAGCCTTCCGAGTATCATCCCGGTGAGAATTCGCGTTCACGCACCATACGTCATTATCGGTTTGGTTGTATATTTTCCTTCTAAATATCGTAATTTTCTTTAATTTATCCATAGTAATTTATCATCATCATTATCATCATCGCGAACACTAGCCCGTTGTGTATTAGTTTACCAAATATGCTAGCATTTTACGAGCACGATGAAAAGCTTTTTACCGCTAGTTAGAATACATTATCAATCGTTAAGTGGGCAGTCTGGCGTTCTAGCAATTATGTAGCCGCATAGTACATATGAAGATGAATCTTTTATTAAATAATTAAAATATAGTCGATAAATATAATTTATTGAATATATCGTGTACACTCGCCTTACCACGCTAGCTTAAACGATTAAGTAATTAATGTAAGTAACAAACAAAAAATCTGCAACTATTAGAATGCAGGAGAAAACAAAAGAAAAAACGCTGATACGAATATGATATTTTAAAAACAGCTGGAGTGAACTGGTTCAGCAGAGCAGGAACCGATAGAAAAAAGTTGGACAGCCTCCAAGAGTTTCCTGATATATACATATATATATATATATATATATATATATATATATATATATATATATACATATATGTATGTATGTATGTGCCATGTCAAAAGTTTCATTTAGTTTGTAGATTATGTAGTGAGGTTTGCTTTCAACTTGCATTGAAAATGTAATCATTACGCTTACGTTCCGTTAAAACATTAGAGACGTTGGTTATTTTATTAATTAAAATTTAAGACGTACAACTACTCACACATATACACATATATATAAAGCTCTTTAAATGTCTAATTTTACACACACACACATATATATATATATAAACTCTGTAAAGGTAAATTTTGGTTTATAAAGTAGTCGCTATTAAAGGAGATCTCTGTTTAAATTCAGCATTCCACCCGAATGATGGAAGCTTTACTAAAAGATGTAACGAACTAGTCGACTGACGATAATTATCGGCAATTAGGTATACGTTGCGGTTTATAATAATTTCAGTGCTCTAGACGTTCCGAGAAGTAGTAATTTATTAGTTAGTAATTTAGCAGTCGATCAGTTGTTCATAATTTTCCTCTTTCGTATATATTTTTTTTATTTATTTTTATTTTTTTATTTCCTTTTGCCCGGTATTTTAGCCAGTTTTCTTTGTACTTAAATATTTTCATTCGTCTTCTTCTTATTATTGTCCTCAATCCGCAGTTTATGATTTTCGATCCTATTTATCTAACTAAGAATTCCCTTATTTCGGCTTTTTAACTTGCTGCTTCTGTGTCTTTTATTATCTATTGGATGTATTCTTAGGTCTTCCTCTGCACAGCGTTTGCCTTCCATTTTGCCTTCGATTATCTGAATCAGCGTTTGATTATGAATGTCCTATCCACTTGGTTCTTCTTTTCTTTAGTGTATTTATTACTTGATTCGTTTATTTCTTTTAATACTTTTTCCTTTTTTATTTTCTCTATCCAACTAATTTTTTTCATCCTACGCCAACACCACATTATATTTTCATTAACTAACAAAATTTATAACCAATCGAGATGAACTTTAATTTATATCTTAATTAATCTTTTTAAAT
Organism: Coronaproctus castanopsis; assembly: GCA_032883995.1. Taxonomy (NCBI): domain Eukaryota; kingdom Metazoa; phylum Arthropoda; class Insecta; order Hemiptera; family Monophlebidae; genus Coronaproctus; species Coronaproctus castanopsis. The sequence goes on along the minus strand of CM065053.1, from coordinate 81,327,677 downwards.
CGATACAACAGCCACTCTTCTAGTCGGTTCGCCAATCATCTGACCGATATGTACTGATAATGTATTGTATGTTCGAACAATTCCTTTTTCCAGCTCTTCTCTTTCTATATTTCTTATCCTGCACAGTTCCAAATTATATGTTCAATGAATCCGTCGTCTTTTGCGTATTCACATAAATATGAATATATTATTTTAATTTTTAATTTTTTTTTTTTTTGGAGGTTAAATTATGTTCCGTAATCTTGTCATTGTTTTAATTCTATATGCATGTTATTCGAAAACCAGGTATCTTTACGTACTTCCTTTTGGATACTGTAATAATATTTTCCACAATTTGTATTAAGATTTCTTATAGTCTATTAAACTTTTTCCGTTTTTAATTTACTTCTAAATTCCTTCCAAGAATATTTTATATTAATTTTACGCTCATTTGCTGGTACATTATTTCTAAGTTGATCCACAATGCAGTTTTATTCCTCTACGCCCCGGAATCCACTTAAATACTACTTTAGAATTATATTCTTTAAGTTTATCGCACATCTTCACGATATTCCGTAAAATGTTATCCCGCTTGTCTGTTCTGTTATTAATTTTTTGGATTGCTGACATTAAATCTGTTAATATCAATTATATTTGTGTTTCTCGATTTGATCTTATACGATATTGCTTTCTGAATACCTTTTGTAATTTTTTCACCCAAGTTTCGTTTAGACAGCAAATATGAATTTTTTCTTTTTAAATAATTTTTTTACTCTAATAAATTTTAGTAAATTCCTCTACAGTTCCATTGCACTACATTTATCATTTTTTTTTTCAGAATATTATTAGCATATGTTATATATATATATATATATATATATATATATATATATATATATATATATATGTGTATATATATGTATACTTAACACGTAATTTGAATTAACACCGTTAATTAATATATGTTTTTTTCATATTTCACTTTTTACTACTCGAACGTTGGATTATGTTTTTCTTGTTTAACGCGGAGTCAATAGTAGCATAAAGAAATTTTGTCGTCTCACACTAAATACTTGGACACCCATATAATAGGAACCAACGAAGCGTCTAGGCTAGAAATGTAATAGTATCTATTGGATCTTCAACACGATGTCAAATCTGTTCCGGTGACAGTATACATCCTGTTACGTTGTATAAATGTGTTTAATACACACGCGAGATTTTCTCCACCCTAACCTCCAACTGTGTAACTCGATTTCAACGTAATGCGAGTAAAATTCTAATGATGTTACGGCCCGTGTAACTTTGTTTGGATAGATTTTCTTTGGCGCCGCAATGACGCGAAGTATAAATTATCATTTTTTTGTTGTTGTTTTTTGAATATTAACTTTTCAAAATTAATTTTTAGAACCTTTTTGAAAGCGATAAAATTGGCTTTTATCTGGATTTCAACTATTTAAGTTAATTTTTTTATATATTGAAAAATTATAATAGTATGTAGCGATTTTCAAATAAGAAATTAAAATAAATATAGATATTTTTAAATAAAAAATTACAACGCTTTTCGTCTGTTAAGGAATTATCAGACAAACGTAAAAATAAAATATATAAATATATACAATTTATACAAAAATAAATAATATGTAAAAGTATTAATAATAAAAAATAATATTATAAAATAATCTGATTGCGAATGTGGTTACAATTTACAGTCATATAAAATATATACGCAAACAATAACACAAAAACGCGGGAAATTAAAAATTAATAATACTTAAGGTATTTTGCTTTTAAGCGTTTTATTTCTCGAATTGTTAGTAAATGTTTTTTTTTTAATCTCTATGGGTTTCGTACCTACTTGGGGAACGATACCACTAAGTATGCTTAAATTCTTTCGTGTAGTATAATTTAAATATTTAAACATATAATACACGATATACGCGTGTGAACCATTTTTATTTGAGTGTTGTGAATTTTTTTTCTTAATATTATGTAAATCTCCATATGCCTAACTAGCAGGGTTATTTGTAAATTTTGCAGTACAAACATTTCCGTCCTGCTGCTCGTATTGAATTTTTGTAGGTTATATTATCCCCCCCTCAAAACTGTATCTTATTTTTATACCTATTTGTCCAATTTTTCGTTTGTATGTTAAGAAAATCATACCCGTATAAAGATTAAACAAAGACGGTGCAAGCACACACCCTTATGTTGTTACCAGAAAAGGTTCTGCCAGTTCGGTGTCACAAATGACTGAACTTTTCATGCCATCATGCAGCTGTTTTATAATTGAAATCAATTTTGATTGACAACCAGCTATTTCCAAGCATCGCCACAGCGCATTTCTATTAACCGTATCGAAAGCCTTTTTGACATCTATGAACGTCATATACAGAGCTCTATTTTGCTCTCTAGCCTTTTCCATAACTTGTCGTATGACATACATCATATCCATTGTGCTGCGCTCCTGCCTAAATCCACACTGTTCCTCCGGAAGATAAATATTCATTACTAGTTGCAGGCGTTGCTGCAGAATTAAACTCGCGATTTTACTGGCCGTGTAGAGAAGTGATATACTACGATAATTTGAGTAATCCTTTTTGTTTCCTTTATTTTTATAAATGGCAGAAACAGCCGCATGTTTAAAGTCTTAGTTGAACTTTCCCATATCCCCTGAAACAGTTTAATCAAGTATGCCGTGAGCACATTTTTACCAACTTTATATATTTCGCTTGGTATTTAATCTAACCCAGCTGCTTTATTTGCTTTCAGCCTTTTAATGTCATGTACAATTTCTTCCGCCCTAGGTGGGATGTCCAGATCATAGTTGACTCCATGTACAGGTAAGTTATTTAGTACTTTTCCATATATCGAGGATTCATTGTTCAATAATAAAATATTCTTTTCATCTAATTATTAATTTCTATTTCTTATTATAGCTCCAAATGAGTCTGTGATAGCGATCTTACGTCTAGTATTTGAGCCATATATTAACTTAACTACTGTGTAAAAAGCTCGATTATCATTTTTGTTAACCATTTCTTGCATTTCTTTGTTTTATTAATCCACCATTTATTCTTGGGTCTCCTTCTTACTCGTTGTATCTCAGCTTTCAGAGCCACAAATATGTTCCGTTTGTTGTTATTTTTTCTATCATTTTGTCATTCCATAAAAACCTCTCTTTTATCTTTTATTTTTAATCGTATTTCTTTTGAACTATCAGTAAACCAGTCTTGCGAGCGTTTCTTTTTATAGCCTAAAACATTTTTACATGTTGATTTTATGCTTTGCTTTATATGATCCCATAATTCTTTTTGCTATTCTCATTGCTCGTGTATATGCAGTCAGCTCTATGTTTTTGCCGTATTATAACGTAATCGAATTGATGCAAACGAGCTGATCTTAGGTGTATCCAGGTTCCTTTATACATATCATTCATCTGAAAAAGTTATTAGTAATACTTCAAACATTTTGTTAGCAAAACTGAAGTAAAGGCTCACGATTACTATTTTCTTTACCTAATCCATGTGCACCAATCGTTCCCTTCCATATATTACAATTATTTCCAACCCGGTCATTGAAGTCTCCGAGTATTATAAGCCGCTCATTTAGCGGAATTTTATTAATCACTTGCTGTAAATCATAGTAAAACCTATCCTTAATTACATCACTATTTTGAAATATTGGCACATATGCACTAATTACGGATAAAATAGAGTCGTTTATCTACTACTTTAGCACCTTTCCAGTTAATTGTGTATCCTGTACTTTGTTCATTTATTATTCCTTCATCTTGACGTCTTGTTTCCGATAATGCTTCTATATCAATGTTATATCTCTTTAATTCTTGGGTAATTAGTGCTGATCTCCGTATTGATCTTTCTTTTTTATCCTCCAACGTTCTAACATTCCATTCACCTGTATTCCATGTGTTTATTTTAAATTGATTTATAGTTCTATATTTCTTACTGCATTATATAGGTTCCCGCTAGCTGCGGCATACTAGCCAGGTTCTCATGGGGAGAGCTATGTTTAGGACACCTTTTCTAACACCCTCCACTACTGTGGTAGGCAGAGCGAGTCCTAAATAGGACTGTCTAGTCGTATAACCTACTGCCTAGCTTCAATATCTTCCCATCCTTTTGAAAAGCGACCATCTAGGTAAGGAAATTTCCCCAAAAAAATGTTTAGGAGAGAGAAAATTAGAAATGGAAAGAAAGGGAAAGGAAGGAAAGGAAGGGGTGTGAGAAGGCAACTCTACTGCACTTGCTTAAAATCCACACCGGAGAGTGGTTTATTTTCGGAGTATCTATTCTCCTGCGACAGTTAAATACCAGTGTTAAAGAGTCTGTCCTACCTTTTGCTATTAAGGTAATAGCAGGGCGAGACATATGGCGGTCTCGATTCGCCAGGATCAGGACTTTCAAATCCCCTTGATGGTTCTTCCACACCCACCAGTATTTTATGTCCGGTCACTACTGGAATCATCTACAAATGAGACTTTCCGCCAGTAATCGCTCTTTGTCCGCGACTGCTTATTTGTCCAGCTGAGCATTCTGGACTTATTCGCAGCTTACCTCTATATCCAGAGGTCATTCCAACATCCGCAACCTGTGAACGCGCCCTTTCCAGTTAGAGCTCCGGATCCGAGAGGTACAAAAGTATTCCCAGATATTGATATATATATATATATATATATATATATACATATATATATCTATACATATATATACACACACACACATATATATACATATATATATATATATATATATATATATATATATATATATTCATGGAGAAGGTATTGGCACACCACTCCGTATAAAACTATATGCGCGCGCATCTGCATCGTTTATAAATAGTGCCTTGAATGATAGATCATTTTGTACGTACAAATAAAAGTGCAATAGCTAGTCACGACGTTCGGCAGCGCGAACAATATGACAATGATGATGATATATATATACATAATGTACCTTCACTACCAACACGCGCCTATGAAACCATGTTTTGTTGTGTTAGGTGTGTCAACGAAATAACGGCTGGATGTATATATATATATATATATATATCCACATACATGTACCCCATTCGTATGTACTTGCATTACCAACACCCACATTTTAAGCCACGTTTTGTAACGTTAGGCGCGTAGCCTTATACACATAGGTAGGCTTATTCTTACATATATATATATATGTGTGTGTGTGTGTGTGTATGCGTGTGTGGGTGTGGGTGTATTTATATGCATATACATGCGTCAAAATTTTAAAAAAATCTGTGGCGAATTTAGTTAAAACGTTAAGTTTCACTTTTTCTCTGCGCTCCCAGGCGGAGATGTTTTTTTTTTTTAAATTAATCGAATGAAATTTTAACAGTTTCGTATTTTTGGAAACTTTCATTTATTTAACCTCCGGACAATTTCAATTCAATTAATTTACTATATACAGGGTAGAACGCGACCTGGATAATTAATAGTAATCCAAAAAGCAAATTATAACACATCGAATCCATTCGAACACTATATATATATATATATATATGTGTGTGTATCCACACAAACAGGTAAACAAACATACGTGCATTTATTTATATACAAGTTAATTGCAATTTCAATGGGAAAGTATATATATATATATATATATATATAATGATATAATTATTTTTATAAATATATAAATATACACATACGTATGTGTGTGTGTGTGTGAATAAAAATAAGTATATATGATACATATCTATCTATCTAAGTGGAAATGAAGTAAGGGTAAGCTTAGGAGTATTATCCCTAGTTGTTGGCCTATTTGTCAACACTCGACTTTGTATCCACATTTATACGCACTATCGAATTACGACTCAGACAAACAGGGGTTGTTTGTCGTTAAAAGGGAATGTCGAAAATTGCGTGAAATGGGGTTCAAATTTGAAAATGTTTCTACATAAAACACCGATTCCGGTTAAAAATTAAAAACGATTTCGATATCCGTTCGTTCCACAATTTTCATGTTAGTTATTTGCCGACCTTGTTTAAAATGTTTAATACAGTTATCTTCGTTCTTTGTGTTAGCTTTTGACTAGACCACACAGAGGTATTTATTTGTAGAAATTAATGGAACATTTGAATACTGCTTATAGGAGCTTGCTGTGTTAGCCCACAAATTTTTTATTATATATATATATGTGTGTGTATGTGCGTATATTATGGCCGTTTTTCAATTTTCATTACCAGCATTTCAAATGATTTTCTTCCCTTATATTAATTACCTGGGAGTCCACGTTAATAATTTTGAATGGCGCGAGTTTTAAAATAGTTAAAAATGAAAGTACCGACTTCATTACAATTTTGCGGCTGCTTGTGTGTACAAATGGATAAGAAGTTGCAACGATTAAAATTAGTCAATTTCAGAAATTTTTACAATGACCAAATTATACACATCTAATATATAATTGACAAAAAAAAATAGAATTAATTTATTTAGTCATATATTTTCATGGAGCCTACGTAACAGTTGGAAAACTGATAATTATGAAAATTACAAAATATACAGGTACATTTCTAAACGCGTTCGCAAGCACTCGTGCACATTAAAACACATACAATATTTATGCTTCACAGATATAGTCGATATTACGAAAGGAAGAGGATTTCAAGTAAAACTTATCATTAATATTCTACCCTACAAAACCAAAGAACCCCTTCCAATGTTCTTTTTAAACTTGAAACCGTCGAAAAAAAACAACACTAAAATATTTATACAGTGGTATTCTGAATAACCGCGCAAAAAATCACAGCTATCGCAATGGAAAAGATGCCAATTACGGCAGTATATACCGTTACGTCGCACGATACTAAACTTTATAATATAAGCCCATGTGAACCCGCAAAATGCGCCTTGTGAGACAGTAATCAACCGTCGAACTATAGGAGATTGCTCAGTATACAAGGAAAAATCGGAATTCTACATTAAATGATCTCTCCTCATGAGGTGCCAATGTAAATATCAATGTTTCCAATGATTCTAGAAATACTCATTTTGATCGAGACCGTAGTAGACTAAACCAAGGATCATATGCTAATGTCGCTCAAACAGGAAGTACAACTTCCACCAGAAATCTAACTGAACCACATGTCATTTGACCATACCGGTAGAAATTGCAGTTCTAATAGTAACGAAATTTCAGTGATGTTGACAATGTTCCTCAACGAATTTAAATTCACAATCAATCCATTGAAAGTTATCCGAGAAATTACTTCCGAAATGATACCCAATAGTCACACAACATTCACTCGTGATAGTACTGTGGAATTCAAATGGCATTACTTTAAAAAAACCAAACAATAAATTCGAACTTTCTTTCAACAAAGCGAAATCGACGTGGTTCTTATCACTGAAACCCACCTCACGTAAGAGAAAAGTTCCAAAATTTACTGATATACAGCATACTCGGTTCACCATCCAGAAGGAACACCTCCAGGGGGGGAGGAACACTTAGTATTAGTTAAGAACATATACAAACGATATAAAAACCTTGCATATAGCATATTCGCATATCAGATTGTCGCGGTGAATGTCGAAACACTTGCACAGAGTATAACAGTAGTTGCAATCTATTGTCAGCCAAGTTTTTTCATACCGCAGATGGAGTATAATTCAATTTTCAACAAATTTCGGAACTTGTACCTGTGCGGTGGTGATTATAATTCCAAAAGTAGTGCACGAGTATCAAGAACGGTAAATCTATCCGGAAAGAAGATGTACAAATCTATACAGGATAACGCGCTTGCTGTTTTATCCCCAACGTCCCGATCAACGTTATAAAATTTTACCAAGAACGGACAAAAAGAAATTTTAAAACTAAAATTCCACAATGGACGAAAACATTTGAAATCGAATAATTTTTAATCGGTTAGAATTTGCCAAATAAAATTCCTTTTAATGTAGCTATTATCTCTATAATACGCTGATGTGAAAATAATGGAATACTGTACTCACGTTTACGAAACTTCTCGCTGTTAGTTCAATCGCATACGGTATATCCTTTCACCTTGCCGTGTTATTACTATCGCTATTATTGTTATTAAAATTATTATAATCGTTATTATTATTATTATTATACTGTCTCTCTTAATTTTACTATCTAACTCGCAACATTGTTTGAGTTTTGCAAATTCCGATTCAGAGCTTGGTACTAACCAATTCAAATTTACCTCCTATCCAAAGTGAGGTTTTTTGCCGTTCACCATTATTTATTATTCGTGAATGTTCTCTTTTCCAGAATCTCCGTTATAAACGAATTTTCATCTCTTATCTTTATCTGCTGCAGTGTCTTTGTTTCAATTCTATAGCAAACGTGCACACACACACACATACATATATATATATATAATTTTAGGGGAATAGTCGACTGGAAATGAAGTTAACCCGCGCACGTTCGTTTATACAATTTATCCTTCAAACGTTTCCTATTCAACTCACGCGCTAGAAATTTCTTCCTCGTCTCACCAATTTTTTCTGCGTTCGTTTCCTACTGTTTATTTATTGTTTTCTTCGATTTTCCACCTACAACGCAAAAGGCAATTGTCTGCTTTCGATGAAGATAAAATGAAAACTTCCCATTAGGGGGGGGGGAGTATTTAATTTCAGCCGACAAGCGCGTAGACTAGTTCGAACGCACTGATTAGTAATTATTATCGTCCCTGCTACGAATAATTAAATAGGATTTATTTATTTTTATTTTTTTTTGAAAATTCTATAATAATAATAATAATATTAATGATTAGATTAGTTCCGGATTACCATGTTTGAAAGTTAATATTGAAATAGGTTTTTGAAGTGAAACTTCTATTTTTATTTTTTTTTTTGGCTTGAAATGTTTGAATTCTTTTAGCCAGTTACAATTGCTGCCATTACAATTATTTCGTATTATTTAAACTTCAATTTATTGAAGGCAAAATGCCTACGTGATTGGTCAAGTAGATTTGCCAATATCGTTATTATGCGGATAGGCATTCTATGGTATTGCTGGACTAGTCACTTTTCCTCTGGTTTTCGAATGTATTACATCGCCATAAAAGATGATTTATATTCTCTTCGTAATTGTCTTTACAGAATCTGCATCTGTCTGAATTCAAGATGTTTTGATGATAGCTGTCTTACAATGTCCAGTTCTCAGACGTATAATCTGTTTTATGTATGCGCTTTGTAAATTTTGAGTATACTACGGACTTTTAATATTTTTTTTTTTTTAACAATATAGTAATATTTTGCTATATGTACACTAGTACCGTTCAAATTCCATTTTATGTTTTGTTATGTTAATTTTAATAATATATATATATATTTTTTTTTTACCTATATCGGTCCACTGCTGGACCTAGGTCTCCCCAATCAATAAATTGATGAGAAAATAGCCTAATCTCCTGTACGGGCCAGGAAAATTGGGAGATACTGAGCCGGCGGTCACCCATCCAAGTACCGTTGCTGCTTAACTTCGGCAATTAGTTGGAAAGCCGCCGTACTCAACGCGCAATGCCCGTCGATATATATATATATATATATATATATATATATATATGTATTCTGTACAGTGGTAGTTAATTTTTTCACATTTTCGATTAATTGTAACATTCCGTGTTAATTTATCAACAAATTCATTTCCAGTTATACAGCTACGTGTCTCGGTATCCACTTGAATGTGACATAATGTCCGAAATTTACATTTGCGCGAAAGTTAACCCTTAAAACGAGCGAGCGTGCTAAGATGCTTATACACATAGGTTGATGGGCAGACCAATTCTCACAGTGTAGTCGGGTTCTTGCTTTCCCGCGTAAACTGTCGATTGACCGCAACAAAGACTAAATATGACAGTGACAGATCTGCAGACAGTTGTGATCGAAATAACAGGGGTAAGATGATTGAATCGGGGTACATGAGGAAAACCAGTTTGAACAATATTATAGGTTAAAACCTATAGTATTGTTCAAGCTGAATTTCCTCGTGTACTTTGGTTCAATCATTTTCCCTCTGTTATTTCGATCGCAACTCTCCGCAGATTTGCCACTGTAATATTTAGGCTACGTTCTGGTCATTCTAGAATAGTTTTGAACTTCAAAATCTTTCTTATGTTCATTGCACGAAATCATAGTATTTTAGTTAATTTTAGAGAAGATATTGATGATTTATTTTTCAGCTGTCCTGTTTTAATATTATTATTAATCGTATTATAATTTAGTTAGGTTTTATTTTTTTTCCTTTTCCTCTTTTTATATCTTTCCTTTTCTTATGATTATCTCTCTTATTATATTGATATTTTATAGTCTATTTTCTTCCTTTAGTTTAATCTAATTCATTCGTTATATTTATTTTTGTTATTTCTGTGTCCAAATATTCAACGAGACCATTTAAAAAAAAAACATAGCAGACAATAGAATTCGGAGCATTGAAAAATCATTTACTACTTCGCGTATAAACGTTTGCTTAATTCGAAATTGATTTAGTAGTGGCAGATGTATCGTCGCGGTTTTTGAATTACGTCTTGTTGTTAGCCTACTACCGTCTTTTGTTAAAGTTGAAGTAATTCGAAACAACCGAACAAAAACATTGGCCATTTTATTTCAAGCAACGGTTGTAACAGTAAAACAAGTACCTAGAAGAAATATGATTTATTTAAATTGTAAACATGAAATACAACACATTGCATACACTAAGTACATTACCCTTATTAGTAGCTAATACAATAATAATAACAATAACAAGGTGTAAAAGCAACGATGATAACATACAGGAAAAAAAAACCTGCTACAAGAATGAGAAAGAAATACAAAAAAAAAAATTGATTACATTTTACTTATTAAATAAATAAACAAATTTATAACAGAACATAATTATGTTGAAAATCGGTGTTTTAATCGGCGATGTTTGTAACGCGTATATTACGTGTAAGCTGGTCACAGTCCCTTATAACCCTAATTAATTCATTTTCGTGAATTTTACAATTTTCATAAAATTTTTTGAACAAGCTTGTTGATATAGATACCAGCTCGAGGTTTAGTTGGGAATGCATATCTCGAATCCTGGCAAACCTGGTGCATTGAGATTCTGCAACAACGGTTTTGTAATAATTGTAATTTACAATATGCACCGTTAGAAACTGAACACAAAACGGGATATGTGTTAACCGGGGACGAATAATAGCTTTGTATGTAGTAGTTTTTTATTTGTGACGGTAACTTCGATGAAATATATGTGAAAGAATTGAATAGCTTTATAAGCATTATCGATATTAATAATTGAAGAGTGACGCCTAAATACTTAACATCTTTTATTTAATACTTTGACCGTTAATTGCAATTTCTCGCAAATGGGGTGCCTTCTGGAAAAAAGAATGGCTTCCGTTTTCTCGATGTTCAGTTTCAGTTTCCAGCGTTTATAGTACAAAGAGTGAAGGCGGTCTTTTGTAATCTACTATAAATTGTATCGGGTCTGTATGAATCATAATACAAAAGCTAAATCGTTTGCATAAAGAGCAATTTCTACCACACGTAAATATACGATATATATTTACACATAGGAAAAACAAAAACACGATAACTACACCACTAACAACTGATGGAGAAACAATAGGTAAAATAGAAAATATCGAGTACCGCAGCATATAGGATACGAGCGAAGAAATAAAAATCCGGATTGAGGAAGCTCGCAATGTACTAAGCTTTATATTACGTAGTAAAAACGTAAATATAGAATTAAAGCTAAGGCCGGTAAACTTTTGAAAAAGTTGAACTTTAGACGTTAGAGAAAAAACTACACGCTTTCAAAATGTAGCTATATCGCAGAATTCTCGAAATAAAATGGACTGACGATATAAGAAACTGCGAAATATTAACAAAAGCTGGAAAATAGTAAAAGAAGTCGTACATCGAAAACTGAAATATTTTGGACGTACAATGCGCCACCCGAAACGATATAATACATTACATCTTCTTATAAAAGGGATGTTCGAGGGGAATAGACCTCCGTGAAGAAAAAGAACTACGTGGGTGCAGAACTTAGTGCAGCGGTGTAACGCAAATAGAGTCGAACCGTTCCGGAATGCATCAGATGGACTAAGAATTGGAAAAATGTTAGCCGACGTTTAACGGACATGATGATGATGATATATTTATATATACGAGCATGTGTAGAGAATATTGCGAAAAAGATTCACACCCGATTTACGTAAAATATTCGCACTTCGCCGAACTTCGATGCAGTTTACATAAGACTATCCTGTTCCCACACAGTTCAATTGTCGCCCGTTATTATAAAATCTCATGTTACAATAGAAAATTTAAGGTAAAATTTTATTTCTCTATCAATATCATTTTTACTTCAAATTGGATACACGTTAAATATCCATTCCAGTTATGATCGTATTATTATTTATATGATCATCTTCATCATTATTATTTATATTTCTTTAATTCAAATTTGTAGTAAAGCATATTTACTAGCGTGTATGTGTACAATTGTATGTTCAGGACAATACGGCTGCGTGTGTTTGTGTATACATATACATTCAAATGAAATCGATCGAACTGGTATACAATAATCTGCCCCCTCCCCAAATAGTTTATTCTAATATTATTTTATTTAATATCGATTTTTTCGGATTGTACCAGCTTTATCGAATTTTGTTTGTTTATAGCAGCGTGCACTAATTGGACCAGTGATCGCTATTTTATTTATTACATTTTATATCGCCTGCTATCGCTTTTGTCCGTGATTATATATATAATATTTTAACGAAGTACTTATTTGTATGTGTACTATATAGATATATTTATATACGTTCATTATAGCACGACTGGTATAGTGTAATTATGTAGATCGGGATTCTCAGTTAAACCTTCTCCAGAGCTGTTATTATTTGTCTACCTCGACGAATTTGTCAAAAAATTTTACCAAAAATACATAAGTGAAAATGAATTAATCAAATCCGCGGTGGATTTATAATGTGGTCTGCTTTACAAACATGGTCGATAATATAAAAACACCGATTTTTACCTCAATTTTTCTTATTTCGCGTATTTACACTTATATATTAAGTAAATTAACTCCGTAATCAATTTTTCCACGTGGAAGGCAATAGCAACACGCACAACATACGCGCGCTAGTAACAATATAGTAAAAAACACGCGGGGCTGCATTGTGATGTGACAACAAAACGATTACAATCAGTTCTACCGGGTGTGTTTTTATTAATACGCTAACTCCGTGTTATAATTGATCTTACAGGTAAGTAGCCGTCTACCTCCGATACGGAGACGGCAATTAATGATAAATCAATTTTTTGGGTTAATTGCGCGCTATTTATTTTGGTTCTCTTTTTGTTGTGGCAGTTTTTCTTTCCTGTATCGTTTCATCGTAGCTTTTACACGACGCACTTTATTATATTACATTATTAGCTACTTCATTCAATCGTGCGCTCCATTTCGAGTATCCTGACTCAATTTATGACTAGAAGGTTTTCTCCGTTATTTCTGTTCTCGGTCTTATGATTTCTAGTACCGTACGGATATATCTTCTTAATTCGATCGATATATTGGCAGTCGACCCCCTATCTGTCGCTTTTTCCCTGAATGACCGCCTTTTCAACGCGCTATCAGCTCGAATAATATGTCCGAAAAATTTCAAATTATCGCTATTATTCTTTTGGTGTGATTGGATGTTTAACAGTTGCAGAATTCAGACATTTATTCTACGGCCGGTCCACGGAATTATTGCTGTCATTTCTGTTGTCTCAAGTCTTCTTTGGGACGATTGTAAGTGGTTATTTCGCGTATACAAAAACGTATATTACGTTCGTAAAATAAATGAAAGTTCTGTAAGTTTTAGAAATATTAGGCGTGAACGTGTTCGTTGGGTAACGCTTCTATTTTGTTAATTTTTTCCCAGACTGCAATACGTACTTTTTTTTTTAGTATATATAGTTCTGTCTTTGTCTTTTCCGATCGAATGTGTTTTTTACCTTTTTCATTACGTACGATTCTGTTTTTCCTTTCGTCAGAATTATCTTTTGTGTCTACTCGCCATTCTTTTTATCATCTGGTTCTATTTTTCATTTTTTTCTCCCATTACTTTATCATCATTTTTATCGCGATATGTTCACATCGTAGGTCACGTCCGGCCAATCGTTATTTCCTCTTTTTCTAACCAACCCCCGCTAAATAGGCCGAAGACGTAATTATATCTTTTCATTTATTTAATAAATTAAGCGGTATAAGAAATAAGAAAAATTTAATTGCGTGCGTTTTGTTTTTATTTTATTTCTCCTTTTATCGCGGCAGGTTTTCTCTCTCAAATTTTCCTGTATTATTTCATCGTACGTACACACTGTTTTTATTATATTAGCTTTTAAGGGTAATTTTGTGTACGCAATGTGTTTTATTTTATATTCCAATTTTAAAGATTTATATATATATATATATATATATATATATATATATATATATATATATATATATATATAAAAGAAACAAAACTATCAATATCGATAACCGGTTAAAATCGAAACTTTTCGGCGATTATGCCATTTCCGAGTTGAATTAATCGGCAATATATAATAATAAAATATATAAATTATATATGACGACGACGAGAAAAAATAATATATATAAAAAATTTATATATTTAACTAATAAAAATTAATATTTATGGTTAAGAAAATCGAGATACACGTCAACAGCCGATACTATTTAAACCTTTCGATCACGGTATGGTACATGAAATTTTGTTGCTTACAACAATTTTTATTCCCTATTTGACGTGAAATGTATCAATTTTTGAAAAAAATTATATGCATACATTGAAAGTTATCGACAGTTCACCTAAGGGAGCAGTATTGCATAATGAACACCTGTATAAAATGTACAACTTTTTGTGTGAAAATTCTATAATATACGAGTGAAAGCGTTAAAATAATTTGCAATTTTCCACACTAACGACTAAAGAAGACAAAATTCATAATTCGATCTTTAAAACTAATTCATTGTCTAGTGTTAATAACGTGTTATATAATTGTTCGTTAGGACTAGCCATTGTAGGTTTATTTTTACGTACAAAATGAGCAATCATTCAAGGGACTAATTTATATGCAACGCAGATGCGCGCGGATACGATGTTATACTGGGTGGGGTGCAATCTCCGTCGTGATAATTAGGAATTATATAACGGTGAAAAACTTTCTGTCGCATGTTAGTTTTGAACCCCCGACCGTGGACTTGACAGTCGAGCACTCTAAGAAACTGCGAAACAGTATTCCGTTTTAATTTTAAAATTTAATAAAAGCAAAATAACGAAATATAAATATATATATATATATATATATATATATATATATATATATATATATATATACGAAGATAGACAACTTTCATAAAAGCAAAATACATCGACCGGCCGTGGGGCCCGAGTGATTCGGTAGGCTAAGGACTATTTCGATTATTTCATTCGATCCGCGGCTTATTTAGTATTATTATAATAATTTTTTCTTAATCCAAATTAATAACTTCGTACTATAAGTCGAAAGAATATAAACGCCATATTTAATGAATAAATACATAAAGGACGATATAGTTACGTAATCTAACGCACACAATACTTGATTATACATTACCTGACTCGATATATTGAAAAAGGATTCTAAGATAAATAAATCACAGGAATAACGTTTATTGATCTCACTGCTGCTTACGACACACAAAAAAATATATTACGATATGACACAAACTAAAATAAATAAATATTTTATTAAATAATTAAAATGCAGTCGATAAACGTAATTTATAACATAATATATAAATAAATACACCATGTACCGGAACTCGCCTTAACGCGATAGCTTACAAGATTAATCATATATAATTAAGCTAACAAATAAAAAATTTAATGGAGAAGCTAGATGTAAACTGAATGTCTAGTGAAACGGATGCAAGATAAGGCATAATCAAACTACAAAACATGTAGGAGTTACCGGCCTAGACAGAACACTTACATTTAGAACATACTGTGAAACATTTGAGAAAAAAATTTAAACCAGAAATAATTTATTATATTATACAAACTTGTTTTTACTAAATAGTGTTAAGTTCTTCTCGCTTTGGCGCAGACCTCGACATTTTATACTAGCACATGCTGGAGTGGATCTGCCCACACAAGAAAAGTGGATACGGCGTTAAACAGCGCTTAATCGATACCGTCTGTTTAAAACCGACTGGAACTTCACCATACCACTTTAACCGGAGCCAGCTAAACACCGCAAGGAACTATGGCAACAATTGGACGTGATTGGTAACTAGAGCATATTGCTACATGACACATGATCAACTAGAAAAAATGGAAAACCCTAAATAGATTACGAACTACATGCGATCGTACGAAGAAAAATTAAAGAAAAAAAAATGTTGAGTAGGTATTGATTCAAGGCGCGAATGCGGGGAAAAACAATGCCATGAACAATTGTTTAGATAAAAAATCGATTGAAAAATTAGTTAAATCACTAACATTTATTTTCTTGCGAAAAACACAAAAGCTTTTCGCCATTTACGCCATTATCGAGCGAACAAAAAAATTTAAAAAAAATCATAATTTTAAAAGTATAAATTAAAAATTAAAAATATTCGATGGTGACGGTGAAATTATATTCCAAAAAAATTTATTCTGCTTGTCTGTTCTGTATATTTTTTGAATTGTTGAAATTGAATATATTTAACATATCGATATATTTGTTTACTGATTTTGTTTTTTTATTAATTTTTTTTTCGATATTGTTTACTGGATTCTGCAAAAGTTGTATACGGATGGAATTTTAAATTTTCATTTACCGTCGCAATGTACGATATCCAAAAGTCAAATATAAAATATACAAAATATACAAACGCAACAATTTTTTAAAAAACACAATTTTACAAGTAAAATGAAAAATAAGTATTTGAAGTGAAATGCCTAAAAGCTTTGTGTTTTTCACAAGAAAATAAATGTTAGCGATTTAAGTAATTTTTCAATTGATTTTTTATAAAAAAAATCACTACATTCCACATTATAAAAAAGTAAAATTGTTTAGATGTCCGCTACATGGAGGTGAAATAAAAATTGAGATGAGTGACGAAGCTGATCGGTTTTTGGGGGGAGGAAAAATATAAAACGATAAAGATAACGACAAATTATAGATTTTCACTCGTTAAATTTTTATTTTTGAAGATTTTAGATCGATACATCAGCAACAAAAAAAGTCGGAAGATATCTTTATGAAAATCTAAAACATCGAAACGAGGTCGACTTGCGACAAAACGGTTTAAATGCTAATAGGAAAACAAAATAAGAACGGTTCATTTTCGCCAGAATGAAAAGGAGGCTTATAATAGAAATTCTTCCGAATGGTCTCGGTCCAATAAACGATTTTATTTCCAAATCGTGATCTAATCATTTTATCATCGACTTTATCGCATAGTTTAGTCGAGATTTACGAGTTGGAAAAATCGCACGAGTTGGGTCAGTCATTATTAAGAATTACCCTGCATGAATAAACACACCTAAAAAATATATAAATAACCAGCACACATATATTTTCGTTTTATTCTTTATAATATAATATACTAACGTGACACCGAACTTTAATAAAGCAAACCGATATACCACATTATTACGTAGTTTTATTACAGTTATTATTATTATTATTATTAATATTTTTTTTGTCATTGTTACAATCATCATCATTTACAAATTTTATTAAGAAATTTTATGAGATAATATTTTCCAGCGAGCGAATAACGACGAATGATGACCGGATAGATGTAAACCATAATTTCGAACTTAAAAGTAACCAAAAAAGATTATCACGCTCCATCTCACACGCACATGAGCAACATGTATATATATATATATATATATATATATATATATATATATATATATATATATATATATATATATATAAGGTGTGTGTGTAGACGTGAGTATTTTTATATACCCGTATGAATATATACACGCAGTCCAGTAATAAACTAAAAAAGTGTATCAGCTTTGTACACACGCACATGTGCAACATCGCCTGTGTTATACATGAGTATTGAAAACGGAGTGAAGGACAAAGAGGTTGTAGGTGAGATACCCTTATTGAACTTTACTTTTATAAAGCTTTGAGGACGGCAGTAAGCTTTTGGTTATAATTTCGTTGGTCAGCATTTAATTTCGTCCAAAAGAGTAAAGCCTGATAATAAAATCCGCCGAAAAAATAATAAAATTTATGTAAACAAATATGGAAAGATACTTTTTTGCACACCAGGTCGTTGAACTATAAATAACTTTTCGGTACTTTTGCCACACTTAACGATGTAATTCGAGCTTATATATATTTATTATATTACACTGATAATAATTTTGGAAATTTGATAATATGTGCAATCTGCGTGCGTTTAGAACACGCACACATATGAACATGTATACATATATGTGTACATTTATGTATAGATGTATATGCGTACATTTTGTATTCAGTCAAATCTAACCCTTATGACCTGCGCGTGCTTTCTGTAGATTCCGATTTTGAGCTGTAGTGACTGCTGTTGTTACGGTAGCAAATTGATTCCGCAAGCCATCAGTCCAACCAGTTGCTTTATCAAGCGGTAATATTTTTTCTACATTACCTCCTCTTACATGTCCAAAAAAAAAATGGTGGATCGGGCTTTCACACAATCGGAGTAATTCTATCGGTTCCTCTATTTTTGTCCGTATTATGAGATTTGATATTTTGATTACTGCTAATAAAGGTTGCTCGCATATATATATATATATATATATATATATATATATATGTGTGTGTCGATGAGATATTTACACATATGGGTAGTTTACATAAACGACTAACATGTACTAGAATAGTCAAAATTCGATATCCAGATGGATACTTCTAAAACCTCGTGATTAGTAACGAAATTTCAAAATTTGAATAATAATTATACGCTGATTTCTCAAAGATAACTCGTATAATATTGCGTAATATCGGGAGATATATATAACAAGAAAAAACTACTCAAAATTAACAATATCATAAAAGTAACAAGACTTGAAATTATAATGAAATAAGAACAAAATTAAGTACCACTTTGTAATATTTATCCGAACGATTTGATAAATATTTATAAGACTTTGTACAATCAACTTTAAATAGCTCCATGAAAAAATAATGCTTCCGGAACAACTATATATATATATATATATATATATATATGATCAACTATATATATATATATATATATATATAGGACATAAGAAATAACGGATATTTAACAAAGAAGAACCGAGTAAATAAAGAAAAAAAAACACGGAGATGACTGCTGCAAAAATTCACTTCACGAAGAATAGAAAATTACGAAGAGAACAAATTAATAAAAATGAAAGTATATATGAAAGATTCGTCCAGGTAACGGATAATAGTATTAATTACCAAATTTTTACGATGTTCTTTAGGTGATTTCATCATACTCGACAAAATACGTAACACTATATTACTACAGTCGATATGGACACAAGTGGTGATTGACAGCGACGAAATTTGTCTGAGTGTATTGCCAGTGATTGTAATCAATTTATAACGGTGAAAGTTGTAGTCTCGCCTGTTAAACTAATAATGTAGTCATCCCAATTCAGTCTGATATTAGATATTTGGGTATACACTTGGACGGTCGGTTGACATGGCGTCAACATAAGTTAAGAAGAAAATGAACTTAATATTTGGATTCAGAAAATGAACTGGCTCATAGACAGAAACAGTGTGTTCGACCAATTTGGAACTACAGAATTGAAGTATGCTAAAGATAAAAATATTCAAAATTACGCAAACAGTTCATAATAGCACCTTGGAAAATTACGAAGACAACCTGGTGTATAACCAACTCAACTCTACATGAGGATCTAAACATTTACGTATGTGATATTATAAAGCACTATGTCCAAAATCATGTACATAGACTGAAAGGCCATGTTGGACACTTCCAATGACGTGATAGATTAAACTGTAGTGAACCACGCGCCTATAAGATAACAGCTATCGGGTAAGCATCACTGGGTGCGTGCTTCTTCCCCTCATGGCAGATAACGACCATTGAAAATATCGCTAAATGACCACGCTCGGACAGATTATGAATAAAATAAAACATCATTTGAAAAAAAAATTATAACGGTCCGTTTTTTACAACGTTCCAAAACATAATGTTTCCGAATGGGGGCACGGTAGGAACCTCCACGTGGTGCCCCTGGACAGCGACGGAAATATGAATTTGAAAAAATTTATAGAAAATTTCAAACTATCGCTGACAAATCCTACCACCACCATAACGCGTGCAATAGCAGAAGATTTACGCTTGAAAGAGCCTTTTTCAAGGCCAGCTTTGACGATCATCTCCGTGAATATTGAAGGATTATGTAAAATCGAGCATGTTATCGAACTTATGTAAACAACAAAATTGTGATATCCTTGCCCTGCAAGAAACCCATAGAGTAAGCTCCCTTCAAATTTATGGCATGAACCTTGTTGGAAATATAATGCATTGAAAGCATGGGAGTGCAGTTTATTCACGTCCGGAAATAATCGACTTCTATTACAAAGTTTAGTATCGTACATACTAGCACACTTGACACGACGTAACGGTAAATTGTAGTAATTGGCCAATAATTTGCACCTTGCTGTGATTTTTTTCCGTTCTTCAACTACTACCAGTGTATTTAAGATGCGAGTGACTTAAAATATTTCAGTATTTTTTCGACGGTTTCAAATTTGGAAAAAAAAAACATGCGAAGGGGTTCTTTGTTATTGTAGCGTAGAATATTTTAAACTCGAGAAGCCTTTTAAACGCTTCAAACTTCGCGACTTGCTCATTACTCAATAGTACGATTAACAAAGATTAATCATATTTTTCTGCGCATGTTGAACTAATTAGGGTATTCGCTCATTCAATTTATTTTAAATCATGAAAAGCTCTCCTTTATTACGAGTTTCTTTTTTTTAAAAATTACGATGTCAAACTGTCATTGATTGCGAACACATTGACGTACTCAATTGACTTTTAAAAAAAATATAATCCAATTTCTGCTAATTTTTTATTTTAAAAGACCTTTAAAATGATATTTTAAATTAGAACCTTCGATAAAAGGAAATGTTAATACTTGGTTCGTCTGAGGATGATTAAAAGTTGTCATTTAGAGGATATAATTTTAGATAACTATCCGTGATAATGGAGGGCAACGGAATCTGAATAGTAAAAGTGTAGACGGTGCATCCAGGAACAGAAATATTTTTATCGTTAAAGCTGATATCGAACCAAAAAACGTTCTCTGTTAATATAAAATCAAATCACACTTTCATTAACATGTAAGTAATATGCGAGTAGCAACAAACGATGTACGATAACAGTAATGACACGTTAATGCTAATTAGTCTAATTTAAAAATAGCATAAAGGAAATAGAACAACCGTAAGGATTTTATGCTTAAAGGAAATGTAACATACTTCTTTATAGTCGGATTACTAACAATTCAGCAGACAAGACCACATATTTACACTCGCAATTTGACACATTCACGCACATATATACATATATACACATTTACACAATGTATACTACAGGTATATACTTATGTATACACGTACCCATGTACACATGTATACTGTACGTACGTATATAAACACACACGGACAATGGAACGTATAACCCCTTCGACAATGTCTAACCAAATGGAGTTTCCTCATAAATTTCATTATAAAATACAAGGGAAACCGGCAAGCAAGCACATCTACAAGATATTGTGTATTCTCCTAAGGCAGTGTACTATTTGCCTGCTTGTTTCTAATTTTTATACATTCAGAGCTTACGACAATTTAAAAAGTTCCTTAAGTTATTTTTTACTACTAGAGGTTGAGTCGTATATTTTAACACCGTTATAAATGGCTTATATTCTAGAATGATATTTATTGAGTTTTGGTTCTTGCGGTAAACAAAATGGTCTGTAGCGTTTAATTCGGCATATTATTCATTTCTAAATATATATTCCGGTAACTGCAAGCGATACTGTTCTCGAACATACAAAAAAATGTTCACGCGTTACTGATGTTTTTATTACTTTAAAGGCAAATTAAAACAATAAGTTTTACAATACTTGAAGAGGTCTGATATATTACTTCTGAGCTTGTTTACGAATAGTTTCTTCAACGGTATCTACGTTTAAATCCAGATGTATAGCCTAATTCGACACGTCCTAAGGCATTCGATAAATCAAGCGTAACGCCTTGTTCTGGAAGATTATCAATTTATTGGATTTCTTTGCGCATCCCCAAAATTTTTGCGCTATAGCTTCGGATTAGTTTTAATACGACGTTATACGCTAGTAATCGATTTTGCGAGGATAATTCAGAATTGTACCCTATGAGTCAGTATAACTTTTTTTTAACTTTAAGTCCAGGTTCTTTCCTTTTCTTCTGTATATAACTTTTCCACTTTAGTTTGTTATCTAGGTGTATCCCTAGATACTTAACTTCGTTTTTTTTGTATAACGCTGTTTCCTATTGATACTTCTTTATCGCGATCTTTTTTTTATTAGAAAATGATACGTGTATGGACTTTTCCGGATTTATATGCATTTTCCGTTTTTGGGGCCACTAGTACAATCTGTCTAGGTTGTTTTGTAGATCGGTGATAGCAATTTCAGCATTAGGGTCCGATGCAATCAGTAAGGTATCATCTGCAAATATGTACTGTATCATCTGTCGGCAGATCTGCCGTGTATAGTGTATACAGGAGAGGTGCTAAAACGCTTCTTTGTGGAACATCAGCCATAATAGGACATCCTGAAATTTCCTACTACTTAAGTATGATTTAAGTAGTAAATAGTACTGTATAGGCGACATTGGTTTGATTTTATGTAGTAGACTTTTTTCGAATATCTTAGCAATATCAATGAATACTGCTTCATTGTATTTTTTACCCTCGAGGTCGTCTTTAATAATTTTTACTACTCTATGTATTTGCTGCTCAGTAGATTGCCTACTTCTGAAACCAAATTGATAGCCGACTGATAATTAACTATTTCATTTAGTCGTACAATAATTAACTTTTCAAATAATTTACCTATCATAGATAATAGCGAGATCGGCCTGTATGATCCTAGGTTTGTGCCATCTTTGTCCGGTTTTAGTATCATTAATATTTGCTACAGTTTCCACCGGTTTAGTGAGTACGATGTTCGCAGTACAGCATTAAATATATATGTAATCATCGTAATAGATTTTTAATTTTATATAGATCATTCTGTAGTAATATTGCTTCGATCGTGTGATTCGATGATTTAATTCGTTGATGTTTGCATTTCGTATAGTCTAACAAAATATGATTTAAGGTTAATTGCGACTTGCAAGTGAGGCAGTAGGGCGGAAGGTATCCAGTGAGTAGGTGTTGGAAAGTAATTAGTGCATGTCCTATGTGTAGTTTAGCTAATGCTTCTTCTTCCGCTCTGTTTGTTTATTATGCTATTTTCTAATATTATTCTAATTTTGGCTAAATCCGACGTTGGTGAGAATGAATATATCAGGCGGTTCCAAGAATTTCCGTTTTGACGATGTGATTTTTCCTAATATGATTTTACGCGTAAATCAGTAATGCTTAGCGATTTGCCTTTATATTCTCGTTGTATATTTTTGCTGCTCTATATTTTCGTTCTCAACAATTCTTGAATAAGCTGACTTCCAAAACAATTACAATTTACTATTATCAGAGATATGGAAATTGGTTAGAAATAGATTATAAAATATAATTTTTATTTCCATACGTTATGAAGAATTTTCATAGATTGTAATATAGAAATATTGTTGATACCTAGATCCCACGTCGTGGTTGTCAAGTTATGATGATTTCTTTTTAATAGATAGATGGATGTTACTGTTTATTCGAATTAATAAAAATGTTTGAATTGGATTTATTTAATACATGTGAATTAACGATGGATGTTGTATCTCGTGTAAAGCAACTTTTAATGATTTTTAATTTTTATATATATATATATATATATATATATATATATATATATATATATATATATATATATATATAATACGAAAGAAAGAAATTTTAATGTTTTAATTATATAGAGTTCGAGAGAAATTTTAATGTTTTAATGTATGTTTTAATTAATATAATTTTTCCCTTTTTTGCAAGGAATAATTTATTCGTTTTTATTTATTATTAGCTTACCGGCTCGGTCGTGATCACACCTGCAAAGGGAATGATCTTAAGAGTTAGATTGTAAAGCAGCCAGCTTGTAAAATTGTTATATATATATGTTTATTAAATTTTAAAATTAGTTGTCTATGCTTTTATTGACATAAATTTCCATATAGAAAAACATAAAACATATAATACAACATTTAGTAGAGAACACATATAAAATTTATACAAATTTATTCGAAAAATAGCTGTTTCTTATCCATTGGATGACCGTACAAATTTGACGCTATTACGCGATAATTAAAATAATAAGTCTGTATTTTTGTAATTTATTTATTTCGCGAAGTATTTTTAAAATTTATTTTTACGACTAGAAAAGACTAATACATATTTTATTTTATTTATTTTATTTTAAACATTTTACGTCTTTCCTCTAAACGTAAATATCAAAAAACACGAATTGTTATTATATTTATTATTATCATTATTGTATAGGGAAATTTCATACTTGAAGTTTATCTATTTATCAGCCCATATATATATATATAACTTCAATGTATATTATTATTATTATTATTATTATTATAAACATTCTATTTGAATTGTATTCTTTCACTTATTTATTTAATTCAATCATATATACCCCCTTACTTTTAAACCTTTTAAAAAGGTCCGAATTTTTTTCGGTGTAAACCACGTCCATTTGTTTTTTACTTTATGACGTTTCGAAAACACAATTTTCATCTTAAAGTCCACGATTCGGCTTCATACAATATTATCCAGAATATATTAATTCAAGTTTTTTTTTTTTTTTGAAATTTATCTGTCCTTTCGTGTCTTAATTTTTATCATTAGTTCGTTTGAATACCGTGTTTTGTTTCCTATTATGAAAGTCCATCATTTTTAATTGGTAATCTTCAAAATATGTAAAATTTCAACTATTCCGCACCCTGCAAAAACATAATCATCAAACTCGAGCAGTTTTTCCTCGTCTGCAATAATTATTTTTGTTTTACTCTTATTTATTTCGGACCCATGTTCATTGCTCTGATATTTTCAACTTTTCTAATTGATCGTGTCATTTCATTATTCCTCGCAGGCATATCGTTAATTGCATTATATATATATTTATATGTGTGTGTATTTATGTATGTAAAACATAAAAATATGTTGATGTCGTTTCTCCTTAATTTTTAAACATAAATTATCTATTGAAACGTAATAAAACGAAAAAAACTGAAATTGTAAACAAAAAATATTACCCAGTTTTAAAACGAAGACGGAATAAACAAAAGTCGGAGAAGATTAAAAGTTTCACGGTAACGATAACTGATAACTGGGGTCGGTCGGAAGAAAGTTGACATCAATAGAAATGGAAGCGTAAGTTTTCGAAAGTGTTACGTACGTGAAATCTCTCTTTTCCTATCGTTTTATTCATTCGGTAGGAGTAGTAACAGACAAAAATGTCGCGCTATAAACTTAAGCGAACTCGATTTCATTTACACATCCGTCATATAATACGCCCTGGCAATTTATTTTACCTTTTACCTAAAATTGTCGGTCGTTGATGTTTTTATCTCGTCCGTAATCAAAGTAGACAGACTGATATAAAAAGCCGAATAGACGAAGATTAATTTTATAAAGAAAGCGGTAATGATGATAATGATAATAGTAAAACCGTTAAAATAGTGAAAATGATAATAATATCAAGTATAATAATAATAATCATAATATTAATCGCAATTCAATTAAATCAAATTCATTTATATTTGGTTATACATTATATTTAAATTATGTAAATGAGAAAACGACTTTCACGAACGGTAGATAAATTATTTATTGAAAAACTACCCGATATACCGTCCCATTCACTCAACTCATATACACACACACATTTCTATATACATATATATATATATATACACGAACACTCGTACACAAACCCACACATGTATGTAGACTATGCTGAATACGCACACACTTATAATATGTAGACTATACTGAATACACACACACACACACACACCTATAATATTTAGATTGATACTCCAACGTATTATACAGTGGAATTTAAAATCGGCATATTGCTTTATTGTATAGGCAGTTTTCAATACGAACTAACATTTTAAACTTAACATCGGAAGCATGTAGATAGAGCCCGAAACTTCTTTTCATAATGATTACGAAAACTTTGTAAATTCTGAATTTAACATCATTTAACTAATCGATGCAACAGGATTGTCTTTAGAATATGTTTAATATATATAAGAGCTTCCGATAGTAATATATATAATAGATATGTATGCTTACAAACTTATTATTATAAAAAGTCAGATTCGTTAATTTTCACACATATATATATATATATATATATGTATATACGATCCAACCGTGCCATATATTCGTTAAACCATACATTTCACTGAAACATACGCATAAATATGCCCACGTGTATGATATCTTATTACCTACATACTTTTATATACATGCGTGCGTACATAGATATCTACACATATGCGTGTGTATACATACTTATTATACTCGTATACATATACACGTATACGTGTGTATAAAACTGCAATCGAATGCCGGAGAACAGATTTCACGAAAATATCGAAAAATCTAGATACTCGCGGCAGCTGAGACGTCTTTAACGCTAAAGCAGGGTTAACATTTTTAATCCGAATGATCGGACATCCACTTTCAGTGCTAGTATTTTGCATTCCACCACCCAGATAAATTTATAGCTGTCGTCACGCAAGCCTTTCACCTATTTATATCGAATTTAACGACATCACATTGAGGTATAATTTCACTCGAGTCAATTACCGTATTAATCAGACTGCGTATTAACTGAACGCCGTTTCTCTTGGAACAAAACACATGTCTATCGAACCGCCATAAAATTTAACTACTGTGTTTTTGGTGATGCGTTCGGGGTAATCTAAGATAGTCGAAGAATTATAATAAGAACGGGTTACATTAAAAAATAAAATTGAAATAATACAACGATTAGCAGAATACACACGTCAAAAATATTACGTAAATTCAACGATTGAATAATTTAATTATGAACACAGTTTTTACGGTTTATATTCTAAAACATGTGGCAGTCTATTTCTAATTATAAAAAGTACAAGCGCTTCTAAATTCCAAGAGTATGCATCATGTATACAACGCATTTCCAACAGAAAATTTAAAAGTATAAATTTATTACAAAAAGGAAAGAATTTTTATATAAATGTCCTTTGGATTTAATTTGATCTTCTTGCCCACCACAGTCGCATGTTGCGTTATTCTTGATCCCTCATTTATTGAACAACGCTTCACATCTTCCATATTTCGTCCTAATGCGATTAAACTTTTTTTTCGGCATTTCAAAACCGAGTGGGGTTCGTTGCATGGGTCGTTAATAAGGTTACGTTTATCCAGATTTTCGGTCGTCCATCTATGATCTCCGAGCACGACTTAATGTTTATCGTCGATTAACTGCGCCGAACTTTTGTACGCTGGTTTTCTTGATTTGAAGCGATCTACTACGTTTATATCTAGATGTATCATGAGGGCTTCGTTGCTGATTTACTTTTCCAATTCATTTATTGCAGGGTTTTTTTTCAGATATCAGGTGGCACTATATTGCTTAGAAATCACACTACTGACGTCTACTAACGTTCCTCGTGCTCAAAAATTAGTAGAATACCGGCCGAATGATGAATCCTGCATACGCGAGGTGATTTGTCATCTCATTCTCCGCGACTTTTCTTTATATCTGGGCAAGTTTGTACTCAACACCGACTAATCGGATGCTAGAGACCTTTTACACCGACTAATCGGATGCTAGAGACCTTTTTGAAATTTCTATCCCGGGTGAAATTAAAGCGGAGACATGTGGACACGAGCAGAACGTTAACACAATTTACAGTACACGACCTATGTATATAATATGTCGCCGGGATAGCCTAGTAGCTAGAAACTTCTATACGGAATGTACCGGGTTCGAATACGATGGACGACGCAAAAAATGTTATCGCTAGAAAAAAAAAAAAATTAAAAATAATTCTAATATTATCGCGTGGAAGACAATGACAAACCAGCACGCGCAACAACACATGCGCGCTAGTACAAATATAGTACACTACAAAACACGCGGGCCTGCATTGTGACGTGGCAATAGAGCGATTAGAATCAGTTCCCCCTGGCAGTGTGTGTCTATGTACACTAACGTCCCTGAGTACAAGAATACTCTACTTACAATATGCAACAAATGATGTATAAGTAAGTAGACGCTTACCTCCGATACGGAGCCGGCACTTAATGATAATGAATGTGCATATATCCATGCGTCTACTAAAAACAACGTTCCGACAGAAATTCAAATTACAAGCGATGATTCAAACAGTAAAAAGTGTTGCACTTTCTTTTCATAAATCGATTTTCTCGTTTATGATGCTGGAAACTCTTTGTAAATTTAGCTTGCAAAAATAGACGGAAAATTACCCATTCAAGACGAAGTTAATTCACCCGTGTAGTAATCGATATCAGCACGCTCTTTCCATATTTCGTAATGTACACACTTACACGTGTACATATATGTATGTGTGAGTATAGGTATATTTATCCTTTCGGGTATATTTACATAATAATCACGCATTAAGTATTAGGTAGTCATTTTATATAACGATGATATTGTCCTAGAATTTTAATACACGTTGCTGTTGTAAATATTTAAGGGATGTGAGACGAACTCATTTCTACGTGCATTACACACAAAATAAACGCAATTTTGTATATAATAATAAGCTCCAACCCCAATATTCGCTTTCATAACCACGCAGCATATTAATGAAATACACATATACACACTAACACACACATATATATATATATATACTTGTGTGCGTGTAGAGAGGGTTAAAGTAGATATAAATTCATGTATGATGAGGGTCAAAATTGAGTCTACAAACTTGCCCAACTATAATTCGCAATATATATGATAACATTATATATACACACCCATATATATATATATATATATATATATATATATATATATATACATACATACATAACTTCTAATGCAACAGGCAAATTGCATTATTACTGGTGCTCGTGTTCAAACGGTTTTTTAGTAAAGAAACTAAGAGTCTAAAAGATCGTATACGCGTGAAAGAAGTAATTTTATAACGTGAATAAATTGTAAAATCTCTACTACAAAATAAGCAAGCCGATATCCGTTTCAAACTAAATTCCAAACCAATACAACCTATTCAACATTTTCATATCCGGCAAGTTATATTTCGCCGACAGCAAAATTAGATGCGAACATTAACTACGGATTCAACCGTGCATCGGCAGAAATTTCTAAATTTAATAAACGCGTGTTTAATAATAAGCATCTAAAACCGATGACTACGACCTCTCTCACTGCAAGGTATAAATCTTATGGCAGCGAAACTTGGGTTTCGTACAGAAGAAGAAAAATAATAGACATTTCTGCGACCATTCGTGACTATTGAATGGGACGATTTTGTATCAATCCGTGAAACAGTTTTTAGCAACGACGTATACTACATATCGAGGTAAACGCATGCAAGTCAGATCACGCGTGAGGTATAAAGATGAAATATTCGAACTAATAAAGTTCATGAAATTAGAAAATAACTGGGAACGAATAGAAAATAACAGACTACAGTCGAGTATGCGTCATAAACACCTGAAAACATACTCGATAGTCTAAAGAAGTAAACGATTGAAAACCAATGTCCGCATCTTGGATTTGCCCTGTATGTGGTCGCCCATGTGAAACACCTATTGGACTAGTTCTTTTTTTACATACATATATTTATTTGTATTCTGATTGATAATGTCTTAATTAACCTCAATTCTGTTTCTATATTCCATTTGTAGCAATTCTTTAAACATTTCACAAGGTTTTATTTCTGTCATGTTACCTAATGTATTTCCCCATATGTTTTCTCTTTCACGTGTTTCAGTAAAAACCCGAATGTATCGTAACGAAAGTCCGATTAAACTGTCTCCTAGTTCGTGTAGATTAATGTACAGCTGTCTTGTATTTGTTTAAAAAATACGTACAAGCCCATTTTGACTCCGCCAGAATTTATGCCTTTCAACTTCATCTTGTCCGTTAGACACTACTGTTTTGTATCGCAGGCAATCAAATTCGAACCTCAGCCGAAATCGATCACGAAATAGTTTATGAGGGTATACCCTTAAACAGTTGGGGGCGTATCACAAGCCATCACAACATAATCTCTGGATTATTTTTATTTCCCTTTTATTTTTCGAACGTAAAAACTATGACGTGATATCTATTTCGAAAGAATACGTTTTTCCTAATCTTAACGTCATCGATCTTCCCTCGTCGATTTGAAAGTCCGAGAAGTTATAAGTCCGTTAGTTCTACGAACGGCTATAGTAACAGCGTACATGTGGTAGTAAACCAGTTTCTACATGTTTCCCATGTGTTCATGTATGAATGCGAATAATAGAAGGTAGATCAGTTAAGTAACAATTCACTGATTCTTTTATTCTTACGAATTTTCATTCTATCTACGTACAGAGAGATATACGACATACACACAGCCATACCACACACATATATATATATATATATATATATATATATATAACATTAGTAAAATGGACAAGTCTATGTTAAAAAAATATATAATGCGCATACAAATAATAATTTAGATTAAATTTTCTGTTATTTGTAAATAAACATTAAAAGACATATTCCATTAGTAAATATTAATTGGTATATTAAATTTACGTAATATTTCTTTAGTACAATACTGTATAATTTAATTATTTTATTTTATAATTGGATATTTTTGTGAAATACTCGGGTAATTAATAGTATTTTATTCAATAATAAACATGTTCATGCGAGTAGTCAGTCAATATATTCTCTAAATCGATATATGTGAAACACAATGTTAATGGTTATCCAAATAACGATTTAACTTTTTATTTGCAACAATATCAGCCATTCGAATTTGAGCTACTCGAAAATACACGCTAATATGTAACATCTATATATATTTTAAAATACATTACAGATATTATTTCAGTTATATTAATTTAAACCCGTATGCTTATTATATGTTTATTACTGTTTGTGTCACAATTAATTGAATATTGAAATAAATATATACATATGTTTCACTTGTCAGCTTACTGCAACAAACAATTTAACAAATATAAGTAAACAATTTTATTAAATGTAAAGTTTGTTTATACTTAATAAAATGAAGTTATACCAGGCATGTCCAACTGTTTTTGCTCCTGGGCCGGATTTTAAAAAAAAATGTTTTCATGGCCCGGAAAAAACATTAAAATTATAAAATGACAAGTGAAACATAAGTAAATATTAAGGTCTGTAACGTTCGAAAATGATCGATTTTATACGATTCGATTGATATTTCTAGTCGCTTTCGTAGTTTCAAATTTAACTTTGATATCGTTTAAGATATATGAACCATTGAACTATACACCGACACATTAGTCTAAACGGTTAGATCTCTATTATTGAATACTCTCTTGGATAGTTTTCGATACGCGTCATTTGCCTTTTTTCAATCGAGATGAGATCTCATCATCGAGAGTTGCATCCTTCTTTACAACGTTACCTAAGTAGTTAAATTAATTTACTATCTGAATGTTAATCCCATTTAGTTGGATATCCATTTCATCGTTGTTAAGATGCATAATTTCTATTTTATTTAAATTTATGGTAAGACTAAAATCTTTATATACGGTTTCCAGACATTTCAGGGCATCTTGCAGGTCATTTGCATGTTTACCAACTAATACGCAATCATCTGCATGCTGCAAGCTTGTAACCGCGAATGACTGAGTTTTTTTCGCTCTATATTTCGTCAGATTATATAACTCTCCGTCGTATCGGAACTTTATTTGTATACAAATCCGTTTCACACGCTAATTGAAAATCCGATGCACCATACTCATGTAGAAATTGAACAATGTAGGTGCAAGTACACATCCTTGTTTTACTCCAGTGCTCTAATCAATTAACTGCGTCAATCCCGCGTCACATATTATAGCGCCCTTAGTTTGGTCATGTAGTTGTTTCATTAAAAACGTAGAATCTTCTGTGGACATCCAGCAGCTTTAAGGCACATTCATAAGCCTTCTCTATTAATAGGGTCGAAAGGTTTTTTTACAACGACAAAAGCAAAACAGAAGTTAGATGACTGTTCTCTGCATTTTTCAACCAACTGACGCATCGTAAAAATCATATCTATCACGCTATATATGCATGGGTATATGCATATACGATCGCTTTATTGTCGTATAAATTGATAGATAGATAGATAAAAGTGTATTTAGAAAATAAATATATGTTACAAAAAAAAATAACGAAAATAATAATATAACGCATACACAGTTCTTACTATACGTATATACTAGTTTTAAAAAGTATGCCCAGTTGCTCATTTAACTAAAATAAAAATACAGGAAATAACAAAACCTGAATACGCCGTACAAATTGGAGTTACTTTTTTATTAGAATAGATTATATGAATGGAAATTTATGTGTTCTTTCTTTACTTTTTTTTATAATTGATTTTACATGAAAATATTTTTAACATGAATATTTTTCTTTTGGGCGTGTATATATTTCTTTCAACTTTTTTATTTGGTTTCTACTTCTACTTATATTATAAAAATGTGAATAATTTTTATTTTTGCTTGTATTAGATATTTGAATTATGACCCTAATAACTCCGTGATAGGTAGAAACGTATTAAATAAAATTGCGATCTTATATATGTAAATGAATGATTCTTGTATTTATATATATATATATTTCGTATATATATATATATTTTTCAGACATCTTGGCAATGGCCCTAATGAATTTTGGATAGAATTTTGTACATACATATAATGTATTGATTAATTTAAAATAACCCGTATGGAAATAACGAACTTTGAAAATCTTGGTCCTGAATCCAAACATCCCCTAAAATTTTAGAAATCTCAGTTTGTTCTTTCATAATCTTTTTCTTGATACATATGTAAATTTACATTGAAAGTTTCAGCCCAATTGTATGTACTTTACCGGGCGAATGCTACAAACTTGCAAATTTGTTCTTTATTGCAAATGTGTTGGTAAATATAATTAATATACTATATACCGTTTCGATTTAAGGTACCGGGATGTTACAAAAATATTTTCTAATCTACTAAAAAATTATTTTGAGGAAAAAGCCAAATTCACAAATTCATTTCCAAATATGTAATTGTTTTTAATAAGTATGATTTGTATCCAGTGTACAAAATTTGAATAAAATAAATATAAGTTGCCACAGTACATTTATGTAATAATTAACAGACTAATAACAACAACGGCTATTTTTTCTGTGCGCTGTGTACGTCTTTACCTCTATTTTATATTGATTGTTTAAAAGAAGACGAACTTATGCCGTGTTTAAAAAGTGTGTACACGAAACTGAGATGATAACAATAAAGTCGCGACGAATTTTCAAAAATTCACAATTTAAAAATAATTTTTGCGTAGCTACACGTTCATTGATGTTTTTTCACTATGAATTTTTGTCATTGGCATTTGACCATTCATTTTCAAACAACGTAGTAGAAAAAAAATCAAAAAATAATTCATTTATTATATTTTTAAATAACATTAGTCCGATAATTTTCAAGGATCAATATAAATTATTCGTCTATCAAATATATTATAAGAATAAAAAGTTGAAAGGTTATTTATATTGTTTTCTATATAATAAACCAATATTTTTCCCTTTTTTCACTCATTCCGATATTTTAAAAGGATACCTAACGTTATATAAAAACAGACCACGCGTAATATATAAAAAACAATTAATTGTAATTCATGTGACTGAAATATTACTAATTACAGTTTAAAATATAACAATAGAAGTTTGAATATGTATCATATAAGAATGTTTTCTTCAGATAGGAAAAATAATTTCGAGACAACACAACATGTGAAAGATGAAGTTTTACTCTGTATAAGCGCTCTCTTTCTTATTAAAGTAAATGCCCGTTGAAATATGCAATTTTATGATAAGTAATGTAAATTCTAAATTTATCACTTACCAGCTCTCTAATACTATAATGTAATACAATCTCTTTAAAATAACACTCTTGTAATACACAATAAACATAATAAACCGTATCCTAAAGATTATATATAATACAGTTTTCTGTTTCAGCTGTACCAAATCTTTTTAAGTATATTTAATGACCAGATATAAATTCTTTTCGTTTAAATTTGGGAAATATTTAATATGTGTTAGTTTATTGAATTCGCACGTTATGTTGTAATCGAAGTTACTGGCTTTCGTCATTACGATCTGATTGATGTAATTATAAAAAAATAATTGAAAATCGAAGTAGCTTTCTTTAGTTGAGCGAGTAGTAGTAAAATTATCCGACTTTAAAAATATGTATTATATTTACGATAACTGCTAGATATATATTATACAAATTTCCGTTTAAACTTATTTTAAAATAATAATAACAATACAAAATCTAGTCGGAAGTTTTTCTTTAAACCTTTAATTTAGTCTGTCTAATAATCGGACATTAAACAAATATTAAATTGAATTATTTATTATTATAAATTATAAAATAAATATTATAATAATAAATTAGATACAACAATTTCGGAATAACCGCGTGAAAAAAAGAAAAAATCCGATTTATTAATAAAAGTAAAACGATATATTAACAAACCCGAGTAGCAACATGCCGTGCCCATCATCAGAACGTTTATTAATAAATCATTTTTTTTTTGTACGCGGTTATTCCGAAATTGTTGTATCTAATTATGAATATCGACTGCGAAAATAGTTATAAAAAATAATGAAAAGCCATTTTCCAACTGGAAGGGAAGTACCCAAATTTAAACATTGCGTTAATAAAATTAGTTAACTGGACGATGGCTTTTTGAGGTAGCATTTTAATGACAGTAGATTGGATACCATCGTGACCTACCGAGTTTTTCTTCTTTGTTGATTTTACACGTGTAAAAACTTCTTTGGGAGAAGTTAATTTAATATTAGTTGTTATCTGAGGTGATGCGATAAATCTGCTGATAACTTTATGTACTTTGTTCTTCTGATAGCTTGAAGCTAAATGGATATTTCTGCTGTGAACCTCAAGGTAGCGTGCAGCAAGCAATTCTGCTTTATGGGTATTATTATATGCATATGTGTTAGTATGAGGATCATGAATTGGGGGAAGTGCTTCATGATGTTGTGTATATTGTTTACATATCTTCCAAAGGCTATTATTTTTAACAGAAAGATTAGAAATTATTTTACTAAACTTTTCGTTATTATGTTTATTTAGTAAATATCGAACTAAAATCGAAAGTTGATTCAATAATTTCTTAATATTTTGTGAATAAGTACGCGAACGACTTTTAGTATAGGATTTTCTGACAATATTTTTGATTTTAATTATGGAAGTTATATATAAAGGGATCGAAGATATAGGGGAAACATTCTACTTGATAAGAACAGAAAGGGCAATAGCTTCATGAATCAAGTTCGTCAGAGTGGTGGGACAGTGGTCAATGTTGTCAGTATCAGAAATAGGTAGGTTTAAGTTTATATTATCAAAAATATGACGCTAAAAGAAATTCCAGTTCGTATTTTTAAAATTAAATGTTTTACCTACTGGTTGTTGCAGTATGTTGCCAGTTTTGACGATTATAAATATTGGGTTATGATTGGAGGATAAACAGTTAACTGAAATGGGCAGCGTTGTATTGAATATATATATATATATATATATATATATATATATATATATAATAATAATGAAAGTGAATATTAGCGAACGTACCTGTCATTAGAAGAGGTAAATGAGACTGCAAATGTGAGAATGAATGTACAAATATAAAATAATAAAGTGCGAATAACATAAGCGAACTAAATCCGTTGACAAGATATAAGTTTGGTGGGAAAAATTGAAATTATGTTCAATAAGCATGCATTGTGAGTGTAAATATGCATTTACATTTTTTATATGTTATAAGCAAATATACGATTTATTTTCAACAGTGCTACATAGACTTAGAAAAAGTAGCGGTAGTATGATTAAGATTGGGTACGGATCCCTGAAATAAAATTAGAGTTAGTTGATTGTTGTGAAAGATTCAGTAATTCAGCTGTTGTGATTCAAGTAGATGAAAGAAATGGTTAGCTCCAATGGAACGTCGGGCTGGCAAAAGAAATTAAAATTATAAAGGTCTACGATTATTAAATTTATAAATAATTAAATAATTAAATAATTATTATAAGTCTCGAAAAGCAGTGAAACGAGACGGTATGAATTATTTTAGAGTAATAAAGATCTTAATTGCGCATTTTACAAAACTGCCTGTTTGAGCGATAAGTAAATAATTTTGTCTTTAATTTATTAATTAACGTCCTAACACATACACACACACATATATATATATATATATATATATATATATATATATATATATGCATAAATATTTATCGGTACATAAAACAAAATATTCTTAGTATCGAATTATTTAAAATGCCTAAGATCATCTTTATTTGTAATTGTAAATAAAGAGCGATATATATATATATATATATATATATATATATATATATATATATATAGATAGATAGATAGACATATTCCCTATAGATAGTGCTAGTTTTATTCGACGAGTAAAATGTGATGTCGATACGGCTAACTCACCATGACCACTTAAAACATATGGAGACGATTTTATTTCTTCGTTGTTGTTGGCTCTCCTTTTTTACGCAAAAAACTGACGTCACTTATTGATGATGTCACATTTTAAATCTCATTTCGTACGAAGTGTAGTTTTTCAATAGTTACAAGACTTGTCTTATGACAAGATGTTCCATCTACAAGTAATAAAACTGACGGAAACATACATCCAGCAGAGAGTTTGACACTCGTTACGGGTGGCGAAAAAGGGTCTAGGTTCGAATTTGAAGCACGCCCGTTTTGTATACGTATGTCTTAAATCACACGATCTTACTTTGTCAATATTTCTAAATGAAAACATTCACCTTCTTTTTTTTTGGAGCTGGGGAATACCGTTTCTTCTCTGTATATCGTAATAATTTTATTTTAGGTAAAACATAATTTTTTCCGTTATTCACCTTTTATATAAACGCTAGACCAGTTCCGCCGACTTCATTTTAAGTTCATCGTTATACGTATGTATACTTATCTATTTATATATACGTATATCATTACGATGCGACTATATCTACCCACTGTTTAATTTCATCGCGACTGATTTTTATGTGTCATACTGCCTCTAACTATACACGACCGACCGTGACTAGTACGCGTGACTTACTTCATTCGACTTCAGTTGTGTCACACGTTCGACTATATAGGAAACTTTCAACGATATACCACGCCTAATTACATAATATTTCGTACGTATGTGTTTAAAGTATAAACGTTTCATATAGTCGCTGTGTTGTCAGCTGCTGCTAAACTTTTTCTATCCTGACAATTGGTAATATTTTTCTTAACGCTCGAAAAATTCTTTTTTTAACCCGGTTGTTATTTGTATATAAGAGAAAAAAAAAGTAACGAATTAAATAAAAAAAAAATTAAAAATAGTCGGCCGTGGGAATAAAGTGATATTATAATGAATCTCTATAAGAAGTATTTGAAAAAAGACTTTAAAGAATGATAAAAAGTTCTAGAAAAGAACTTTGTTTTAGAAATATTTCAAAGTGTCTATAATTAGAAACTCCATTAAGCCTTAAACAATGGTTTCGCCAAATAGAACAGAAAAAAAATAAATAGAAAAGGAGTCCGCTTCGGACGAGAAGTCTTAAATTGCCGGGTATTTTATAATGGAAATATTTTAAGATTCTTTTGACTAGTTTCTGTGTTTATAATTATGATTATTTTCATCGTTATTATCGCTGTTTCATTATTCTTGCCATTATTAATACTTTCTTTATTAATTGGCTTTTTTCTTTTTATTAATTGTCTAGTTGGCCGTGTTAATTAATGCCGTTTTTACTCCAATATTTCTTCGTTTTGGTTAGATTGTTTAAATTTGTAAAATGATACTATCCTATTACTTTATTTGAAGTTTTGGAAATATTTTTTTCATCCGATTTTCTTTAGCATTTTATTTTACATATTTATTTTTATACAGATGCAAATTATTCCTAGGCTAAAATACTTCGTAAGTTATTTCCACCGCATTGTCAGAGTCAAAATGTCTACTCATAATTTAAAAATATTATTAAAAATGTTATATGCGCACTCTTTTTACGCGTTTGTATTACATTTTTACATTTAACACATTATCGTCGTTAACCTTAGCCAAACTTTTAAAATACGTAACGAAAATTTGTTTCTTCGCACTCGCTTGATATTATTAGAAATTAACGAAAAACATGTTTTATCAGTGATTTATCAGTGATAACAAGTGTTTTGTGTGTACTGCCTAAGTTTCTTCTTCTTCTTCTTCTTTTTTCGTTGATAACCGTGCCGTGTACTGCTACTAAGGCCAGAGGCACGGGAGGAATTTATATTAACGGGTAGATTCTGGATAAATGAAGGAAGGCAAGTAGTCTAGATTCGAATGTAGGAGAATGCTGTAAAATATTTGGGAGAGAGTTTGGAAGGTTTGCGATTGTACGTTCGGAGGAATATAACGGACAGGTAATAAGCAAGTGAGGAATAGTTAAAGGAATATTGCATGCGGTACATTTCGGTCGGTCACTATTAGTAAATAAGTGCTTGTGAGTAAGCAGTGTGTGGCCTGAGCGTACACGGCACAGGACTACTTCGTTTCTCCTGTTTGAGTTTTGACATGTAGTTGACTTTATCCAGTTGACGTTGTATTGCTGCAGGTTTGAAAATCCTTCGTTTGCTCTATCGGATAATTTAGATCGTATGGTGTGAAGGAAGTCCTTCG
This sequence comes from Coronaproctus castanopsis, assembly GCA_032883995.1. NCBI lineage: Eukaryota > Metazoa > Arthropoda > Insecta > Hemiptera > Monophlebidae > Coronaproctus > Coronaproctus castanopsis. Next base: position 81,288,454 of record CM065053.1, on the reverse strand, counting down.
CGTTGAAATTGGTATAGCGGGAATAGGTGATATTAGACACGCTTCTTTTGCGGCTGCATCTGCACTGTCGATTGATCCCACGCCGTTATGCCCTGGAATCCAGAGGAGAATAATTTTTCCGGTAAACTCTGATGCGTTGGCTAAAATGGATTTGGCCAAAGGATGTTGGTGGTGTGATCTGTTTTAGAGACTTTTAATGGAGCTCAAGGAATCGGTGCGGATAACAGCATTGTTTCTTAGTTCTTCAATAACCACATCGACGGCAATTGAAATTGCGTACAGCTCTGTAGAAAGAACGCTGAAGTTTTGTGGAAGCGGAAATCGAATGACATTGTTTGAATATACAACTGCGCAACCGCAGTGGTTGTCTCTTTTGGCACCGTCACTCCATACGAAAAGATCGCAAATACTAAGGTATTAACTGACTTCATCTATCTTTTTAGATTTTATTTAATCTACCGATTGTTAACTTTGCCATTTTTCTCCATTTCCGCGGTAGTTGTTTATTAATGATCCAAAGTTGTGTTAAAATCAACCGATCCTGAAACATATTCAGTTTCGTGTATGTGTTGTTTCCACCGATTATCATTATTTTCGTCTAGTTCTCGTTGAATCCCAACTTTCGACTTTCTTTTTCTACTCTGTGCACAGATGACGCTCGACGAAAACTGTAATGTGATATCATCAGCGTATAGTAAATTGGATATTTCCACCTATTTTAATCCCTTCTTTGAATCCCACCAAACGCATTCCGCATTTTTGCCGTATACGTTGAAGATTATTGAGGTATCATCGGCGTACACTTTTCTGCGAATGAAACTTTTCCAACATAGCCCAATCGTATTCTAATTTCTGTTCGGGTATTCAGATTATTCATTAAACTAGATATACGTTTTGGAACACGTCTATTTGTTAGTATTTCTAATAATTTGTCCCATTTAATGCTTTTCGATAATTAATAAAAACGTAGAGTTTATTATATTTAATTAATCGTCGACTGCACAGTATTTGTTCAAATGCTCTCTCGTTATATGACAGTTTAGATGATAATCGAACTTTTTATTGATAACGTGGAGCGTAATTTTGCTTGCATGTGATATCAGCGCAATCTTACATTTTCACACTGTCCACTTGAAACTTTCTCGTATATCAATGTGTGAGAATAATAATGGAATCTATCTAGTCGTTTGGCCACATTCCCGTTTTCCATATTTAGTCGCACAGCGTTCTATATTCCCCTTAGGTGGAAGAACTTTAAGTAATTCCGTTATAAATATTATCGCTCCCGGATGATTTATTAGTTTTTACATTCTTAATCGCGTATTCAATTTCTACGTCGAATTCGCATTATCCCGTATTCTCGTCTACTGTCGTCCTTGCTATATATCAGTTTTGTCTTCGTACAGCCTGTTTGCAGTATGATTTTCAACGTTCAGTCGATTTAACCGTATCCGTGATTGCTTTTCATTCCTCATCATCGATTATTCAATTTTTCAGGTTAAAATCTCTATAGGGTACTTTTACCTTTCGGTAGCGATATCTACTTTCATTTTTCTCTGAATAGCGTTCAGTTTCGTTACATATATTGTGTAGGTATTCATTCTTTTTTTTAAATTTACCTATTCACCGTGATGTAAGATAGCTTCCGTTGCAATCATTTAGGTTTTTGATTTTTAAATTCCAAGTAGTATCTGATAACTATTTATATACACATATATACATATAGACACATAATGCTCGCAAACACACAAATATATATATATAAAGTTGTTTCGAATTTTAATATATTCTGAGTACGATATTTCACTACAATTTAAATATATATGCATCTCATAAGTATTACGAAGAAAACATATGTTAAATGTGATACGTACATTGTTACGAAAGTTTTGAAGTATATAATAATATATATATATATATATATATATATATATATATATATATATATATATATATATAGATTGTCCAGCGATGTTCTTTTCAGAATATTACGATTTTTCGGACATATCATGCGAAGCGATGACTCCATGCAACGATTAGTAATTGAAGGGAAAATACAAGGAACGCGTCCTCCTGGTAGATTACACATCAAATGGACAGACACGATCACAAAAGCACTTGCAAAGTCAATGGCTGATTGTAAACGGGAAGCTGCAAACCGGATAAAATGGAGAAGAAAAATTGAAGAGGCTGTAGCATGAAAATGGTCACGACATCCCTTAGGGGGATTACGACTGAAGATGATGATACATATATATAGTTATTTATTTGCCATATATACCAAACTATTACGACGTGAAAATATTTTCTGGTTTAACTCTTATTTTATTTTTTGTTTCCTGTTTTTTTTTTTAAAAATATTTATTCTCGTACTTAGCAAAATGTAGAACGAGTGAAAAAACGATAGTAATTTAGAAATTCCCAACAATACTGTGGTTGCAGAAAAGCAAAGTAGGATGCTGAATTTTAATCGGAAGAAGCAAAAAAGTAGGGAGTGTTTTACGAGCCTTAAACGTCCGCGCGTTATATAAAGTTAGGTCTCCTTCAGTATTGAACAGTTTTATTTGCGAATAGCTTTTCTCCACCTGTCACACTGGGAAGAATTATGTGATTGTCATCGTTGGAAAAATTTATGTAAATCGGTATAGATTTAAAAAGTACGGACACAACGGTTTAGATTTATTATATATCATCGCGGAGATAACTTTTTATATGTACATATATATATATATACCCTAAAATTTTGCATGAATATTATATATATATATACATATATATGTATATGTGTGTGAGATATATATGTATTAGAAAGAAACACTGATGAAGTGAGTGAGTGAATAAATAAACAAGTGGTTGATGAAAGGTACAAAAGAAAGTATAAAGAAAGTTCGTCCACTTCTTCGTCCTCCCTTTTCTGAAGGATAAAATGTTGAATCATCATCGGGTGTTGCTTTATTAAATATTTAATTATAACTATAGAAAAAAGATAAAACTTTTTTTCATAGAAATGAAAAAGTTTATTAATTGCAGTACTGCCTCTTTCGAATGGTACGACGAGCGACGAGTAATTTGAATGCCACCGCGTACATATTTGCCCTTAAATACTTCGTATTATATAAACGTTGGAAAATATAAAACTATCTCGTTGAAAGACAGTGTGAGTAATCTATATTATACATTAGTCTTAATTCGTTATATTTAGAACCTACCTATATTATACGATAAACATCTGTATCTATTTAATTTTTTTTATTATTTAGAACATATCCCCTTTTCCTATTCCGGGTTTCCGCCGGTTTTACCCGTCGGCAGATATCCTTTACATTTCAATTAACATTATAATCTTAAAAATATAACAATTTGCATGTCGGTCCCATGTTTGATATAAAGTATTATGCGTGTGTGATAGTATATTATTGCTAGTGTTCACTTTGTGTGTGATTATATATTATTGTTGAATGTATGTGTGTGTAATCCATGGGTTGTGTTCTTATAATTATTGTGTGCCTTGTGTTGTGTGGATGCTATACTTGAGTATTTCTGCGATAACTGTTACAACATAAATTGCTTTATTACTAATGTTTAATTTTTTTAAATAGTACGCGACATAGAACCATGTCCAGTTAATAACTGATACGTGTAAAAGTTAATATTAACATTTTTATAATTAAAACGAGCTGAGATATCGGGAAAAAAGCTTAATTAATTTACCGTTAGCTTCTGTATCACACGCATTCCAGTGATGTATAAGTTCAACGGTGTTCAGTTCAATTCGCACTTTACGTCCAAAAATAGAACAACCACAAGACGCGGACATTTTTGAAGCTTTTTTTTATTTATTTTTTTATTTGTTTTTTTAAACTTTATATTTCAGTTGTTACTTTTCAGTAAGTCTGCTTTATTTTGGTCATATTTTCGTGTACCGATGGAGAGTTTGTTTACATGAGCGTATGTATGATTGGTATTTTTTGTTCTGTTCATTGTATAGGTATTGTATTTCATTAGAAACATTATCATTTTTTTGTTGGTATTAGTAATTTTTTTTATTCTTTCTTAATATTATTTTTATCAGTCAGCGTGTGTGCGTGAGTGCGGCCTGGTTTTATCTTTGTTCAATTTTTTCTTAGTAGTAGTATAGTATATTTCAATACAAAATTTTATAAATTACGAAGAATTTATATGTATATACACATTAAAGTTACACCTTAGGAGTTAAATACAACCGAATGACTTTACAAAACTAAAGAAATAATAAATAAAATAACAATAGGAAAAATTAAAAAAAAACAATTAGCACTTGTATATTAAATTTAGTTTAATTCGTATATAAATAAATTAAATTAAAAAAATCGTAACACAGATCGGATCGTATACATTAGAAATCGGTGACGACGATGTTTATATTTAGTGTAATGCTGAGATCAAGACTATAATCCCCGATAACCCGAATTAAGTTACATGATACATTTGTCATTTCTTTGATAATTTATAAATATGAGGAATACTGTATTTTAGTACATCGAGAAGCACTTAATGATATTTACTTTATAATTATTCTGCTAGCGTATACACTGTAATTGGCGGTTTGCTGTTGTGTACGTCTTTGTAAATAAATAAATATAAGTTTTCAATTATTGTCTGCTTTTTTTATCGATTTTCAACGACGTATCAAAATTTTCGGCGCAGTTTAAGTCTTCGTTGCAATCTATCCAATTATACCCAGGGGGTTATTGAAATCTGTTGATTTAATTAGCTCCACTATTTAATCGTCTTATCCTCTGCGTTGTTTTAGGTCATTTATCTTTTAGCAGTTTTACGATAATCTTCGTACTACCTTCCTCCATTCGAATTACGTGATCTATATAAAACAAATAGATTACAAGTTTTCTATGTTTGTTGCCACTATGATCAAGAAATTTACGATTTGGTACAAAACTATCTCATTTAATATTTATCAAATGCCGCCAAATACCCATATAATATCTCTCCGAACTTCGGTGTTAGTAGTGTGTACACGTATATAATGGGATGTTCGCGAAAAAAAAATCAAAGTTTACTATCCTACATGAAAGCGTTACAAAGCTCGAAGAGTGAACAAATGACGGAAATAAACCAGGTGAAACAGATTTCCAGCATTACGTTATTATCGGAATTTAATCGTTTTAGTTTTATGTTCGTTATTATTGATTTAAGTGTAAGTTTGGAGAAAAGAAAATTTCTATCTGTTTACAATCGAGAACATGTGCTTGTGAGAAAACGAAATACTGTACACAGTCGAGTTGAACGATGGAATAAAAATAAATGAATTTACAAAAGAGGAGATAGTTTTGAGCAAGAGAAAGACAGATGAATGCGATGAAAGATTTGTCAAACGCGTGTACGTTACCGAAGAAATTCTCAAGGGACGCATCCGAGTAACGAGGTGGTGTCCTTCGACATCGCTTAAAGAAGAACAAATTCCTCTATTCCGGGTACTAAGAATTTTTCCTTTTATGCCGCTACGTTTTCCTTCATTGCTCTTTCACTTCTGTTATATCTTAACGAGAAATCCTTTCCCTCATATAGATACTACGATAGATAAAACGAACTATTAAAAGAAAACATTCTTAATAATTTTTTATTTAATAACGATCGAATCGAAATAAATTTAAAAAATCGAAAATAAAAAAACATATGCGCCTCGGAGCGCGGGGAAAAACTTAAAGACGTTTTAAATAAATTCGATACATAGTATTTTTTTGAATTTTTACGCATGTGTGTGTGTATATATAACATTAAGCCTACGTATGTGTGTAAGTCGACGCACTTATCGCTACAAAACGTATTTAGAAAGACGAACGTTACATGCGAACGGTATATACATATATCCGTCCGTTAATTCGGCTCGCTCGTTTCCCACATACAACGCGCCAATAGAAGTTTAAAATTCTTATCTAAATTAAATTTTTCACTTATATAAAAAAAAAAACCGTAAGAAACAGAGAAGTTTTATAATTCGTAAAATATCGTTCAATAGACTCCAAGATTAAAATATTATAAGCCACTGTATTCAGCAAATACCGCATGCGGTATTTGCTTCTTATTGGGGGAAAAAAATATTCTCGTATTTTCGATTGAAACGTTTCTCATTTTTCTAATTTCTACTTTGAAATATTTTATACGTATTTGTAAATATTTTATTTTAGGACGCTCGACTACAAAAATCATTCGCATTCACGCAAATTAGAGCAGTAAATTATAAAATAATTATTTTCTATTTATAATTAGTTTATAATAATTTTATTAAAACTGTTTTTTTTTTTTTTAAAAAATATATTACTCTACGTATTACATCTTAGTTATAGTGCTTCGCTTATATCTAGTTCAGTTATTTACGATAGATTACTGTAATATGTTCTACACTAAGCGCTGGTTCCTTGACAAGACTTGTACATTACATTAATCTCGTGTAGCCGATTCGTAATCTAGCTATATCTCTTCGTATCTGTCAGCTCGATACGACGTTGTCCACCATTTTCCAATCGAGGGGTTTGATTCTCTGTAATTTGTTTAATCTCGACCGCGACTATTGTCGAACGAGATTTATCGGCGATAAAATTCTAGTTTTACTTCAAATTCCGTTTTATACAATTACGGCCGATTGAAAATCGGGTTTTTCCAGTTAACTTTAGAAGTATTTTCGGCAAAGAATGCAACGGCTTTTAATGATATTATTCCGCTGCATCGCTGGCTGCGACAAATAACGCGGTATGTAGCAAAGATAAGTAGTCGATATAAGTACATTGCGCAGAGAAATATCGTTTTAAAAAGAATAAAAATAAAATAATCTAGCCTCCTTATTTCGCTTAAAATATAATTGAAAGCCTCCGTTTAACGTCAGTTTACAATTTAGAGTAATCGATATTTAATCTCGTATAATAATAATTATCAAATCGAATCAATTTTTATTTTTCGAAAAATTTTAAACCTAGTGATTTTTAAAAAAAATAAACAAAAAAAAAAGGAGTTAAAATCGCTAAAATTTTTTCTTTATGAAAAATTAAAAAAACTTTTCGGCGTTTAAGCCATTATCGAACGAATGTAAAAAATACAAAATTATAAAAATATATATATGAATTTATAAAAATATAAAATGTAAACGATATTACTTAGATACACGGGCAATTTTTATCGCGATGATGAAACACTATTTTTAAATAATCCGATAGTGAATTACCATAAACAATTCAACAATCAGCGATATAAAATTAAAAACGCAATAGCGAATAAAATAAAAATAGATAAAAACGTCCAAAAATAAAAAATTGATAAAACAATAATACAATACAAAGACTTGCTACTGTGTATACGTATATCAATTTTTTATTTTTGGATGTTTTTATTTATATTTATTTCAATAATTTTTCTTCTTAATTCCTCAATCTATTAATAGATTACAACCGTGATTAAAAAGTTTCCGGATATACTTCCATAGTTCTCTGTTTTTACATCTCCTTGTATTTGTTTTATGTATTTCCGCCTCAGTCTTCATCTTGGTATGTTCCTTTCCACCGGTTCCTTCTATTCACTTGTATACTAGATTGCTTCTGTACACATGCCCAATCCATATAAGTCTCCTTGTTTTTAGTGTTCTTATTACACTTCTTTTTTCATCGACTGTTTCTAATATATTTTTTTTCATTTCTTATCATTTCCGTCCAAGACACCATTTCCATTCTTATCCAGCACTCGATTTCGAACGTTTCCAGTTGATCGGTCATTTTTTTTATTAAAATTACACGTTTCCGGACCCATACATCAGTATACTCCGTATGAATACTTTAATAAATCTTGTCTCCGTTTTTGGATATTTTTCTATGCTAATAAGCTTTTTTTTTTTTTTTTTTTTTTTTTTTTTATTAAACTCTAATTTCAATATTGCAATTCTTTATTGCGTTATTGTTTACGGCTAAATTTTATATGGCTGATTGTTAATTGTTTCGGATTATTTAAAAATACTGTTTTATCATTTTGACAATTCCTTTTAAATTGTGCGCATACGAGTAACATTTTTTTACGTTTAATATTTTTATGAATTCGCATATATTTTTGTAATTTGTATTTTTTATATTCGCCCGATAATTGCTTAACAGGCGAAAAGATTTGTGATTTTTCATAAAGAAAAAACTTTAGCGATTTTTAATTACTTTTTTGTCGGTTTTTCATTTCGTTATAAAATCACGAGAAAAAAAAACGAATACAATACGGCTACTCTGCGCGTAATTCATCAGGGAGTAAATAAATATAATCGGTTGAAATTTTAAAAAATTCACAGCTTCCGCTGTATATATATATATATATATATATATATATATATATATATATATATATATATGTGCGCGTATAAATAACGGATTAAATTTTGATAGAACGAAATAAATTTAAAATATTTTTTTTACAATAAGAAGTACACTGATAAATCTTTATACAATAAAGTATGTTCGTAAGAAAAATAATGAAAATAATGTACGTCGTTTTTTATAAATAAAAAAAGTATATTTCCATCCTTTTAGGGGGGTTATTCGCGTTATGGCCTTACGGCTACTTATAACGATTCTTTAATACGTCTGAGTCATAACATATCGACGTCGCGTACAAAAAAAAAGACTGACATTATTGAAGATAATATCTATAGGAACGAACTTTTTACTCCAATTTTACGTATAAAATTAATTTCGATACCAATATTCTTTGAAAGTAAATATTAAAAAAATTATTATATACGTCTGACGTACGTTCGAATATTTATTATTTTTATGTCACTTTCGCTTTTGAAGCTATCTTATTTGAATCACGATACTACGCGATATTTCCAACGGCCTCAACAAATGATACCATCAACGATAAGACCGGTGAATATAAGTCCTTCAGCGTAGGTTCTAATATAGGTCATAGTCCAGACGTAGCAAGCCGTTCTTTGTTATTCTGGGTATTCGTTCCAACTTTCCATCGAACATTTTGTAACTAATATAATGCTAAATGTAGACGACGTAGGTACATATTGTTTTACTAAATAATAAAATAATAATATTATTATTATGAATAATAATAATCGCGATGATATAAATAAACGGGAAATCGAAAGTTATTCGGAATAATTCTCTTTGCGGATATGCTAGAAATAGAAGAGGAAATAACACGTACCGATCTGGATATACAGAAGTACTATTCGATCAAGCTACGAGGTAGTTCAGTAGACACAATTCTCTCGCAGTTACGCTCGTGGACAATTAGACGTCTCTACAAAGAAGAAAAGTCTTCGACTTAACTCGATAAATATAGATAAGACCACTAATATCACCGGCCGGTACCTGAAATTCATCTCCAGTATTGCATTTGAGATTACTTTTCGCTAATTCGTTTTCCTTCTTTTCTATACATTACAGACTTACTGGATGACGATGGTCCTAAGTCTATAAAACACTACAATTTGCGAAGAAACAATTTTTGACTTACGTTATGGACCGAAGCGTAATATATAATAATCATCATCAATATTTAAGAGCACGCTCTTGTCGTTGCAGCTGGCCAATCATGTTCTTCCGTGCAACAATGAGAATAACTCGTCAATAATAACGACAATTCCGGTCAATTCAATTTATTGACGCGTTTCAAAGACAGACGTCTAAAATTTATAATACTTAAGGCAAAGCATTTAGAACGGAAAAAATAGCGATAAACGAGAAATTAATTATACAAGACTAAAGACAGATAAAACTTGGATATTAGAACTGTGGTGTTACAGAAGATTACTAAAAATAAAATGGACAGATAAGGTAACCAACGAGTAAGTATCGAGAAGAATTGATGAAAAACCGACGTTTGTTAAAAATAATAGTAAAAAGAATAACCTCGAACGATAGGCGACACGAAAGGCTAATCTAATAGAAGGGATACATCCGGGAAAGAATGTGATTGGAAGGCTGCGAACAGATTACATTTCGCAGATACTCGAAGATGTGACGGCGTCATCGTATGAAGAACTGAAACGAATGGCACAGAATCGACAGAGATGGAAATCAATGACAAACCAATCTTATGATTGAGCACAATATGATGATGAAGGACAGATAGGGTTTATGACGAAGCTACGAAGCTGAAAACTGTCCTCTAATGAAAGAATTGACGAATAAAATAAGATAAAAAAAAAGTAATGCTTCGCTGTGAATAACGCTGTCGTCTTCGAATGGGAAAATTATTGATGGTAAATTTATACGAAATATCGGTTAAGTTCTAGAGGTACTAAATATACCAGAGGAAAGGCAGACAGGGAATAAGTTTGGCAATGCAGAAGAAGTGAAAAACACGCCGAAGGAAATCGATAATTAGAAGAGTATAAAAAAGTGGTTTGCAAGAATATTCGTATAGAAATAAAAACCTAAACCTAAAATCAGACAGTTAGAAGAAAAAATTCAATCTGGACAAATATCGTCTTATTGTGGGTCCGATTTGATTTATTAGCGAGACATTCGGCGGCTGTAATTGTAGACCGCACGATACAGTTATGATGACAAAAGGGGTAAAATGAATTTGTACAATAGAAGGATATACTTGTGGGAATGCGTATTTATTAATTAATATATATGATATATTATATATATATATATATTCAAAATAAGCGATATAGATGAGAAAGCAATGCGCATGTTATATATATATTTAATTTTTTTGTGTGCGACGGTGTACACATATACTTAGATACATACATACATATATAAATGTACATATGCTCCTAAAATCCCATTATTTCATTTATTTGTTTCGAATTGAAAACATAAAAAAAGAAAAATTTAAAACGAAAAAAAAAATAATGAATGAAGTAAAACTGTTAAAATCGAGCTTTTAAAGCTGTCAAATTTATCGCCGCCAAGAACGTCCTTGTGAATTTATTAGAGGTAAGTGCTTCAGGCGAGATGACTATATTTATTGAAAAAGGAAGACCAAATCGATCGGAAAGGTTAAAAAGAGAACTAACTGGTCGTCGGTTTGTTGTGGACTCCTGTGAGAAATTTCAGCAAGTGTTTTTTTTTTCTTTTTTTTTTAATCTGGGATTGTGAAAGTTTTTTATTTAACAAACACTCATACATACAGAACTCATCCATTTACTGTGTTACAAACAAATATATGTGTGTGTATATATATACAAATGTATATATATATATATATATGCAAAAACACCCCAAAAGAGTTACATGACCTGTAATAGTGCATATGTAAATTTAGAATTAAAAAATACATATTATAAGTAGCGGTATTTGAGGTATAAGAATAAGCGTGTAGATAATATATATATATAGGTATAAGGCACAGTGAACGACAATTTTTTTGAGAAGACGAATGGCGGGCAGGATCCAAGTAATATAATGTTTCATTGGGGAGGGCGTCAATAGGATTAACATTTTTAGAAAGACGATATACGAATATAATATAATAAATGGTGTAAGGATGTTGAAAATTGTCAAAATGGGAGATTTATAACAGGCTCGCCAGATTTTTTAATCGGCGATATTAAAGGGAACAATTTCGAATTTTCCGATCGGCTATTCGGGCAAAAGAGAAGTCTAATAAATGTAGGTGTAAAAAAATAGAAGTAGTAAACGTATCAACATTGAGAGAAAGCGTCGTTTTTGAAACTAGCGCCTTAACACTATAGTGAAAGTTAGAGTCAGACGGACCGAAGCGTGATCTAGTAATCGACCGTGCCTAAATATGTATAAATATTCAAATTATACGCAAAATCCATGAACATGCCTACTGCCTAGGTATATGTATATTATCATTATTCCTTGTCGAACGTAGTGACTAGCCATTTGTACGTTTATTTTTACGTTTGTAAAATCAGTTAGTCCGATGAAGAGATGCCAACACCATGTGCGAAGCTATAAATATCGTTCTGAAACCGCTGGCAAAAGGATACAGTGCATTTTGCCATAACAGGAAAGCATGGATCTCAGTAATGAAACATGGAAGATAATAAATAAAAGGAAACAAATCAAGATTAACGGCTGGAAATGTGAAGTAGACCTCTGGAAGTATCGCGATGTAGGTAGCGTCACAATACATGAGTGTACAAATGTCTGTGTTTATGTATATGTGTGTATTCAAAAGTCGAATTAGAGCAATTTTACCTTTAAACTCGATTCGAATTATAAGGTTAATCGCCAATTTCGCGCATATTGCTTCGGAACCAATTAACTTTAAGATAAACAGGAATTACTAACTACTTAAGAAATTTTTATTTCTCTTTTAGACAGAAAAAAACACAACTAAATTTTAAAAAACTGATAAAGCGTTTTAAATTCGGTATTTAACTTAATTCTTACGATTACAAAAGATTTCTATTATTTCAATGTATTTTCTCGTATAATATAATTTTTCGTTATTAACATAGAAGTATCTTTTAATATCATTGGGTTTAAATGGTTCCCTTTTCATGAACGAAGTATCCTGTCATGTTGGCGTATGAAACTAAAAGTGTTCTTATATATGTATGCACATGTATATATATATATATATATATATATATATGTATATCGTCTTATTTCCTAGCGTCGTCCCGGCAAGTGGTCCGCTTTGATAGCACGTTCTTCTCCATTTCTTGCGATCCTTGACGTCCTCTATATTGGCATAGACTTCCATCATGTCATTGACAAAGTCTATCCACCGTCATCTTGGTCGGCCACGTGTACGCTTTTCTCTAGGATACGTTTTGTGGTAAAAATATTAATTAACAAAATTGCGTAGCCGCCCACCAAATTCTTTCGATTGAAATTGTTACCTCCGCCATTTTGAACAAAAAGAACTAGGTTTATTAAAGATTTAAAAACGTCAAAAAAAACAAACTACATGCAATTTTTTTCCATTCCCTTTGACGAACTTCAACGACCAAATTGTTCAAAACATATTTGTTGGATTTTTCATATTTCGTACATTTTCGTCCAGCGTTTTATATAATCTATCCATCCCACACATCCTAGTCGATTAACCGTTTCACAGCATTCTTTCCGGCTGGAGCGATTGCGGCATTCCGTGTTTTCTTTTTCCTATGATACGTCCCGAGTTACTTCATGTTTTAGTTTTTCACCTTTTTAATAATAATTTATCATTTATTTCATCAATTCAGAGAAATTTCATTCCCAGTGTCTCGATTATGCCTTCAGATTCGTCATATCAATTGAAACGTCTGCAGTTTCCAGTGAAACATTCTTTTACCATTACTATTAATAAAGGACAAGGCCAAACGATTATGTACGTCGGTGTTGATTTACGAAGACAGCGCTTTTTTTATGGCCAGTTAGACGTAGGACTAATTGGACTAGAAACCCCACAATAATCGGATTATTTCGATTTCACAGGGTGAAAAAAATAAAAATATACTTTATACTGAAGTTTTATTAAATTTATAATGGTGATTATAACGCTAAACATACTTTAGGGGGATCCAGATTAACTACGCCAAGAGGACGCGAGTTAAAAAAAAAGCTATGGATTCCTTGCAACTTAACCATCTCTCATCTGGTAAGCCAACCTACTGGCCGACTGATCCTATTAGAATACCTGATTTACTAGACTTTTTGTCGTCAAGGGGATATCGCTACACTGAAGTTGAAGAAAGTGTTGATATAGCGTCCGACCACTCACCAGTTATTCTAATAATAAGTACAAATATTATAAGGAAAGAAAAGCCGCCATTCCTTACAAATAAGCAAACGTGATGGGAAAATTTTCGGAGGCAAATTGCAAACAATATAAATCTAGAAATTCAGCTTAAAACTATTCAAGAGCTGGAAGAAACTGTCGATTCTCTCACCAAAACCATTCAAAATGCAGCATGGAATTCCACGCCAACTGAATCGTTGATTACTGACGTTAATATCAGCTATCCCATAGTAATCAACGAAAAATTAGCTGAAAAACGCAGAGCTCGTAGAAAATGGCACAACACCAGGCATCCGTGTGACAAAACTTTATACAATCGAATAACTGGGCAATTAAGAAGGCTTTTGAAAAATGAAAAAGAATAAAATTTTACAAAGTTTCTTGCAAAGCCTCAGTGCTTCCCAGGACAGGAATTACTCCCTTTGGAAAGTAACTAAAAAAATTAAACAGGTATAACAACACAACCCACCTGTTAAAAATGCAACAGGTCAATGGGCAAGAAGCGATACTGAAAAAGCTAACATCTTTGCTCAACACCTAGCGGACGTATTCCAACCACATCCGTCTGAACCTAGAAGTAATCACGAGCAACAGATCTCAGAGTTCTTGGAATATATTCCTGATGATCAACAACGCATTAAACCTGTATCCCCAAAAGAAGTGTGGCATGAAATTATAGGCTTAAAAAGAAACAAAGCTCCAGGTCATGACTTAATAACAGCCAACATCTTAAAAGAGCTACCGAAAAAAGGAATATTGCTCATTACTTACATCTTCAATGTTCCGACTCAAGCATGTGCCAATCCAATGGAAAATGGCTCAAATAATTATGGTGCTTAAACCTGGCAAGCCTCCAAACGTCGTCTCATCCTATAGACCAATATCGCTTATGCCTGTGTTATCCAAAGTCTTCGAAAAGTTATTTATGAAAAGGATAATGATGATTATTGATCGAAAGAAACCAATACCAGATCACCAATTTGGTTTCAGAACCAAACACTCTACCCTTGATCAAGTTCGCAGAATCGTCAATAAAATTGAAAATGACTTCGAAGAGAAACGAATTTGTTCAGCGGTATTCTTAGATATTTTTCAAGCCTTCGACAAGGTCTGGCATGAAGGACTGCTTTATAAAATCAAAAAAATTGTACCCTATAGTATGTACAAACTAATTTCTTCTTACCTAAACGAACGATTTTTCAAAGTAAAAGTTCAGGAAGAAGAATCCAAACTATACCCGATACGCGTTGGTGTCCCGCAGGGCAGTGTTTTAGGGCCGCTGTTCTACATACTTTATACAGCTGACCTTCCGGTTTCAAATAGCACACTAACTGCTACTTTTGCAGATGATACTGCTGTGTTAGCTTCCGATACCCTCGAAAACGTTGCCGCTAGTAACCTGCAGAATTCCTTAGATCAGATATGCAAGCGGACAAAAACGTGGAAAATAAATATAAATGAAAACAAATCGGCTCATGTAATATTCACAAACAGAAGAACAAATAATGCTCCGGTTACAATAAACAATAATCAAATACCAATATACTAGATGAGACCAAATATTTAGGTATGCGACTCGATCATAAACTTACGTGGAAACAACACATCATTGCTAAAAAGAAAGAGATTAACCGTTTAATAGCTTCCATGTATTGGCTTATTGGAAGAAACTCGACGTTAACAATCGACAATAAATTGTTAATCTACAAAGCGATTATTAAACCAACTTGGAGCTATGACGCCCAATTGTGGGGTTGTGCAAAACCACTCACATCAAAATAATTCAAAGATGCCAAAATAAAATACTTCGTATGATAACGAATGCGCCCTGGTTCATAAGAAACGATGACTTGCATAGAGACCTAAATGTTCCTACTGTAATTACAGAAATTAGACGGTATGCACTTCAACACGAAGACAGATTACATAGGCATCCAAATACGGAAGCAATTATTACATTAGATAACCTAAATAACACAAGAAGGCTGAAACGGAATAAGCCTTATGATATTGTTTAAACAAATTTTATTCATATTCTTCTGAGGCTCCTGTCACTGGACGGATAACCTCTTCACGTTAATTTTCTTTCCTATATCAGAATTACTGGATAGACCAAATGGACTAGTTGTAATTATGTAAAATAAATAAAAAAAAAAAAATAATTAAAACATCGATATAAGAATCTTTCAAAAAAATTTGCACGTTAATTTTGAACGAATAAAAATCAATACCGCGAATCTCGGGTGAAAGCGAGACGAGGTGTGCCAGTCTTTAATATCTGTCCGCATGCCCACATTTCCAAAGATACAATCTTCGACGTTGCTGCTGCTGTTTTCTTATCCAATTATTTTGCCCGGATGCAGTATTTGAAAAAGGGAAAAAACATTTGACTAATTTAAAAAAAAAAAAGTAAATAAATAAGAAAGTATACCTTAAAACAGTAAAACAATAACTCTCGCCAAAATCACCTAAGCAGATAATTATATTACTTCAAAAATTTTAATATTTAACATTAATCTTTTGAAAAAGAAAATGAAACAAGAACGCAAAAAAAATCAATTAAATAACATTCGTCAAAATTCTGCCTGGTTCTATATTTAAATATATATATATATATATATATATATATATATATATATATATATATGCATATGTATATTTCCACGTAATAGAACGTTGTTAAATTTTAGGAATCGCTTCTATCGTTCAACTCGACGTCTTCGTCTAAATTCTTATCTTTGCTTCGTACGCATTGAAGGAGGTGACTCTACATCTTTCCTATTCACTTTGCACTCGTCACAAAATTTGCGAAATATTTTCAGATATTTTTTATTTTGAAAATGAAATATATTTCTTTTTTACCTTTTGACGAACTTTCTAGAGCGCTCGAGAAGGTCGAATTTTTCACCGTAACCGGAAAACTTGGGAGTAGACGAGTAAGAATCGTCTTATCTTTATTCGCTTTGAAGACGGTCTACATTCTTTTCCGATTGACTTGTTTCCAAGTTAAGTTTTCAATTTAAGATACAAATTCCGGTTTACGACGTATTTCTTCAGTCGTAAAATATAAAATTTCGACAAGGAAAATTATAAATTAAATACAGGAAATTATAAATTAAATGCAGGTGTTTATTATTATATATATATATATATATATATATATATATATATATATATATATATATATATATATATAGAATACCGATTCTCTTAGGTGAACTGTAGATAGTTTTAGACGAATTTTTATTTAAATATTTTTAAAATATAGACATTTCACTTCAGCCGAAGAAATGTTAAAAACCCACGTAAACAATCAAACTTATTCGTCAAATATATATAAAGTAGGCGGTCTGTATTTATCAAAGTACTTATCGTTTTTTTTTGATCGTAAGAACTGTCAGTGTACGTTGCTAATATTTAAACGTAAGTAACAAACATAGACAAAGCTTTACACTCGCATTTAGGCGCCGTGTATTAAGAAAAAGAAAAGAAATACGCGTGAAAATCTGCTTCATGAAATAAAGACTGGCGGGAGTTAAAGATTATATAAACTTTCTCCGAATGGATAAGCAAACTTTTAATAATTTGTTAGAAGTACTTCGGCCTCAGATTGAAAAAAAAACAAAGACACGCAATTATGCTAAAATCTATTCAAAATTATCGACAACTTAATCATTTCTTTGCCAGTGGAGTTGATTTTGAAGTTGTAAAATTTGTATTCCGTATTGCGCCTCGTCCGTACACACTCGGTAACATTATTACGTTAACTGCGAAGCGATAAATGAAGCACGGAAAGACAATATTCGAGCAAGTGTTATTGTCTTCATCAACTTGATCTATGTACTTTTTTTTTTCCGAATACCATAGATCCGTCGAACAGCCAAAAAGTTCTATTTTGTCACGAAGTATACTATTTTCTTTTTTTTTTTTTTGACTTCCTCCTTTGTTACACTAAGACTAGAAAGTTTTAGCATTTAAACCAATTTTTTATAACAACTCTATTTACGAAATTGTGCGCGTAAAAGTACAGAGGGAACTAGCGCATCTGTGAATCAACGTGTGCGCGAGTGAGTACGCTGATTATAATAGAACCGTGTACGTGATAGTTCCTTGAAAATTGTACGCGATAAAAGTTACAAATCGCATAGTCGCTTTGTCCGCTTTATTTGCACGTTTATACTTATTTATATACAACATAACAGCTAATGTCAATTAAAATACCAACACTGAGATGTACATAATTGAATACAAGTATACAACCGAATTAAACAATAAAAAATTTGGAAAGAGATTATATTAAATTTTACTTTATATATATATATATATACAAAACCACGTATGCAACTGAATATACACGTTTACATAAACACAATCACTCACAATATACATTGGAATGTATATAAGTAAGGAGAAAAAAGTACAAGCTCACTCGCTATACTGGAAGTACATTATCTTACAAACACACACGAACAGAAATACATGCGTACAATAGTAAGCATTAAAGAAAATTTCAAACGTATTATTCGTATGGGAAAGTATATAACAGTAATTTAAAATTATAAAATCACTTAACTCGAACAAACTTCCGCTTAGTCAAATATTCGTCATTAAAGCGACCATTACACTAGTTATCTAAAGAAAAAACGTTGAAAATTTCACGTCTACGAAGATCGTAATCTAACTCGGTCCGGATAATAATTCGTTATAAGAAAAAATAAATATTTCAAAACGTAAGCGTAAATTAATAAAAAGATACACGCCAGAAACAAGAAAATCTTATAAAATAAATTGAAGGAAAATTTAAAATTAATTAATTTTAATACAATTCAAAAAATAAAAAAAAAAGAAATTAAATTAAAAACATCTACTCGATCTAATTCTGTATTAAAGTTGTATGAAATTTCCAAACGTTAATTTCAGTTAATGTCAAATATTATTATTATTAAAATAAAAATTTAATTTTTAAATTATTTATCGAAGATTATTAAAAAAAAAAACGTACATTTAAATAGTATAAACTGAGGTTTACTTCTCAGCTAAACTAAATACTTCTCTTCGAGGAACAAAATTATCGAGTATACTGGTAATCGATATATATATATATATATATTACGGAACACTCCGATATAGGTCATTGTATTATTTTAAATAAACGGCAAATTCGTATCGGAATAAAAAAAATAATTATAATAAAATTTTGCATTTTATGTATCTCATAAGTGACGTGTCAAATTGATGCTTCGACAACTTTATGTGCTTGACTGTAAAAAAGATATTTGACATCTGTTCGAGTTATCGATTTGATAATTTTAAATTATCGTTATGGTATTCGGTACGTATTAAATACCTTTAAAATTTTCTTTACTTTGTCTATTCGCTCTCAGTTTCCGAAGGAAGTATGATGAAATAACGCGCAATATTTCAGACTGTAAGGACCTAGAACAGAAATTAATGAATCCGACAATTCTTCTATTTCGTATTCGAAATATATCCGAGGAAGACGTAAAAGATTACATCAAAGATGTCCCTGATAAGGAGTCAATAATGGTGTCCACTACAGATCTACTTGCAGAACATATGTTCAACTCTATAACAATACTAGAAAATTTCATCAATGGGAAAAATTTATATCAAGTGGGAGTCTCCTAACATTCGTTGGTGCCAACAACCCGCGGTTTCAAATGTCACAGGACATCCTGAAAAATACCGTCAAACGCTTATTTAAATTTTGTTAGGCAATGCGATGAACTAAAGGCTCGTTAAAACTGTGTTTTTCATAAAATTAGACCCGTTCTAATGAAAATAATGAAAATAATTTAAATGATAAGCTAATAAGTGCGTAAATAAATACGCCACGGAGATTGATCATGTGGCCAATAATAAAAATTGTATACGTTAAGACTTACGAAAACCTAAAATCTAGTATAGATTTTGGTTCTCCTTAGGTGCACATACCTTAATGTTGATAATTGTCGTGCAACCCAATTAGGTTTCTTAAGTGATTTCTATAAGGATGATGTGGATATTTGCATTTTGTCTGAACCTTACCTAACTAGTAATTTCATCTCTACAAATTGTATAAATAATAGAGTCCATGTTATTATTAAGAGTAATGTTGTCCGTAAAACTATTAATAACCGAATGTAATATTATAGCCATTAATGTTAGTAAATTTTAATAACTCTCTATTCGACGATAAATAATATTGATCATAATTATCAAACTTTTTCCAAACTTCTCCATAATTTTAATAGGCGACCTGAATATAACCTAATCTGGAGCCGTGTGTTAAACAATACCTAATATATAACCTTTAGTAGCCATAATGGGAAGAGCATTATCTGCTAGTGTCCGCTAACATTACCCAATTAGGGGCAACTTTCTAATAAAATATTAACGCTTCATAGAAATATTTAGCATGTTATTATTTTGAAAAGATTTCATCCGCTGCCTTCACTAAATTAAATATTTCTAAGTTTAATCAAGCTCCGAATAGTAATTATATCGCAATGCTTCGAGAATAGACGCATTTGTGACAAACATAAATAAACTAAACACTTACCTCAGCAATATAGTTTATAAGTCTGAAAGTGTAGTGTCGGTGCGTATATTAGGGATATTATACGTATTTTTGTTCGCGTGTAGGATTAGGTACTTTACAGTGTAGTGAGTGGGTAATTGTACTCTTTTTCTGTTTATATGTGTACATATGCGCATTGCGAGTGACTGTGTTTATGAGTACGTGTATATGAAGTTGCAAAATGGATTTTTTATTTTAATAATTTAAAATCATTTTTTTTTTTTTTAATTTTTACGAGGTTTAATTCACTTATATTCGATTATTTATTTCTCAATGTTGATATTTTAATTGCGATTTTACGTGAACCTTATATATAATTAATAAACAATAGAAAAAATGTGTTAATAAAATCTCTTTTTGAAAACTCGCGGAGCTATTCGATTGAAAAGCCATGATCAAGCGAACGTAAAAACTAAAATATTAGAATACATACAATTTATGAAATATAAATTGTAAAAAGTACTAATTTAGCTACACAATTTAAAAAAAAAAAATAGCAAACTAAAAAAACACAATATTTATAAAATAATCCGATAGTGTATCGCGGATTATTCTATAAATACCTTTTCCACTTTGCTAATTGTCGTAAATTGTATATCTAAATTATTATTTTTATAAATTAAATATTTTTATACATTTTTTATACTTTACGTTCGCTCGATAATGGCTTAACCGACGAAAAGTTTTATGATTTATCGTAAAGTGTTTAGTGATTTTAGCTCCTTTTATTTCGTTATTTTTCAAACATTACTACACTCAGCACTTTTCCAGTTGTACATAAACAAATAAACAACATCGGCATTCAGTCGTTGCGCGTTTTCGTGAAATTTTATTATTATTTTCTAATCGCCTACGAATGCGTAGTCCGAGTTTTTATAATCGAAAATAATAATTAAACTAATTCTTTAGCCGAATAAAATTATTTTATTACGTATGATACGAAACATATTATGGACGATGTCGAGTTTTTGAAAGTAAACAAAAAACCACGTTTGAAAAAAAAACATATATATATGTTAAGTGAGAGTTCTGTAACGCATAACGTTGATTCTATCAATGAACTAGGCGAATAACGTTGAGGCTGGGTTACTTATTGTTTTGTCGAATGTTGAATCTGTACATATTGTTTTAACATAACTACGTAGTGTTCGTGTGAAGAAAACGCCTGAAATATCCACTGTTCCTTTAAGAAGATACAGTTTTTATATTATTCGCAAATTTAGTCTCGTTACTTAAATCGCTTTATAGCGCGACTATTGGCGAAAACTAAATAGTTCATTTTACGGTCGCCAGATAGCGGAATTATTATGTCGATGTCGCATTTTGTCACGGCGCTAGTTTTTCATTTACAATATTCTCTGCCGATATTTTCCAATTCAAAATTGATCGCATCAATTTAATACATTTACAAATTCGTTTTGTCACATAGAGCGCTCTCGCACGACAATTATCGTAACTAAATAGTTTATTCTTCAGCCGTTAGGTAGCGGAATAATGGTAATTATGTTGAGCGAGAATTTGTCGAAAAGTACGAATTTCGTCTTATATTTATATATTATCGTTTACAAATTTTATCCCAGACGAGATTAATCGACTAACCGCTTTTTCGGATGAAATTATTATATTACGTCCGCCGCATATTTCTGTTACAGCGTCCTCGCACGGCGATCGTCGTAACTAAATCGTTTATTCCGTGGTTTGCTGTACAAATTTTTCATTACATTTAAATGGGTATAATACCTAATCACCAGTTTAGATTCGGAGAAAGACATTCAACGATGGAACAGTTACACTAGACAGCTGATACAATTATAAACGGTTTGGAAGACGAAGAATTTACAATGCGACATTCTATGAATACTCGGCAGGTTTTCGACAGAGTGTGGCACGAAGGAATATTATTTAACACTGCAGTGGTCACTTGGAGCTTATTACACGCCAACACTCCTTTAAAGCATATTTATTCCTGATGTGTAATCCAGATTTAGATGAACACGCAAAAGATGAAATAAAATACTGTTGTACTAAAGGCGGAAGAGGGGTGTTGGCGCCTACTGAACGCGACCACTCGTGTTATAAAACCAGTATACTATTATATGGTACAAATATGATAGATAAAATGAGTTTACTATATAATTGTTCAAGAACTACCGGAAAATTGACCGATAGCGGTATTTAACAGGCTACTAAACATAGTTGGAATCAATGTCCAGATTATTATATAATTACAGTAATAATCAAGGAAATACGATGAACCGTCGAACTTTCTTGAGAAATTTAGCTATATCATCGGCAGAAGGCTATACGAAAATGCGATGTAGCGAGTTACATGCTGAAAAGTTTAAGATGGAATCCAGAAGATAACACAAGTGCAAGCAGCGAGTTGAGCGGAAACGGTGCTACATATGCACAAGAAAGAAAAAAAATGTATAATAACTCGTAATTTTTGTAAACGGTTTAAAAATGTTATTTGCTTCGAACATGGTAAATTAATATGTGAAAATTATTCCCATAATTGATAAAGTATAATACTTTTTTTATTTCTAAGTTGCACTTTAATGGGATATATATATTTGTATATGTATAAGTAATATAATTGATAGTTTTTTATTTATTTTTTTTAAATTTATAAATAGCTTCTTATAATTTTTTACAAAAAATTAATATTTTATATGAAAAATAATCAGAATAAGATATTTTTCAATGTGGCGCCCAATAGACGCTACACGATGATGTTCGTTAAATGACAATAGTACTTGCTAATAAATAGTTATTAAAAAAAAAATCGAATGATTATGGTCAAATAAAGGAGGGATTGTCTGATATTTATGTGATCGATGAAGGAGTCAATCAAGGCGACATATCGGGAACCTATCCTTTATTGAATATTTACCGTGGATTTACTAGTCAGGGAAGATATAACGCATTGTATGTTCGCTGATAACACGACAGTTTTAGCGAGTGATAAGGATAGTAAGAAATCCACAGATAAATTACAAAAACTCCTGAACGATATAGAAAATCGGATGGTCGGTTAGACATCCGGTGATGTTCGATAACAAGATCCTACCTCGAAGAAATGTATTTAAATACTTAGGACTACGTTTTGACAAAATTTTAACATTTAAACATCAACTTAAATATAAATAAATGTACTAGGAAATAAGGAGCTTCATTAGATCACAAACTTTGACTATTTAATTCAATAATGAGTCCAAATTGGTTGTATGGCGCTGTAACACGGTGCACCGCTTATAGTCGCAATATAATAGAAAGATTTCAAAATAAAGTTTTTCGACCAGTTTCACTGAAACGCAAAAAAAAATCACCCTCATTGTAAAATAGTGGATAAAATCATTAACACGCTCAAATCCGGACATGTTCTGCAACTCGAGCAACATATGAATATCGAAGCAATATACTTTCTTGATGACAGTCAAACAAAAATTAGCATGAAATATGTCATAGATGACATATTACTTTTTTTTTTTTTTAAAGCGGGAGGGGAAAATGTTCAAAAGACACTAGTATAATAAAGAAATTAAGTTTTTATTAATGCAGCGCATATAAACATGCACTACAAGGGAGCCAAAATCATCGTGTGGGATTTTTACCCACTAAAAGCCTCCTCTCTCTATGGAGGCCCCGGCACAAATGCAGAGACCACCATACTTTAACTTATTGCGATGGAAGAAAGATGAGATAACATAGTCCCTTCTTCCATCTAATAAAAGTTCTTAGGGTTTGTGCTTATAACTAACCTCAAGTAAATAAGCATTATAAATAAATCAATAAAAAAAAAAAAAAAATTAATAAAAACTAATATAATAAGAGAAAAAGAGAAAAAATTAAGTACAAACTCAAAAAGTAAAACAAACTTATAAAAATTAAAGAAATTTGATTCTTCCATGTACAGATATTTCAACAGGAACTGAGGTTCTACAACAAATCTTCAACGATAATATCTCAGCAATTAAATCATAAATGGCAATCTCTCTGGGTGCATATGCCAATTACTAGTAAATTAAGATTAATAAAATTAGATATTGCGCGTTTCATTACTCCTTCTGACTTATCACGGAAAGCTGAGATAGTTTTAAGTCGTCTTAGACTTGGCCATAAAGCTATCACTCACAGTTACCTGCTTCACTGTCAACATCCCCCGTGTTTGTTCCTGCGGCAACAATATCATCACAGTGCATCATCTCCTTATCACAGCTCCTTGCGCACTAAATTAGCCCTGCCAACGACTTTGAACGAATTACTAAATTCAGGACCAGATAATATGCACCGTGTTCTATGATTCATCCA
This sequence comes from Coronaproctus castanopsis, assembly GCA_032883995.1. Taxonomy (NCBI): domain Eukaryota; kingdom Metazoa; phylum Arthropoda; class Insecta; order Hemiptera; family Monophlebidae; genus Coronaproctus; species Coronaproctus castanopsis. Next base: position 81,263,865 of record CM065053.1, on the reverse strand, counting down.
ATCATCCGGCCTTTCACTTCTAATCTGAATCTTTTCATCCGTGTCTCCGGCCTTGCAGCAGTATATGACACGTTAATTTGGAAGAAGAAGAAGATAATTTTCATTATACTTAAAAAATAATTACAAATAATAATAATAATAATAAAAAAACTTAATTATACAGTTGTAATTACGACGAACAGTTGACCACGCTAATAAAAACTGCACCCGTGGTCTCGGGATGACGGTTGACATAAGTGCTAAAAGGAAGACAAATTTTTAGATTTTATTCGCATAACCTGCTCAGCGTATGTGAGGAAAGTTTCAACTCTTTTACCCAGTGGAAAAATCTATGTGCTGTTAATACCAATTTTTTTAACGCAGGGCAGCAAAAGCGGTGTGCTAACATCATCAACCTCACCTACAGTACAACAGGTGCAGACTGAATTACCAGCAAGGAACTATTAAAATAATATGCAAGTGTAGCTTAAAAATTTTATTATATATATATATATATATATATATATATATATATATATATATATATTGGATGTTCCGAGAAACGATAGAGGACGATTGCCATATGTAATTTCTAAACTACATAATGTCATTGAATTTAAGGAAGTACAAGGTGACCCAGAGAAATAAGTATCGATACTACATTCTAATAAAATAAATGGGTACATACTTACTGTAAAATGATTTCATCATGTAAAAATTTTAAAAAAATGTCAGAATAAATTTAGTCAACTGCTAAATGCTACGAATACAGCTGTTTTTTACTAATTTATTATATACATATTTCTATGGTAAAAATGTACCCTAGTAACGCCCAGCTTTCTCCTGAGCGAATGCTGATGTTTACAATGTTAATGGATCTTATCAAATTTTAACTGAACTTATATTGAACATTTTTCTAAATATTGGAAAAATTTCATGATGTTAGAAGTAACAGGTAAAAAGTTGTGGTACTTACAATCTTCGATGAGCCATGATTTTTCTGTGAAAAATAAGAGAAGCTTCGAAACGTAATAAAACACTAACTACTTCAGCAATAATAGAAGATAAAGTGTCAGTAGTTAGACCCGACCTTCCCTTACAACACGAAATCAAAATCACGTTTCTAGCTACATAAGCTGATGCAAGGAACTTTTTTTCTCATCGCTCTTCCAGTAACGCTGGACGTTGGAAGGTAAAGTCGTAGGTCATAAACCGTTCATCGACCAATATCTTTAATGTCAGCATGAAATTCATTCAGATCTATATGGCAGAGTTATTGAAAATTTTACCACTAAGATGCGGGTACCACAGTGGATATTTGAACGACGTTGTACTGCATACTTCAAATATAAAATATTTCCTCATGCATATTTCATTCCATTTTAACATCGACACGACCCGACATTATTCGAAAAGCAAACAACACATGTATGTACTAGACGTTACCCACGGCTTCGTCTGTGTAATTTTATTTTTTTTAAATACAATATCGCTGTCCCTTTCTTTTATTATACGAACGCAACTATCCCAGAAAAGGTCGATAATGGGATGTATTTACAGTCGGTCTTACCGGTGAACTGTTTTCCGATTTTAGGTGGCTGTTAAATTTTAAACGATTTGGCAGAGATCTCCTACTTTTTAAATTGTAATTTCTGTCCTATTTGTGATATGAATGTGAAGTAGAACTTAGAATGAATTCGATAGTATAGGCTATAAGCTGTGAAAATTTTAATAGTTTTCTAGTTAAATCAGAACAGACAGACAAAAATAAAAAAAAAATAGATTTTCTGTTTATGTGTGATAAAAATAGCCTAATGCAGTGATTATAATGAAAATATTCGCAAATCACAGACAGACAATACAGTTTTGTGTATTAGTATAGATAAATGTTCATACGATCTAAAAATGGTTACATTATTAACAATAACAAAGACTCAAACTCAAGTTATATTTACCAGAGCAGATTTCACATGAACAAGCGTGATTTATTTTAGAGAGATGAACTTGTGAACAAACAGTGCAAAGATCATATTTTGCTTTATGAACTATAAAAAAACACTTTATCGTGCTAAATGGAAAAATTGCGGACAATATATAGAGAAATGGGAATGCCGCAACATTTAGTAGACTGAATTAAATTCATATACAACAACAGCACCAGGGTAAGTCAGAATAGTTGAAAGTTTCAACAAATGAAAGGGCGTTCGTCAAAGCTGTATATGAAATCCGATACTCTTCGATATATGCAGCGAACGGATAATTAGAAAATCATGTGCAAGATAGAATGATTGCAACGAAGATTTGCAGGAAGACGAGTAAATAACTTAAGATACGCTGATGGTTTTAATCTAATTACTAACGCGTCATCCCAACGTGTAAACGGTCGCGACTTTTTTTCTTGCGGTACGCCAGGAACCATTCCGTTACTTTCTTCGGCCATCGCTGATCTCTGTATCTTATGACATGTCCTCCACACTTCCATTTCAGCGCACGGATTGAAGTTATGTCATCCCTATTATCACCCATTTGTTCCTTAATCTTTTTTAATTTGACTCTATCTAGTTTCTTGATTTGTAATATTGATCTTTCTAAATTATTTTGGCAGGTTCTTAGAATATTTTCCTGTCTTTGCGTCATCGACCATGTTTGGAAACCGTAAGTTAAGGATGTTAGCAGGCAGCTGTTGAACGCCACGCTTTTTATATTGAGTGGAATATTGCTCTTACAAATTGATTTCATTATCCAGTACTTTTTCCAGGTTATTGCCACTCTGCGGTGTATTTCGGCGGTTAATTTGATTTTAAATGAAATTAGTTGACCTAAATATATAAGTTCGGTGACTTGTTCTATATTGTTATTTAGGTGTGTACGTATACCTTATGGTTGTTGGGTTAACAAACACTTAATTTTCCAGTGGTATAACTTTCTCCGTTTGTTATTTAATCCATATATCTAAGTCTAACATCATCTTAATTTCATTAAAACCGTCCTCTATTCAGAACGTCTGATCAGATGTCCATTACGTTTCTTCACGTATTGATCCTATTTCGGATTTCGCATTGTTGGCTTATCTTGCGTGGAACTTCATCATTAGCAGTTTTACTTGTCCACCGCATCTTTAACATAAGTCGCCAACACTATATTTATTTCGAACGCAATGAGCTTATCATTTTCTATTTTATAAATTGTTTACTCCAGATAAAGCTCTTTATAAACGGCTTTACAGTATTCATTGATCGGTTTTTTCTTCTTCTTGATTTCATAAAAGCTGTTTTCTTTTGCGAGAGCTATTCTTCTCGTTATAGTCTTCATGTTTCGACCACCTGATGATATTATACTTCCTAAATATGAAAACTCCGTTACTTGATTTACGCTCTGGTTATTCTGAGGAATGTTTATACTTTGCTTAACTCACACACATGGGCGAATATAAGGGAGGGGTTCGGTCCGAGGCCTCATCTCGAAATGAGGAAATAAAGAATTAATAAAGTACCGTAAACTAAATTATAGTAGATTCCCAAATTGAGTATGGAAGAATTTTTCGAAAATTTTGTAAAGACTGAATGAATGTATTGCAAATGGCGGTCATCTGAACTATATAAGCTAATCTTTCATATTCCTATTTTAAAATAAAATTTCATTGAAAAATATTCGTCCAGTAGTTTTTGAATTATTAAAAAAAAAAAAAAAAACGTCATATATATATATATATATATATATATATATATATATATATATATATATATATATATATATATATTTAATTTAATTACTTTGATGCATTATAGTAAAATGATTTTTTACGTTGTCAAACATTCAAAATTATTGCGTATTTGACTCTTTTAGTACGAATAAATGTTTGCGAATGCGCCTCAGGTAAAATACGAGCGGTATCTTGCCCCCCAAAGATATAATCTATATCCGTACAACACACACACACATATATATATATATACAAGTAAACATATTTTAACTTATTTTCGTCAAAATTATCCGCCCTTTTGTGACGCAATAACCAAAGGGTCGGCTGATAGCGACTTTTACAGTTGTAAATAATTAAGCAAAAATAACTTTTCAATGGAAATTCAGCGGGATGTGTTTATAAATGCAGATAGATAGAAAATTATAAGCTCCCTACGTTTAGTCGTTAATAAAGATTTTTAACTGATATGAATAGTGATGATTTTTTGAAATGTTAATCTATTACTTTTTGTTTGCTTTCAGGTAAGTACGATATATCCGGAATTATTGTTGCTTTATGTTTCTATTGTTTCGCTATATTAAACAAATTTCCATTATCGTAAGTATTCTTTTTGCTTCATTATAAGAGAAATACACGCACCACTACTCTCGCGGCTTAGTTATATATATATATATATATATATATATACACACACACAAACACGACTAATTACTTTTTTCTAATGGAATGTAACAACGCAACTTAACGTATGTATTCTATTTAAAAAGACGTTTCAAGCGTTGGAGGAAGTTTTCTGTAAGTTCTTAGTAGTGGTGTAATTCCCACAACGCCGACAGTCGGAGCATCATTAGATGTTTGTCGTTCGTTCTATAGTCTAATGGTGATGTTGAATGTCTGTTTTCGAAATTTAAAACGAGCGATGGAGAGAATTCGTATCCACAGGTGGTGGATGAACGAGTTAACGAAATAAATTCCCAAAAATAAATGCGTTTACCCGTATATATATATATATATATATTCCTCTGTGTGTGTGTATGTGTGTAACATATACAAGTATTTAGTGTTTATTTTGCGTGCGCAAACCCCTCCATTTCTATTTTAAAGGAAATTTGTCGTGGCTGATAGAGGGCAAACGTTATAAGTACTTCCTCACCACTTTCGGTGGTAACCAGCCACCCTACTACACTTAAACTTACTGGCAGCCTTCGAAGATGAATATATAAAATGGTTATCCTTTGCGTCATCATCTTGTATAAGTCGAGACTGCTCACCGGGGTTGGTTATTTGAACTTTTCTTGAAATAATCAAGGTTTTCACTTTTTTAAAAAATTTTCGTTTTTTATACGTTTCATTTCGTTAAATCGGAAAACGTTATTACGCGGCGTCGGTACGCTTATCGATAAATTGAATCTGTTCGTAACGAATTACGCGAATCTAAGAAGGCATCAGGTAATTTTCATCATTCGGGACTAATTTAGTTTTTCCGTGAAATCTAATAACCCTTTAAGTAAACAAAAACCGTAGTAAATTTAAATTTATAAGTATTTATTTTGTATAGTATATATTTATATATAACTTATTTAAAAATAGTACAATATAACAGTAAATGTACAACGGGATCTAAATTTTATGTAGCTAGCACCGTAACAGTTATCTTAAATTCGTGCTGTGAATTAGAACAAACAATAATAAACAAAATTTTATATTATGTCGCACAGGAAAATAATTCAAATAAACAATTCCAAATTATATATGTGTGCGTCTGTATGCCAGCTTATGTTAATTTATGAATTAAAATTAAATAAAATAATACAAAATTTACTGTTACAACGGTTAGTAGGGCATTCGTTGATATACTATTATCCTGTATAGGTATATATATATATATATTTATATTGATGATGAATTGTCGTTATATCCTATAGGACGTCGTGATCATGATAACCCAATTAACTCGTGAATCGTTTTTTTCCACTGGCGTCTGTCCATTGCCAACCTGCTGCATGCTGTTAATGTTGTTATTTTTGTGGACACATTAAATCCGCTATTTGATCTGACCATCTTCGAAGCGGTCTTCTTTTTTAACTTTTACCGGGTGGTCTGGCTTCCAATATTAGTTTTTCTAATTGCAGAGCGTTTCATCTAGTAATGTAACCAAAATAGCGCAAAATTCGTATGCGTTGCATTTCTCGCCTATTCTCTGTAAGACTATCTTAATTCGTGATTTTTTCGTCCACGATATTCTCAAAAGCCTCCGCCAACACCATAGCTCGAAAGCTTGTATTTTCTTTTCTTCCTTTTTATTGATAGTCCAATATTCGCAACCATATGTGAAGATAGAGAAAATTAACGACTTCATTATTATCGATAAATGCGAATCTTTCCATATTTTAGTTAACCTATGAACTACTTCTTATCTTAATTTCACTTATACAATAGCCGTCGCGCTGGATATTAAAGAACCTAAATAAATGAAATCTTTCACTACTTGGAATCCATTTATATAAACTTCCGCCTTCTTATTAATAATCGTAATTTTTGTTTTACGAATGTTTATTTGAAGCCCGAAGGAATTACAGTTTGCAATTTGACCAGCAATGATGTTAGACTATCTTTTAAAGTTGTTATTATGTGTCATCAGCATATCTCAAATTGGAAATTCGTTTTTCTACAATAGGGAAACCTTCATCGCAGTCAATCAGAACCTTCCCCATAATAAGGTAGGTTCGAGCCTTTCTTGTGTATAGGTACGAAGTGTGAAAGTTTTCACTCCTCCGGCCAAATTCCTGTTTTCCAGATTCTATCACAAATATGCAATATTGCTTTCTCAGTTATTTGTGAAAGATCCTGGAGTAACTTCGCAGTAATATTATCCGGACCGCGCGCCTTATTTCTTTTTAGTTTTTTCAATTCTGCTCTTACTTCATCTAATGTTATCTCAGGTTCTAATTCATTCACATCATTATATAATGTACTTGGTAGCGGTATAATCGTTATAAAGATTTCGACAATATCTTCCCCATACATCGGCTATCTTAGTTAGGTCAGATATTAAATTATTACTTTCATCTTTAATTCCCTAAAATTTCGGTTTGAATTGTTTAGTTAATTAATTCATAGTGTTAAAGAAATCTTTCTGTTCATTGTGAATTGCATATGTTCCAATTTTTTTAATAATTCCCTATAATATTTTTCTTTATCCTAATGATTTTTTTATTTTCGAGCATAATTCGCGATAATCGTCTTCATTACCAGTAATCCCTTTTTTGTCTATTAAGTCGCCTTAATTCTATGAATTCTAAAGTTTCTTCGCTAATCCGATGACTGCGCTAAGCTCATATTCTTATTATCACGTTGAGTTATTTCTATTTGTGATTTTATTCCATCACCGAGTAACCTCCGATTATTCGCGTCATTCGTTTCTAGTATTTTTTCAACAAATTTATTATTATTCATGCGCTCTATAATATTATTTGCCCCTATATCCTTTTGGTATAAATAGACGATGTTTTTTCTCGGTTTTAACTATTGTTTTTAATTTGATTCTTAACTTTGCCGTCAGCAAATTGTGATCACTATGGAATTAAAAATCATTGATCTCCACCTGGCCTTTATCAGTATGAAATCAATTTGATTTTTTGTTTTTCCATTAGAAGAAACCCATGTATTCCTCGACGCAAGTTGGAACATTGTATTCATGATTGACATATCATTTTCGGTTGCAAATTCCGGAAACCGGTCTCTACGTTCATTCCTAATTCCGAGCGCAAATTGGCCAACTATTCGCCGTAAATGTTGTTCATTTTAAAATCACCAATCATTACTGCAATTTCTCCGTTCGGTATTCTTTTTATATATACACATCAATTCTTATATCTATATGAAAATGATGAGAGATTAGCCGAACTTAAAACGATTACAAACTAAAAATTTTCATTTAGAATCGATGAAAATAAAACTAGAACTAAACTTAATTGAACGTGTATTCAGACGCGTTCGTGATGTAATAATGTGTTAAATTAACGTGCGATATCGACGAAGCTGAACACTAATTACCTTACTAACAAGATCGTTGAAAGATACTGAAAGAAACCTTTAGGGCTGGAATCTGTCCTATTGTAAATTGATACAACGAGATAATAAAAATAAAGTTCTTCGATAAAATATAAGATATTAATCGAATTGAGTATTCGCAAAAGCCATCAAAATTCTATAGGGGGATAAAAAAATTATATATAATACTTATGTAATTGAAATAGCTTATAATTACCGATAGTGCGATTATTTATATATGTTTAATTTTGAAGACTTCAATCAACGATGAAATTTGAAGAGTGCTTCAATAAGTGTAGTAGTGGCAATATTGTAATTCTAACATCTTTACACTAATTACGCGTGAAAACGGTTTCAATAATATTGTCATTATTATTAGAGCAAATATTAGAGACGATAATTTTTAATGTATGAGAGTAATCTGACAGTGATGACCAATCAACATTTGTGCTATGTAATAATTAACGTTAAAAGCTGATAAACGATCTGAGGGGTTTCGTTATCACCAGTTCATTATTATACCTAGATCGGTATCCCTTAATAATGAATGCTTTTATTTCGTGAAGTTTTATTTTAACGCTATTACCGTATTGATATTTTTTATTAATAAATATGAGAAAACTTTGTTTGGATACACAAATCGAATTGAATTGTAATATTAACATAAGAAGAAGTTACATCAATCGAAAATTTTCCAACAATTACAGATAGTATTAACCGCTGAATTACTTATTTTTTAATAAATATTTTTGCATGTCTTATTCTTAGCCTGCTTGGTTATCAATAGATGATTTCAGTTGGAGATAATTGCTTGAATACATTCAGCTATTCAATGATAGGCAGAATTATGGTTTCATGCTGAATCAAATAGTTTGTCCTCTTTAGTCTGATGCTGGACTAATCAGCCAGATCAAATAGTTTTGCCATTTTTAGTCTCCTAATCTCCGATGAATTATCCAGGAGATTTTATTAGTATGACTGTACAGTGTATCAATATCTCTTTTTGCTGTTTCTTTAATGACGTATTCTACATATCGAGTTTTTGTATTTTGGTGAAGGGTATCATTGCTCACGAACCAAGGTGCGTTTGTCATTGTTCTCAGAATTTTGTTTTGAAATCTCTGTATTATTCGGATATTGCTTTTAGCACTAAAGTCCCATAGTTGTCATCCGTAGATACAAACGGGTTAGTATATATATATATTAATAATTTATTTTCAAGCGATAGGTTTGATTGCTTGTCTATGAACCAGTAAACTTTCTTTAACTTTAAGTTTAGCTCCGCTCGTTTGCTTTGAATATGTTTGAGCCGTGTTAATCTTCTATCTAAGTGTAGCCGTAAACATCTTACCTACTCCTTAGTAGGGACTTTTTTGTTATTTATATATGCTTACGTTATGAATTGATTTGTGAAAGTAACGTGAGTACACTTTGTCTCGTTAATTTTAATCCTCCATTTTTGGCACGAGCTTTTAATCTGGTCTACTGCCGTTTGCGAGGTGCGATTTTCAATATGAGAACAATGATTTGAGCACAATATGGCTGTATCGTTTGCATAAATTGCCATAAAGCATTTATCTATTATTGGCAAGTCAAGTATATAAATAAGGTAAAAATTTGTAGTAATGATAAGGAAAATTAATTTTAATTTTATGAAGCAATCACGTGTGCCAGACTCTGTCAAAAGCCTGGCTAACATCCAGAATTACAGAGTCACAAACCTTTTTTCTTCAAGGTCAGCTTCTATTTTTTTGACAACTCGGTTAACCTGCTGAATTGTTGAGTGCGTTGCTCTAAATCCATACTGAAATTCTGGAATAATTTCCCTTTGTTCAACTGCAGGAAGTGTTCCTTTTAGTAGCAGTTTTTCGAAAAGTTCCGATATAACTGGTAATAATTGGTCTCTAAAAAATTCTTGTCAACAGGTGTTTTCCCTGGCTTCTGGATTATTATAATCTGAGAAAATTTAAGCCGCACAGGTAAGTATGCCAGCTTAATTATAGCATTAAACAAATAAGTTAGTGCTACCAATCTCTTGTGTGATAGCTGTTTTAGTAATTTGGTGGTGTTAAGGTCATATCCAGGAGCCTTTTTAGAGTTCAGAGCTTTAATAATCAGTTGATTTAATTGCTCGATATACATCTGTACTGCAATTAATTGAGTCTGGGTTCCCATTTCCTGGGTAAGACTGGGATATATTAGCAAAATATGATGATTTTTCCTTTTATCGTTTTTCCGGATTGGGTGAATATGTTTTTTTGGGGGGTTATAACTTGCGCGTTGCTTTCCAGAGAGAATAATCTGGAGACAACGGAGAAAGTGAAGAAATGTACTCATCGAAACTTTTATTTCTTATATTCTCTAACAGTATTTGAATTTTTTTAGTTTGTCTATTCAATTGTTTTTTGTCTAATGCTTGCCTGCAGGTTTGCCATTTCTTCCATAGCGCTTTTTTCTTTTATTATTTCACTAGATAATAAATCATAGCGGCATTTTCTATGTTAATTATTGGCGTCGTCATCTTTTGTATAATCGAACAATATACAATATATATCAGCATTATCGGCTGATAGAATACCCACTCCACTTTAAGTGCCCTGTTTTTAACTATTTTTTTGTTACTACTAAACGCAATTTTATTTATAATGTATTATAATTTCTTCATCCTCCTTTATCATTGCAGGGAGAATTTCATGTATCATTTCGTTTTTTTTATAACATATCTTATTTCTTGATTTCATTATTATATATATATATAACTTCTTCTTCTTCTTTAAGCCTTCTGACACCAATATTTGACGTAGGCCGCTCTCAGATTTTTTTATCGTTGTCTGTTCTGGGCCTCACTCATTCGTGTATGACCTGCCTGTCTATTAAGTCGTCTGTTCATATTCTTGAAGGTATTCTTTGTTTTCACCTTCCAGTATTTGGTCGCCAGTTCAATACTCCTTTTGCTTATCTTCCGTCTGTCAGTCGCATATATATATATATATATATATTTCTTCTTCTTTCGTTATCCGTATCCGGAATGACTTATGTAACGCAAGCTACCAAACGTCCCCACTTGTTTCGATCCTGGGCTAGATTCATAATTTGTTGTAAATCGAACCCACCTATTTTCGTGATTTGATCGACATAACGGGTTATACCTTTCTCCCTTTTTTCATTGATTTTTCCCTGCGGGATCATTTTCTCCAGCTCGTTTGCACCCTATTGTGTGCCCGAAAAATCCTAGCATGCGTATTTTAATAGTCGGTAACAACCGCTGCCTGGTTTCAATTTTAGGCTCCTTTAAAACGGAATCATTTGTTCTATGAACAGTTCATGATATCCTTAGAATTTTTCGATATCCCTTTATTTCAAAGGCTTCGATCTTGTTCCGCATCGATTTATTAATCGTCCGTGTTTCAGAACCGTGTACGTTGTTATAGAAAAAAGCATCGTTTTCAGAAGTCGCAGTTTTGTTATTTTAGTGATCCTATAATCTTTCCATATACGATTGAGTTTTCCAATCCCAAAGTTTGCCAATGCTAGCTGTCTACTTATTTCTACTTCTGATCCACCATTTTCGGATATGCATGTACCAAAATTGATTAATTTATTTTTAATTTCTATATCTCGTAATTGAGCCAAGGGTTGTTGTATTCTGCTTTCTTGATCAATAATCAGCATTGAACATTTCTGTTTGTTCACTTTTAAACCTACATCATTGCCCATTTTCTCTATTCTCGATATTATTTCAAGCATTCCTTTCTCTGTAATAGCGATTAATACCGTGCCATCATCAAATCTGATATATTAGTAATTTTTTTCTCCGGTAGATATTCCTCCTTGCGAGTCATCTATTGCTTGTCTTATAATCCATGCTCCATAGAATTTGAGAAAATCGGTGTTATACAGCAGTCTTGTACTTCCTTTCTTACAATATATATATAAATTTCGGTGCAATTAGTTCCGCAGACAGAACAGAGAAGCCACACGGTAAAGTGTATCTGATGACCTCGCCATCGTGAACTACAGAACATCCAGTTCTTTCCCTCGATTTGGATGCGTCAGTGTCGAATTTTATTAACCTAATTAGAACGGCTAATATAGGATCATATGGGACAAACGTAAAGAATAATTTTTCTCATTATAATTTCATAGATTATTAATTTATGTACCGAGTTGACGTAATATATTTTATTAAATATCGGATACAACTTAAACAGGGAAGCGTGAGTTTTATTAAAGACATATTTAACGCATTTAATAAATGTGAGACCTGGGTCCTGTATCATGCTTGTTGTTCACCATCGCAGGTAGTAAGAAATTAGTCCTTTTCGTAAGTAAAATATATTGAGTTTTTTTCAGAATTTAATTTGATTCTCAATTTATTAAAGTACAGTATAATATCATCAGACTTCGTTTTTCCTTTTTTTTTTTGTAGCTTTGTATGTTTGAATCCTTTTAGCCAGTTTAAGTTGCTGCGATTACATTTATTTCGTATTATTTAAACTTCAATGTTACATTATTCTAGGTAAAATGCACATACGTGATTGGTCAAGCAGAGTTACCAATATCGTTTTTATGTGGATAGGTACTCTATGGTATTTCTGGACTACTCCTTCTATAAACTGTTTCCTCTGGTTTTCGAATGTATTACATCGCCATAAAAGATGATTTATATTTTCTTCGTAATTGCCTTTACAGAACTGCATCTGTCTGAATCCAAGATGTTTAATTTTCTTAAGATGTTAGCTGTCTCGCAATGTTCGGTTCTGAGGCGTATAATCGCTTTGTAAATTTTGATTTGTCTGAGTATACTGCGGATTTTTAATATGTTGGTCTTTTTATAGTAATATTTTGCTATGTGTAAACTAGTACCGTTCAAATTCCATTTTCCGTTTTGTTATTATGTTAATTTTTATAGTATATATATTTTTTATTTTTTTATTATTTTTTTTAACCTATATCGGTCCACTGCTGGACGTAGGTCTCCCCAATCAATAAATTGGGGAGAAAATATTCTAATCTCCCGTACGGGCCATTGGAAATATAACTGATTATTTAATTTAGAGATCATCTTGAAATATTAATCGATACCGATAACGATAATTATGAAGAATAATAATAAGTTAGAAATGAGATATATTTATAATTGTGCTCTATTTCCTTAGGAAAACAATATCCGATTTAATTTAAAACATTTCAAACAGCAAATTAATTCTGGCGTAGTTGTTACAGAAAAAAAACACATACGAATTATATTTGTCTCAGATAAAATTTGTTTTAAGATGATTATTATCTATTTTAACGCGTTACATTCTTTTATTCAATTAATGAAAACGTATATTATCATAAACGTATGAATACACGACCGATGATTGTACACAATGACTTTTTTTTCAACTTTTTAAGTTGACGTTTATTTTCCATACGATAGTCAAGTTGTTTCGCTGTTTAGTTTTATATACTGGAATCCGAGGTAATCGCAAAATATTATGCATTCCGGAATATTATTAGGCACTGGATGTTAATATTTTTTTTATTCTGTTCTACAAGTGTTGCAGAATATTACATTACCCCCCCCCCAAAAAAAAAAAAAATCTATATTCACTTATTGTAGACTCTGCTGTTAATACATTGAAATACGGTCCATTCAATTTGTGTTCTTCATTCGATCTATATGTCGTAAGTTGCTCTTATCAAATTGCTAACATACTAAAAGCACCGTATTGTGTCACTTGTTACGTTTTGCAATTTTACAACGACGGATGGAACCCGATAGGTAGGAAAGGAACCTTGTAGTTTTCAAAAACCGGTAAATCAGAGGACAGCTGTAAAATGCGAGTAGCGAGTAGCGAATAGCGAGTAGTGATTCCGTAGTTTAGTATACTGTATGTTTAACTATCAGTTTTGGTTTCTGCGTTAAAATAAATCAATAATGTCTTGATTATTTCTATTTGAAAATAGTTATTTTAAATATAAATGTTATAAACTGTTTAAAAAAAAAAAGATATAGTAATGTAATTTTTAAAAGGCGAACAACAGATGGTGAATTCCATAATTTGTACAGACACCTGTTATTGGATGAAATAAAATTTTTCGAGTATTATAGAATGACTCCGTTGACATTTAAATATATTTTATGTAAAATAGAAAAAAAAATAATGAAAACTGCTAACGACCAGTTGAAAGTAATTTGTTCAGCTGAAAGGCTTTCTATTACATTAAGGTATGTGTACAAATTAGAAATAAACATTTTTATTTAGAAATATACACATGCGTAAAATTATAAAAATATATTATTTATAAGCTGGTTAAATCAGTCAAAATGTTATCTACTTCATCCGACTCTTGGAAACTAGACCATGAAGGTGTTGATGACCGACTATGTTTTAAATTTACTTCACTTTCCTTCAGTTGTAACAAATATTTTATCATTTCGGCTTCAAATCTCATTTTGTTAATATCTGACAATTTCTTTAAATCAGGCCAAAGACTAATTAGGAAATTATAATCCGGATTCTGTTTCTTATCATTATCTTGTTTAAGTAATTTGAGTTTTTCCGTTTCTAATACTATAAATGTTTTTTCCATACTACTTCGTTTTCGCTTATTGTTAGATGCTGTAATTTTGGTTTTATAAAATTTTTTGTTTCGGTATTACCGCTGCAAGTAATATTTTTCCCGAAACCATTACTATCATCATCAATATAATCTTCTGTACTGTCATGATGATTTGCTGCTTCAGCGTTTTTAGATTTCCTTCAAGAGGTCCTGGTGTGAATGTATCGTACAGAAAACTCATCGAGTCGAAGAAAACCCACTTTGGTTTCATTAATATCGCCGCACTTCCTGATTTTGGTTTTTCTTTGATTTTTTTTAACTCAATCCTATATGTATCACGAAGGTTTTTCCATCGCTTTCTAACCTGGTTTTCTGGAATTGATAACAATTTATTTAATTCAGAGATCATCTTGAAATATTAATCGATACCGATAATGATAATTATGAAGAATAATAATAAGTTAGAAATGAGATATATTTATAATTGTGCTATTCCCTTTGGGAAAACAATATCCGATTTAATTTAAAACATTTCAAACAGCAAATTAATTCTGGCGTAGTTGTTACAGAAAAAAAAAACACGTACAAATTATATTTGTCTCAGATAAAATTTGTTTTTGTTTTATAGATTTCTATCTACGGGAGTTTCCTATAGAAGTTTATCATTTAGTTACAGAATATCTCACTCTACTATATCACAAATGAGATGTTTGTAAAGCTATATGGGAAACATTTGTACCTA
Organism: Coronaproctus castanopsis; assembly: GCA_032883995.1. Lineage (NCBI taxonomy): Eukaryota > Metazoa > Arthropoda > Insecta > Hemiptera > Monophlebidae > Coronaproctus > Coronaproctus castanopsis. The sequence goes on along the minus strand of CM065053.1, from coordinate 81,248,836 downwards.
TATACATATGCCGGTTCCAAGTTAGGATGAGCTAATGAATGTTGCTAAAGAATTTCGGTTACGATGGCAATTTCCAAACTGCATCGGGTGTATTGATGGAAAACATATGCGCATAAAACCTCCTCCAAATTCTGGAAGTCAGTATTTTAATTACAGAGTTTCCACAGTTTTACAAGCAGTTGTTGACGCTAAATGCAGATTTTTAAATATTGAAGTCGGCGCATATGGTAGACAAAGTGATGGTGGAATTTTTGCTTCTTCTAAATTATATGATCATTTAGAAAATGATGAATATAATATTCCAGAACCAACATATCTACCGAATACCAATGTGATTGCACCGTTTGTTATACTTGGAGATGAAGCATATCCTCTAAAAACGTATTTATTACGACCTTACCGTGCACATACTGAAGAAGAGATAATATTTAACGATTTGCACTCGAGGACTAGAAAAGTAGTAGAGTGTGCATTTGGTATAATAGCTGCAAAATGGCGTATACTTCAAAAGCCAATTGAAACCGATGTAAAGACAACAAATCTTATTATAAAAACTATATGTTTATTACATAACATAATTATTGATAAAGAAGGTATCGACCAGATTACAACAAGCTGAAAAAGGATAAAATGAATGTACTGTGAAAGAAAAAATTGCAAATAGAGCGTTTGCTGCAAATAATGCCAGAAATATCTTTAAAACTTATTTTACATTAACTAAAAATAGCTAATTTTGTTATATATTTTAAAATAATAAACACAAAAAAATTTTACTTTTTGTTCGTAGAAATGTAATTTTCATATATACTTACGGTCGCATTTTAAAATATCCGCAATTTCATTTCATAGTGCTTTTACCACGTCTCTGTTACTGTGCTCCTTACATGTAATATCCCACAAAGGTCTTCTTTTTAAAACCTCGGCTTATTAATAATTCACTATCCATTTTAAACAAAACAAGTAACTACGCAAAAAATTACAGACTGAAATAGAATCTGGAACTCGTTGCTATTGAAATCGGAATCATATTCTGTATTCTGTTCGTGCACGTGCACATACTGCGAACAAACGTGTACTTGAATTCAGTGGGAAAAACTAGTTTTTATTCAGGTGAATAAGCGAATGAATTGAACAAGATCAATTCATTCGCTACTCGCCTATAATCGCTTGTACTCGCGCGAGCGAAATTCACGTAATGATAACCGCTGCCATTACTTTCAGTGTAACTAAACATTCGCCTGTACTCGCTTATTCGCTATTCGCGTCTATTCGCTTAGACGGTAACCAGTTTCATCTATGTACTTATTCATTTTCAGCATACACGGGCAATGAAATATCTTTTTCTTACGACATTCTTAACGGTCCTAGTCCAATGTTCGTCAATAAATGCACATGAAATGCCAATAAGAAGGTATCCGGATAAGTCGAACGTTGGCAGGAAATGATCCCGTCAACCAAGATATTAATACAGACGACTTAAACCAACTGAACAAAGATTGAAATTTCCCTACAGTTTTATAGCAATTATCGAGTCCTTACCAAATAAGCCCGGAAAGCGCTCGAATATCTGAAATGAAGAATGGACGAAGAAAAATCACGAACCGCGGATTGAACCTAAGGAGCATCTTTCTCCAGGGGTCAAACAAAAATACGGAACATGGCGTTCACTAAACAGATTAAGAACAATGTCTGGTCGTACAAGAGACAACAATTCCGACATAGGTGCCGTTTCAATGACCTACTACAACTGTATAAAAACAGCGTCGCGTTTACAGAGTACTGGGCAAACACCGTGTAACGTATTAAGATCATTTTCCTGACATGAAGAAAAAAAAACATCTGTGCTTCAGAGATTAGGGAGGAAGTGGAACTTAAAGACGTTTTAACTAAATTCGATACACAGTTTTTTAATAATTTTTACGCGTATATATATATATATATATATATATATATATATATATATATATATATATATATACAAACAAACACATACACATATATATCATAGTAATAATAATCCTAAATATGTGTATAAGTCGACGCGCCTAACGCTACGACGGGTGTTGGTAGTGCGGTACATAAGGGATATATATATATATAAATATATATTCGTCTGTTATTTTGTTGACTCACGTAATGCAACAAAACGTGGTTTGATAGGCGGTGTTGGTACACATATATCCCTCCATTATTTCCGCTCGCTTGCTATATAACGCACTAATAGAAGTTTCACTTCAAAAAATAGAAAAGACTGGCCGAACAACGTATCCCGAGCACGCGAATACGAAATACTTTGCCTTCCACGGCTGTTCTTAACTTCCCAACAGGCTGGTGTACTCGTTCATCTTCTCCCTCGTTATCCCGCGGTATATTAAAAAATGAAATAGATTTTTAAAAACTTTAAATCGTCGTTTCTAGTCGTTTAAATTGAACCGAAAATTATGGACGTAATAAATTTCGGTTACCCCCGTAATTAGTGTCGGGAGATACAGCGCCGGATGGGGAAATTTTCCAAATTCGAAAAACAGACTTAGCTTCGTTACAAGAAGCTTTTACGATCGACGAGAAATAACCACGCAACGAGTACAACCGATAAATATTTTCCGCCCTAAAAGAAAAAATTTCCCGGAAGTTTATCTATCTTTATTTAAGAAAACTGACGCTAGACTTGATACCAAGATACGAAACAAAAGAATGAACCGATTTTTATACTGCCGGATATATTATAAAATCAAGCGAATTTATATATACTATATATATATATATATATATATATATATATATATATTTATATATATAAATATATGTGTGTGTGTATATGTATATGTGAATAATAGTGAGTGAGAGGGAGAGAGAGTATAAATTGAAAAACCTATCTTTCGTCATGAAAATCTTCACTGCTATACGTTACTTCACTTCTACGAAATAAGCTGGAAAATGTAAAACTTTTTCATTTTAGACTTCGGCATAATTTATTCCTTTAAGAAAAACTTCAAAACTGCCCTTCGTTATATTTTCGTTTACATAATTTCCCAAAAGACCGACATAGTGTGAAATTAACTAAACATTCGCCCTACGCTATTTTAAGTTTATAATGGAGGGGGTTACTCTTTTCATAATTTCTAAATAGCGCCATCTTTTTTTTTCATTTAAAAAGAAAATATTTAACAAGTTTTAAAGAAAAACCGGTCTATGTTAGAATTCCTTCGTTATTTTAATTCGAATCGTTCGTTCGATATTTTGGAACGTGTTTTTGGTTTGCTTGTTTACATATTTAAAACTTAAAGTTTTAAAAGATCATCGACGATGACGCACCGTCGAGATAAAAGCTTTTTAAATTATCTGGTCGTAGACATATATTTTATATATATATATATATATATATATATATATATATATATATATATATATATATATATATATATATTATATATATATATATATATATATATATATATATATATATATATATATATATATATATATATATACTATGACGTATGTAAAATGGCAACAACGCGTTGACGATTACGACGTCCATAACAACAGGAATTGGTACTCGAGAAGCAACTAACAACCTGGATGTGTGTATTTTATTAACTTCAAAAAAGCTTTTGATAAAACCACGCGTCAAAGATTATTACGAATAATGGAAGAAATTGGAATAGATCCAGCGAATCGTAAAATAATCAAAAACCTGTATCTCAATCAAAGCGCTACTATTTCTGTAAATCAAAATGTTAGTTCGGGCCCAGTTAATATAAACCGTGGAGTGAGACAGAATGTATCATATTACCAATGTTTTTCAACTCAAATGCCGAACAACAAGCATTCAAGGATTCTCTGGAAAACAGCACAATAGGTATCAGAATAGGTGGAAAATATATATGAATAATATTCTCTATGGGGTGACGTAGTTTTGATAGCTAGTAGTGCCAAGGATTTGATTTTTTTTTTCACATGTCAAATGCTAATTTATAACTAGCCAGTTGCGAGGCTCTATAATAAATAGTACCTATTAATAATTACGTACGGAAGGTGCATCCAGCGATGATTTACCTTACAAACTGTGGAACTATAAAACTAGATCCCTTATATCTTTGTTCTATTTAGTCGCATGGACTTCACATCCGTATGTACAACTGACGCCGCTACCTGATTTACCACGGCATCCGGTAAATTAAGAGTCAGCTTTTTTCGGAAGCGCTGGATTATCGATTTATTTTATTTCTTTGCACATTCCCAAATTTGTGCGTCGTAACTCCAGATTGGTTTCAATACTACTTTGTGCACCAGTAATCGATTTTGTAAGGATAATTCAGAATTGTATCCTACGAGCCGGTATAACTTTTTTAATTTTAGGACCAGCTCTTTTTTTTCTTTTGCATATGAATTTTTCACATTAAGTGTATCCCTATAGGTATTTTACTTCATTTTTTATTTGCTTCACGCTGTTTCCCATCGATACTTCTTCATCATGATCTCTTCTATTAGTAAATGACAAGTGTATGGACTTTTCCGGATTTATATTCAGTTTCTACTTTTGTGTCCACTGATACAGTCTGTATAGGTTGTTTTTTATAGCAGTGATAGCAACTTGAGCATTTGAGTTCGATGGAACCAGTCATCTGCAGACGTTTCTGCGTGCACTGTATCATTTGTGTGCATTGTGTGCAGATCTGCTGTATACAGTGTGTATAGGAGAGGTCCTAAAACGCTTGCTTCTAGAACGCCAGCCGAAATAGGGTATACCTTAGATCGATCGGTGTCGTAATTGACCTGAAATTATCTATTAATTAGATGCAACATTGGTTTGATTTTGTGTTTCAAATTTTGTCAAATGCCTCTTAGTAATATCAACGAATTGGAATGTGAACAAAGTTTCTATTGGTAAAGTAGGTTTCTAATATAAGTAATATGTTAATTTTTTTATTCTTTTAGGTAATTACATAGTTAATAAAACCTTTGCATTCTACCGAGCTATGCGTAACGTTGTTTTTTGACTAATTTAGTAACGACCTGCGTCAGCATATTAACTATTGGGTTATATTGCGCTATTAGGTGACTAAACATTCCTTCAAATCGGGGTAAGAAGGTATTTAGCAAATTCCCCATTTTCGTGCTATCGTCAGGAGATTTATTTTCTGATCTCACCTCTACGGGTATGATCTTTTAGTATTGAGTAGGAGCTAATGGTTCGTTTAAAGTATTACGTATTCTACTATAAGCTTCTTGTATTGCTCCTTCCTATTAAGATTTTTATACACCTCACAACCCTTATAGTTGGCAGAATGATTACCATCGCAAAGTCTCGCTTCGTTGAGCACCGTATTTTACACACATGCGTATAGTCTATAGTAGTAGTTTTTGGTGTGGTCATATTGTTAGCAGCGTGTACATTGGGTAATAGTGTTCGTTTTAGTGGTGGATCTACTTAGATTCTGTTATTACATAAGCTTTTCAGATGGTAAATTTCTTTGTTGTTATCCGCTGGTTACAGATCGATATAAAATAGGGTCGGGGGATTTCTTGTGTGTGTTTTATATTAACCATATTTCTGGCACAATGTTTCGGCCAGTTTATTTATTATTTCACCGATGTACATCGAATTGTGACAACAACTTCGTATGCTCTTTCATTTTTGAACTGATGTGTGTACCAACAAACATTTTTATTCGCTAAAATATTTACTTAGTTTTCGATATAAGTCTATATTATTTTTGTTATTGTTCAAAGTTTTTGTTTTAAAATGTTTTTTTTTAGTAATTACAGTTATAATTTCTGTAAACATGACATTGTAATACTTTCGATATATATTGGTGGCGGTTTAGAGATTATATTTCCATTGGAGTCGCGGTTTTTCTAGTATTTAAATCTGGAAAGCGGCCAAAACCTATTCCTATTATTAGTCATAATTTCTGGCGATTGAACTGGAGTGAGAATTCTATTTATCTTTTTATAGGAACAACTTTCCACGAGTTATTTATATTATGTATGATTTTTCTCGAGGCAACAGGTAATTCTGATGTCGCTATTGTGACATTTTGAGATAAAATGTTTCACGTATTATTATTTAGGTTAACGTTATTGATACTAAAACATGGTTGGATGTATCGGTTTGTTGATTTATAGAAGAGGAATTACGATGGAATGTAGGTGTAATACCATTTCGATTCGTTGAATAGATAAAGATGAAAATAAGATAACGACCTACGTAATTATTAAAGATAATTCGAATATCGTAATCGATATAGGAATCTATATTACTTATTAAACTGCTAAAATCAAAATGAACGCGAAGCACATACACAAACGTTAACAACGGGAACAGCAATAATGATTTGAAATTAACCGTCGAAAATGTACAAAAGAACATGAGCTTAGTCGAAGATAAAGAATATCGTTAAAGGCAAAAATAAACAAAGATAATATTGGAAACACTAAGGAAGTCCTACAATAAGTATTAATGGAGTACGCTTGGAGAAAATGAAATCATTTAAACACTTCGGTACGAAATTGGACATTACTGGTGAACTCGAACTGAAATAAAAAAAATCAAATTGAACAGGCGAGAAATGCACTCAACAAGATGATGAAATATTAATAGCCAATAAACTTGGAATTGCGAATTCTTAAATGTGGTCCATCTTATTGTACGACAGTGAGGCGTGAAATTTGAAGAAATAATACAAGCTTTTGAATTTTGGAGCGACCGACGAATATTGAAGGTATTCTGGATAAGAAAAAACAGTTCGCATATACTCAGTGGCGTGAAGAATGACCGCGAATTGATGAAACTAATAAAATTTCGAAAACTGGAATATTTCGAACACTCGTAAATTCATGTAGATACCTTTCAAATATGGAAGAAGGGACAAATTAACTAGAATTAGTCTAGCAACAATCGTTTTCAACAAAAAGAGATCTTTACTAACGTCAAGAAATGTAATAGGAAGCACTTTGTTAAATCATGTGTATGGAGCATAGTATGGATCGGAAACTTGGACGATCAACGGCCACATGTACAAAAACATAGAGACGTTCGAAACTCGGTGCTGACGTAGATTACAGAAAATTAGTCGGACAGAAACAGTGACGAAACAAATCGAGGAGCTTAATTCAGAAGCTAAAAAGTAGAAGAATTAAATGGATAGGCCACTTATATGGACACAATCCAAGTATCGTACAACTAATTGAAAGGAAAACGATACAAAAGAAGTCAAATGAGTAAATATGCGGATCAAATAATAGAAGACACGGGAGCAAAAAGTTAGGCAACCCTTAAGAGAAGGGCAGAAAAAAAATAATTTTAGTTGAACTTACTAGGATCATGAGTCATAAAGGTTATCCGCCAATCAACGGATCGAGGGAAAGAAGAAGGTCGGTGGAGCGAAATATACCTTATTACAAACCATTCTGATGGCAAGAATTGAAAACGAAGAATTGGACATAGGTTGTACCTAGTTTTCCATTATCAAGAGACTTGGATAGCATTAAACACAGAGTTGTGTGCCATATACAACAGAAAATGATCCCAAATGTAGTTAGGACTTCGTTAGATGGTCAGTCATGGTTCTGGTCAGTCGAAACAGCACGAAGGCGAAATAAAAAACAATAAATAAACAAATATAACAATCTTATAAGAAATTATTTTTACTACGCTAGAATTAATCTAATGAACGAATAATTGGAATTACCGATTCAATTTAAAATTAACATAAATAAAACTTTTAAACTTACAAATAATTACAAAAAATATTCAGATAAACCGCATGCAACCTGTAACAGTCATACACTTCTACACACATCGTAAAATATAACACTGAAAATAGATCAAAGAAAGAATTGATTTTTGTATAGTAACGAGCAGCACCTTTTGTAAAAAAAAAAAGAAAAAGTATAATTAGTTAGCCAGTATGTTAGTATGCAGTTGACGCTGTGATTATTCAGTGCTTGTTTGAACATGCGTCCCTATTAGTGATTATCCTAAAATCTAACATTTTTTTTTGTTTCCCATTCCTGTTTACATCTGATAAAAATCTATTAATTAAGCATTTTACTGAGTCTATTATTTTATCATTTATTTATACTGCATTTTCGAATAGCACTCGCGGCGACCCATGCGGTCATTAATCGAGGTAAAAATATACTTAAATAGCGGTTACAATACTATACCGTGATTAATAATAAAATTATCAATACCTTAAGTATACTTTTATATCCTTAGAATAATATCGACTGCGGTGGGAAGATATTACAAGCGAGATTTGTAACTTTCCAACTTGTAACGCGTTAAGAACGAAGAGCTGAGGAGCAGCCAAATAAAGAGTTAAAATCCACGATGGAATTGACGGTGATGATTTATGCTAATAATACTTACGAAATTACGAAAGTTAATTCGTGATATTGACACGCTGGGTAATAAAACTGTAGAATTCAGAGCGCGAATTTTATAGACGATGTGCGAATAATTTGGCCCAAATAACTCGACTGGTTAATGATGAAGTTACAATCGAACAATTGACAACCCGCAATCGGTCTAATTGAATACACTTTTGCGTAATATTGCCTATTTTTTCTTTGCCATTTCACGAATCTTTATCCATCGTCTGTTTTATTACTCTATCCTGCATTCAATTATTGTAGTCCACCGTAGTATCCAATCTTCGTAAATAAGATCTCGGTTTGTTACGTTACGTTATACATGTACATAACTGAAACCTTTATAGGCTCTCAGTAGCTGTATTCATTCGTTTTTATTACTTCTACTAACATTTGTCTCGTCTGAATTCAATACATTTACATGCGGTATGTTTTTTAAAACGGCTTACCGAGTTCTACTCCGGAGAAGTAGTTCTGATCCGATTTAGGGTGCAGGATTTTCTTTCGTGTATACCACTTTCCGACGATATTAATGTCATTCAATAACCGAAAAAATTCCAAATGTTAGAGTTCTTTTTAGTCTCCTTTTACCACATTTCGATATATATATATATATTACGACTGGTTACAACGTTGTTTTACCGTTTCGAAACAGCAGCGTGGAAGCAATTTTCTCGTTTACTTCGCTTTAAAAGTATTCCGCTTTTCGACATCTCGACGCGCTGTGGCTGTATAATACTTTAACCTTTCTCGTACGCATTCGGTCAAAACTCCTCCTCAAGTGACTGTTATAAAGAAAAACCATTGAAAATAAAAGTACGACTTTAGAAATTTGTACTTAAATATACTATGCCCGGCAGTTTACTACGAATCAAACACAGAAAAACGAAGAAACAGAAATGACTTTTGTATAAAAAAAATAAAAATAGAAAAGAATCCTAAAAAAGAATTATTCAGTTTAGTAAATTTGAATATGTCGATGAAAAATCAAATCTTGTTTCAATTTAACTCAATGTACATTTAGAAAGAAAAACGAAACTTGTCTTAAAAATTGTTTGTTGACGGCTAACAACGACAGAAAGAGGCGACAAGGTGTACACACACATATATATATATATATATATTCTTATTCTTCTGTGTGAACTCGATTGACGAGTATTCAGTCCGCTGCCTTAGATTTCATCTTTGTGCTTATGCCTGCTGTGTGATATCAACCCTATTCTGTGGGTAAATATAACATTACAGTGGCTGCGCTTAAATTCTTGTCGCTCGTTGTTATCATTAATCCTTGCTTGGCTGTTCTTCTTATTGTATTTACGGCACTCTGTTAGTTTCTTCGTGATTGATTTTCCGATTTAGTGTAACTTTTTCCCAGATGCCGTTGGTGTGATTTATTCCTAATTTTTTTCAAATCGTCCGCAATGACGTCTTTATATCTTAACTTTGGTCGTCCCAATGGCCTTTTTCCGTTGTTTAAGACTCCATAGAACAGTCTTTTGGGACTACGTTCATTATCCATACGGATCACATGTCCTACCCATTTGAACCGTTTTTCTGCTAAAAGTTGCTCTATTGAACAACAACCCGTTATATTCAATATGTATTCATTGGACTTTTTATCTTTCCAAGTGACGTGAAGTATTTTCCGAAGGAATCTAAAATGGCATGATTAGAACCTTTTTTCCTGCTTTCTCATTATTGGCCACGTTTCGCCGCCATTCAGCATGGTCGGAATTATCACCGATTTATAAACCGATATCTTGGTTTTAGTTGTTAAATCTTTATTTTTAAATACCTAGTTTGCTATATGCTGCATTTGCGTTTCTTATGCGAGAAGAAACTTCGCAATCGAGAGTTGTTTCCTTATTTACAAAGCTGCCAAGGTATTTAAAAGAATTGACCGTGCGTAACTTATTTCCTATTAACTCGAGATCAGATAGATCTCCATTTAACTGTATGACTTCCGTTCTCATTTATCACAAGCCCGAAATCATAGTACGTTTCCGCTATTATCATATTTTGAATTTATTCTGATTTGTCGTTAAACATTACGCAATCGTCAGCATATTGAAAACAAATAAGCGGAAAGGAACCATTTTCCATTTTTGCTTTATATTTAGTTAAATTGTACAATTATCGAAACGAAATTTAACATCTATCCCAGCATTCGTAATTCTGCGCTTAAATTCATGATGAATCACGCTCATGTAAAAGTTGAACAGCGTTGGGTCGAGCAAGCATCCTTGTTTTACGCATGTCGAAATCTTTTGTGCGCCCATTATCGCATAAAACACTACCCGTTGCTTGACTCTGAAGCAGTTTTATTAATTGCAACAAGGTTGGTGTACATTCAGCTGCCTTTAGGCACAAAGCTTCCCTATTCACAAAATCAAATGCTTTCCTTACGTCTATAAAGGTCGTGTAAAGTGTGGATGATTGTTCTCGGACCTTTTCCATCAGTTGTCTTAGGGTAAAAATCGTTGTGATTTTCCTTAAAACTACACTGCTCTTCCGGTAGATATGAATTCACTAATATTTTTAGTCGTTCTTGAAGGATCTTACTGAAAACTTTGCTTGCGATACATATAATTTGCGCAATCAGCTTTATCTCCTTTATTTTTATAGATTGAAATTATGGCTGCTTCTTTGAAATCCTTTGGTACTATAATGTTAAAAAGTCTGTGCAGATATTCAGCCATTCCCGACTTTGAAAACATCGGCAGAAATTCAATCATGCCCCGGCGCCTTGTTGTTCTTTAGGCATTTTGTCGCATTTTGTACCTTCTCTATTGTTGATGGATCATCCAGGCTCCAATTACAGTTTGTAACACGTTTTTATTAAACTTAGATTCATTGTTTAGCAGCTCCTTGTAATATTCTTTCCGTCTTGTTTTCACTTCATCCCTTCTACATAAGAGATTTTCTATCTTATCTTTTATAGCAGTTTTCCGCTTGTATTTTGGCCCGTAAATAATGTTTATTGCTCTGTAGAAGCCTCTTGAGTCATTCGCAACGGATAAAGCTTGAATATCTTTTGATTTGTTTATCCACCATTCATTTTTTAGTCTTCTTGTTTCTCTTTCTGCTTTGGCTTTGCTTTTTTTATATTCATTTGTTTTTCTTATTTGTTTTATCAGCTTGCCATTGAATAAATGTTTCTTTTTTATGCTTAAGCAATTTCATAATTTCTTCCGATGCGTCCGAAAACCAGTCAGGTTGTTTTGGTTTTTTTATTCCTAAGATTTTTTTGCAGGCCCCGTTTAATCTATCTTTGAGAATGTGTCAGTATTCAGTAGAGTTCATATTGTTATTATTACAAGAGAGTACGTGATTTAAGGATGGAACTACCTCTGTTTTAAATTTATCTATTACTTTTTTATTTCGTAACCTATCAATATTGTATCTGCAAGGTAGATCTGCACATTTACTTTTGGTCCTATAGTGATGAATTTTCCTAAATCGAAACCGTGAGCGCACGAGTGTATGATCAGTATCCCCGTCGGCTCCTCTCATAGCACGAGTTATCAAACATTCGACCCTGGGCCCTCTTCCTTGTAATTACATGATCTATCATATGGGGCGCATTTGATCGTGGATGGATCCCGGTATCTTTGTATATGTCTTTTAGCTGAAAATTCGTGTTGATGATAAAGAGGTCATTTGTTGCGCAGAATTGCAGTAGTCTATCAGCATTTTCATTTGCTTTTCCTAATCCATGACATCCAATTACGCCCTTTCATAGTTCAACATTTCTACCCGCTCTTGCATTAAAATCATCAAGTATGATGATATTTTCTTTTGTTCGAGTTTCATTTATAGCCACAGGTTCCTCCGTGATGAATTCAGTCAATTTAGTGTCGAACGCAAGCCCAACACCATGCAGCCGTTTCTTGTTTGCCTTTACTCCTTTCCAATATAAAGTATAGCATGCGGTATATTCTATGAGTACTCCTTCGTCTGCTAATCTAGTCTCACTAAATGCCGCGATGTCTATATTGAACTTTCTTAATCCATTTAATACCACTGCTGTTCTTCTAACTGGGGCGTTTTCGTTGTCTATCAGCATTCTCACATTCCACGTTCCAAAATTCCAAATGCGTTTCCTTCTGTAATTTGAGCGCAAATGTGTCCCCTCTTGGAGAGTTCCATACCGCGAAGGTATGTGGAGCCTCAAATCTACGTGTGTTGCCACAGGTGATCGCCCACTGCCTGACAAGCTTGTTATGCCTTGTCCCGTGGATCCAGCATTTATTATCATTTGCAATTTCCTTTTCATATTTTTTCTACATTTATTGAACTTATACATAACAGGGGAGGAAAAAGTTTGATGAAAGAGAGACAGTGTAGTGGCGCTTTAAAAAGGAACATAGAAGCCCTAGCGCAAGAATTCTTCCGTGCTAACAATACAATCAAAGTAGGTGCTTCAATGGCACGGCAAGCCAAGACGACTGGCCCACAGAGATTGGTTCGATTACTCGTTGGCAGGAAAAATAGAATAGTAGAGAAGGTACAGGGTGTCAGGAAAGGATAAAAGGAAAAGGAAATAGGAGATAAAGGGAAGCGGATGTCACTATTTCGGTGTGGCCTTTGGATAAAAATCCTGACCGCAAGGCAGCGGGTTGTTAGTGAGTCATTGATTTCTTTCTTACCAAGGGTATCCCGGTACATCATTTTAAGGCTGATTGCTTAGCCGATCTTAGCTCCGATCATTTACCCATACTGCTATCTTGCCTTACCTCACCAGTCAAAATCAATCATCCTCCACGGTTGACAAATAAAAATGGATCCCCAGATTAACATCAATATACAATATCATGTACCGTCAAATATCAATGCAGCAATTGAAAATTTCTCATCTCTGCTCTCATACTGTGTCCAGTCTAGTACTTATTATTTTGAACAATCCCCAGCTGACGTCAGATATCCTAATCACTTGGTCCATCGAAGACACCAAGCAAGGAAAGCCTGGCAAAGACACTGTACCATTGAAAATAAATCAGTTTTCAATAAATTGTCTAAAGATACTACACATGCCATTCGTCAGTGGAGGAACAATTAATTTTCCAATTATTGTCTCTTGGCTCCACTAAAGAAGCTAACTACTCATGGACTGCCGCTAAGCGAATTCGCCGCCCTACTCGGCCTTATTTTCGATAACTTATGGACTCGGGAGCGATTCCGGAAAAGCATATATTTTTGCCAAACATTTTGAACATGTTTTTGAGGACAATAGCATTCAATCCTCAATTGTCCTTCATGTCCTATTACATCTAGTGGCAGAATTAAACCAATTTCTTCCCTCGAGGTATAGCCAAGGTTATTGATAGCCTAATAACATATCACAGGGTCATGATAGGCTTTCGCTTGTTGTGTTCAAAGAAAGGGATTGTCTATCTGTCGACGATGATAAATGCCTGTATTCGTCCACGGTTTGTATCTCACACTTGAAAGATTGCGAAAATGATCATGATTCACAAACTAGGGAAATATTACCGGTCCATTTCCCTACTACCTATCATTGCGAAAATCTTTGAAAACTTTATTTCTCATCGACTTTGGACAGTTATTGTAAACAAACATTTGATACCAGATGTTCAGTTTAGATTTTGTGAAAAGCATGACTGAGCAAATTCACCGTGTTATACATACTGTAACTCAAGCATTTGAGAACAAAGAATTTGCTACGCCATTTTTTCTAGATGTCAGTACTGCATTTGATAAAGTTTGACACCTTGGCTTAATTCACAAAATTAAAATCTATTTTTCACCGGGCTTTTGCACTTAACTGATCGACAGTTCTATATACATCTTGGATCAGCTATTAAATTAGCATTCGTGCTGCTGTTCCACAAGGCTCTGTACTTGGTCCTATCCTCTTTCTACTTTATACTATGGATATTCCTCGAATACTTAAGACGACAACAAGTCTTTTTGTCGACGACACTCAAGAATTATATACGTTTAATTCTTTTACGCTTATACCTTTTATATTTTAATCGGGGACTTAGTACGTGTGTTGTTTTCTATGTTATTTATAATAAAGGATATGTACTTAGAATCAGTGAAAAATTTCTTTGTTTGCTGATGTATTACTCGATTTACATATGGTAATTCCAAAACTATGCGCATTCCATCCATTTTATTGGAGCTTTAAGAATGATTATACAGCATTTATTTTATATGCAACTTAGATACGTTAGTGTTGCGTAAGGTCATATAGGACACGCGTACAACCTTATCGGTCTTAAGATACTTTTATAAATAATTAACTTATCGGCAACATTAAGGCGGCATTTCTTATTTTTAAAGATATTTAAATAGAGTGGCTCGAATTTTGTTAACGATATGTTGTATGCGTTTAGAAAAGGTAAGGCCTTTGTCTAGAATGCCACCGAGATATCTGATCTGAGTTTTCCACTGTATATGGATGCATCGTACTAGGAATCAGTGAGTGAGGTCTCCTTTTTGTAAATAATATTGACTGTGTTTTATCGTAATTTATATTGATTTTCCATTTATCGAAGTAAGATCTTTCTGAAATACTATTTTAACCTTTTTTTAATAATATCTGTACGATACTACGCACAATAGATAGCCGTATCTTCCGCGCACAAAGTCATCTGCAGATTTTTATCCTTAGGAATATAATTAATAAATAAGAGAAAAATATAACTAGAAATAAGTTGTAATTTGCCACAGAGTTGCTATTATTTATTTTAACCATGCATTTCTTATTTGTTAAATAATCTTTAATAAGTCTAACGATATAATTAGAAAATTTTAGTTAAATTAATTTATATATCAAGTTAAGATTCTATATAGTGTCAAAGGCTTTCTCAATATCTAAAAGAGGTAATCCTGCGTATTTATTTTTGATTAAAATCATCCGTTATAAACTGTGTAATCCTCGCTAATCGCATAACTGTAGATAAATTACATCTGAATCCGAACTGTTGTTCAGCATGAAAATATTATTAGTTTCTGTCAAAGTTTTTAATCGACTAAAAATAACTTTTTCAGCTCTGCTGCAAAGATTACTAAGAAGATAGATAGGACGTAGATTTACACGAACTAATGATATTCTTATTACCACCTTTAGGTATGGGTATTACTTTTTCCAAGAGTTAAGGAAATGAAAAAGTAGTAAAATAAAATTCACTATAATAGTTAATTTAATTAACGCGTTGATAGATAAGGGATAGAATAAATTATATATATATATTATTAATGCTTTATTTTTTTGTAGAGTTTTATTCTTAAATTGTTTAATTTGTCTTCCTTTATATATATCCTTAATATTTTGTAGCATTAGTTCATTTTCCTCGATGCTGAGGAAATTCACCTTAAATTTATTTCGAGGAGGATACAATTACTAATAACAATAATGGTGATCAGCATCGTCGGAAAAGTAATAATAATCAAAAATGGCGAAGTAATGATAGTGATGATAAGAATAATTGATAAGACGAATATGGAAATGATGATTAATAAAGACAACAAAGGCTATGGCACGAATGAAATAATAATTTTCGGGGAAGATAGAGAAAGACCAGTATTCAGTTGTTTTCGGAAATAGAATTCCCTTATCCGATCCTTTAGAAACGAAAACGATACAACTACTTTCGATGGGTCAGGAAGGAAATGCCGAATTAACCCTTTCAGAACCCGGTAAAGGGTTTCGTTAATGTTGCTATTGCCGCTATTGTGAAATCTGGTTGCGGTTTATTAACGACAAAACGTATCCATCATTTCCATTCGTCGCACAGATACCAATTAATATTCTACAGTAACTAATCCGTTGCTTTGAAATTCGGTTTCACTCTTATTGTTATCGCTTCGTCTTCCCATTTCAATTAATATTCATTAACGTCTTAACAGAATGCACTGACCAAGACCTTTTACTAGATTTTAGAGGTTAATTTTAGATAAATTGCGACGAAAAATGAATTAATATAAATAATAAAAGATAGGATTCACGGCAAAAAAGCGTCAATAATATTTTCTCAAACGACGAATCGTATGATTCGACCATATTCGTTGTGCTGATACACCATGTGTTTCTTAGCGGGCGGATCTGATGTATTCACGGATATTTTCTTTATATATATATATATATTTGAAGTATATTACAAAAGAGTACAAATAACAGTTTGTTCAGAGCCGATTCATTTAAGTTTATGAAGCCCTGAACAAACTGTTTTACAGAATAATAATAATATTAATTTGTGTACATAATTTAAGCTAATTGAATTATATTAATTAGTTTATAAGTTAAAGCTAGGTGCAATTATATTAACATATATGTTTAAGATAAGTAAAATTATATTTAATTGTATAAATAAGTGTAAGTCAAATGTACACGTTTTTTACGGTGATTTATTTCAGCAATCGCGAAAGTGTTAAAAATTTTAAATAGTTTAGTTACCGATTGACCAGTACTAGTATTGCTGAAGTCAGTATTACTATGATTACAGCCGCCAAGTATATACGCTTCATAGTATCAGTATACACGTCACGCAATTTTCAAAGTGTGCAATTTTATATTTATATAAATAATCTAAATAGGCCATAAGTAATGAATTGTGTACATTAAAGAAATGTGGTACGAAAGATGTGTTACTTAGTCTGTTTTCTATATTTTGGAAATAACTTTTAGCAATACCGTTATATTCATTCTACTGTGTTTCAAATTTATTATTATAATATTTATCTAAAACAAGAGCAAACTGTTTAAACTTTAATGGTTTTTCTTCATGTATGAAATAAGGTTGTCGATACCGTTCATCATTAGTCCTTTATTCAGGAAAATTTTATGATCGAATAGCAAGATATATTTATATATCAGATAGGCTACTTAACGGTGGGTACAAAACTTCTAGTTATAAAAATTCATTCGGTTCATAGTACGAACTAAATTTAGCCTCGTCCTCTATATTGTGTCATTGTTTGGAATATGTGTTCCTTTACTAATGTACATGTAGTATATACATTACGGTTTATATTGTATTTATTAATTTGTTGAAAATTATTCGTTCGTTTATTTCGATTAAGATTGTGTGAATGGGGTGTGAATGATGTATGTTTTAATGAGTGTGAGACTTGTGAATGCGGTAGTTTTTCCGGTGTGTTTAATGGGTGTGAGGCTGGTGAATGTGTTCAATGTATTTTTTTTTTGTATTTCATTTTTTTTACTTTTAATTTTATAATTCAGAAAAATTATTCATTGTATTACTTTATTTATAAGCCTACACTATAATTGGCCTGTAGCTGTTGTGTGGCTTCATTAAATAAATAAATAAATAAATAAGCGATTTTAGCAAAAAAAATTATATATATATATCAATAAACAACAACAAGCGTTTTAAAATCATTAAAAATTTTTTAAATAAAAAAACACAAAACTTTTCGGTTGTTAAACCGTTATCATGTGAATATAACAATATTTATAAAAAAATCATCATCATCATGGTGTCATGTCCATGAACGTCGGTTAACATTTTTCTAATTCCGGGACAGTTAAATTGTATTTGCGTTATACCACTGCGACAAGTTCTCCACCCATGTTGTTCTTCTTCTTCTCGGCGGTCTCTTCCCCCCAATCTTTCCTTTGTATGTAACTACCGTTCCATGTGGCGCATTATATGTCCGAAATATTTCAGTAGTCTATGTTTGACTTGTTTTACTATTTACCGCATTTATTTGAACGATTTAATATTTCACAGTTTTTTATCATGTCAGTCCGTTTTACTTTAAGAATTCTGCGGTATATCCACATTTCGAAGGCGTTTAGTTTTTTCTCCAACGTTTTAAAGTTGAACTTCCAACGCCATACAGCAATACCCGAGAATACGTAATATTTTATCAGTCTTAACTTTAATGCTATGTTTTACTATATAATATAGGCTTAAAAAATGCATTACGAGCATTCTCTATTTCTTTGCTCATATCCCATTTTGTTTATATCCAGGTAATCGATATTCCCTATTTTACCTATTGTATCTCCAACAGCTGTTAGTGGTGTTATCATTGTTTTTCCTGTATATTAACGTGTACTTCGGGTTGGAAATATTTAGGTACAATCCGTATTCTTTGCATGTTGTTGTGAAAACATCTACAAATTTCTGCATTTAATGCAATTCGATATTAAAATAATATCATCTGCATATCTGATATTGTTCATTACTGTTTCATTTACTTTTATACCATTTTTAAATTTTTTTTTGTAGTTCTTCAAAATTTTGTTGGGAGTATATATATGAACAGTAGAACATTGCCTTACACCTTTGGATCCCAACTTTTTCTTCTTTTTTTTTGGGGGGGGGGGAGGGGATCTATAATAATAGAGAAAACAGTGATAAGTAACTTTCAATTTGGAAACAAGAACTTTGACGTGAATTTTATTTTATATAATCTTATACCGACCTGAATTTAACGATTAAAAGATACCGTCGGTAATATTTAACGATCGCAACCTCCTTTGATGAAAGGTATCTTCTAGATACTTCCATTCGTGATATTTCTTTTTATACGTCTATTTCGGCGTGTGTGTGTGTGTACCGCGCCTTTTATAAAATCTAAAATCCTTTTGCAAGTTCTCTCAACGGGATTGTTCTCGGAACTCACCACCGCTAGCCGTTTTCTACTAATTTATCTTTAGGCATTTAGAGCCGCCTTGTTTCTCTTACCTCTGCTAATTTTCGCTATTCTTTTCGTACTTTATACATTAAAGAGAAGAATCAGTTCCCCGTAACTAAATATTCGCGGCTATTGCTGGAATAATTACGCAATAAATTCCCCGTTAGAAAAATTACTTCAAAAACATAAATAAATAAATAAGACTAACAATAACAAATAAAACTGACCGAAAATTACACCTCAGCCATCTTTTCCTACTACTGCGTTACCACATCACAGTAATAAATAATTGTCACAGTTAGTGCTTCAATATAATAAAGTTACTTTTAATAGTATATACGAAGCAGGATCTTAAGCTGCATAACGGATATAACTAAGGGAATTAAATTCAAATTTAAATGAGCAAAAGAAAAACCTACAATTACTTATTTTATTATTTATTACTTTTATATATATGTGCCATATACAGAAACTAATGGCTAGAGGCACAGAGGAAAATAAGTATTAAATTAAATGATACAATCCAGTATCATGTATGAAGAGGATGAGTCTGGATAGCGTAGAAACATCGAGCAGTAGCCGTAATGAAGATGGAAGACCGTAGTATGATCTCTGTAGGCTGTATTGAGGACACTCTGTCAGTATATGTTGAAGAGACCGGGTAATGTTGCAGGCAGTACACAATGGAGCTTCCGATCTATTAAGAAGATAACCATGTGTCAGTTTAATGTGGCCCAATCGGAGTCTGCTATTGTCTCCCCGATGTTGTAAGTGTGTCTTCCAATGTATTATGTTTGGTTTGATAAATCGTAGCTTGTTTGATGTTGATATACGGATTGTCATTCTTCTTGCCATAACTGAAATAATGATTATTTCATAAACCTTACGAGGTCTGCGAATGGAACTGGTAAATTAGGCACAGGTAATCCAGTTGCTGCTTCCTTTGCTACCCTATAAGCTAGCTCATTTTCAGCAATAACAGTATATGCTGGGATCCAGAGGAATGTAATGGATCGTTCAGTATTTTTAGTAATTACTTCTATAATTGTTTCCGCTATAGAATGTCTATTGTTGTTAGATATATTATGAATAGCGTTCAAAGCTAGAAGAGTGTCTGAGCAGATTATTATTGGCAAGCTAGACTCAAGTTCAGCATTTATACTGTAATCGATGGCCTAGTATATTGTATATATTTCGACAGATAAAATTGTAAATGATTACGGCAGTGAGAATCGACTTCATTATCTTTGACAACATAGTAGCCAACGAACGAACCAAATTTTGAGTCACCTGTATAGAGTGTTAATGATTGAGATGTTCGCGAAGTAACAGACTGAATAATTTCTTCATCAGTATGGGAGTTTTTCTTCGAGTTATAAATATTTGATTGAATTATTTTGTCCACGGTGGCATTACTGGATTTAAGTTTTTATAGAGTAATGGTTTGGTTGTATTTAGTGTTGATAGCATGTTTGAAAATTTTGTCAGTATTGATCGTGGTGAGTTTAGGCTGAATGCAGATTGTGCCGGACGAGGAGAGGAAATTCTGATGCTTCTACATGTAAACTATTAACAGGTGTTGAACGGAGAACCGCTTCTCCCAAGGACACTTTTCTGCAGATTACAGAGATGGTAAGGTCATCCGCAAATAATAGGCACTTTACAGGAGATTGTATATTATCTACTAAATCATTTATAGTAATGTTAAAAAGAATAGGACTCAGTACCGATCCTTCAGGTACACCACTCGTCATGGTACGAATTGATGAAAGTTTTTTTTCTATTCGGATGATGAATTTTCGATTCATAAGGAAGTTTTTGATAAATGCGATCATATTACAAAGTTCCAGCGACGCAACTTATACATTATTTTGTGAGTAGGAATTCTGTCGAATGCTTTTGACAGGTCAAAAAAGGTTGCTAATACATGGAGCCGGTTTGCTGATGCTTCTGACACCGTATGTTGTAGTGTATATACTTGGTATAATGAAGAGCGATTGTATCTAAATCCATACAGTGAGTCATGAATAAAATGATTTTTTCTAACAACCATTTTAGATATATATATATAGGACTCTTTCAAATACTTTGCCAATTACAGGAGTAAGCGAGGTAGGACGATAGCTCTCTGCAAGCAATGGGTGTTTGTTGGATTTTAACACACTGGAATAATAATGGATATTCTCCAGGCTTCTGGAAACACATTTTCTTCAAGATTTATTAAAGATTCGAAGCTGTAAATTTAATGTAGCCAACGGAGCATTTTTTAACATGCATATGTGAAAGTCATCATTTCCATGTGTTCTTTCTTTTGTTAGTTTGATGGCGTAGATTAATTCTCGTTGGTTGATTTCCTTATTGTAATCATCTAGGTTTGATTTATCTAAATAAATGTTTTGGATCTTCTTGTTTATTCAACCCTATAGTTTGTTGATAATAATCTGCAAAAGGAAACAATTTCATCAATGTTGCAAATGTTTGTACTTCCGATATTCAAGACGGTTGGAAGTAGGGACGAGTGGAGATTGTCTATCGAGTGTATTTTTGAGCAAACTGTGCTGGCTAGAGTAGACGACATGATTATTGATGTAAATTCGTTCCAGTGTTTACGTTTCACTTTATAGTCCATCTTGCTTTTGCACGAGCTTCCCTGTACTTAAATGATTATCATTAGTAGGTATAGGTTTTAGTGCATGCAGAGCTCTTCATCTATCTCTAATTGTTTTTTCACATTCTTGTGTCCATCAAGGAACTAATGTGTACAATCGCGCAGTTTCTACTAATGTGTGTGTAAAATTGTTCATAATGTTATTTATATTGAGACAGTGTGCAGAATACTTGTCCCATTTGGGTTTTTTATAGTTTCAACGTAGTGGATTATGATTTATGATGTGAGCATCATCAGTTCGTTTCAGTATTAGAACATGGTAGCTGTTAGCCAAGTCGTTATGGTGATATACATGAAGCTTACTACTTAGATGTGAATAAGATATTATCAGATTGAGAGTTTACCAGCTATAGTAGGCGAAACTGAAGTGCGTAGGTTCTCCAGTATTTAGTAGACAGAGATCAAGTTTATCCAATGCATTTTCGATTAGACGACCTCTAGCATTAGTGTGTTCTTAATAGATAACTGTGTGCAAATGTTGAGTAGCTGAAACAAAAGAAAACATCCAATATAGTACAAAATATAAAAAGGTGTGTGTGATAGTTCCCGGCAATGTAACTTAAAAATAGGATGGAATAAGGGATGAGAAACATAGTCCCCTAAACCATCAAGAATGTGTGTAAAATGAGTTTGTGTAAATATATATATAAATATAAAAATTAATGTAAACCAACAAAATAGTATATATATACATGTACAATTTCAATAAAAAAATAAAAATAAATAAAAAGTTTATGTATATACATCAAAGATACTCCTAAAAATACTAATAGAAAAATCAATTAATAATACATTAAATATTCAATTAGGAAAGTGTATTTATATAAAATAAATGTATATACACATATATACATATATTAAAATAATAACAATTTTAGCAAAACAAAATAAAATTGAAGTTAATCACTAAAAAATTTATTACACAAACACGAACACGAAGCTTTTCAACTATTAAGTCATTTTCAAGCTATTGTGTTTGTGTAATACATTTTTTGTGATTAACTTCAATTTTATTTTGTTTTGCTAAATTCATAAAATCACTACTCTCCAATATATCAACAATAACAATTTTAGACAATATTATAAAAGTAGAAACATTAGTAATACAGTGGATGGAAGCAATGACCATGAACAAAAAAAAAATATATATATATATATATATATATATATATTGGCTTACATAGTTAACAAGCAATTTATCTATATGGGTCGTGGAGATATTCATCAATGATATTCGGAGTTACCTCATCGTTACCATTATCTAGCAAGTCAACTGCCAGTCGGTTCGGGTGGTATTCTAATCTGTGCAGGTAACGTTCACTATTCGTTTGGATTATCTCACACACATACATACGGTACGTTTAGGGTGCGATGCAGGTTATCGTTACGCATGTACCATGGCGCATTTGTTATAATTCTTAATATATTTGACTGGCATCGTTGCATCATGTTAATATTAGACACCGATGCTGGACCCCAAAGGAATATACCGTAGGTCCATACCGGTTTAATAACTGCGTTATACAGCAATAATTTCGATTTTAAAGGCAACCCGGAATGTCTACCCAGAAGCCAATACACCTTTCTCAATTTCATATTTATTTCTTTAATCTTCACCTTGATGTGCTCTTTCCACGTCATACGACGGTCAAGCCACATACCCAAGTACCGAGCTTTACTTTCCTATGGAATTAGACCATTAAGATAAACGGATGGGCATGTATCGCGTCTATTTGTGAATGTGACATGTACTGACTTCGATGGGTTGACCTTTAATTCTCCACTGTCGTGCGCATTTTTCTAGTTGATTTAAATCGGCCTGTAATTTTTCTGACGCCGCTATCGGATCGTTGGGGAAAAAATGTAAGAATAATATTTTAGATATCTGTAGATAGGAAGCAGACTTAATTTTCCTAATATAGATGTACACCTTACATACTCTATAATATGAAACTAAAATTAAGTAATCAGTATTTGTAATAATGTAAATGTATGTTTCAAAATTGGAAATGAAGGTCGTTGTAATTATAGTGGATATAAATTTAATGTAGTATTACTATATATTATATATATTCAGTTCGTATAGGTATATGTATGTGTACATATATGAAATACTTTTTGATTTGTATCCATCTTCTATCGAAATTACCGTTCGAGTCCAAGATATAAAATTTTAAGCTCTCGTCAATTTTAATTCTGAATTTCATTATAAAATATATGTGGATCCGCCTTTCTCACTCGTTACTAGTTATAACGAGTAAGTATTCTAATGTAGAAATTTCTGAGCTTTAAAGGGAGACATTTTTAGAAGATGGTGCTCATGTCCCGGTTGGTCTTTTTTTTACACGTTCTAAATAGTCTGAAACTGAATTTGTGATACCGAATGGCACATTTGAAGGCTATTGAAAACAAAGGGAAGGCATCAGATTCATTGATTTCATTCATCATGTTGAAACTTAATCATTTGGAAAACTTAAGTATATTTGTATCTTCCTTTTGGGTACCGGGACATCGATGAATCCCCGATAATAAAATTGTAGATTCATTAGTTAAAGGTGGGTTTTCTAGCGGTGTGGTAGTCTCTTCAGTTTCAGCATTTGATATCATACATTTTATACAGTCGGAACATAAGAAACTCTGGTAACAGACATATGTGGAGTGTATACAACAGTCGCCTCATACTAGGAATTATCAATTGCAACCGTCTCTTTCTAGATTTCCATGGTTCTATTTTTAAAAACATTAAGTGGAGAGGAATTGTACTTATCAGCAGATTGTGGTTCGGGCCGTCTGTCCCTTATGCAGCTTAGAAAAACTCCTTACTGCCCTCTACATGCTTGACGTGCAATTAGCAATCCTGATCACGTGTTCTTCGAATGCACTTCTTTGATAATATTACGCTCTGAACAGTACTTTAAATTACTGCGTTCGTCTCGTAATGGTCTTCCTTATAACGTATTGTCCCTTCTTCATCTTGTGAATTTACATATGTTTCCGGACATAACGATATTTCTAAAGAAGTTATCCGAGTTTATAGAAATATGACTTAGTAAGTACAGAATCACGTTGGGTAGGCTATAAGGGCATCTCTTCCCCCCCCCAACAAAAAATACTTTTGCTAACCTCGATTTAACGATTCTTTTGAAACACCCATGTTGCATATTTCTTTTCAGTTAGACACTTAACAATTTTCTCAAATAAAGGACGATGTGATATTGTAAAAATAAATCATAATAAAATTCTCGTTCCCACTATATATATATATATATAATATGTAGATGCATTATTCGTGTATGCAGTATAAATATATATATATATATATATATATATATACACTTGTATTGTGTGTGCGTTCGTATGCATTGTACGCTATACACTATATACATGTCGAAAACAACGTGTAAAAATTAGGGCAGGGTGTTTACATCGTGAGAAAATTAATATCTGTTTCATTTTAAAACAAAAGTAGTAGCCACCCTGAAGACGTATTAAGGATTTATAGCGCAAGTCTTAAGCGCTTCAGCCCCATCATCCTTCATTATTTTCAGGACGAAGAAAAATTATTATCCAATTACGATTAACTCTCGGATGGATAATTTCCAATTATCATTATTATTATTATTATTAACCTGTATTAACACATGAGAATAAAATTTGATTTGAATTTATTATTATTGTTAGGACCATCTTTAATTTAATTATTTTTAGCTTTATTACTATTATTATTATTATTATCGTTATTTATTTTTATAATATCAATAATTATTGTTTTTTTTAAATTTATTTATTTTTAAAAGTTTGCTACAACTAGAACTAGAATTTTATCTCAATGAAAACGGCATTGATATATTGTTAATTTCTGAAGCTCGTTTTAGAGACAAAAGATACATCAAGATTCCAAACTACAGCACCTATTGGACTTTACATCCGGACAAAAAAGGTCATGCTGGAACGGCTCTAATTATAAAACAATGTATTCCAGATGATGTTATGGTAAACTATCAAAAAAACCATTTGCAATCTACCAGAGCAACAATAGGGCAGAGTAATAATATCTTAAATGTGGCAGCGGCTTACTGTCCCCCGAACGCCGAAGTACTCCATAAGCTAGCAACAATTTACATACTTTTTGAAAGAAATGGAAAGCCGATTCATCATAGGAGGAGATTTCAACACGAAAAATACATTTTGGGCCTCTCGTTTAATAACTCCTAGAAGCAAAAACCTTAAAGTGGCTATAGACTCAACTAAATATGGCATATTGTCGGGAGGCTTACGTACATATTGGCCGACAGACAGAAACAAAATTCCCCGATTTGTTAGATTTCTTTATAACAACGGGAATCTCAAATAACTATATGAAAGTTATGAATGATTCTTCATTGCTATCTTCTGACCACTCAATCGTTATATTAAAAGTCAGTAAACAGATACAGATGAGAGAAAGAAAACCTGCACTATTCAACAATTTTACAAACTGGGAAATAGGAATACGTTAGAAGGATGTCAAAATCTTCGCATTTCGCTTAAAACGAATGAAGATATCAATAATAGTGTCAACTTATTTACTAATGAAATAATAAATGCAGCGTGTAAAAGCACTCGTTTAATCAAAAGTACAATAAATTATACTATGGTTTACCCGGATTATGTGCACCAGCAGGTAACAATAAAGAGACAACTAAGGAGACAGTGGATGAGAATGATAAATCCGCGCGATAAAACAGCGTTAAATCATCAAACGAGGAAATTGAAAGCACTGCTTCAAAATTTCAAAAACGATACATTTACAGTATTATGTAACCAATCTATCTTCCTCAAAGGTAGGAAATTATTCGCTGTGGAAATCTGTTAAATACCTAAATAAACTATAAAAAAGAAATGATCTTTAAAAATGAACGATGGTGACTACAGATGACTACACTAAACCTGAACTATACATTTGGCCGAAACTTTTCACCCAAATAACAACCGATCAAAATTAGATAAAAATAATTTTGGAATAACCGCGTACAAATTAGAAAAAAACGATTTATTAATAATTAAATCGTTTTTTTTTCTAATTTGTACGCGATTATTCCGAAATTATTTTTATCTAATTACGATAATACGGTAGTGATAGCATCTCATCGATGTCCAAAAAATTGCACTGAATATGTTCAAAATGCTATTGACAACATAGTTGAATGGTCGCATAGATGGAAAATTGTAATCAATGAGCAAAAATGCAATCACATCACCTTTACCAAACGACGTATTGCGCGCGATAAATATAAAGTTACGATAAATTCTAAGTCACTAATGCAAAGCGAGTTTACTAAATATCTTGGTGTTTATTAGGATCAAACGTTAACCTGGTTGAAACATATAAAAGCTAAGAACATTGAACTAGGACTCAATATGCAACAATTGTATTGGCTGATAGGCCCTCGCTCGCAATTGAATATCAATAATAAATTAATATTGTATATAGCAATATTGAAGCCTATATGGTTATATGCAGCAGAACTGTGGGATGTGCTACGGTAAGTAACGTAGAACGAATTCAGCGCAGGCAGAATAAAATACTACCGTTGATACACCGACCTACATGTGCGATATGTCACTGAAGAGATTAAATCGGCTGTTCATAGACACTTATCAAGACTTCACAATACCATCCAAATCCATCGGCAGCTAACCTACTTAATGAAGAAATACCTAAAAGATTAAAACGGAAAAGAATCATAGATCTGATTTGAGTACACTCTAATATTACTCGAAGGCGGTTGGATTTGTTAATGGGCAAAGCCTCCATCTGCTGATATATACCTACATAAAATCCAGTAGATGATTTCGTTTTAATCAGTTCTGGATTAGAGGGGGGAAAATAATTTTTTTAAAAGTAATCGTATATTTAATAAAAAAAAGTGTATAACCGTTAATAACGAATAGGTAGAGATGAATAAAAGTAATAGCAAGAATATTACGTCAGTTAATCTACACATACATCGCTTTTATATATATATATATATATATATATATATATATATATATATATATATATATATATATATATACTGGAGCAGCACAAGCTTAAGTTATTAGTTAAATAATTGATAATTGGTAGAAATAAAGTACGTAGTGAATTAAACACAAGCGATGTCATTTGGTACAATAACTAATGACTTTTTTAAAAAAAGGGGGGTGGAATAATAACTACAGCGTGCGGTTTAGATCGCTTTAAGCTACGTATATGTTTGACAGTGTCCAGTAACAGTTCCTAAGGATTTTACAGATAACTTCCGGCAAACACTTACCTTCTATGCGAGTGATTCGAGAAACCGGGCTAGGTTTTTTGCATTGTAGTCAGTCGCCTACTAGTATATACCGATTTTCAAGATGATGAAAGACACATAAGTAGTGCTCAGTTTTCATAATTTCTTGTGTCGGTTTATAAGGTGAAGAGTGTGCAGCACTTACGTTGTTTTTGGAACCATTAAACATTACAGAGACCACTTTCATTTGCATGTAGTCGCGGCAGAATTCTCGCTGCGACCCATATTTCATATTTTGCCGAATTAAAACCACAGAGCCAGTATATGCGCAATAATATCATCATATATTGTTACGAGTAGTTAATCTGCTTGCAGACAATAAAGCAATATCGACGCGACTGTTAACGGTCTCAAGTTCTATCGATCGTTACTGTACAGTTTTTTAATAATTTGTTATCGTCCATATATTAAATGTATAAATTTTCTTTTAACCCGTCTTTATATGAATTCCGTTATTATAGGCAGAGCCATTGTGGGCGAGTTACGTAATTAGTAGTTAAAATTTTTGTTTTGTTATTTTGGTAATTTATGTGAAATATTTTTTTTCTTCTTTTCCCTTTTCTTAAATACAAAATTATCGCGAATTAATGCCGGAATCGACAACTTCGTTTAGAAATAAAAACTGACGTTACTTGTAGTTTATTATCCACTTCTCGATACAAATTTTTTTTTTTTATATAGTGCCGTGTTTAACTACCGAAGCTATTACGGCACTGGTGATTTAACAGTTAGATGTAGTAACTGAGGTTAGGAAAGGAACTGTATAACTGAGGGAATAGTTAAAGAACTGTTGGAGAGGAAAGCAGATGGGGTACGCGGAATACAAATTTAAATAACATTTCTAAACGTGTGTGTCTTATTTATTTTAAATATAAATTTATTTTTTTTTTTTTTTTGGCCCAGCTTGCGCCACTTGGCCAGTTTAATCCTTTATCCAGTTAATCTATTTTAAATCTCAATGCCACTACGTTTGATAAAATTATATAAACTGACAGAGACAGAAGACAGTGGGTTGGAAACAATCAATTCAATACTCACGGGTAATGTGTGCCATTTTTGTACAACACTAAACAACATCTCATCTCTATGTTTTCGAAACTTCGGACAAATCCAAATTTGATGCTCGATACAATTGTCAACATGGCACACATCACGTATACCATCAGAAATTGTGCACAATTTAGCTAGGTGTGAGGGGGAGAAATTATGACCAGTACGCAATCTAAATAAAGTTGAAATATAATCCCTCGAAATGCTTTTATGTAATTGAAACCATGGTTTACTGGGAACTGTATGCATCAAGGCGAAGTATTTTTTCCCTTTATTTTGACTTTCGTCGATGTAGTACTGTGGAAATCAATTAGTACAGATTGTTTAATCTTTGGTAAAATATCAGTCCAATTTCATTTAATATTCTCGTAAGGGACACTTGATAGATTATAACGCGTCAATTCATCGACCACCTCATTTGAAATTTAAAATAGTTACTTTCTATATATATATATATATATATGTATATATAAATAAAACAGTAAAAAATAAACATTTAAATTAATATACGAATAGAAGAATTAACACCTAGTAAATTAAATAACTAACGATGGCAAAAAATTACGATAAAAAGAAACAAAATATTAACGACGTTTCTTATCTAAAAAGTATGAACCTGACATCATCAATATTCTAAATAACATTCGTGCCATCTGAACTATATATTATATATATATATGTGTGTGTGTACGTTTATGTGTATGTGTTATATATGTTTTATAAGGTTGTGAGTGCATTTAGATTATTTTACGCGGAAATGATATAGGTAGGTAACTTTGTGAATATTTTCACTATCTATATTACTTATCGCGTTTAAAAAAAACTGCTCGTAAACAACGAACTCCACCGTTTACTATTACTTCTTAATTAACAATCGCGTATATTTCGAAAAATTTATGTAATACTTTAGATCGGACTAACGATTTCGAAAATGTTAAAGAATACCACGAACTAGAAAATTTAATCTTAAAAACTAGTCTGGAATATATTGAATTTCGCGGTACTAGCGGACGATATGTTGAAAAACGTATTTTGTAATTTCGGTTCTTCGGTGGATTTGACTTCATTAAAATCGGATCTCTCGGACGACGAGACGAACGCTAATCAAAATGGTAAACTTCGTCGCGTGTTAACCGCTCACGTACGTAGAAGATCTTCCCGATCGCGAAATAACGATTACAATCTACTGCGACTAATAAAAGAACCGTTGAAAGTAATTCATTCCGTACCGTTTAATTACTCCATACGGTAAGTAGACGTAGTCAATACAAAATTATTTCTCGTATATGTAGGTGTGTGTGTGTGTGTGTGTGTGTGAAGCAGCTAGTAAACTAATTTAGTATTCAACGCGGGCAAGATCTTCAGAGAGACGATAATTTTCGATAGTAACAAAAGATTCTGCCCAGCTCAACTACTCGTCTAATTCGTCGGTAAACGAGTATGATCTTACTGAGAAAGTAAAGGAGCCGCGAAAAGGCAGTAGCAAATTACGCCATATTTTAGGATATGTCGTAATAATCCTTAATAAACTTCGGGTTGAAAGGATCTTCCGAATGGTTGAGACTCTCTCACTCCCTCTGTCTCACTGTATGCATATATACATACATACATACATACACACATATATATATATACATACAGATGTGGGCCAAGAAATGCACTGAATGGTTACCAATTAATAGGAAAAGATTGGGGCAAAGATCAAAAATGAGATGGAGGGATGATATTGTCAAATACGCAAGTGCAGTCTGGATGCGGAAAGCACTTAATCGGATGGACTGGAAACAGCAAAGAGAAAAATATATAAACGTTCAATAAATTGGAAGAGGCCAATGCTCGTTCACGAGCTAACATATTAATATTAGTTTAGCATTAAGGAAAGCTATACATAATAATATTAGTTTAGTATTAAGAAAAGTTATAATTGCAATTGTAATATATATATATATATATATATATATATATATAAATATTTAACAAAACAAAATAAAATTGAAGATAATCACTAAAAAATTTCTTTATTACACGAATACGAAGCTTTTCGACTATTAAGTCATTTTCAAGAGCTTGAAAATGACTTAATAGTCGAAAAGCTTCGTATTCGTGTAATAAAGAAATTTTTTAGTGATTATCTTCAATTTTATTTTGTTTTGTTAAATTCATAAATCACTACTCTCCAATACATCAACATATATATAAATATATATATATATGTATCCTATCATCAGTGCATAGTATATCACGATTAACATTTAATACACCAATAATTTTGTGACTTTACTTCATTCTCCTCGATCCTTTGACTTACGTATGCATTCAAAGGATGATAGTGCAATACCCATTCATCTTGTAAACGTACGGTTCTCGTTTTTAGTTAATCTTTCTATACATATATATATAATATCATCATCATCATCATCTTTGCTAGTCCATTTCCGTTTATAAGAGTTGTTTCCATTATAGATGTTTGTCATAAAGTAGCGAAACCAAACTAAACGAATGTGTAATGGAAATACAAACACGATAGGAAACACGTTTTGTATTCATCAGTGGTGCTAGGCGACACTTTTTATTTAAATTAAACGGTTATCTTTTCAGCACCGTTGAACCTCAAAATCTGCGAGTGTCGATCGCTGCATTTTGTTGAGCGCCGTTTTCACCTAAGAAGTTTTTTTCGGCTCTTACCATCAGTCGATCAACGTATCACTTCTCATACACAAAACACCGTGTTAATACAGATCTGATACATTTGTGTAACAAGAATCATCTCATTTGCCTCTTCAAAATGGCAGTTTAATTAATAGAACTCTTGCCTATTTGGATCAAATTCTTCCGGTTTATTATTAACATTATGTTTATTTAAATTTGGTCGGTTCCAATTTTTCAAATTATTTATTTGTTTTTTTATAATTGGTCCGATTTAAATAAACATACATACTATATATATATATATATATATATATATATATATATATATATATATATATATATATATATATATATATAATATATTGCAAATATAGAAAAAATGAGAGTGAAAATAAATGGAAGTATTACTCGCTGAAACAGAAAAACAACTACAAAAAATGGTGGATAAAATGAATAAAATCGGTTTGGAATATGGAATGAAAATGAATACTAGGAAAGGATCATTAAATTCACAAGAGCCAAAAATAAGAATGTGCATATTAACATCGACGGAGTGATGTTAGAAAGCTTAACGGAAGTTAGATATTTAGGTAGTCTCATCACTGAAGAAGAATAACAATAATATATTTGCATATTTAAATATCTTCAGTTTACAAAAAAGTAAAGTTACCATTCGATAGAATTTTCTGTACCGAATGTATCAACGATTCTTTCCAGAAAAAATTAATACAAAATATAATCTTATAAAATATTATTTAAATTACGCCTTATTATACGATTGCGGGAAAAATTTTAATACAAAAAACCTGCTCATTTAAAATAACAGAGTCCGTACACTCTTAATCAACAATATACTTAAAAATATCTTAGCTTATTTATTAATAACTAGGATTTGTATTACTGTAGAAGGATGTGTTTTATACGCCTATGCTTATATCTTTTATACCTGTGTCGAAAAGCTTGGTAACCGTAATCCCCTATAGAATTTACCATTGGAATGTCGGAATATCTACAATCGGCAAAAAAATTTTAGTTTTATCCTTAATCATTTCGTACTATTCCCTTTCTCGGTAGGAATTTAAACATCTTTCCAGTGATTAGATCATACACTGGAGCTTTGTGCATTGATAAATTACCCACAATTACTCTCTTAATCTGGGACGGAGAAAACGGTTTTATTGGAAGAGACATTTAGAAGGGGCAGCTAAGTTGAACTCAATTTGATTATAGAATAACTCCGATCCGTTATCGGGTAGATGTGGTTTAAACGCATCCTTTAGGTGTAACCCAAAAATTTCCGCCTTTTCAAGATCGCTACGTTACCATTCGCCATTATGTTTCCGTAAGGGTGGAATCACTTTCTGTGGCCTCTTAAGAGGTTTAGTGGCCTTCCACAATGAATGATCGTCATTTTTAGTGCTCATGTTGGAAAGAATTGATCTTAAAGTGTCATTTTTATGTATTTTCAGTAATGCGCTTAATTCTTTGGTTACTTTATTAAGATCACTTTTGTGAACCGGGTGCCTTGATATCTGCCACAGTTTTCTAATGTTTCTTTTGGCATTGATTTTTTTCTCCAATAATGCGTGGGTAGTCAATATCGCGAGTTGCACTTTGGATTACTTAACCATGCCGCTTTTTGCAATGTATGATTAAAATATTCAATCGCTTCATCAACAACGTCCCCTGTTTTTAATGGTATTTTGAGATCAAGATTCTCTTCAATCCAGCGTGTGTAGGAGTACTGTAAAATTTAAAGTTCGTTTTCTTAATTATTACTAACTGACTTATTTCTAGTATTATAGAGAGTGATCCGATGAAAGAGTCAAATGATGTTTCAACATTAGAGTATAAGGCACTAATACCCTTGCAAATGAAGAAATCAAGTAAATCTGGTATTTTATTTCTGTCTGAGGGCCAGTATGTAGAGAGTACTGTCAATTTTACGTTTGATACACACTGAAATAATTCCCGTCCTTTTGGTGTTGTTAGTCTAGAGCCAAAGTGTGTTTAACATTATAATCTCCACCTACGATAAATTTATTGTCTAATGAGTTGAAAAAAATAGCGTGAGAACAATAAAATTCGGACATATATTCCGGAAATAGGAATTGAACGCGCGACAAGTATGGAAATGGGTAATGGAAAATGACTTCAGGATATATACATACAATATGTAGGGTATTAATCTGCAAACAAGAAGAAAAATGGGATGGATTCTACAAATGAGATGGATTCTTGTTGCACAAATGGACCAGATCTGTACTTAGGCGCCGTTTTGTGTATGAGAAATGTTGACGATCGACAGTAAGAGCTGACAAAAAAAAAATTATATATCAATTGTAAAAATACATACATAACACGTTAAAAATATTAAATAAAAAAATAAATAAAAAAATAAAAACATGAAGAATAAAATAAAAAAGTAGAAAATAAAGTAAAAATAATTTATTTATTATTATTATTATTATTATTATTATTTGATAATACGGGCGCCGGCTGCACTAGCCGGCCATATGTACCCATTGACCTACTGTGGTCGTAGATCTGATTTAAAAGGTTCAATGAATCCAGGAGCAGGAAAACATTATGAATGTGGTCGGCAGATTCAGATAACAGTTGAGGTAAGGAAGGAGGAAGGTTGTGCTGGATTCTAAATGTTGTAAGAGCATGACAGGATGTTAGTATGTGTGGTATAAGCAGTTGTGACACTTGTCAAAAGGAACAAAGTGGAGGTCTGTTCCTTGAAGAAGATAGGAATGAGTAAGATTTGAGTGGGATATTCGAATTCTGGTAAGAAAGACATTTTTCTTTTTTGTTCTGAAAGGAAATGGCAGCTGAGATAGTGGATTAGGTTTGATTGAAAAGAGATGGTTTTGTTAATTAGACTTCCACACCCGACACCGGGATTTGGTTATGAGAAATTTCAGAAAAAATCTAATAAAAAATAAAATAGAAATAAAAATTAAAATATAATAAAAAGTATAAAAAATAAAATAACACATTAAAAAATTATCTGGAAATATCGAAAACGCAGTATTATACACCAAATATTACATAGTGATTTTCTTTAACTATTTCATATACGAAAATGTATTATATAGAAAATGAATAACACGCCACTAAAAGGGTCAAATATAATTCTTATAAAAATTCTTCTTACCGCATGCTAAATGAGTAAAGAGAAGTAAAATTTAAAAACCCTATAAGACTAAAATCAACTAAAGGAAGACTAAAATCAACTAAAGAATGATTTTCGAAAGCTCATTTTTTTTTAATGTAATTTTAACTTGCACTTGATCTAAGTTATTTCATTAAAATTTGATACCGAAGTAAGTCGAGCGGATGAAGTTTTTCTTTCGCGTTTTTCTATACGTCGAATTTCAGAAGAAGACAGATTGACAAAGTCAGAAGAGAGTCGTTCGTGAGTTGGTTTAAGTCAAACTATCCGACTCATTTCGGTTATTCCTCTCGTCTGTGGATACACCATCAGATCCACTAAACTCTATATCGGATTGTATACGACACACTTCCGCCTGTTAATTCCGCCTAATGAAATACGTGTTCTGTTTCCTAAGCGAAAACTGTATCGTGTCCTTTTGTTCTGCGTAATATTCGGGCATGCTTACTTACCATCAGTCGGTAGCCCGGACTTCGCTTTATACGGACTTTTCGATGCTCGAATAAATAATAAGCCATCGTCTGTTCGTTAAAGATGTATACAGAATATAGGATTTTGAACACCCTTGAAAATGACACAACGTCGAGAAATATCGAAGTGTAGCTACATCGCTAATTCTTACGTATCGGAAACATTTTAGCGGCGCGTGAAATTTCTAAATAATTCAGGCTGAATGAAACTTTATATTCACGATGTACGAATCCACGTCTAGTATTTTTTTACGTAGTGCATACTTGGATTTGTATACAACTTGCATGCATATATATATATATATATATATATACATAGTTTTTATTTTTTATATATTTATTTATTTATGTATTTATTTAATGAAGCCGCACAACAGTTAAAAGCCAATTATAGTGTAGGCTTATAAATAAAATAATAAAATAAATATTTTTTTCTGAATTATAAAGTTAAAAGTAAAAAAATAAATAAAATACAAAAAAAAATACATTAAACACATTCACCAGCCTCACACCTATTAAACACACCAGAAAAAACTACACGCATTCACAAGTCTCACACTCATTAAAACATACATCATTCATACCCCATTCACACAATCTTACTCGAAATAAACGGACGAATAATCCTTAACAAATTAATAAATACAATATAAACATTAACGTATATACTACATGTACATTAGTAAAGGAACACATATACCAAACACCCACACATAATAACAATCTAGAACCATTGGAATAGACAACAGCGAAACTCCTGTTCTCATCGCAAAATATGTTTGGGAAGCAACTTATTAAAGAAATATCTGTTATCAAAATATATATATCCATACAGGGAAATATGTTCAAAAGAGAATTATACAAGCGGAAAGCTGACGGCAACAGAGAACTTAAACCGAGGTTTGTTCGTGCACGCGGCTCACTAAAAAAACGATTCGATCGCCTATTTGATCTTGGTACAACGTAGGAGACGGTTGATGTTAAATACTCACTATTAACTCTACCGTTGCATACATCATGAAGAAACCTTAATTTGGCTATTTTCCTTTTGTAGTGTAAAGACCTCACATCCATTATATTGTAACTCATATATTTAGGGTAAATACCTGATATACGGTATTTTAAAAATTTACACTGAACATTGTCAATTAACCTAATGTATTTATTATAATATAGATCCCAAACAATTGAAGAGTATTCTAAAGGACAACGCACTAGTGCATTATGAAGCGACAGTAGCGTCCATGGATCTCTAAACACATATAGATTTCTTATAATAAAACCTAGCATTTTATAAGAGTGATTAACAACATCGCTTACATCTATTGAAAATGTTAAGTTGTCACCGCACCAGAGATTTTTTAATTATCTGCTTACCATTCATCGGAGTACCTATTTCAATTTGTACAGAAACTCGTGTGGACGCATCTATCATAATTGAAAGGTAAATGATTTTCTTTGCTCCACAGAACCAGCTTATCTAGATTCGTTTGTAAAGATTCACAGTCAGCTAGTGAAGACATATGTGCATAAATTTTGAAATTATCAGCAAATAAAAGAAATTTTAAGCAACGGTTCTTTCTGATATCATTGATATAAATTAGGAAAGAAGGGACCCAAATTCGAAACTTGTGGAACCCCTGAAGTAGGTAAATATGTATTAGAATGGTAGCCATTATACACAACATAGCTCTTACGGTTATGTAAATAGGATTCTAATAATATTATAAAATTTTTTGACAGTCCAAGCAACTTTAGTTTATTCAGTAGATGTGAATGATTAACTGTGTTAAATGCTTTACTAAAATCAGTGTAAATTCTATCAACTTGTACACCACAATCCATGAATCTAGAAATCAGATCACTGTATGTAACTAGATTTGTCACAGTGGACTTGTGCTTCATAAATTCGTGTTGCTCAGGAATATAATTGTTCAACCTAGCGTATATTATAGATTCTAATAATTTAGCAGGTGTACAGAGTATAGAGATAGGTCGATAATTGGCGATTAGCTGACGATCATCCCATTTATATACCGGTATTATTTTAGATGTTTTAAGAGAATCAGGCCAAAAGCTCTGCTTTAATATTAGATTAAACAGATACACTAAAGGCTTTTCTAATAGATCAGAACACAATTTAAATATAAATGGTGGCATGTTGTCAGGACCAGTAGAAAATTTAGGCTTCAAGTTATATATATATATATATATATATATATATATATATATATATATATACTTTATATATTTTTTTAGGGTTAAGCGCGTTACATGACCAAAAAATGTAAACAAAATATTGAAGAAAATATATCAATAATAAATATATCATTTAATTTTTAAAAAAGAAGTCGACTCTACTATACACACAAATCTTAAAAATGAAACAAAAAGAAAAGATTTGTCAAAAACATTTTATAGGACGTTCTGTTGCGATAGCCAGTATCCGAAGTTTTTGATAATTACTTATATTCAAGCGATCGTATGCATTTATTCATTATAAATGTTCTTAGTGTTCCTCTTGGCCCTTTTGCCTGTAACTTTACCCTCTAATATATTTTTTACAAAGTTATTACGTCTTATTTTTTCCGTTTTTAAACCTCATTTTTTACGTTTTCCTTTTAAGAATTTTTTAGTTTGTCCTTGCCCTATTCGTCTTTGTTATATGTCTATTATCCTATGTTATCACACTTCGTAGGTAACATGTTTTTGTGACTTGTTCCAACGGAGTGTTACCTATCTTTTTATTTATTGTGTTTTTAGTATTTCGTTTATTTACGTATATTACTTTATATATCCTCGCTCATTGTATAGACACAGGTAACATGAAGTTCCTATATCGTTATCGGTAGTTCTTCAAGTAGCCACGGACAACTTTTATGACACTGCAATCTCGTTATGTCGTTAATTTATCCTACTAAGTTTTCTAACGCTAACTTCACGTCTATCATCGTGTCGACAATAGTGTCGCCATGATAAATTAGTATTTTCGTTTTATTTTAATC
Source organism: Coronaproctus castanopsis (assembly GCA_032883995.1). Classification (NCBI taxonomy): domain Eukaryota; kingdom Metazoa; phylum Arthropoda; class Insecta; order Hemiptera; family Monophlebidae; genus Coronaproctus; species Coronaproctus castanopsis. The sequence continues at coordinate 81,210,479 of CM065053.1, read as the reverse complement.
GATTTAATAACCCTCGCAAATTTTCGGAACACGTCTATTTCGTCTCCGGATGTCGTTTAATTAATAATAAATTCCTTCAGTCACAATACCCCCTGCCAAGAAACCAACGAGTCAATTAACCGCATGGACTTTCACCATTTGTACTGGAACCGCCTGTCCAGCTTTATTACAACGAACCGAAATAAATTTTCGAGAAAGTTTTCCATTTACGTTATTAGATTTTATCGAATAATGAAAATTAATGATCGCGAATAGACACGCCATCCAGTGGTTAGAGTTTGGATAGTTACAATTTGACCACTGTGAGCCGAGTCGGACAGAACGGTCGTAATAAAACGCGTTAATTATCTCCCTTATTTAATGAATTCTGTTAGTACGACGTCCCTTTATTTGAAAATATGCAAATAATCAGACTCGGTTATCTACCTAATAGTTTTTAGAATTATAAAGAAACAAGTCCTCGAAAAATTGACGAAACAGAGTTTGCAATGAAATATGCATTCTGACACCATGAAAAGTGTTCTGATATATACAAATGTTCGAAGACATTATTTATGAAGCAAGTAAGAGGCAAAATATGTGACGAACTAAAAAGTAATTACACAGTATATTTTTTTCCTATTCTTATACATCTTCTACCGATTATATGTATACACCATATTTCACTAATTGCTCGTAAGAAAAATAAATTCAAATATTTATATATATATATATATATATATATATATATATATATATATATATACGTAGGTATTGATTTTCTGACGCATGTGTCAGGAAAACTAAAATACAAATGGTTTTTGAAGTGAAACTTCTATTGGCGCAGTATATATAGGGAGTTAACCACAAAACGATCCAGCGAGCGAGCGAGCGGAATTAACGATCGATCGAGCAAGTCGAATTAAGGAACGGATATATATATATATATATATATATATATATATATATATATATATATATATACACGTGTATATAAATATATATACATGCACGCATTCACATGCGCGCACAAACACACAACACGGATATATATGTAAATACATTATGTAGTGTTAGGCGCGTCATCTTATACACACACATAGGCTTATTCTTATATATATATATATATATATATGTGTGGGTGTGTGTGTTTATATATACATCCGTGGAAAAATTTTAAAAAACTCTGTATCGAATTTATTTTATGCATCTCAGTTTGAAACTTGATACGTTATAGATACGTTTTGTGATTATTAATAGTTTTAATTTTATTATCGTTAAAACAAATTAAGTATTTATTACTTGAAAATAGCCTAACCGCCAAAAAGCTTCGACGAAATTCATTTACAATTTGCAATTTCTTTTCTTTTCATTATCATTGCTCCCGTAGTTAATATCGTAGCCGCTTATTCATGTAACGATGAATCTTTAGCTAATTCAAGTATATAATCAGCTTTTCTTCGATTATTTTTATCGTGAAATTGATTATAAGCTATATCGTGTTGTTTACAAGCGTGATCTAAAGGATTAATACCTTGTTCACCTCTGCTTATCCTATCTTCTAATTTAGTACGTGGCCCGCAAAACTGATATCCCGGTATGTGAAGTTCTATTGGTAGTTTATCAATTAATTTATTCACTAAATTACCACCTGCACGCTGACAATTGTTAACTCGTTCAATAAACTTTTTCATATTAATCTGCACACACACACATATATATATATATATTTATACATTACTTTGAAATAAGTTGATTATTATTTATATACGATTATATGAAGTCATGAAAATTATCGAACAAAAAACTACTTTACCAATCGAAGATGCCTTATCAACTTTATTAGTGAGTGAAAGTAATAAATTTCTTAAACATGGTCCTTTATTTCCTTCACATGTTCGTGCTTTAATTGTTAGTGGTAAAACAAACGCGATGATTAGTTTATTATTACACAGAAATTGTTTAAAATTTAATAATGCATATATCTTTGCTACATCTCTTTTCCAACCTAAATATAAGCTATTAGATCAAATGTTTAGTCCTCTCGCACCGGATATTGGATATTATGCTTATTCCGATGAAAAATACATCCCTCTTCCTAATAATGGAATAACCGATTCAGTGTTTATTTTTGATGATATTTCTTGCAATAGCAACGAAACGGGTAATATAATAAGAGATTATTTCGCAACAAGTAGACATAGAAATGTTGACTGTTTTTATTTATGTCAAACGTATGTTAAAATACCAAAACACATGATTCGGGATAATTCTAATTTTATTCTTGTTTTTCCTCAAGATGATGTGAATTTACGACATATATACGACGAACATGATTCGGACGTGTGTTCATACTTATCATAGATATTTCACGTAAATGTTGGAATGATAATTCGCATAATTTTTTGGTAATTTCGATAGAAAATGGTATAAATAGCGGTCGATTTAGAAAGGGAATTGATAAATTCATTGTTTTGAATGATTTTAAAAATTAATAATAAAATAAATCGTGAAATTGCTGTAAAACAAACATTGACTAAACTCAGAGAAGACCTTAAACAAAAACAAAAGGAACTTGTTGAAGTGAAATTTATGCAAGATCGTGAAAATTCTCCGTTATTTAATCCTATTTTAGAACCATTGCGAGAGATTGAACCAGTTATAAAGAAAAAAATAATGATGTTGCATACGCGAGTTGATGAAATAAAAAAAGAAGAAAAAACTGCTGATTTAAATGAGAATAAAACGTTTTCAGATGAAATTTATGGAATTCGATATAATTCTAAAACAGGAAACTACCAATTAGGAAATACTCCAGTCACATGGAATGAAAATAATCGAACATTATTTCTTCATTCACCTACTGGGAGTGGAGGAAAATAGAAGTTAGCCCTGGTTTACTAAAATTATTAACGGTAAAAAGAGTTGAAAAAGATGAATATACGTCGGATGATTTAAAAATGTACAATAAATTACTAACTGCTACAGGTGCTCATTTAAGAAGCAATTTAAGATTAAAGTCTAGCGATTCGCATAAATATTACACTGTAATAAAACCGATGTTTACTAAAACTGGAAAAGGAAGTTTTATGCGAGTACTAAAGAACAAAAGTATAAATTATGAATATTGGAATGATCCGAACGAATTAGTAGAATAGCTCTTTTACACGCTTCTAAATCGGCGGGTAATAATAGTGTAGATAATGAAATTTTAGCGATTAAAGAAGAATTAATAGAAAACGGTTATATAGCAAAACCGAATGATGCCGCTACATAGTGATAAAATATCATTAATTGAAGAATTGTATAAACCTGCTAGAATTCGCGTTGTCCGGTAAAATTGTACGGTATCGATGACTTATGGCAGGCTGATTTAATTGATATGATTAAATATGCACGTTTCAATCAAGGTTATAGATATATTCTAATATTTATAGATTGTTTCAGTAAATTTGCATGGTGCAAACCGATAAAAAATAAAAATGGAATAGAAATGAAACGAGCTGTAGAATTAATTTTTAAACGTGCCATTAATGATGGTCATCGTATCCCCACCCATTTACAAACTGATGATGGAAAAGAATTTTTTAATGAAAATATGAAAATATTAATGAAAAAGTATAATGTAAATCATTACAGTACTTACTCTTCGTTAAAAGCGAGTATTGTGGAAAGATTAAATCGAACTTTAAAAACAAAATTGTGGAAACAATTTGGTATTTATGGCAAATTTAAATGGATAGGAAACGGTGGTATATTAAATAAAGTTGAAAAAGAATACAATTCATCGAATTAAAAATCTCAATATAGAAGAAGAAATTCCCAAAAATAAATCGGATGTGATATCTTTATTTAACTGCAAAAATATATAAAACGATATATTACTTCAGATGAATTTAAACAATTTTTATTATTTCATCTTTGGGAATATATTTCATTTGAAGAATCATTAACCAATATGGCGAGATAACGTGTAGCTAATGCAGCTTCAGCAATTGATGATAATGACTGTATTATAAAATCGCAACTAGATACCGCAATGATTTATTTAGAGCAGTTACTTGAAAAAACATCTACTCAGTTGAACAAAGATATTGAGTCTTCAGTTAATTCATTAAAAACCGTTATGATGAAATAAACTTCAAAACGAATTTGATCAGCATTTAAATGAACTTACAGTCTTCAAAATGAATAATGAGGATAGTATCAAACAAATATTTGATTTGAATAGCAAATTTGAGAAAATTCAAATCATTGTAAACGACTTACAATCAAAAAAGATCGCACGCGCTATTAATCAAGATGCAATTAAAAATATATAAGAGTTCACACATATGATTTGTTTTTTAAAAAATTGAAAATTTATTTTAAATTATATTCTAGAAATAAATCGCATATATTATTGTAAATAAACGCTGTAACTATAATTTACCAAAAATTCAGTTTTGAAAAAAAAATATATTGAACATCTAGAATAAATAAAATTGTTTATTTTAATCATATCAAAGTTATTTATTTATAAATCGATTTAATTATTACTACTACTACTGCTTGAACTAATTTGATCTTTGCTAATTTCTTCAAGTTCATCTTCTTCTAATTCATTTTCACTCGAGCACCAACTACAACTATTAGCTGGTGGGATATTAGCAATATTATTTTCTGTTAAATGAACATCATGTAGTAATTGTTCATACAAACTCATTGCGTCATAATTGCTTCCTGTATCGATAATAAATGGAATACGATCATTAATAATATGATTGACTAAATAATTGATGCAGAATCGATTAGTTATAATTTGTCTGTATAATAATGTCTTTTCAACAGAAAACAAAATTTGTGATGATGGATTTATCACTTTAGCATGCACCCATTGTTCTATTGAACAACTAAGTGAAGGTTTGTTTTTATAACTTTTCCATATAACTCAAAATAGTTTACATAAAATTATTTCTACGGCCCATTGTTGATAAATTCTCAAATCAATTAAATAATGTCCAATTTCAGTTACATTATTAACTAAGTCCCATACATAACAAATAGAATTAAAAGAAATTTATTTGCCTGTGGAAATGCATTTTAAATTTAACAATGATCAATCTTGTTGAGAAGAATCACAACCAATGTGAATTTCAATTTGTTGATGAGAATAATTAATTTTTTTCATTTGCGATAAATTAGCAGTATCTTTTATCTGTCTAAAAACTGAACTCTCCGCTGAAAGAAACTGCGAATATGATAAATAAATATCTACCACACCTTTTCTTATCCAAACAAACGGTTCAAAATGAGCATTAATATTCATTCCAACCATCACCAAATAATCCCAATCAAAAAAATATGTTTTTTCAGCTATAGCTTTGGGTTTACTAATATTTGAATAAACACCATTTATTGATTTAACATTGATATGTGGAATAAAAATTTTATTATCACACTGAATGCTCATTTTGAACACAGAAAATGCACTTAATAATAAATAAAATGAACTAAATCAATTAATCATGATTTATGCGTTTTTATACTCAATCTAAAATATATAATAACAGATAATTACTCGTTTTAATAAAATATTATTATAACACAATGAGAAAAAATTTCAAAACTTACATTCAGTAAAATGGTGACAATGGTAATTGATTTACGGATAAATAATCTATTAATTTAATTAAACAATAATCATTCGTCATTATCTGGTGACAAAGTAATGATTTTTCCATTTTGTTTAAAGTTTATATGTTTCTTTTTAAACAACTTTGATATCCATTCGATGATGTCTTCACAAACAAGTAATTTCCAGGTTTATTATGAGATTTTATATACTTTTGATAACAAACAGAATATAATTTATGTAATATCGCGATAGCCATCTGTTGATATCCATGATTGTGTAATATTTGCAAATATCATAAAATTTCTTCACAATTTCATTTAAAACATAATGTTTCTTTTGAGCTTAATATAAAATATCGCAGAGATGGACTTTTAGTTGAAATTATAATTTTTATTGATGAAGTAAAATCACATTCGCATAAAATTAAATCAACTACTATGGAATCATTTTCATATTTTTGTTTTGAGAGTGTATCTTTCGGTTTTATTACAGTTTCATATAAAGTTAAAAATGAATAATAATCAAACATAATATGATCATTACATGCTGAACATATTGATACAAATGGAATAAAATTATCTTTTACATTAAGTCCCACAGTAACAATATACTGCTCACCTAGATTGTATGTTTTATCCACTAATGTATTGGTTCATCATTAATCTATCATCCATAATTAAAAAACGAACACGACAAACACAAACTAACTATTATACAACAGAAACTGATAGTCAACGAAATAAATAAATTAATTACACATATTTTTTCATTTACGTCTCTTAAGTAATTCATTCAAAAATAATTTATCACTGAAACAAATGGAACAGTCTTTCCTTAGTGTTTTTGACAAAGAGTCTCTACATGGCAATAAATCTAAAATATTTGCTTGCATGGCTAAATGTGGTGGTAAATGAATATAAAGATTACTTATTTGCTTAGAATATGCGTTCGTGAGCAATATGGGAGATATATTTTGTAATGTTTGTTTAGGATTGATTATTGCTTCTATAGGCGTAACATTAATATCGTATCATTTATCCATTAAGTATACATTATGTAGTACACATTTATCATCTTGTCTAAAATGGAAAAAACAATGAATATTTTTTAATAATGCTTGATAATGATTGCATAATATTGATAAAGATGGCATTCCAAAAAATTTATTCATATGTATTATATAAACTCTATTATTCAAATTTGATAATGATTCAAATAATTGTCTTAAACAATGAACAGTTTCTAAATCTTTTACCATAAAAAATGATGGATCTGAATGGTTAACTATATGCATAAGCAGTGTAAATAACTCATTGTATTGCAAATATTTAGCATATACATCATGGTGTATAATCCCTTCATTTTGGGATTTGTCCACAATTTCCCCTGAATTTGGATGAAAGAATGCATTATGTTGAAAAAAATTATCTCTACTATTTAGAATTGCTATTTCTTTTATTATAAATATATTATTAACATCTTTAAAACTTTCAACATCAACAAAAAAAAACTGGATGCAATATCTCAGACATTATTTTATCACAACAATAAACAATACTTCCATTCAAATTAATCAACACTAAAACTAAATTATACAAATATTCAATTTAAAAAGTGATAAATAAATTAATATTATATAAATTACATTCATAGAAATATAGATTATCTATGTTAGCGCTATCTCATGATAAAATTTGTAATCATGATATTTTTAATTTGTACATCACACATGATAATACACATCTACGCCAATAAACACAAATGAATACACATGGTTGTGTGTGTGTGTACATGCATGTATGCATTACTTAAAGAGTAAGAATGTAATAAGAAGAAAGAAAAAGAAAAACTAATTATACTCTGCTCGACTAGATGTGGAAGAAAACCCATCACAACAACCCCATCAAGCAACTGCCTATGTGTGTACATATATGTGTGTATGTGCACACGTGTGTGTGTGTATGCTCAGCTTAAAGAGTGAGAAAGAAATAATAAGAAAGAGAAAGAAAAAACTAATTACACTCCACTCCACTAGATGCAGAAGAAAACCTGTCACCACCACACCATTCAAGCCACTGTCTGTGCATACATGTGTGGGTGCATGTGTATGTGTGTGTGCATATGTGTATGACTAGAGTCTTCCATATACTATTCACACATCATACATAGCTCTGCCCACAAACATCACACCAACACTCCACTGCACTATCATGTACAGCAATGCTAATTCCCCATATCCCTTCCCCCCATAAAACCCTGACCCGCCCATTGTGCGAGAACATACAGAAAACAATCCACTTATATATATATATATTTGCTCTTCGTTGCTGAAATCAAAGACAGTTGGGCTAATCATTGTGGCTAGGTACAGACATAACAGGGGTGGCCGAAATATTTTCTGCCATGGTGGATAATAGACAAAAAAAAAGTCAAGGGAGACCAATGGCTCATTGGCAGGATGTCACAGTAAAGATGGCCAGAAGAAAACTGGATGCAAAATGCATAAAACACAAATGGATAGAAAAAGCCTTTGTCCAGGAGTGGATCAATAAAAGCATATAGTGATATATATATATATATATATATATATATATATATATATATATATATATATATGTATGTATACAGTGAACTTCCAATATTATCCATATGCGGATTATCCGCTTTGTTGATTACCTGTGCTCATTACAAATATACACAAAAAAAAATTAAGGCAAACATTTTCACGATTATCACACATATAATTCTGTCCAGTCTAGGTGATAGTACTGTAGAATGAGTGGTTTGTATTTTATTTGCAAAATTTTTTAAGCAGTAAATGTTAAAGTGAAAATTCTTAGTTTAATGATGTAAATGATTTTTCTACTTTTGTAGTGATGTTATCTTTTCATTCTTAAAAAGCTATTATCCCATGTTTTTCTATTATCTGTGCGACACATCCCTGTGATTTAACCTACATAATTGGGAGTTCACTATATATATATATATATGTATATATGTGTGTGTGTGTGTAATTGAAAAAAGTAGTCTGCAAATAAACGCCAGTTCCTTACGACGAGTTTATCCTCTTTGAATGAACTTTACAGGAAATCACACTGAAAAATAAGTCCACAGCCAGAATTATCATTATTATTATCATTATTAAATTTTTTTAAAAGGAGCACTGTGAACGAGGTACGAGGTAAACGTTAATCAGGGAGATATCGTACCGACGTTGATGACGTAGATGATGGAAGAGGAAAATTGATTGAAAAGATAGCCGCAAATTACTGGTGTTGTTGTTGATTCACTGCTGACTGCGAGGAAGCAGATTGTTTCGAAAGCTAATTCGTCAATGTCAATATGTTTGGCAAACATATATTTCTTACTCATATTCGATTTCACCCTTTAATATTACAGTAGGAGATGATATCTTTTTCAAATTTCACATTAATATTTATATTGTGTTTGCGTTGCGTGTCGGAACGATAATTTGCTCTTCGTAATATTTGCTTTGGAAATAAAGTTCGTAGACTTACTTTGTTTTCATACATCGAGGGTATTTATTTTTCTTTATTATTCTATAAAGGTCCACTGCTGGACGTGGGTTTCCTCAATTTCTTACATTCATGCGTCTTCTAAGTCCAATTCTTTCCGGTTACTTTAGTTATATTGTTGTAATCAGCTATCTTGACGATATTTCTTTTCGTACGAAGCGTCCCACACTATCCTTGCGTCCCTGTCGGTTCCACTTCAGTTCGGCCATTTGTTCCACCACCTTACAGAATCTGGCTTTCCCTCGTATCCGAGTAATTTTTCGATCAGACCACTCTTATGTTTAGTATCAATCTTTCTTGTGCTATTTGTTCCATTTGCATCGTTCTAATATTTATTTAATTTTTCGTAAACGTCCATGGGTTTGATTGTATGTTATTGTAAACTTGCGACATCTGAAATTCTAGTATACGGTGCAAGCGGAAAGCTGGATTTTCCCATTGTATCTAGCAATTAACGAGACTGAACTATATTCGATACTACCGATGTCATTTTTTTTCTTCATGTGTGTTTACAAACTTGGTAAAACTCTTTGGTCAACATATTTACGATTAGTTATTTCACGACTATCTCGATCATTATTACCTTATACGGGCAGTTCTGCATCGATTTTTACTGGAAATGAATTAGTCGATAGGTCAGCGAAGGAGCTAGGAACTGCATTATGATACATCTGTCGGTTCCATGTATGTAAAGGTTTTTCAAAAATTACGTAAAGCTCGTTGTTATTACAGGTGGGGAAGAAGAAATGACGGTACATGTCGATTAAAAATAAACTGCGATGTATGAAATCGAACGTGGTTTCGAAAGCCCGATGACGTAATCACCAGTTTAGATGGGTCATACTAAATTAACCCTTACGCGTCTTATGCAACGTTTCTCAATGTTCTTAATATTATAGTAGAATATCTCTGTGATACAATTCGCAAAGATGTAAACTTCGTCTTCCACCCTGAAACTCTTCCGCAATGACAATATCTCTACGATATCCCAACTTACTTCATCCGGAAGTTCTTCTTCTATCGATGGATCGATTTCTGGTCTACAATAATTTATCGATTCTACCCAATCACGTGAAACGATTTGATGTGTCCCAAAAGCATCCATCGAAAGCTCTGCTAGGACGATCGTACATAATGTGTTCGACTGTTTATCGTGGATATTCACAATCGCAACCAGCGTCACTTTAATTCCTTCTGCTTTTAATAAATATACGAAGTCTTTCGTAAACGTTTGGTCGCGGTAATATCTTCGTTTATACTTTAAATTTCCATTTGTTCAGAGATTTGTTGTTTTTTCTTATACCTTCGATTTTAATAGAATCTCGCAAAAAATAACAAACGGAGAGATCGTCTAAACTTAACGATATCCGCGATTGATCCAAAACAGTTCCTGAACACTCTAATCATCTCAGACGGACGACAGCTGAGCTCTTGATGAAGTATTCGTGAAGTATGTTCTCACGCATAGAACAAGTCGGATATAAATGCATCTATGTTAGGCGAGATCCTAATGAACTATAAAATGTTCGGCGCTATTTTAACACACACAACACATACATACAGACACACACAGAGCCAGTCTGTATGAAGTTCTTTATACGTAGGAGAAGATATTTTTCCACATATACGGACGTTTTAGGCTTTCGGAAGCCGCGAATTGTAACCGCGTAAAACCGTTATTTCTGCAAACGTTCGCATACAATAGCGATCTATACTGATTCGATACCGGATTAAAAAAAATCTTCCTCCTTCCTGTTTCCAACGTAAACGGGATTGTTTCCTTAAAGCGATTAGAAAGTATGCTACAATTTTTTTAATAGGATAATCCATCTCTCTGCTGCAACGTTGAAATCAGACGGTAATCGATTAACCAATATTAGGAAAAAGATACCTGCCTTTAGATCAATAAACAAATACAAAAAAATCACTGGTTACTATAAACGTGTCCTGACTTTGAAAATAAATTACCATCCTACATCTTTATGCATATATATATATATATATATATATATATATATATATATATATATATATATATGTGCGAACGTACCTAATTCGTATATACATATTAATACATATATATATATATATATATCGATTCTAGATTCCCATTCCGCGCAGGTACGGTTCCGAGAAAATGAAAAATCGCGAATCTTCCTTTTCACCAGGGGTTATTTTTCCTCCGTAGATATATATCTACCTCGTTTTTATCTAGAGCAAGTAAGTAAAAAAATATAATGATGCACTTTAGACGAGATAATAAGATCGTGTCAAGAAAATAAAAATAACAAAAATGAAATATTCCATTTCACTATGCTGATTCGCCACAATACAAAAACCTGATTTTGTACAAGTTGCAGTTTCTTAAAATTAAAATTAGACACAGAGCACCAAACCGGACAAGAATAAGTCATTGTTGGACGGATAATAGTTTTATATAAAATTAACTTATTATCAATATTCAGGTGAGATTTACCTTTAAAAAGCGGATAAATTGAACATATAGTTTTATTCGCTTTTGTAATAGCAGCATTAATGTGTTTAGTAAATGTCAATTTTTTATCGAAAATTACTCCTAAGTAACGAACAAGACCACTCGATAAGATCGCCATTAATATTAATTTTCTCGGATAATAAAGGTCGTCTGCGAGTAAAAGGTATCGATTCTGTTTTTAAAGGATTGATGACAATTTTCCATTTAGTGAAATATTTCAAAAACTCGTGAAGATCCTTGTTTTATATATACTATCAACAATTTACCCTATTCTCTAACAAGCTTAATAACTTTTAGAATATACGTCGGATGCGAGAAAGTTCTTAATAAAAAATCTTCGTCCGAATTGTCGCTACAAATCTAGACTAAAACTACCCTTAAAATCCATCATCCCTTATACCACAAATTGGGGTTGAAACCGGCTGTTACAATGCAGATAAATGTATGGAGTAAAACTAAAAAATTCCAATAAAAAAAAGTGTTAAACAAGAAGATACCAAATCGAACAAAATAGGACTGAAAATAAATTAACATGAAACAAAAATAATGACGAACAATAGGAAAAAGTATACAAATAGTAGTAAAATCAGAACAGATACAGCAAGTGGATAGTTACATATACGTCGAAAATAAAGACACGATAGTGAAAGTTGTGGCAAGGAGAATATCATTATCGTTGGGGTTGCGCTTTCAAAATTACGCATAGTATTCCCCGCAACAAACAAATACCGATTAACCTGAAACATAAACTATAATATCAATGTGTGTATAATATCAATGTGTGTACTTCCGATTCCTATACATGGTTCGGAAACATGACAATATACAAAAACAAATTTAAAAAGGATAAGAAAGCCTAGACTGCACATGAAGGAATGATGATGGATATAAGATTATCAGATTGTAAAAAGACTGCATGGATAGGTGAACAAGCACGGTTGGATGATGAAGTGTAGCGGATGACTGTAACAAAATGGATTTGGGGTGGTCACGTGGCTCGAAGAGAAGATAATAGATGGTCAAAGCGGATCTTACAGCGGTGGCCGATGGACAGAAAAAGGAAACAGGGGAAGACCAATGAGACGGTGGCATAATGATATAACAAAGGTAGCTGGGAAAAATTGGTTGAAGAAAGCGCAGGACTGAAGTGGGTGAAAGACTTTCGGGAAAATCTTCATCCAGGATTGGATAGACAAAGGCTTATCGATCGTGTATATATATATATATATATATATATATATGTGTGTGTGTGTGTGTTTAAAAGTTTATAAATCAAATTGTCTATAAATTTTTGATCATTCGCGTAATATAATTTTTTTTATTCGATTATATAACTCTAATCGAAATTATGAAGCAGTGAGACGTGCATACAGAAATGATGAAACGAGTATACACATACTTATTAGCCAGCACTTTACGATATGGTTTATCTCGATGAGTACGAGACGACTTGCACTAGTTTAATTCAATGCACCAATTTCGCTATATTAGTACTATCGTTATCGTTATTTTACTATCGTAACAATTTTCAGTTTAATTAATGAAATACTAAAAACGTTAAATTTAAACATGTATATTGCAGCGCTCTCTATGCAAAGTTGGTTAAACTGTAAATTTACAATTCTCCCGCCAGATAGCATAAACTGTGACCATTCCACGAGTGCGGGTGTATATTTAATTTTTAAAATCAAATTATAAATTATCCTACATTTCGACGATATGAAAAATATAAACTTCGTGCCGATATAATTAAACGGGCGAAGTTGAAATTTTAAATGTTAATAACGGGACAATTTTTATGTGGTTTGATTTTTGTTTCTATCTGTTTAAAACATTATTGACCGTCAGTTGTGTTGAAATTCAAACATTAACTTACAGAATTTCATTTAACATATCTGTTGGATACATGTTTATTGAGAACAAAATATTTTTACACTTAACTCGTTACTTCGTCTTTTAAATGTATTCGTAGACTTTTACAAAAATCATTTGCGATATGTCAATAAGAATTGGCTTAGCTGTGTTCGTGATCACCGGACAAATATTCGAAAACATTTAAATTAAAATAATTGTAAAATTATATATATATATATATATACATATATATATATATATATATATATATATATATATATATATACATATATAATTAAATACATAGAACAGAGTTATTTAATGTTCTCAAAAAATTTGACTCGGTTTAAAAAACACAACCAATTAATTAGAAGAACGTCTATAAATACGTGTACAAAAGTGAAATTTAGGGCAGTCAGTTTGAAATAAAAAGAGAAGTTAGCAAAGTAATTTTTAGTTTTCATTATCGAATGCATGCGTGAAAAAAATTATAATAGAATGAGCGAAATCAATTAATGAGAAAAATATTACCTGATAAATTAGTCTAGAAAGCAACTAGTAGAATGTTAATTTATAGAATATAACAAAATATCTGACGCAGTTTCAACTGAACTTACCGCAGGTTCTGCGAAAATTGAAATATAATTTACAGATAACATTGACGGGATATTAACTGTTACTAATACAAGCTTCTTTTCTCATTGATTCTTTCAAGAATTCCGATCTCCACGAATTCAGTTTATTGTTAATAACTATCGATTATAAAATAATGCGAATTTTTCGTAACAGTTCATCGAAATGTGAAAATTATCGAGGTTAATAATAATTATATATATATATATATATATATATATATATATATATATATATATATATATATATATACAGTCGAATCCGTTTATAAGATACCCCGAATACCCCGAATAAAGCCGCTTGTAAGAGATAAATAAAAACAAACCTATGAAATGAAGGTTATTTTAGTTCGCTATGTCGGTTATAGGAGACAAAAATTAACAAACTTTTCAGGCAATTATAAACAATGAAACGGGTAATATCAAGCTATAAAACAGTTTCAAATTCCACAGGAACTGTCAGTTTTAAGTTTTAGTCGACATTCATCAACTGAAAAAATTCTCAAAACTCAGTTAAGTCACCGCGATTTTTGGAAAAATTAGTATATTATTCCATTTTGGTTTATTTTTTTTAATTCGATTTTTGTTTACAATGTGAATATTCTCACGAGGACGCTGTGCTGTTTTTTTCATTTCTCGTCTCTTCCATATCTCGTTATCTTATTATGATTTTTGCTCCGTGAGAATTACTGCAGTGCGTCCTGCAATGCGAGATTTTTTTCCTTACAGAAATTTTAATTTCTGTGTAAAACAATATTAAGCATTAATAACGTTATCGGTATGTTAATTATTTTTTAAATTTGTATATAGTGATCATATTTCAGGTTGTGTTTGGGTGGGAAATACACCGCTGCAACATTTGTATCTTTGTTACCAATTATTATTGTCACCGCTGCAGCTTGTGCATATTCTTCACAAAACTGTACCTGCTGATAATGACTGATATTTTGTCTTATGATAACAGCTGCACCTCCATGTGCTCCTCCGTCTGGGTGCGGCGTGTGGTATATCGCAAATCCTGGAATTTTTGGACAATTCCTATTGGTAAAATGAGTCTCAGATATTAATGCTATATCAATCTTATTTGTGTTGAGAAATATCTCCAGCTCCCTTAATCTTTCTAGATTAAGTCCATTTGCATTCCATGTAACGACACGGAGCGAAGAATCAGCCATTACCTTTATTTTTCCGCCTTTGGCGCTGATTTTGATTGCGAGACTGCCCTCCACTTTTCTGGTTGCGCTCTCCTTCTATTTTATCTAATCTAGTAGCTATATTTTTGACCTCTACTATAAGGCCTTCTAGTTTCTTTGTAATTTCATTGAGCACATTCGTAGAAGGTTGTACTTGCATTTGTTGGCTATTTAATGCGCATTCATTTGAAATTTCATGATTTTTCTGTTTAACATTTGTCATTGCTACTTTTGCATATGTAGTACCTTTTTCGACCTGTTTAGCAGGCACTGTTTCTTTCTGCAGACGCTGAACTGCTGTTATTTTGGGGGCTCTGATTTTTTTTTCCATCTGGCGATATACTTCACCGCCTTTATAGTTAGCTGTGTGATCTTTATTACAGTTCACGCACTTGAACTTTTTCGGATTTTTTTCCCTACAAGATTTGTAATTGTGGTCACCAGCGCATTTGAAGCATTTTGCCGGCCTACCGCAGTTTTTTTCGGTATGGTTCCACTGTTGGCAACGTTTGCATTGTGGTATTGTGCTGTTCTTGTGTGGTGGTTCGACTTTTATTTTGCAGTAGGCAATATGGTTTAGGTTATACACCTCTTTATTGTTTTCTTTTGGTTTTAAGTCAACAAAGAACAAAGGAAAGGGTTTCCTTTCCCTATCGATTATTTTATTATCCTTGTCGCGGATTTTAAGAGTTTTTGTGATATTGACGATACTGACTGGTTCATGACCCAAAGTTAATAATTCGTCTTCTATGACCTTTACGTCTGTAGTAGGATGAAGACCTCTCATTACTACTCTATACGGTCTTTCAGATTTTAGTTTGTATGTATGGTAAGCAATATTGTTTACTCTTAATGTGTCAACTAGTGAACGAAACGTATCCTCGTTTTTGGGAGCAACTATGATGTCTCCGTTATTTAACACCTTGAAGGTAATTGTATCGCCAAACGTTGATTTGATGTTAGTGTGGAATTTATTGAAATCGTTTATACCACTTACTGTGATTTTTGGTGGTAGTTTAACTTTTTCATGTTGCACTAGACTTTGGGTTTGCATCGGCTCTAGCTGTTGCTGGGTTTGTGGGTACGCTTGCTTTTCTTTTGGTGATGGTTGGCCAGTCTGTTTCAGTTTTAACTGGTGTAATTCGTCAACCAGGGAGTCGATTTTTAACATCAACTTGCTTATAAACTCAGCTTGATCGTAACATTTTTGCTTTAATTTTTCCGGTTGTAATTTTTCAAAACTTTCGCTTTCACAGTCATTTTGTTCTCGACTGTACTTCTTGTTAGCATTCTCGTCATTTTGCATAGATAGCTGTCTCTTTATAGAGTACGAGTTACCAGTTTTTGTTAATTTTATTGAAGGAACTTCACAAGCGATAGCGTTAGCGTCACTTGTGTGACCGTCCGACTGTGACTGCATAGCATACACAGTCGGTGATGCTGGACGCGATGTTGGAGGTGAGTGTTGAACTCATTTTTAAATTCGTTCCTAATTATATACTGCACGATATTTCGAAAACCATATGTGGCTGCACTGGTGTGTCGTAGCGTTAGCGAGAGATTTCTTATCTCTTCCAACACTAGTCACCGAGTACAGCGCTATGTACATATAAAGTGGATGGATATAAAAATAAAAATAAAAATAAAAATAAAAATATACACGCACGTGCGTGTGTATTGGTACGAGAAATATCGATCGTCAATTTTAAATGAGCTAACGATTAATACATTAACATATGTTAGATCAGGCTACACTCCTTTAAATTGATGCTTATTTAACCTGATAGGTTAAGATTGTATCTTTATCTATAATTTAAAAAAAAAAAAAAAAAATGTATATTTTAAGCGCGCACTCACTTCAATAAAAGATTTTTTAAATAAATCGCTTTGAGAGACAGCATAAGAGACAAATGACTTCCGCCCAATGTGTCTCTTATAAACGGCTTTGACTATATATATATATATATATATATATATATATATATATATATATATATATATATATATATATATATATATATAGTTTAATTATGTCGAATCAATGCTCGAAATCCATTCGAATTAACTCCTATCATATTAAAAATATAAATTTCGAAACTACGCCTTTCGATAGTCTGATATTTCATTTTTCGATTTTAAACTTCATCAATGTAATTAACAACCGGTGAAAAATTATGCGAAATGTCAAATAGAAAACTAAAAGCTAGGCATGAACGAAATCAATTAGTAATTCTCAAAAAGTGATTACACGCCATTGGTACGAAGGAGAGGAAAAAACCCGAATGGAAGACCGTTGTTTTGGGACTTGTGAAAAAGCAAATATCGATAAAGGCAGTCGCTTGCAAAGGCTTTCAGAGAAATTATTTCGCGAGATATTAGACGTGAACATGATAGAAGGAAACAATTCGAACGCATCGTAATTTGCAACTATAATATCCGTGATAATGATGATAATATACAAAATAATAATAATAATATAAAATACTCTACTAATGTATATATATATATAACATGCGCAATAACTTTTTTTCAAATGAAAATTTTTATATTTCGAACTTTTAAGACGTCTTAACTGAAGTACGACCTGTTTGAGAATTGAACGATATGAAGGATGTACTTGTGTCATGATACTAACATTTTGAATAACTTCATTTCTAATAAAAGAATATTTTGAAAATGAAATATGGTTATATATATATATATATATATATGTGTGTATATATCACTTACATATTTGTATATTATACACTTATATATAATGTGTTTTTTTCTATTTATTTGTATTTTTTAATATTTTTTTGTTTATTTTCACTAAGATCAATTATGAAACACCCTGCATATATATAGAATACAGTACCTCAAATGAATAGTATAGTCGGGAAAATAGGTATAATTCTGCGATAAAAGAGATTTAAAAAAATATATATTTCTAAGACTCCCTCGTAGAGAGGTGCGGTGTTAATTATTTCGTGAACATAATTTTGTTGATTCAATAATGTTATCTTACTGAATGACGTTATCAGAAATAAAAACAAAAGGAACTAATTCCGAACGTGAATGAAAAGCTGTCATGAGGTGGATGAGAGAGAGCTTTATCAGTTTTTCTTGTTACAAGCACTAGATCGCACAGGTATTGAATACGGCAAAGAACATAATTATTTGCCAATCATCTGGCAGAGTTAACCATATACGAGGACTGAAGACCCGTCTAACAATTTTCTTTACATATTTCACGTCAATTATGTTCGCAAATTTTTATTTATTTCACCCATATCAATAAAAAAAAAACATCCACCACTAATAAGTGATAATCTGCTGCGTTAACTTCTGCCTCCGAAGTAATAACTTTTCCAAAAATGTAGAAAAAAATTTCACATTTACTCTATTTTATTATATTATTGAGAACATACTCGTGCTATTACAATCCTCAAACCCGATGATCCATCCCGATGTCGCTGCTTCAATTTCCGTCTAAATGGTCCGATATTCCGAAAATTGCAAGTGCTATCCCTTAACTTGAATTTTTAACATGTTCAAATGATATATCAGACGAATACAGGCATAATCGAGATAATTGCTAATAATAATGATACGTACGAAAATGTTGCTAGACGTTCGTCGGGATTTGGTCCGATAGGAAAGTTTATTATAATAAAAAAGGAAAAAAAAGTTTATTATACAAACTGAATAAGTTACTCGTTTAGCCGTATTGTTATAAAACTTTTATACGACCAGGAGCACTATAAAGTTGTTCATATTTACCGGAAAAATTAATGCTACCTCTACATTTGGATGATCAAATAAATGGAATTGTAACGACCTCTAACTAAATCCCTGGATATATGGAGGCATTCACTGTATAAATGCCGAGAAGTGTTAGTCTGAACACAGCAGGACCCACGAGTAAATATAGTGTAACTAAGGATACCTGTTATTTTCTAATGCGCTGAAAAGATTTCTAAATAAACTGATAAGGACGGATAGTTCTAAGAAGATTAGTTGTATCTTTTCCGTAGATTGCAAATACTTATTTCTTTTGTATTTGATGAAGGTGATTGCGTCAAGTTTACACTTTCGTTTAATTATATTAACAGGCGTAACATTAACAATTTTTTATAGAAAATTACAAAATTTTGATGTTTGAAGTAGTTGCAAACTTCTAAGTAAAATACAACTAACTCTAGTTCGATAGATAGTTCCATTTTTGAGATGTAGCACCGTAACGAAGTGAACCGAGAAGATGAAACGTAATATTTTGCGCAATCAATTGTGTTAGCACCGAACATGAGTTAGACCAACATATATATTTAGGTCAAATAATTAGTATGGATAAAAACACCATGTAGACGTAAATAAACAACACTCAGCAATATAGTAATGGATAAACGGATCCCTATTTCTTTAAAAAGAAAATCAATAAACAAATGTGTATCCTGTCAGCGTTGACGTATAGTGCGGAAACGTGAATCCTCGGCAGAATCATACTCAAAAGACTTATTCCGATACAACGTGAGTTAGAACTATTGATGTTGAGCCTCAAACTAATGGATCAAAAATTAAATACACCGATCGGAGACAACAGACAAAAGTAATAGGTATTATATTAGGAGTGTAGAGCAGCCGAAGTGTAACTGGGCAGGATATATAGCGAACAGTCAATAGATGGACCAAATGGATTTTTTTCGCCCCCCCATTCCGTATATTTCGCCGGTGGAGTATGTTTATTGCTTAATAACTAGGTGTAATATTGTAGAGGGGCAGAGGACTAGAGTGCTAAAATGAAAAATTAATTATAGAAAAGTGCAGATGGATCTGAAAATAAAATAAAAACATGGTGTGTGTAGTAATCCTCTGCAAGTGTACTTAATATCTAGGGTGGTGACAGGACGAACTACATGGTTCCGTCGTCCACCATGTGTGTATGCGTGTGCAAAGGTGAATTTATGAGAATGCGTGATAGAAATTAGAACAATGAATTTGAACTTATGAAATGTACCTCCTAGAGTAGGACGTAGGTTTATATGTTTGAAATGACCGCGTGATTTTCTCGATTTCAAGCCGTCTTCCTTTCATTTTATCAATGCACTTACTATACGGTTTAGGAATTTCAGATATTTGTGTAATTTCATACAGGCTATTTAATTCTGTTTATCAGTTACACAAAGTTCTCGCAGCTAATGACTAATAATGTATTATCGGTTTTGTCAAAATTTTTGCTGATTAAATGCGGATTAACGTTATGTAATAACGTAGTCGTGAAATATCATAATAATCGAATCGTCACGATTTAAACTTCGGCAAAGTGGATTGGAATCGTCACGATTTAAACTTCGGCAAAGTGGATAAATTACGAGAGATGTGGTCTTTGCGTACAACAATTTTATTTTTTATCGGGATGACAGCGTCGATATTTATGACTTGTTAACAAGTATATGCAGGGCTGCAAATCCAATTAAATTTATTATTGCCATTATAAGAGCTCCATTTACAATCTTTTACTGTCCGTTATATGCGTTTCAAAGAATTAGATATTGCTCTAAATAATATTTATTTAATATAACTTTGAACTGTTTCGAGCTAATTTGTTTGTTTGGGTTTTTTTTTCTTATACGAATTTTCTATTTATATATTCCGCTTGATTAAATCCGTGGAAAATTCTTGTTATTACTATCGATATCCGATATCCTTCGATCATTTTAATCGCTATTATTATCCGAATCTTTTGATTTTTAACATTTCGTAGTAAATGCTTACAGATTAAATTCTGAGAAATATCGATTTATACAAGGTTAGTCCCATTTTATATTATTTAATCTATCGCTATTGTTATACAGTTTATTAAATACGAGCAAAAATTTAATTTTTTTTATTCTTTACGTTAAAATTTTAAATTATTTTCAATCGTTACCCCACCACCTAAATATTTTATACTCGACTGCAGGACATCATTCAGATTGTGTTTATCATTTGTCTATATAGTTTATTACAGATGATTTTCAGCTTAAATATTAACCTAAATTCGTCGATTTAATACTTCTTTTGCAGTATGTAAGTTAAATCATCGTTCCGTTCGAACATTTCTCCTTTGATAAGTATTTTCAGTTCATTTATGTGCCCGTCCATTAGTAGCGACTAGAATTCCCGCAACGTCGTCGGGTGTTATTACACAAACATTACGAAATGGGCTCTCACAAGAAAGTATGCCGACGTCAATATTATTCGACCTCTTTACAAATGACCCGTCTATTTTAAAGACGTAGGGATTTAACTGTCACCTGCCAAGGAAGAACTTGTGAAGCAATTGAAGAATGACTTTCCAACATTCTAGAGAACGTTGCAGAATATTACTGAAAAAACCATCTGAAACCAAATTTAGATTTTTCTGAGTACACCGTTTATCACCTAAGAAACAGAGACGCTAAACCAGAAGTAACATGGCGAAAGACAAAAGTGAATTTTACTGAATTTCCCAATGTACAGTCGAACACGATAGAACGCTATCTTTCAGGAAACGCTGCCCGCACACAAAAATAAAGATTGGAACCAGGAATAGCGTATTACGCACGCCAGCTGGGAGTATGCAGGGCGGCAGCCCTTACATACTACAAATATCAGCGCACTGGCACTATAAATATGGATGCCTAGTATCGCTTAATTCTCCACATATAAAACATATCGATGTCGCGCTAAACAAAAGCTTCATTACAAAACCAACACCCGTAGAAATAATCCGTTTGCTTTCTACTATCGCTTCACCTGCAGCTAGATTGTAAGCAGCTGCCAATACAAACAAATTTATGTTTCGATATAGACCAGTCCAGCAGAGATTCGAGTTCCGCAACAGTTTTATAGCAGTTATCAAGCCATTAAAAATAAGCGAAGCGAACGTTCGTCATTATGTTTGGAACAATATACAAAAAAAAAAGAATCCATGGATCGAGCCGACAAAGAATCTTTCTCCAGGAACTGAAATAAAACATGAAATATAAACAGATTGAGAACAATACATCTACATGAATGTATGCCGCCTGCGTATAATTCTGATCTAAGAAGAACACAACACAGAACAGATGATATATTAAAGTTTAATTATACGTCGAATTGCTATGTATACGATAAACCCATTACATCTGTCGATCTTCACTAGGTTAACTAGTACACAGGATAGTTGTAAAGGCTATGACTGTTTTCTTATTTTCATCGAAATAAACATAAATTTTATGATTTTCATTTCAATGTCCAAGTAGAATTACAAATGTACAAAATCAGGAGTAAAAAAAAGTGAGACATACAGGCAATACGAAAGATCTTCGAGTAAAATTATTCGTGTATAAACAAAAAAACATTACCTTATTTTCCGAGAAATATTGATTAATTCTACATTTAGACCGTATAATTCGCGTTAAACATAATTTCGAACATATTCCTATAGGTAGCGCCACAGATGTCTAATCTTCTGACTGGGAAATTTGTTTTTTTTTTCTCCGGCGCATATTTCAGAAACAGACGTTTTCAATCGAACACAGTGCTGAGCGGTCGTTATTTATTCAGCGGTAATTTAGGTCAAATTTTAATTCCATTATAATTTCTTATTTTGGGACGCCTGAGTCGAAACGAATAAATTCGGAATAATAAACGTACACGAGATAAAACGATGAATATTTTCAAAAAAAATTGTCTACGTTGGGGTTAAATTTGTGCAAATACAGTCGTGTCGAAAAAACGTGAAATTATCCAGCGGCTTTTTAAACGTTCGGAAATATTTTTTGTTCTCGAAATATTTCGTTGTTTAGACAATTTTTAATGTGAATTAACTTAAGTATTTCGTTCATTTTTACGAAGGGAAATATGCGACGTTGCCTTTTTTTTAGGTATAGTATACACGAAGAAAAATATGTTTATGTTTACATTATGGCTGTGTCCTTTTCGAAATAAAAGTCTTGTAAGTTACCGACGCGCATACACTGAGTATTTTAGGTAGATTTTTTTCTGATAATCGAAGAACATTATTGATATCGAGACTGTGTTTTCGATCCAGCTATTACAAAATTACCCGTCCGATCGAATCTTAATTTGTCAGCAGAGATTAGAAGTCTCCGACTAGGTCCTGCGAAACTTACCGCTTGAGATAAATAATTGCTAGCGTATATTGATTGTACGTTAGTTAATAAAAACGTAAAAAATAAAAACCTTAGTACAGCTATAGTTGCAGTTTGCGATTCATAAATAATTCGTACCTAATTAGTTTGGTGTCATTGATTCGTTATAAATATTCCTAGATGAAAATTATAGAGTTAGTCTTACGATATATATATATATATATACATCAATGTCATTATTATAATCGCTTATTCGAATTCGAACATCGTGAGTGACCTAACGTGAAGCTGTTATTTTACTCTATCGTACTCATGATTAACGATCTTCGTCAATCATAGACCTATCATATGTTTCGTTTGACAGATGCATCGTTTCGAATTTCGACCTATTCGTCATCTTCTATTTATCTATTCTCGAATAATCAGTTTTTCCGGTAAAGCGATGTGGTCTTTCGAAATTCCAGTATGCGGTCCAGCCCCGATTATTTTCTTAAATTCTTCTTCACTTCACACCGGTATCAATATACGGATTATTTTTTCTCTTTCGTCTGCGTTTATCGTTGATGATTGAAACGGTAGAAGAGTTTTTATTTTTGTCTATTATCCCTAACCATTTTAGTCGCGATGTCCTTTATACTTCATGGAGGCGTTAACTTTTAACAGACGTATTTTTATATTAAAGTACATTTTTAGTTGATATTCAGTGTTTCAATTCGAGAAATATTTATATAACGTATTAAAAATTTCTACTCGTCTATAAAAGGATATTTATATTTTCACCTCGTGGAATTAATTCTTGAATTTTATAATTTTGTTTAAAAAATTGATAATGAGCGAAATGATTAACCTTACGAAACGCTTGCCTTTTACAATAACGCGCGTGTTGTATGCTCTATTTCGTTCTTTTAACTTAGTATGTAATATTTTTTTTATCCTATTTTTTTTTTTTATTATTATTATTTTCAAATTACAACTGGCCCGGTAGCCATCCAACAATTGAACTGAAAAATAACTTGTTAGGTGTTAGCATCCGGCGATGGACTGCAATGAGAAATTAGGCTAGATCAAACAGTCGACTACATTTTAACCTACGAACATCCAGAATAGTGTCAAGTAGGTTGATCGCCAGTACGTTTGTATTTCCAAGCGACTTACATATATTGCTTAACGGCATATCTCGTCTTTCACGTATGGGATTTTTATATCTCGCTGTAACGTATGATTCGATATGTACCAAAAGGTGATGATAGGACGAGTCTTATTTGTTCTGAAACCGTTGTATCTTATTTACGTGCGCATATTTTGCGCAACCCCACAACATTAAACCGTATGTCCAAACAGGCTTTATAGTTATCTTATAAACTAGAAGTTTGTTTTCTAGTGGCAAACCTACCAACAAGCCATATTAAATCGTGTAATTTTATATCTCACTGTTTTACTTTTTCACTAATACGTTTATGCCATGCCAATTTACGATCTAAATGAATTCCTAAGTATTTTACATATTTTTGTTGGCTTATAATCACCCCCCATTTATTATTTTTAACGGTTGATACGTAAAATTTCGCAACGTAAAATAGACGCACGTGCATTTATTTTTATTTACGTTTGTATTTAAGTAATTTTAAGTTAGATTGTAAACAGTTTCGAATGCTTATTTATACTCATAAACTGAGTATGTATTTATTGCTTTCAATCGTTTATTTATTAAGAATATTTTTATTTTAGTTGAATTTGATTTATATATTTATTTACTTATTAGTTTGGTATTATATACAATCTCTGAATACTTCGGTGTGGAAACTGATACACTAACGTCTCATCCAGTTTTCAACTTTCAACAGAGTTTTTTATACTTTATTAGAAGTTTCGCTATTGTCTTTACCGATAACTAATAATTTTGTTTTTTCAACTTTTTCTCATTATTCCGGTTAAATATTTCTATTTTTTATCGTCCTTTATTACTAATAAAAAATAAAACAAGCAAAACAAGAAAAATATTTGGGTAGTATTGTTACAGAAGATGGAAATAGTAAACAAGATATAAAGGAAAAAATTGCAATGTCAATAATAAAAAACCTAGCTTGTTAGCATCAAAAAGTTATCCAAATGGAAACGAAGAAAAGACTTATTAAAGTATTCATATGGAGTATATTGGTGTATACGTCAGAAACGTGGAATTTGAAAAAATATGACCAAGCAACTGGTGCAGGAGAAGTGTCATGGACGGAAATTATAAGAAATTAAAAATATTATAAAGAGTCAATGAAAAAGAAGTCCAATAGGAACACTAAAAACAAGGAGACTTAAATAGATTGGACATATATATATATATATATACAGAAATAATGAATACCTAGTACAAGAACTATGAAAGGGAAAAGACTAAGACCGAAACAAAAATACATAAAACAAATACAAGCAGATGTAAAAGCAGAGAACTATGGAAATATGAAGAAAATGGCCCGGTCCAGAAACTTTTTATCATGGTTGTCCATCAATCTATTAATAGATTGAGGAATTAAGAAGAATATATATATATATATATATATATATATATATATATATATATATATATATATATATATATATATAATATGAAAACACAAGATGATTTGAAAGAAAACGTCAAATAAATAAATACGGATTATATTGTTTAAATTTTTATAACCTAGATAGATAATTTATTTCTCGTCTCGTTTATAAGTTCGAGCCAATTTTTGATTTATTTTTTTTGAATAAAAAACCGATTTTAAAATTTCATTTTATCAGAATATTACCGGCACTAAAACGTTCATTCGAAAATATGCATGAAAAAAAAAAATAGGGGAGAAAATAATTTGATCGAAATTTAAGAACTACTTCGCGGGACAGCTACCATTGTTCGTTTTGCTATCGACCGACCCGTTAAAGTAAACAGTTTATCGTCGATGACATATCGTCTAAGGACGTTTTATAAACCTCCATTTTTGGAAAATTTATATTTGAACCCGTTTGAAAACGACCAACGGTACCCGCCCACTCGTTCGATATCGATATAATAGATTATAATTTATTTTTACAGACACAATCGAGGATGATATAAGTTTTATTTTGAACGTCGCCATTTATTTTTTGATCGTAATTTTTAGCCCATAAACGTGTTTTTAATTATTTCATCGTACGTCTTCGGTGGCGACAAAAGTATCGTCGTACGTTTTCAAAAATGGGTAACGATCGTGTAATTTCGAGAAAATGAAAGAAGAAAAAAATCTAAAATACTTTCTGCGTGGTATCCGCGCAGAAAATTATCGTAGCCTGTACAATTTTTCATAACTCTAGGCATATATTACGTGTATATACGCGTGTATAAAATAACAAAAACGTAAGTTTTAATGATTTTTTCAACAAAGGTTCTATACCCTACGTAAAAACCAACATCTCTACCTAACCTAACGTAACCTAACCTAACCTTACGTAAAAACCAACATCTCTACCATGATAATTTTGCCTTAATCATTTTTCGTGCTTTATAAACTACCGCTTAAATATTCGTTAATCGTTAATAAAATTCAATGAGCAGCATCCATCGCAACCGATGTATTTCAATTTCCGGTTTTTATAATGCTGCATAATTTTCATAAGTTCCCTGGTTGATTAGGTTTTTCTTTTGACTCTATCCATTGCATTTTCCGAATTCTCTTCGATTGCAACGTGTTTCAAATATTGTCAAACGGTTCAAAGTGGTCATCTTTTCAGAGTTCAGTATTCGCCGTTCATAAATTAGACCGTACGTAAGTGTTTAAAGATTTCAACTTTCTGCGATTTTACATCTTATTTTAAATAATTTTTTATTTGTTCAATTCTGCATCGAATTTCGTTATCGGTGTTATCTTTATTTCTGATTTTTGTTTAGAGATACTTAAATAATGTGTACATCCAGTCTTACCTAAAAACTTAAAAATAATCTCTGATCAACCCATTGCTCACACAAATAATCTTAAATATTTAGGTCTGATTCTTGACCATAAACTAAAATTCATTCCGCATATTGAATACTTACATAAAAAATGTGATTCTATACGCCACAAGCTTAGAAGATTTCAGCCGAATGCGTTTGGATTAAAATATGGAGAGAGAGGGAGTCATTTTGTATAGGGGCTAATTCAGTCACTTTATGCATATGTCTCTCTCGTCTATATTAATAAAAGAATTCTGTGCTCAATTAATAAGTACCAGAGGAAGTTTCTTCTTAGTATTTCATGTTTATACCGAACCTGTCCCACTTCTGTTGCTAATGTTATATCTAATATCACGCCACTGGATCTTTTTCGTCATTGGCGTCTCCATCATCTCAGAATTTAGAGTTGTTAGAGACGTTGCCAATGTCAAGAATTTCCAGTTCCTTAATATTGACCCGCTTACTTTGGAATCGTTTCCTAGTGTTCCTATCCTAAAAAAATATATTCAATCCTCACTTATAGATATTTGGCAAGCTAGGTGGGACAGTTGTCCTACTGGAAGGAAAACCTTTGTGTTTTTCCTAAATGTTTTGGAACGTTGTAAACTTAATAATATTTTCGTATTAATTTTTATAATGCTCAGGTGCTCTCTGGCCATGGTAAGTTTGGTTCATATCTTCATAGGTTCCATCTTGCTTCTAGTTCAGGCTGTACCTTTTGCAGTTCCAGCGAGGGCTTATTTGGTACTGTAGATGATATTGAGCATTTAATGTTTGATTGTCCTTTGTTTGATGATCCTAGAATTAAATTTAAAATACATAGGGGACAGCCTCTTGTGTTTTCTAAACAGAATCATGCCAGTCTCCTGTCATAAATGGAGTTGTCAACGCTAAGAAAGTTTAAAAGTGATGGGTAAATTTTTAATAATTTTTTGACCTTTTTATTTTATGTTTTATGATATTAATTCAACTTGTTCATGATCATTGCCTCCATCCACTGTATTACTAATGTTGCTACTTTTATAATATTGTCTAAAATTGTTATTATTTTAATATATGTATATATATGTATGTGTGTATATATGTGTATATATATTTATTTTATGTATTTCTTATATATAAATGCACTTTCCTAATTTAATATTTAATGTATTCTTAGTTGATTTTTCTATTAGTATTTTTAGGAGTATCTTTGATGTATATACATAAACTTTTTTTTATTTTTATTTTTTGATTGAAATTGTACATGTATATATATATATACTATTTTGTTTGTTTAACATTAATTTTTATATTTATATCTATATTTACACAAACTCATTTTACACACATTCTTGAAGGTTTAAGGGACTATGTTTCTCATCCCTTATTCCATTACATTGCCGGGAACTATCACACACACTTTTTTATATTTTGTACTATATTGGATGTTTTCTTTTGTTTCATCTACTCAACACTTACACACAGTTATCTATTAGAACATTAGTTCCCTGCACCTTTATAGCCACATTTTATTTAATACATATATATTTCACTTATAAAAAAAAATATATAAGTATATGTAAACACTAATACATGTAATGCATTTTTTTTAACCTAAAAAAAAAAAAAAAAAACAGTAAACTCAAGTTAAATTGAACTTTAAATAAATAACCAAAACTGAAGTAGGTTAAAACCCTAAGCAATCCAACTCACCGGAGTTATTTTTATACTTATTAGACGTCGAAAATATGTAATTCTATTAGAAGCAATAGACGGCAGAAATATTTAACCTCGCTGGAACACACTAATAGTATGTTATTGAGGACAGAGGGAGATGGTTAGAAAGTACAATAAATTCCTCGAAAAAATAAACGATAAATAATGATTTTATACTTTTTGAAGGAATAGTATAATACTTAACTAAATTTAAAATTTAAAATCTATTCTTCGCGTTTTTCTACAAAATTCTTCTAGTACCTCCTATATTACAAAACTATTTATTTATTTCAAAAACAACGAAATTTGAATAAAATAAATGGAAATAAAAAAAAATAGGTTTAACAAAAAACTGCATTTAACAAAGAGTATATATTTTCTTATTATCAGATTGATCCCTAGGGGGGAGGGGTCAGACCCCAAAACCAACTGGCTACGCCACTGCATTCGGTAATGTAGAGCTGACGTTTTTCAAATAGAGATCATGCAATTTACCTGGCATAGGTTATCGTCTGAATATCGCATATATTTGTATTATGTCTGCAATTCTGATACCTTCGTTAACATTATCCCGCGTTCGTTTACAGATCTGATCGACATTAATAATGAATAAGGTAGGAGATACCTCGTTTAATTCATTATTTTATATGAACCGGGATTTCGTATAAAGATCACGAGATATTAACGCCAACTTCGGTATAAATACTGATGTATTCGTTAAACTAATATCTTCTACCGGATCGAAAGAAAAAGTTGATTATATCGAACTCTCCAAACACAGTTCTGAATTCACATATTCGTATAAAACTATTCCTGTTATTAAATTAACTCCAAACTGTTCCGAGTTTAAATTTTCTTCAAATTTAATTCTTACGAATATTTGTAGCCTTATGGGACTGATCAGTCTAAATCCATTACGAAAGATAATGATTTAGTACGTTAGATTGTCAATCTTCGGGTATAGACAAAAAATTTAATGGTTTTATTAAAATGTCGGATTATTATCAAGTAGCGTCCGTCTAGATACACGGAACTTTGTTTAATAATAATAATACTAAATTTACGCGCCGTGAACAGTGACTTAGGCCAGAGGCATGAAAAATTACATTTATTTATAACGTCGAGAACATTTTATATGTTGTTGCGTGTGTTTTTGACTGGCGAAGGTACGAAATGATTAGGACTCGAGCATCGTCGCGTAGCAAGCTTGACAGAGATGTCGGTGGTAGATTCAACGCTGATCAGAGATGAGCATGTTGAATGCAGTTTAGGAGTATAGAGTGGACTGTAATGTTGGTCTTACACGATGGACATAAATTAGTTGTTGTTATATTAAGTGGATGTAGGTATCATTTATATGTCCCAATCGAAGTCGGCTGATGATTACATCGTCTCTTCGTCGGTTAGAATGAATCTGCCACGACGCCGAATGGTTGATTTAATTAGACGCAGTTGATATGATGAACCGCGGTTGATAAATTTTTCTATTCTAGTGAGCTTATTAAGGTGTTCTGTTATTTCGACTAAATATTCGTGTATCGTTAAAAAATTTCTCTTACTGGCTACGTTTATGTTTTTTTTTAAATAATGTGAATGTAAGTTATTAATTCAAAAATTTACAACATCATTTAACAGACATTTTATAAAATATTCTTTTATCCGAATGCAATAATAATTAATTCCTTTTTTTTCTTCTAAAGTCAATGAAATAGCAACAGTCATTCCTGGATTTGGATTTCGTAACATAAAAACTTCTTAACTGCAAAGATCGATAGGAACTTACGTTTACAGACCATTTTAAAATACGTTGGCTAGAAAACTTTTCGTTAATATATATATATATATATATATATATATATATATATATATATATATATATATATATATTATATATTTGTATACATATATCTGATTCAAATAATATTCTAAGAGATGAGCAGTTTGGTTTTAAACCTAAGCATTCTACGGTTCACCAGCTAGCTCGAATAGCGGACACTATTACTGATAACTTTAATCTCAAGAAACACACGGGAATGCTGTTAATCGATGTTGAAAAAGCTTTTGACACAGCTTGGCACGATGGAATATTATGTAAAATGATTAATTTAAATTTCCAATATTACTTATTAAATTGATTAAATCATACTTAAGTCAGAGAACATATTACGTTACGAATTATTTCGAAAAATCGCCAATTAAAACACTAAATGCCGGGGTTCCTCAGGGAAGTATACTCGGGCCTTACTTATTCCTAATGTTAATGAATGATCTTCCAGAACTGCCTTTCGTTAGTGCCGCGTTGTATGCTGATGATCTTGCTTTATATACATTCTCTTATAGGACAGATACAATATATAACCGATTGCAAAAGGCTGCAATTAAAATATTTAAAGATTACAACAGATGGAACCTAAAATTAAATGAAGAAAAATCAGAAGCAATTCTATTTACTCGGAGACGACCACTACCGCTAACTGAAATTACAATAAATTCTAAAAGAATTCCTTGGGTCAAACAGGTTCGGTATCTAGGAGTTATTTTGGATAGCAGATTAACTTTCAATAACCATATTACTTTCGCTATAGATAAAGCGCATAAATCTATGCATACCATTTTTCCATTATTTAACAGAAAATCGGGTCTTAGTTACGTAAACAAAAAATTAATCTATACGGCTGTTATACGCCCTAGATTAACCTATGCTTGCCCTGTGTGGTCATCAGTGTCTGATAGTACATACAGGAAACTACAAGTAGTTCAAAATCATTGCTGCAGAATTTCGTTGAATGCAACGCGATTTACTAAAATTTCTAATCTACATGATCATTTAAATATCCCTTACATACATTCGTTTATTAGTAAAATCTCAAAAAAATTTCACGAAAACTGTAAAACTCATCAAAATAAACTAATACGTGTAATAGGAAATTACAATATGGAACATCTACGCATACGTTATACTAAGTATAAGCATCGTAGATGAAAACATAGATTTTTGTAATTATTAACCTATTGTTAAGTACAGATATTTTAAGCTTGATTTATTGACTTTTTAATTTTTGTTACCTTCAGGGTGTGTTTTTTTTGTAGGTTTTTTCATTTTTTCCTGCACTATTTCTAAAGTAATTTCAAAGTGTACGTAATTATACATATTTAGAATTGCTAAGGTTTATGTATAGGTACTTAGCTTTAAGTTATGAAAGAAAATTGTTTTCGGTTTATGTTTAAAAATATAATAAAGATTTTTTTCATTTCATTACATATATATATATATATATATATATACATATTACATATATGTATAAACAGTTTATATATGTATATACATATATATATGCATGTATAAATTAAATTAAAATCTAACAAAAAAAGTATCGCTACGAAATTGATTAAATTTATCAACTGAAGTTGACAAATTTTTTATTCGATACTTTTTACTGAAGATTTGTGTTTTTAGCAAGCCCCGATCAAAGGAAGTAGGAAAGTACCGAGGATTTACAAAAGATTATGTTGTACAATGCGAGAGTATTCTACCTGTTCTTGTAGTAGAATTACAGAACGATGTATTCGTTCTAAGGAGTTTTAAGTGGTAGTAACGTCTGACGAAGTAGTTGTTTTTAATTTTATTATTTATACCTCGTCTATGATTTTCATTCCACTGTTGACCTCATTTATTTTCCATTACTTATTTCTTCTTCTAGAAAGGTCATAAAATTTCTTTTTTGAAAATAACAATTTTCCAACGTTGTCGAAAAAATATTATATAATGTTTCCGTATTACGTATAATTACTTTTTTAATTATAACATTAATACTTTTTCCGGATAAATAGAAATGACCCGATATCGAATCTTTCGAAAGAATTAAACTTTTAAAACCTGTTTCGCGTAGAACTTTCACAGGTGAATCCTTTTTAGTGTTACTTCTTTTATATAAATAATTTCCTGATCGTACGACAGTTTACTGTTAATTCGTCAAAAAGATACGTTTCAATTTTGAACAAAATTCAAAACTCTTATCTAGTGTTAGGCATCGTTTGTCTCTCTACTCCTAGAACAGTTTTAAAGATGGAGGCGAAGGTTTCTCTTATTCATGGTGCATACTTGGCCGATAAATTTTTAATCTATTCTTTCCAAACAAACGCAACATATTTCATCCTTTTCTCTCATGTTCTCGAATTTTTCAATCTCTAAGGCTTCCCTAACAATTCTCTCACTTAACCTATCTACTTTGGCGAGAACTGTTGTTTCTTCAAACACCTTATTGCCCTGTAACCGTTTGATGTTCAGCCACAGCCGACTTTTCGACACGCCCATACTTGCAGTCCGCTACATGAATCCGTACAGTAACAGCTCTGTCTGTTTGTCCCACATAGCTAAGACCATAAGAGCACGGTATTCTGTACACACCCGCTACTTCCCTCTCTGGTATAACATCCTTTAGATTTTTCAGCATATTAAGCAATTTTATTGCTAAACACCGGCCTAATATTTATTATTCCTGTACAATATTTGCCCAAACGATCTGTAACGCCCTTCACAAATGGAAGACGTATCGTAGCTAATATTCCTTTGTCCAAACTAGAATTCTTTACGTTCAACTTGCACTAAATTTTTTAACCACATTGTGCGCTTTCTTCTTACCATATCCATTGCAAACCATCACTTGCTCTCTATTCTGTTCAATTAATTTACTAAATTTCCATCACCGGATATTCTCGCCATTGTAATTAATGTTTTAAAAACTCCTAACTTTTGGCTCGGGTGACGGTATGAATTCTTTACCAAATATCGCCATGTCTGCGTGCTCTTATCATACACCGATGTAGACAATTTCTTGTCATTGTTCCTTTTCACCAGAACGTCCAGAAAGACTAGTTCGTCGCAACATTCACATTCCATAGTGAACTTTATGTTCTTATGAAATGAATCTTACGCCCCGAAAAATTCTAATAATTTTTCTTTACCATTTTGCCAAATGACAAAAGTGTCGTCCACATATCTAAACCAACATTTAGGCTTCCAAACCTCTACCACCCATTTATCCACCTCTTCCGTAAATAAATTCGCAAAGACGGGTGCTAATCTTCATCCCATTGCCATTCCATCTATTTGTCTGTAATATTTGCCATCAAAAACGAATGCGTTGGCTTTAAAAGCTGTATTAAAAAATGTAGCCGCTATCTATAACTCGTTCCTTTATCATCTCAAGAGTATCTTTAGCCGATACATTGGTAAACAACGAGACTACATCAAAACTTACCACGATGTCACTATCATCCGATTCTTATTTTCGAAGATTAGATTCGTGAAGGATCGTCAGTTTTTTTTAAAGTACTCGCTATACAATTCTTTGTCTCTAACATACATAGAATAGTTAAAAGTATCCGTAATAACGAGTGAACATCTAATTTTTCATTTCAAAAATTTACAGATAAACAAATTCGAACGTTACAAAATTGATTACAAATATTAAGTAATAATAAGTAATCACCAACGATTAGAATATAGTACATTTTAAGATATTATCGACAAGTAAAATTCATTCTTCCGGTCTCTTTAACAAATTCGTTTATAACACAATCGTGAACTATAACGTCCTGATATAACTTAGGACATTCTTTTCAATAGAATGAACAGCTAATCCGAAAATAATCTTTCCTCTTTTTGTGAGCGTCGTGTATACGAATTTATTCATTTTTTAAAGCTGAAAAACAGCGTTTAGTCATTGCAATTATCACTCGCATATCAGTGTAAGTTGCCTTGATCTAACTGGATACTATAATAGTTTTTCTCGGAAAACCTTTCTATAATTTACATTGTGATATTTTCGATGATTTCATAAAAAAAAAAAGTCGTTGGTATCCTGCAGCCGGATCTTCATCCTTTGAACGATTATCAGTTCGACGTCAAAAGCGGCATTCATTAGAAGCAGGATAATAATCTCAAATTCATCTCGCAGTTTGTTTCAAATTTTTTAAATGTCTATACTTCTATAGAACCTAACCGAATATTGAATATGTTTTTCTGTAGTATATCAAAAAGTTTTGTGTCATATGGAAATACCTTTTCAAAAATTATTTAAATATTATAGTGAAAATCTCGAGTTTCGCCATCCCGTACATCAGAATCACTCATCATATTTACACAGTCTTGTTTTACTGCTGGAACCATTTCAACTTGCTATTAGAATTCCATCTAATAACAGATGTGGAAAGATAATCTTCGTTTTATTTGTTCGTTTAAAGAATGACCACGTTTTGATGAATTTGAAAGGAATGTTCAATCTATTTAACGTTTCAAAAAAAAAAAAAAAAAAAATATTCTGGAATGGAATTTACGCCCCTTGATTCCGTTTTAAAAAATATTCTGGAATGGAATTTACGCCCCTTGATTCCGTTTTCGGATGTGCAATTTATTATATTGGAGCGTACATAACAAATATTGTGAAATACTAAATGCGAACTCAACTCTTATTTCCTATTCCGATAACTTACGTATTAAAATTACAAAATTTTTAGTATTATAAAATAAAATTGAAAGAGTTTTGTAAAATACTAGAAAAATCTTAAAATAGAAAATTAAATTAAAAAATTAAATCTCATTTCGTATCAACCAATACTTAGTAGATAGAATGAAATAGTTTGGAAATTTAATCGATCATAAACTCAGAGCTTCTCCCATACTTAAAGGCGATAAATATGAAATGTAGCAATTTATATAATCGACTACGTAAATGCTACCTAACGTCAATGTAACAGAGAATCATTCTATATAAAGGACTGATACCATACGCCTATGCGTCAAGAGTCTACACCAATAAGAAAGCATTAAAATCAGTCAAAATACAACAAAGAAAATTTATTCTAACTATATCTTCCTGTACAAAACTGCCCGCACTCGTCAGCTGCTTATATCATTGCAAACATCATTCCCTTAGACCAAATTCATTATTGGACAACTAATAATTACGGAGTATCCAAAAACTTGAACTTAGTTAACTAAAACTCCTAAACGCGGATAGTATTATAAATGCTGCGGGATAAAATACTAAAAAAAACAAATAGCAATGGAAATAATAAACATTTGTCAACAGTAGAATCGAGATCAAATCTACGCATATTTCCCAAATATCGGAGATACGATTAAAAATTTAAATATAACTTTCTTTAATTTCCAAATAATCACACAACGGCAACTTGGAGAATCGCTTTGAACTAATAGATTCACCAATATATCAATACTGCAACTCTAACACAATATATCTCATCTGCTATATACCTGCAAAGCCTTCCAAAATAGGGAATCTTACCAAATTAATAAAAATTCAATACTAACAATAAACAAAAAAAATATATCAATTGTCTTCTCGTTTACTACCACGGCATCTAGAGAAATTCTAACTAAAAATAATATTTATATCTTTATAGATCGTTTATTACGTTAATATGAAATATTTAATTAAATTCTACATCGGTAACTAAGCCTAGGTATCATCGTTGTAATATAATGAATGAAATACCTAGTGTAATATTTAACTCGTTTACTTTATATACTTAAAAAAAAAAAAAAAAAAAAACAGTTATTATAATCAATAATGTGGCCATAAGAGTGCTTGTTAACTCGGCGATCAAAGATTCGAAACGTACTCGCGACGTAAAAATTTTTCATAATTATATATTTCTTAGCTATCACGCGGAAGTCAGTAGCATCCCACTCCATGTAACACTATATGCGTGTAACACTATATGCGTGTAACACTATATGCGTGCGCATCTGCGTTTCATATAGTTAGTGCCTTGAATGCTAGTCCATTTTGAACGTAACAATAAACGTATAATGGCTAGTCACGTAGTTCGGCAACGAAAACAATACAGCCAATGATGATGATTACAATCACTGTAACAATAGACGCTATTACATTATTCATAAATAGAAGAATATACGAAAATAAGTTCAACGCCCTTTAATATCGATCTAGATGATAAAATATCGTTCAGAGACTTTCTAGTAGCAATAGTATTATTAATATTGTTTAGATTGTGGAATGTAGTGATTTTTTATTAATTTAATTACAAAAATCAGTTTAAATCGCTAAAACTTTATTTTCTAGAATTTCACAAAGCTTTTCGGCATATACGCCATTATCGAGCGATATTTAAATTTAGATAAAAATAAAGATTTAAAAATAAAAACACAAATTATTAAATATAACTTCACAAATTTATACATATAAAATAAAGAATAAATACTTAAAACAATCTGACAGTGATTGCGGTATAATCAAATATGGGTAATATAAAATTTACAGAACAGTAGCCCGAAAATAAATCGCTTGATAATGGCGTAGTTGCCGAAAAGCTTTGTGAAATTCATGAAAATAAAGTTTCAGCGATTTAAACACTGATTTTTTGTAAATTAAAATTATTAATATTATTATAATCTTAATTTATCAGTTTTCGTATGTAAAATTTGCTTAAAATTTATGACAAGTCGCACAAATGTGTAATTTATAACTTGCGCGAGATTATAAAAATAAATACATTGTACGCATACCGTTCCCTGCATACGTCAGTTTTATACAATATTTACGTATCATATAAAAATCGCTGTATACCCACACACACTCGTACACATTACATGTAACTACATACGTATGTGCTCGTAGTTGTAGATGAAATTAACAGTCGTGGGGTAAAAGTAATTAACGATAATAGTGATAATAGAAAAACTACTTAACCGATAGCGATAGTAAACGATTACGATTATTATTGATAAAATTCTCCGCGGAATCTCTAGGGGCTACATAGGAAAATTGTTCTTCCTACTTCATTTATCTGTTTTAGAGTGAATTACTTTTTTTATTTAAAAAAAAAAAAATAAATAAATAAACACATCCGATTCATCAAATCGTGTTGATCGGTCGCTTATATTGTTTGTTTTTTCGCGGTTCTAACGTAAATTATTTGAAAGGCGTTTTTTCGGAATGATATCCAGTGAGAAACGTGGTCGTTCGACTTTACAATGGTAAGATAAGAAATTAACAAAATTTATAATTCGACGTATTTAATTAAAACAACTGACTAAAAAATATAATAAAGTTTAAACCTAAAGTAAAACAAATAACACCAAATTATACACACAGACATATATTATATATATATATATATATATATATATATATATAAAACAGAGATAATGTTGAAAATTGTTAAAACAGACCGCGGCTTCTATACCTTCCAAGCTAATTCACATTTATCATCAGTGTCAATTAGATAACTCAGCTACCGTAGATATACAAGCAGAACTCTAAACTATTACAAGGTCGGGTTTTTGAAGCGATTAGATATCGAAAAATCTTAGAAGCCCCACGGACCGCCTATAAGATAAACGAATTCGTTGTAAAAGAGCTCAGAATCGAGACCAACGTACGGCTATATTTACATCCTTCAAGTGACGTACGTTAGGCATTCTCGGTCGTAACAAATAAGCTGTTGAAAATAGTTTCAAAAGGAACGACGAGTTGGAAACAAACTGAAAGGCAGACACAGCTAGCCGTGAATAGCTATTTTGATCGTATCAAGAAATAATGTGCCTCGTGAAATTCGTCGATTTAGCACGAGATCGATATAATTGGCGACACGTAACTTGCACCAAATAAGGTCAAGGCATCTGACCCGGTAATGAAGAAGTAGAACGATGTATATATATAAAAGTATGTATGTATATGCATATATGTATATGTATGCATGTATAAGTGCGACTTAAATATTAATCGTCTTTTATCTCCTGATAAATCAAGTGTTTGCGTTTTTTCACTTAGGCCATTTAGTTGTACCAACTTACAAATCAATATCTATAATCGGTCGATTCCATTTGTTAAAAAAAAGTCAAATATTCGGGTTTATACCTGGATTCCAGATTATCCTGGAAGTCTCACATAACCGCTCCATCGACTCGACTCCTGATGAACTACAATCCGCTGAAAGCTATTAGTAACTGTTGGTGGGGAAGTGATCCCGTCATTTTAAGTTTGTTATTCAGGTCCTACATAAGATCTAGACTAGATTATGGCTCAATATTCTATGGATCAGCTGCCACCTCTCTTCTCAAAAAACTGGATTGTGTTCAGAACATTGGTTTGAAGCTTATTACTGGCAATATTCGTTCTTGCCCTGTAGTATGTCTCCAAATCGAGACTTTGACTCTACCATTACATTTTAGAAGAATTTTCTTGACGGATAAATTCTTATCCAAATACTGTAATCTTCAAAATCCTTCTCTCGTGGATAATATTCTATATATTTTCAGTTAACTGGAGGTTTGTCAAAATTCCTCTTCTTGCCAAACAGGTTTCCCGTTATATTGCTTATAAGCCTACACTACGAATCAGAGCCCATTCAGTTCGTGTATACAATTATATTTGTGTCAAGCATTTATATATATATATATATATATATATATATATATATATATATATATATATATATATATATATAATGCATTATACATGTGTGCGTAAATTTTCAGGGTGTTTCGATTAAACATGATTATTCCTTGCACATGTATTATATATTATGACAAGTGAAAGTATCCTTAAATGATAATAAGTTATATAATAGATAACAGATGTCAAATAAACTAAACGTATTTAAAATAAAGTTGAGAAATATATTTCGGTTGAAAAATAAATAACGGATAATCTACAATTGCATGAATGTTAAGTAAATCAAGTAATTATATAGATTTTAGAATTCCGTCAGTAAATTAAATATACTTTAATAGAACGTGAGTGTGTATATGTAATCGAATTTATTCTAATTGAAATATAACTATAAATTACCATATTGAAAATTTAAATCGGATTTAGTGAAACATACTAATATCGACCTACATTCAGACGACTTTCCAGTCGTTTTAACAAAATCCACTAATATGAGGTAATCGAAAATTGCTTGAAATTTTCCGAAATGAATTATGTAATCATACACATTTTAGAACTCCATTAATAAATTTAATATATTTTAGTACAACGCGAGTACATGTAATCGGTGTTTTCATCATCTTATAGCTTCTTCTAGTCAGAAGATAACATTGATCTATATTTCTCTTTTTCTAGCTGATTCGATAATTTCTGTCATTTTCCTTGCGTTTAAGCTGGTTGTCATCATTTCCAGCCATTTTCTTCAATCGGTGTTTTACAAAATCAATAATTTATTCTAGTCAAAATATATAACTAAGAATCTCCGTTTTCAAAATCCGACTAATTTTCAATACGTCCGGCTACTTTTCAATCGATTCTAACAAAACCTACTAATATCTCGATTTAATATAAGAATCGAATTTTTACAGTCCAATGGAGATATTTAAAATGTAACTAGAATTAATATTTTAATGTAATATTTTGTGTAAATATTATTTAAACTTTAAAAATTTCTTTAGATATGTTATCTATCGTTT
Organism: Coronaproctus castanopsis; assembly: GCA_032883995.1. Classification (NCBI taxonomy): domain Eukaryota; kingdom Metazoa; phylum Arthropoda; class Insecta; order Hemiptera; family Monophlebidae; genus Coronaproctus; species Coronaproctus castanopsis. The sequence continues at coordinate 81,169,979 of CM065053.1, read as the reverse complement.
CTTTATTTCTCATAGTAAATTTATCTATCGCGATAATTGATTCAAAAATTAAACCGAGTAACTCAATCGGTTTTAAAGATTAGAATTAATATTAAATTGAAAATAAAAAATTATTTCGATCGATTGCAGCATTGATTAAAATGTTCCGGAAATGTATGCGCTCACTGTATTATAGCTTAAACCGGGAAAAATTGAATGATGTACTGTTAAAAACGACATAAATTCAATTCATAATTTATAAATATAAATAATGATTATGCGTTTTCAAAAATCATATATCCATATTTAAAAAAGTTACATATCGGATTACGATATTTTGTCAATGGAATAGTTTCCGTACAATATTATATCCGAATGTCTTGTCGCTAAGTGAAAATTGTTTAGCGTTAACTGTTTCAATGATCGGGAACAAATTACGCATTCGACGTAAAGATCTAAAAACTTTTAATACATCCCGCCAAATACCAAAAACACTAATTATACAGTACCAACGAATTAAAATGGAACGTCTACTAGTTTTATACAAAAATGTGTCCATTTTATACAGGAATGTTATTTACATTAACACTTATTTGAAACCACTGTTTAAAAATTAAATTTTGTTCACATATATATATTAACCATGTTTTGTTGCGTTAGGTGTATCAATGAAATAAAGGAGGGATATTATACATATATATATATATATATATATATATATATATATATATATATATATATATATATATATATATAAATATACCCTGTTCACATTCACCGCCTCTAACCTATTCCGATTGTCCGATATTAGTTAGCCCCTGCTTTCGAAAATAATCTTTAATAGAACCTATTAAAGTTGTAATTATTCGAAATGCGACTGAATAAAAGTAGTTCGTTTTTTATTCTAAAGTGCATAGCACATTTTGAAATGAAAATTCTATTTGCCCGGTAAACCCGCAAAACGATCAAACCGAATTAATGGACGGATACGTATATATGTATATATATACATATATAAACTTGTATATATAAATACACACACTCATAAATATATATATATATATATATATATATAAACCATGTTTTGTTGCGTTGGGTGTATCAATGAAATAATGGATGGATATAATATATATATTATATATATATATATATATATATATATATATATATATATATATATATACATATATAGACCCTGTTCACATTCACCGCCTCTATCCGATTTCGATTGTCGGATATTAGTTAGCCCCTGCTTTCGAAAATAATCTTTAATAGAACCTACTAAAGTGATTAATTATTCGAAATGCACCTGAATAAAAGTAATCAGTTTTTTATTCTAAAGCGCAAAGCACATTTTGAAGTGAAAATTCTATTGGCGCGCTATATATGTAATATATCCTGTTCGCATGTACCGCACTATCAACATCCGCTTATCGAACCAGCTTTTGTTCTGTTAGGTGTGTCAATGAAATAACGACTGATATATATATATATATATATATATATATATATATATATATATACACATACCATTCCCATGTACCACACTACCACCAACCGTGTTTCAAATTACGTTTAATAGTGTTAGGCACCTCGACTTAACAACATAGGCTTATTATATATATATATATATATATATATATATATATATATATATATATATATATATATATATATATATGTATGTATGCGTGTATGCGTGTGTATGTTTATATATACAACCGCGTAAAAAAAAAAACTCTCTATCGAATGTAAGGTACAGATGGTTTTTCTTTTAACGTATACACCTTTACAGGATTCATAACTATATATATAAACATCGTGGTATGTAATCAATCGGTTAAATTAATAAACAAATTTAAAAACACATATATATTTTTCTGAAAACGGATGATTTATCCGGCTATTTTGGAATTAGTCAGTTATTTAAAAAATCGGATTTATTATTATAATATTTATATGTATAAATTTATATGCTCATATTACTTATCATGTACAAATCAGTGTTCGTACAAACTAGGGTCTAGCGTTTTACCAGAAAGTTATTATATATATATGTGTACATATACGCATATTTCTGTACAACAACAACAACATTATGTATACATAAACGCGTAAAAATAGATGCGCGCTTTACGCATACGCAGAATGCATTTCGCGACGAAGGAAAATTCGTTTTCTGTAGTACGAACTGCTGCGATGAAAATTGGACGCTCGCCGTTAGCTGAAACCCTACCCAGTCTTCCGTCTGATTATTTTCCAAGTCGCCTAGACTTTAAAATCGGTTTGCCAGTCTAGAGACGTACCTCATTTTCGGTAATTCGTTCACGCTCCGTGTTTTCCTAAAATTTAGTCGAAAATCGCAATATCGTATCGTGTCGTATCGCATTAAATCGTATCGCGACTTATCCGTAAACTGGAAAATAAATTATCAAGTAAATAAATAAATAATTATGTTAGAAATATAAAAATTTATATATTAATATGTATATATTTGAAAATATACGTCTATAAAATTATATAGTTAATATAGTTTTTCAACGCGTAGGATTGCTAGATTAGTAGATGACTGTTTTCGTTATAGTACAGTTTCTCTGACGCTGATAATTTTCTAAATTTATTCATAATATTTCAGTCACTATAATCAATTTAAATATATACATATGTATCTAATGTATTTATATATTTTATAGGTAGTTAAATAGATAGAATTTTTATAGAAAATTAACAAAATATTTCGATGTATCACGTCAGAAATAATTATAACACTTTTGTCATAGGCATATATATATAATAAGTGTGTGTGTATGTATGTATTTAAATATGTATATATGGAAAAAATAGTTATATTTATTCAAACGGTGTAGCCATAATTTTTTTTATAAGCTGAAGTAACTTACTATAATGTATGCACTGGTATTTTTTTCATGCATTTATGTACGTATGTGATGTACGGAATACGAACTGCAAAATAATACATAAATATATTCATTAAAATATTATAAAGCTTTTGCTTCATAACGCTATACTTTGGTGACGGTATTATACGGGGATATACGTTAATAAATAAATAAATAAATATATATGTATGTGTGTGTGCATATTTTTTATCTTTAGTTTGATACATATATATATATATATTTATAAATGCAATATTTGTGTGTGTTACTTGTATAGATCGTATACCACCATTAATTGGATATGTGTAACTATATTCTAGTGTGTGTTTATTTACGCGCATATATTGTTGTGTGTACTCTTGTATTAGTACATGTCTAAGGTAGGTATTTTCGACATGGAAGGATATGTGACATAAACATCGCGTACACACGTATAAACGTATTTTGCAATGATCCTACGAGGAATATCTTGATTCGAAGTCACTTTTTTGATATAACTCATTTTCGTCATATAAAATATACGTACATAGTGTACATAGTGACAGTGTGCGCCCAACCCTCTAGGTTTACGTGTAAAATTACAATTTAAATCCGCCCGTACGGCTGGAATCGATATACAAAGTTTCCAATAGATAAGTATTGCGCGCAATGAAAACTGATAAGACATTCGACGATTACAGTAATACGAAGGAAAATTGGATCATATGATAAGCCACAATAAATTTATGAGCTGACGCAAAGTTTCTTTCGAGGAAGTATAGATAGTGAACTGTTTAGGTGTAGAACGTAAACAAATATACTGACATGGTTTAGTACCCGGATAGTTTCATAAGCCTTAAGCATAACCAACAGTCGAGGACAGTATCTTTATGTAATCGGCAATCTGCTTAGCTGAGAAAACATCTGAAGAAGAAGAATGTGTGTACATATATATATAGATATGTTCGAACATAAAAAATATATATATATAGATACGTGCTAAAATATGTATTCGTCTACGTTGATGTATTTTAAATCACATCGACTGAATCATTTCTAGAGGACAGAGCCTTCGGATGCTTGTTGAGTCAAATATTGATAGATGACCTGTCAAGCCAACAAGAGTTGTTTGCCATTCTCCTGATTTTCTCGACTCACAGCGAGGACATACACACAACTCGACTTTTGGGTTTAGAGTAGAGTGTTGTTGGGATACACAGAGAACACTTGAAAGACAAACATTACACGAACTCGACTATAAGTGTGGACTGTGTATTTATATTATATTTTCTTATTCACCCACTTTTTATTCCTCAATTACGCGTCAATATACGATAATTAAAGTTTTTTCGCCTATACATTTTATTATATTTTTGATTTTTGTTTGCAACATACACGTATTCCGTCTTTTGCGATTAATAATTTTACAACACCAAACTAACAATAATAATCAAATCGAATCATTTATTTATAATAGTTACATATAAATTTCTTAACATAATTGCGCCGGTATACACGGTATACATTTATATTCAACGCACGAACATTTATATAGCACGCGAATAATAATTATAGTAATAATCAATTCAATTCATTATTATCACATTTCGTTAAAAGATTTAGGTACGTAAAATAAAACATAGACCGACTATAAACTGCGCGTGCGCCGGTAAACGAGTTAAAATTGCGGCATTTTACAAACACGCTTGTATAAGCGGAAGTTATAAATAAAAGTTCTAGAATGTAAATTATTTCATTAAATTCCGTACGAATAAGTCGTCGCAAAACGCGCGAAAAATTAAAAATAAAAATTAACCTAACCAAAAAATACAAAAGAAATTCAAGTGTACCTGTAGATCGCGTACAAATGAATAACCGCATTAATATTAATATGATTATTATTATTATTGTGTACACGTCATCATTTCCTTCTGGTACATATTCAAAAACAATCGTACAAATACATATATATACACGTATACACACGCACACACATGAACATATATATATATATATATATACACGATTCATTCGTATGCTTACACACGAACATTTAAATACCAACGAACTGTAATTATCTACAATTCCGCATTAAAATCTATACGTACAGGTAAACGCACCTCAAAAGACGAGGTAATTCAGACTGTCTTTAACATGGTTATTGAAGTTTATCTAATAATAATAATTAAATCAAATCAAATCTTACTCGGAATAATAATAATAATATTAGCAATAATAACGAAAAATGAAATATTAACAAATTAGAATTTTGAGCATTTCAAGATTTAGTTACAATCCGTAAATATTTAATTAATAAATTCCTCCGTCTTCGCTTATAATTAACTGAGCATGTTTTTAATTCCCGAGAGGTAGTACATTTGCTTAGTCTCATTATAGTTTCATTAAAATATGGAACTGACGCTTTGTATTCTCTACACGTCCTGGTATTTCCTCTATTTAACGATGTACCAAACTTAATATAGTTTCTGAAAACAAATTGCAACGCATTTAAAATGGATAAATCTCATACAGATATAGAAGTTTGCTTTTAACGTTTGTAGTTTCATTAAAAATTAACCATAATAATAATAATGTTCACTTAAACATCTATTTCTATACCCGTTTAACGTACAAATAGACCCATAAAAAGACCTAACGAATTGAAGCCAATAGCAAGATGAGGTTTTTACACGTTTTTTTTTTTTGTCTAATAATCAGATAGTTTTATTGTTTTGTTTTTTTTTGGCTCATTGTTATCGTGTTATGCATAAATGGGGTTTATAAGTGTGCATGCATATGAATATTATTCGTGACGTGAGTGAAAAAAAGATTGTATTTTGCCATTTTAGATTTATGTATCTAAATTGTATTAAATCAAACAGAAGCTTGAAATAAATTTGAATCTGAATTTTCTCCTATAGCGTTTTATGTGTGACTAGTATTCTAAAAAGAAAACAAAAAAAAAACATTAAAATAAAAAATAAAACACGAAATAAAACGAAAATTGTACACGTATGGAAATGATAGAATGAAAGATATCAGTAGAAACGAAGTAAGAAATGTCCGCAGTTTTATACGCGTTAAGTGTATATGTGTAGTGTGTAGTGACAAATATCGTTAATCATTTATTTTGGCTTTTCAGTTAAAGTTTCGAATGAAAATTTAGTTCACGACTTTCTTTCAGACTTTATTTGTTCAGTACGTATACGTATGTATATGTTTATACGTTATATATATATATATATATGTGTGTGTGTGTGTACACTTTCCATACGATATGTTTGGATATTAGTACATACAACTGTATCAACATATTTTCCTACATCGTTTCTCACATTATGATCCTATCAATTTTAAATCGACAACCTAGTACAAAATGATTGTCTTCTACTTCGTAAATTTATGAAAGTTGGAATTACGTTGGGTACACTATAATTATAAATTTTTATACGTATATATACATATATATATATATATATATATGTGTGTGTATGCACGCGTATATGTGAAAAAATGTATGTACACATATATATACATAATATACTTACTAAAAACGTACATTCTTGAAGGTTAAACGGTATTTCATCGCTTTTGTTCGTATTTAAATCTTTAATTGTTACATATTCAAAGTATGTTTTCTAACTCTTCATTTCATTAATAGGAAATATTTATATATTTAGGTAGTTCAAAAAATTCTTCTTCACCCATCTAATAATATTCATTTTATACCTGTAATGGATATATATATATTTCCCCCCCCCCGTTATAATCCTAACTTAATGTTTTTTTTTTCTTTTTTAATGGGCACAGAATTTTTCACCCAGATTGGTATAAAATTATTAAAATGGATATGTTAAATATTAATGTTAGTTGATGCAATATAATTATAAATAGCTAAATATACATGAATGCGATTAATAGTAAGTAAGTAAGACATATTTATTGGTAATGGTACTTTGAGAGATATAATTTGATTATATAATAAAGATTGTTGAGAGCTGTAGTAAGAACATTCAAAAAATACATGATCCGCATCTGCTATTTTGTTGTCATCGGAAGGATGAGGGCAAAAAGGAGAATTTATAAGATTGCATCGGTATAGGGACGATGGAAGACGATTTTTTCCAAATCGTAATCTACATAAAGTAGTAATGAAACAACGAAGTATGTTATTTGGTACTTTTATATCAGTAAACCATGATTTTATGGGTATTAGAATCGATCTGTAATATGGAGCTAGATAAGGATTGGACCAAATATTATTCCAATATTCCTTATGAGCAAATTTAATGAGACACAAAAGATCTGTTAAAAGTGTATAAGGAATAAGCACACCGCTATTCGAAGCGGACTTGGCTTCCGCATCAGCAACAGTATTGCCAAATATACCAGAATGTCCAGGAATCCAGGAGAACCTAACAGAAATACCAGATTCTAACAGCTAGGAAACCAAAATTCGGATTTTATATAAATAAGGCGATGCACGGGGATTAAATGAGAGAGATTTTAGAGCGGTTAAACAGGTTTTCGAATCGGTAAGAATAAGAACTGATGAAGCTGGACGTTGTTGATAAACGTATCTTAACGCTTGGTATATTGCCATAGCCTCAGTTTATTATTAGCCTAAATAAGTAACTCTATTAATAAAATACTTATCACTTAATACAGTAGGTATCTTGTGAGGTGATATAAACGAGTGTGAAGAATTTTACCCACTGGTTAAAACTTCCTTAAATATAATTATTGATTATAAGACTAAATCTCGCGATTTATTACGCTTAAAGCGTCTAATATCTAATTTAGTATCTAGAAGTTTAACGGCTCCCGTATTGACATGTTGAAACAGCCGCTTCTCGTGCTGCTTGGCACAATCTTTGATGACATCGTCGACGAACATTATCCGAAGATCGTGGTGAATGTCTTCATTACGTGAAAACCGGTAAGCGTTGACAATTGCACGCAGGATGACATTCTGTCTAGTCTGAATCTTGTTGCGATTTCTGGCCTTAGCTCATCCCCATAGTTGAAGACCATACGTCCAAATTGGCTTTATAGCCTGTTGGTATAGTAGCCGCTTACACGATAGATATAATGCAGAATTTCTACCGATGAGACGCGTTTTTGCCTTGATTTGTTTAACTTTCATTCTGATGTGGATTTCCCAAGTAAGGCGTTTATCCAAATAAGTTCCTAGGTATCTAGCCGACTCAGCTTGAGATACAAGTAAATCACCCAAGTATACTTGTGCTGCGCGTTGATTTTACGATAGGTGTAAATGACATGGACTGATTTCGCTTCATTAAGTTTAATCTTCCATTCGGTTGTCCATTTTCGAATACGGTTAAACGCACGTTGAAGTTTCGCGGTAGCTTCCATCGGATTATCGCTAACGGAAAGTACTGCGGTACAAATGTCGCTGTTACTGTATCACTATTTGTGGGCAAATCCTTCCGTATACAATAGGTGTACAAGATAGGTCCAAGGACACTACCTAGCGGCATTCCCGCTTGTATACGGTAAAATGTAGATTTATCATCTTCGCGTGCTAACCGAAATTGACGATTAGTCAAGTACAATTCCAGAAGTCTTTCCTGGAAGAAGGCTAGACATTTTAAATATGAGGCCTTCGTGCCAAGCACGATCAAAAGCTTGTGATATGTCCAGAAAGAGTGCGGAAGAATACTTACTTTCTTCGAACGCTTTATCGATAAGTAACCCTGTGAACTTGGTCTGTGGTTGAATGTTAGTTTCTGAAGCCAAACTGATGATCAGGTAAATGTAACGGTTTCAGACGTTTAAGGTAAATGTAACGGTTTTAGACGTTTAAGTAAAAGTTTTTCGAAGAGTATCGACATTATAGGAAGTAACGAGATAGGACGGTATGATATAACTTCTTCCGCTGGTTTTTCTTTTTTATGTACTGTGCAATTTTAGAACAATTCAGAACATATTCGACGCCTAGACGGGCACTGAATATATACGTTAAGAGTACAACAGCTTTACGAGAAAATTCTTTTAAAACTGCTGGAGAAATGCTGGCGATTCCGGAAACTTTCTTTGCAATAATGTTCATGGTTTCTTTCGCAACTTCTATAGGAGTGATATGATCAAAAGTTACGTCGATTTTGTATGACTTCGTAGATATCTGTCTGAATGCCATGTGGCTGAAATGTATTTTTTGCTAAATGTTGAGCAAAACGCTCTGCTTTTTCTTCTTTGCGTCTGACTCAGTTACCTCTTTGGTCCTGAAGAGAGGGAATTCTAACGAATGGTCTCTTCGTTTTTTGTGTAGCTTTCCATAAGGAAAAGTCAGTATCTGCTGATAGCCCTTCGAGATACGATATAAGTGTTTTATTCTAGTTTCTTTTATTAACTTATTAGATTATTTATCCTATTGAAGGCGTTCTTATCCAATGGCGTGATTGATGCCAAATCTGTCTAGGTCGTCGTCGTTCCGTAATTACATTACGAACTTCGAGTGGATATGCTGTTTCCTGATTATTATTATTATTATTTTTAATCTCCGGAGTCGCAACTTTAGCGGATTCGCGAATCGCTTCGATAAAATTATTAAGTTGTTTTTCAATTTCATCTGCCATTTTCAGCCGCACTTTCAAGTTTATTTTCGTTGGTCAAGTTACACAAGAAACTTTTCCCAGTTTGTAAATTTGTTTGTGAGCATAAGTTTCGTTTTTGACCTTTGAATCAAGTAATACTGGAGAATGATCCACGTACAGACGAGAACATATATATATATATACCCACACATACATACACAATACATGACCTTTGAATCACCGTAGAGCATATATATATATATATAAAAATATGTATGTGTATATATGTGTGGGGCATATATATGTTCGTCTGTACGCGAGATTTAGAGCGTACGGGTCAACATGCGTCAAACCGAATACGATTATAAAATTAACAAATTGTGTATTTCCGGAAAATAATTATTTCGATACGAATTACACGTCATTGACTATTTTACCGCGTAGAATTTCGTTTTAGAAATTTATAATCGAAAACATTTATTAGATCTGAAATTATTTAATATAAATATTATTACGAAAACCTTGCTGACGTTTTGCAGTTTTGTCATGAAGTGATTTTTCATTCGTATTTTCAAATAAAACTTTGCGAAGTAACTTTCGAAGCGATGACGTATAAAATCGGCCGATAATTCGCGGGAATGATAATTTATTATTAGGTTTTCGTGATGCTTCAGTCAACTTATCCTTTTTAAAACATATTTAATATATCAAAATAAAGCTGACAATCATTTTCGATTACGTAGGGCTCGCAAACGAGTTTACGAACCTAACTTTTAGCTGTGCTAGTGTTATTAGGCACAACGTAACATTCCCAGTTAACGTAACTCAATAATGACGTATTATCTAGTACGAAATTAGTTGTATACAGTGGAGCACCCACGATGGGGACTCTTGAGCCTCCTCTGAAGGGCTTTAAAAAGTATAAAATATACATATCAAGAAGGCGCGTTGAAACAGAAGAGAATATTTGAAAGATCACTAATAAAACCTCATCTTGAGGAGATGTACAAAACAGTCTAGATATCGAAAAAGTACTATTAGAAAATATTCCTTACATTCTGTCTGCTAATGACGTTGAAAATCCAGCCGACTGTGCAACACAAATAAAAAAATGGCCGTCGGTTGGGCCGTTCGGCATTCGAATCTGACCCAGGTCGTGGTCAGTGCATTATTTCGTTATTGTTATTACTTTCTTCGTTGCTGTTCATGATTGCTTATACTTTACTTTGCCTGCAGCATTTTGTTACACATTCCGCTGTGTATATGCTATTCATTTTTATTACGAATTTTTTAATTTTTTTTTTTAGAGGGGTGTGTTTGAGCCCACCCCAGATACAAATCCTGGGTGAGCCACTTATATAAAGCAATTCCCCGGACTTCTTTAGACGAGCGTCACAGGTTCCGTAATTATGAAATTTAGTTTGAAAAATGATGACGCGACATAAAAATTCTTCGAACACGTTGAACTGATCGAATTTTGCTACAACAAAATTGATTAGTTGTTAGAGCGGAGAAAGGTATACGATTAGAACCGGATATGTACTCAGGGTGGACTATGAACGAATACCATTAAAAAAAAAAAAAATTAAAACTGGCCTCCAGAAATTGGACCGAAACGAGGAATAACTTGTTAGGAGTATTGATTTTATATTTAATCAGCGTTAACCTTTTCTTATCGTTACGAATGATATGGTTAATCGCATCTTCGTTTATTTCTAACAGATTAAACGGTTTTTGAAGTAATAACGACGCTATCGTTGTCTCTCTTTGTTTTGTTCGAATTATTTTTCCCATTATGAACAGCAGCATCCGGCCAGTTTATTCCATCTAGATTATATATCAGGTAAATCCGATGAATCTCTCTCGTAGCATATATATTTTTACGTACTACGGAATTACCTGAGATACCACATGCGCGTGTGCGCGCGATTCCATATTTTCAGATATTATATACGAAGTGGAAGTATCCATCTGTGGAAAACCGAAACAATTGTTTTTTACACGCAGAACGACCAAATTTTCCAAATAATCTGACGATGAGGGGGAAAACAGTATTAACTGATCAGATTCGGTATTCGGGTGTTGTTTTTGACAACAAACTTAACTTCACTAAACATATTAACTATATTAATACGAAGGCTAATAAATCCATTTGTTTCATATGTCCCACGTTTAATAGAAAAATTCCTTAATGTGCGCAATAAACTTATTTCATTTATAAAACACTAATAGGCCCGAAATTGACTTACGCTTGTGCTGTTTGGTGTTCGATATCGAACGCTAGTTATAATAAATTGCAGTTCATTCAGAACAGGTACCTTAGGTGCATACTGCTCCTCGTTATACAAGAACAGATTATATCTCATTAATAGAGGCAGCTAATGTCCATGCGTACAAAATATAAGCATAGACGTATTAAACATAATTTATTGTAATGAACTATTCGTTTATTAATTGATATTGTTCTAATTATTAGTGCGGTGTTATGTTAATTATTTTCATATTTAATTGTTAGTTTAAATGCAATATAATATTATGCAACTTGCATTGTTTGCAGTTGTTTGTTTGCTGTACATCTTTTGTTGTTTGTTACTTATCTCAATTAATTAATCTCGTAAGCTATCGTGGTAAGGCGAGTTCCGCTACACGATATATTTATAAATTAACTTTACGGACTGTAGTTTAATAAAATATTTATTCATTCATTCATATAGAAAGAAAAGTTAAAAATAAAAATTATCAGAAAAATTAGAAGTAATAAAATTAAGAAGTAAAAACAATTTATTCATTAATAACACTCGATGACGAATAAGTGTTAAAGACCATGTTATTAATATACTTAGACTTTAATGCTTAGCGTGAACATTTTAGGTTATAATATGTAGTACATGTTGGTCAGCCTTGAACTAGATATGTTAAATTTGAGTTGTTTTTAGTTAAGCATTTTTAATATATATATATATATATTATATATATATATATTATATATACATTATATATATATTATATATATATTATATATATTATATATATATATTTCTCATATTACTTCCGATTGTTATTATATATAATTGATTTATTATAATTTTAACTTAAAAACTGAATAACTACCAAAAATCTTCGTTATTAATTATCAGAAATTAGTATTTTTTATTATTTCTTTTTATAAAAAAACATTACTCCACATATATATATATATATGACTTGTCAGAAGCTGCAAATATAAAGATAGACGGATGTTTGTTGCAGCCATATATTTTTAATGTTTATCTAGAGTTATTATTTACGGAATCATTTGAATATATTAATATGGAATAAACATCGGAGAAGAAACATTAAGAACTACAAAATTCGCGAATAAACAGGTGATGCTCGCAGGAACTGTGCGCATGTGCTGTAAAATATGATACGGCGTTTAAATAAATTAAATAAGGTACTAGGTATCGTAATAAATGTAAAAAAAAAACATAGCATTGGGAGGGAATAGTTAAGAAATTCCAGAGGTTTAAATACTTTAGTTAGATTATAACAGAGGACCTCTATTGTAAAACTGAAATTAATCAGAGAATTGGATTAATAAAATGCGCGTTTCAAGAATAACAAGGCATATTAAAACAAATGTCAATACCGTTGAAGTTCCGAAAAGGAATATTGAAGACGTACATGTCTCTACGGTGCTGAAAACTGGACATTAAATAAACCGACTATGAATAAGTTACCAGAGTTCGAGTAGGATCAGGAACTCACTTATTAAAGGAAAATTTAAAAATGAAATTAATTTAGTCGATGAATATAAAAAGGAAAAAGTAGGATTGGGCGGCACATGTTGCCAGGCTATCGGATAATAGGCGGACATATAAGATAAAAAATTGATATATTGAAGACAAAAGAAGTCTAAGACGGGAATAACAAAGTTTATTCATAATAAACAATATAAGAGAATTGCTCAGGACCATAGGGAATGTGTTGAGGAAGGCATTTGTCCAAGAGATGGGCTTTTAGTTTTTTCAATTTTTTCATTTAAATTATTTATTTTAGTTAAGTATACATAATGTTAATAAGGCTACAATAATAATAAAAAGACACCGGGTTAAAGAACTACGCTAAATTAGAAAGAGCTGTGGAAGGGCGGGAAAGTTGGAAGTTTATCATGACAATAGACCAGCCTAAGAACTATACCGATGATGACGGCGACGATTATGTACAATTTAATCTACGAGCTGACAGATACTCATCCTAGAATCCTGATAGAATTTTACATCGGTAAATAACGTTTCTGACCTCAAATAAATTTGAAATTCACACGTGGACCGTTAATTTTATAATAATTCCAATAGCTAACTTCACATGTTTTTAAGTCCGCGTCAATTCATCCAGTTTATAATTCATTTAATTTTGTACCCGCCTCGGCGAGCACGATATGTACACTTTGTGGGTTAGACTTAGAACTAGAACTTTCTACCTGTGGGTCGGTAAATGTATATATATATATATGTGTGTGTGTTCTAGGCGGTGGCGTTCAATTTGAAAGCTTCCGAAAGTATTATTCGAAGCTAAACGTTAAAAAAAACAACATAGACAATAGGCAACGACATTCGAGAAAATGGACTCTGCGCGAGCTTTAGCCGAATTTATCTAGTCGTTGCTATTATTAGGTACGCGTGTTTAGTAATGCGCGTTTGTGTATTTACCTACTAACGATTGCGCATTATTATTATTTGGTTTATGCGATGATGTTTTAGACACGCTGTACGCCCCGTTTAAATAAATTAAATTTCTAAGCACGTACATTTTCTTCTTCAACGACTTCTCTCGACAACGTGTTGTGTTTTTTCTATTGGATTACCTTTTGGCTAGCCGACGACAAGCAACGCAAAATAACATGGAATTTGTATGCGTGATATTATATATATATATTATATATATATAAAGATGATTTTTGTCTATGTGATTGAGCGTAAGAATTTTCCAGAGAAAGTTTTCACTTCAGACTTCCGAACGGATTTCTTGTATTTTATTTTATTATTATTTTTTTAAAGCTTTTATCGATTCAGATAAAGGTGAAACTTTAAATCCGAAATAAGAACTGATGGTTTTAGACACACACATTGTCGACACTTTAGATGTCGATTCATTTCTAAACTCATTCCGTCACGTCCGTATCTTAACAACTCACGGGTAGTTTTCGAATTATTCGATAAGATTTACGATTAAGAATGATGATAAATGTTAGCACACAGATTTAGTACAGCTTATATATAATTGCAAGTGTAACGTTATTTCATTAATGTTTTAAGGATAATTTGGAGTATATATATATATTGATGTATTGGAGAGTAGTGATTTTGTTTTGCTAAAATATATATATATATAGATAGATAGATAGATAGATAGATAGATAGATGGGTAGATAGATAGTTGGTATAGATATATAAGTATAACATTATATAAATATAACATATAAGCGCGTGTAGCGGTATTTTACGTGTTAAATATTTAATTCATATATATATAAGTATATATATTTACGTATATATTACGACGATCATGATCACGATACGCTTATATCAACTCACTACTTGTTGTAAGTGTTCCCTTTCCTTCCATCTATGACCATCACCGGCCTCTTCCATCCATTTTGGACCGGCTGACCTTTTTATATCATCCTGCCATCTTATGTTCGGTCGACCGTGACTTCTGTATCCTTCCCTTGGCAACCATTCAGTAATTCGTTTTGTCTACCTATCATCATTTCTCGTTGCCACGTGGGCTGTCCAGTTTCCATTTCAGCTCTACTGCATCAGACAGTTTTTTATTATGCTATCTTATTCGTGCATCGACTTTCCTGTCTAATATCTTAATTCCTGACATTACTCTTTCGCGAGCTTTCTGAGTTACGGCAAGTTTCTTAAGTATATATTTCGTCGAGCTGCATGTTTCCGCACCATATATAATCATCGGAAGGTAGCAACTGTTCATACATTATCTTTTTTAGTCTGTTGAGTATATCTTTTTCTTAAACACCTCGTTCAACTTTCAAAAATCCATCCGCGAGAGTTATAATCGTCTTTTTACTTCCTTAACAACTGCTTCGTTCTCTACGGTAATTAATTGACCTAAAAATATGTATATTCACAGACCTATTCCAATATCCGCCCATTCAGATATTCAAACCGAACACTTTGAATATAAGTTCTAAGGACGATATAAACAACTTGGAAGATCTTTTTACTACAAATTGCACTTGCATTCTTGACGTATTGTAATGTTGATGCATTCATCATCTATATTATGTTATTTATGTGTATATATATATATATATATATTCGCATAATATATATGTAGCGTTACTCCGGCGACTATAATAATTAACCCAAACAGACGAAAATATAATGTGACCCACAGAAGGTGGACTGTTTTTTTTTAATACCGTCGTTGTAAACACTGCTACTACGCAAACCGCATACTCCACTTCTCGTGTACACATACAGATTTGTTTTTATCCAGTCATGGCATCCTATGACGAGAGTTTCGAAAAGAATTCAAATACCTTAAGAGCGACGTTTACAAAAAAACGTTTACGAGATTTAGAAGACCTGAAAACTCGGATTTCTGAGGAAATTTCAAAAATTAAACGACATATGCTCGAAAAAGTTTCAAACATTTTTCTAAAGACTGAATGAATATATCCTTGCAAATGGCGATCATCTGAACGATATTGTGTTCCACAAATGATTGTGTAAGCTAATCTTTGGGTTTCCTATTTTTAAATAAGATTTCATTGAAAAATTTTGGTCGAGTAGTTTTTAAGTTATTCAAAAAACAAGTCTTCTCCGGGTACCACTTTCTTCTTGTTGGTTGCAATTGTAAAATATTTTATTACGTGTTTATAATTCTGGGTCATGATTGGTATTTTCGTTTATTTTTTTTTTTTTGAGGAAGGGAAAGTTGACTTTCAAAATTCTGAAGTTTTCCTAATAGATAGGAAATGAAATAAGTACGCAGAACGAAGTTTTTTTTAGTTATTTTTTATTCTACATTATGCCCGTACATATTTCTAAATATTCTTGAATAATAATGTACATATGCATACGTGTGTATATACATGTTTTGTGTCTAGATAAGAGAATGAGGTTAGTGGAGCGCGCATATTATATATATATATATATATATTATATATATATGTATAATTCGCTTGAAGTCGAAAGATCGACCCTCAAAAATGGACACATTGTTGAAAACATAACTTTTCCGTTTAGAATCGTACGAACAGCTTTTCGGTTATGGGGGAACCTGCATGATGTTCGTTTAAGGGCGATAATATAATTTCCTTATTTATTATTTACGTTTTGATAATTTTTCATTATTTAACCTACGTTTATTAATTATTATAAAAATTAAGATAACCTCTCTACTTACGTTACCTACATTGGGAATTCTATTTCTTCATATTATCGGGTAATTCCGCATTTAGTTGCAAACGAAAATTGACCGGATATTATCTGGTGATCGTCTAAGAACACGGAATATGTATGTTTACATATTACCATTTCTGCGCGACCTCTTTGCAGTTAAATCGGTAGTTTGTTTATTTTGTTAAAAAAATGTTCCGAACTAAAAACCGAAAACTCAAAATCGGTTATCAGAAATATGGAAATAACTTTAAACGTCAACTTTAAAAGCGAACGTGGAAACTGTCTGCGAAACTGTGTACACCGTGGAAATTTTATTAGGACAACACAAAATGTTTACGACGATAGAATTTTAAAGACTGAAAATTCTCACAAAAATGTCGCCGTAATATATATATATATCAGTACTTACAGTACACACTATGTGTATATATATATATGTTACAAGATACCTCATATATACTATTATTATTATTATTATAAAAAAAATAAAGTATTTATAAAGAAAAATTTTTATTTATATTAAAATAAACTATTATATATTTATTAATTAAAAAATAATAATTTAATTTAAAAAAATAAAATAAAAAATAACCTAAACCGGATTCATAATTACTTGCCATCTTTCTTTATTAAATTGTAACTGTCTTGATTAAGTAACTGACAACTGAACTATTTGACGGAAAAAACTAGAACTCTCCCGAAAATGAACAACCATCCCTTTTTATACATTTTTCTTCATTATTTACTGGCTGTAATTTATTTTTACTGGCTAAATTTATTTGGTCAAACTAATTTACTGTTTTTTTTTTCCATTGACTAATTAAAATTAATTTTAACTATTTTATAATAATAGTTTATCTACTACAAATCCGGTTTGGTTATATTATAATAATTTCAATATATTTTACTTTAATTAAATAAATAATTATATATTTTTTTTGTTTTATTATATTAATTAAATTAAATATTGGTTTTCCACCTTCAATATAATAAATTTAAATTTATTATAACGTGAACATACGATGATCGTCGTAATATATATATATATATATATGCATAATAAAAATACTAATATTATTCAGATTTATTATATAATTTTTAAAACTATTTTTGCGGTCGATATTCATAATTAGATACAATAATTTCCGGATAACCGCGTACAAAAAAAACATTTCTTAATAAAAGTAAGATGCTGAACTGTAAACTCGGGTTTATTAATATATCGTTTTACTGTTATTAATAAATCGTTTCTTTTTCTTTTTTTATGCGCGGTTATTCCGAAATTATTGTAACTAATTAGTCAGATTTATGATGCAAAATGTTACTTCAACCTGGACGGGAATACATTGCTTATAGTTGATGAGTTGAAATACCACTGGTAATGCTATAAGGGACGATTTCACTTCTAATAATTAAATATCAGCTCACATAGAGAATATTCAAATTTCAGCCAACTCCCGTGGGATGTTTTTAACGATAAAACCTAACAATCGTAACTCTTAACTCATTGTCCGCAAAACAGATACACCGCTTTACATCAGCGAAGACTGTGTCTATAATGAGAAAACAGGAAAAGAAACTTTTGACACCTACCACCCGCGGTTTCTGAGAAAACTTTTACATACAACTTCTGGAAAGATAAACAATAGGTAACACAAAGGTCTTAGAAATATTTTCACAGGGCTCATCGATGGAATCTCTCCTGCTAGGCATTATGTCCGGTATAACTTTTTTTATTCATATACATATACCCATATATATACATATATATATAAATATATATATATACATATGTACACAATATATTGATTATATTATGTGCCCGTGGATAACGTGTAGGGAATTCCCAATTTTTTTTCACGAAATCGAATGTTAAACGCTTTTTGGACATACCGCCCCAATATGATGAAGAAAAATAATTTGGCGAGTAGAAAAGACGGCTAATTCTTAGCTTGAAAGTGGCGAATCTGAATTTCGAAACGAGTGAGTATGTCGTCGTCATAATTATACTCAGAGTCGTTTTAAATAAACTACGGGGTATGACGTCACAGATTCAAAAATCGATATTACGTATTTACCATCACTGCGGGGGTAGTACCGTCGAAAATGTAATTGTCCGTAAATGATTATCTTAAAATTCTAGTTTACCTCCGAATAATTAATGACCGTCTGTAAGAATCGGAATATCCTCGAAGGTATACACCCGATAAATTCGGAATAATCCGATAGGTAAGTTTACCTTTTATTTATTTTTTTTTAATTTTAGGAAAAAAAATTAAAATTAAATAAAGTTAGTCTCTCATCAACGCGAAAACTTTTTCGAGAGGCCGTCTAAATGATTCTTGTCAGCTCAACCAGTGATAACGAATTACTTCCGATCGGTAGTAAACAATACGAGCTGGTATGCTGTTGTTTTTCCTAGTTCTTCTGAGCTGCTGCAGAGTTACGTTGGATCGTTGCAAGTATAGAAATCTTAGTAATACGCGCTCTATAAAAAAATAATCCGTTCCAATAAATTGATAATAGTGCTATTTAGAGATTAGGACATGTTAAATATTCTCCCGATTCTTTTAATTAAGTACACTACGCGGTCGGTAGGCCATTACCATTATTTTTTCTTACTTACTATCTTAAAGAGTACACCGGTATCCTTATTGTTACTCCATTCATCAACGTTTTTTATCTGTGAATTTCTTCTCCTACTAACTGGTCGTTTACTATGAATTCTTCATTGCAGTATTGATCGCAAAATGTCGTACTTTTCTCCCCTTAGAATATGACTTTGATACGCCATTTTTATTTTTTTTTAAATATATTTTCTACGAGCTTTCTTTGTACGCAAGCTCCTTTTCGATACTTTCTTATTTGAAACTTACTCGTTCCGTGAAATTCTTAATAGCCATATTAGAACCAATATTCCTGTAGCCTTTAAACGTCTTTAGGTATTAACGCGGTATAGAATTAAGCGTAATTTTCTAACAATTAACGTCTATTCCGATTATTTTTATCACCTTTGTTTATGGTCTATATATATGTATATATATATATATATATATATATGTGTGTGTGTGTGTGTAAATATTGACAGTCGTATTACGTCGTACTTCTTTATTGCGGGGTTTTCCTAAGTTATTTTCCTTTTCACGTAAGCTAAGTTTAACTGGTTTGGATCGGGTGCTTTAATTTAAGAATTGTACCATAATGCGTAAAGTTCTTTTCCTTGTTTTCATTATTCAGCTTTTTGGTTTTTTTTTAGTGGAATATACGTCTGGAAACAAAAGTAAATTCTGAACATGAAAAAGGGACAATACATTGTATGGAGGACCGCTACAATGTTGAGCGCAGTAATTTAAGGTATAGTTCGGAACGTAAAGTTATTAAAGAAGGTCATTCGAAAAACGCATGATCAGATTTGCAAATTGCACGTCCGATATGGAGAAAGCAGTAAGGGATTTCTCTAAGTAGCGTAAATGGTAATCCCCTTACAAGTATAATTCCTCTACGTTTAACGGTTTTTTTAGAAAAAGTAGAACCATAGAAATTTACGAAGAGACGGTTGTAATTTATAGTACTGAATGAGCGGTAACTGTTGTACTATTCTCACACGTACGTCTGTTTCCAAAAAGATTCCTATGTTTCGACCGGATATGCATAGAAATTAAAGAGAATACCATTCTACTAGAAGAAGACCCCCGGCTTTAGCTAATGAATCTACAATGTAATAGTCGCGGATTACTCGATGTCCGTAAAAAAGACGCAAATGTATTCTTCTCTCGTTCCTTCCCGACAAGTTGGTACACATTTACCGACCAATGGGACAGATAGTGCAGTTGGTTAATGTGCTTTTCCTTTAGCTGAATACGAGGGAGCAACTGAAAATTTTAGACAGATCGACTACCGATCGCTTGTTTTATTCCAGAACGAATTTTAGTTCGTAAGGATTAAAGAAAAATAATTACCCATGGTCATACTGCGTTAAAATTATTACGATAGCCGATATCGAGTATACAAAACAGAAAAAACGAACAAATCGATTATTTACGTTTAGAAACAACTTTAATCGATGAAAACGTAAAAAATATGCGGGCGTTGAATAGGTCGTTAAAAAAAAAAGAGCAGATAAATATAAAACAGTGTTTCCACATTCTCGAACTTGTGTATTTATTATGCCTGCATTCGTGAATGTACATACACTGAATGTATACATGTATATATATATATATATATATATATATATATATCATGACTATTATATTGCATGTCATTAACCTACTTTTCGTGGTTTACTGTTGACGGTTTTTTTATTTTTATTTATTTTTTAATCTTTCAATGCGTTCTAACACTTCAAGACGATAATATTATCACGGAGTCGTTATCTTATTATTTAGAGTAAGCCCAGTTACATATTGCAAAAGAGGGAAATTATCTTGGAGTTTCCATATAAAAAGTTGAAATATGTTCTTTTACTTTATTTGGTGTACATAGATATATATATAATATGTATGTATATACGACACATAGTATAATATATATGTGTCTAATACGCTTGTATTTAGCAGAGAGGAAATTTCGGTTTGGCAAAATTTTCGATTCGAATTAAGGATTCTTTGGATGGAAGCCAGTTATAATAATTTCTTCGAAAAGCGCGTTATCAATGCCGGTTTCTATTTATCTTATCCGTTTATTGTTATTGCGAGATTACATATTATGATTATTGCTTCCGCAATTATCGTCCGGGATACTTTTTCTTAATTAAATCGGTCTGTCGGTATCGTACGAATAATCTGGAGTCGGGTATTGTATTGCGGGAATTTTGGAAAAGAATTTTGTCTAATGTCGTTTTACGGTGAATTACATTATTATCGCGAACTGTTATTACCACTACTATAATAATAATCACCATCATCATAAAATCATGTTAATTTCAATTTCAACCGGTACATTTAAAAAAAAAATGATTAAAAAAAAGCTTACCATTTCTTCTCCTTTTCTTTGAATTATACGGAACCACCGCGTGAAAACAACAAACTTTTTGCCTTTCTTCACGGTATTTCTTCATAGTTCTCTCTTCCTATCGTCCGCTCATCCGGTTCGATATTACTTTCGGTTCGTTTAAATCCGTCGATTTTCGAACTTCTATTGACCCATTGCATACGGGAAGTTATTCTTTTTCTCGCTCATGCGCGCACGGCTATCCGTTATTTCGTTCAAATATTCGCTGCACAAAGGGTGTATTTGAATCATCGACAAGTAAAGTTATGCGTCGTTTTGAAAAAAAAAAAAAAACAGTCAGTATTATTCTGCAGCCTTCGTGGATATCAGTCAGGCCGTCGCGATCATTTGTGGTATGAAGGGTTACTTTCTAAAGTAAAACACATTCTGCCGCATGCTTACAACACGCTACTATCTTCATAAGTGTCACGTACATTTTTTCGAATAATAAAATTCGGTAGTGAAATTTCATCCAGTCGAGGCTACGGTTCAGTTTTGGGTCCAACTTTTTTTTCTCATATACGTGTTTGACCTTCCGGTAAATATAAATGTTTTTAAATTTTATTTCTAAAGTTGCGTCATCTCTATATTTCATCGAAATCTGATTTCTTGTTCGAAAACCACCCAGGATTTTTTTTTTCAACTAATTAAAACGCCGAAAGATTCGTTTATTACTCATATTCTCCGAGTACGCGCGTAAAATAACAATCTTCTTTCTTTATAAACTTTTATTTCTCTTTTTCAATAATCCCGGAAAAGCTAAACTAACGACGGATAACGGGTAAAATGAAATTACATTTCTATTCGTTTTCTTTATGACGAGTTTCCTCGTTCGACTTACGTGCTACTTAGGCACAACGACATTCATCGACTATTTCTGGAAATTTCACAAAATTCCGTTAACCATTTCCGCGCATTTCGATATGTTTATTTAATCTGGCGCGTATTTTATTAATTTCGCGTATTAAAGGAAATAAATATACGAGGAAATATCCGATCCCTAAAGGAAAATGCGATAACAGATTATAAAGTAATAAGTATCCGCGTGTATTGACCACGCTTAAATACGATTTTCGAATTCCGGCTTTATCGAGTAAAACCGAACCATTTTAATAAAAATGAAGTATAATAAAACGCATCGAAGAGATCGTTGTTGAGCATAAGGTTAACTGATAGAAGAAATTACAGGATACTCGAAGTTGGCACCGTTCGATAGAAATATTACCTAGACCATCGAACATAAAAGAAAAAACTGAACAAGAAGTACACGTACGTGAAAGATGTAACTCGGTCCAGGTCTAAGAAAAGTCTCTTCAAAACATCTGAAATTACCGGAATGGAATTACGGGAAGGAAGGCTGAAAGATAATTGATTGCAACCGTGGGAACAATTAAACGAACCCGGTAATAAATTGCCGTTGACAATTTGGAAAATCTTAATAAGAATTACGTCAGGAATGAAAATATGGAAAATTACAGATGACGACGGATGTGAATGCGCTACAAGATTCAGAGCGCCTACTAGTCTGCTCGTTGTTATCTTCGCTATGTAGGAAGGAAGATGTGACCGATATAAATTTTATCTAATGATCAAAAAATAGAGTAAGAAATGATAATAGTAAAAGCCTTTATTAGATATGTAACACATTTAACACTAAAACTGAAAGCCCATACTCTGAATCTCCTCCCGTATTGTTTATAATGTATAAATTTAGTTATTCCGTCTTCGCATCTCAAAAATTACCTACATCTTCTTTTTCAACATTTTATCCTATATGTACATTTTTTTTTATAGGGATGTCTTTATAGCTTACCCTACGTGATACTGACGTACGAACTAACTCGTATTCTTATGGACAACTTCTCTAGAAATAGTATCGCTATCTGCAAACAGTTGTTAATTCTCAAGACGAAGAAGAAACATTACATAATGAACGCAATAATTTAAAGCGTGGTTCAGAAAGCAATGTTATTAAAGAAGGACATTCGAAGAATACGTGATCAGCATTGCAGATTGCACGTTTAGTGTAGAGAAGGCAGTAAGGAATTTCCCTAAGTTACATAAATAATAGGGGTCCCGGTAACAAGTAATCCTCGAATGACAATCTGCTGACAAGTACAATACCTTTACGTTTAATGTTTTTAAAAAAAAAAAGTAAAATTATCTAGGAAGATACGGTTGCAGTTGATAATACTGAGTACTCCCAACATATATCTATTCCCAAAGTTCCCTTCCTGTAACACTCCTCAACTGACTCTTCAGCATATCTTAACAAGTTGCAACCATTAATCAAAATCCCGTCAAATGTTTAAGCTAATCTATCCAAACTATTGTATAATAATAGCCCTCACTTAAACGATCTCTTCCTATTCCTCAAACAATGTAACCCATATAATACCATCTAAATAACTTTATACTTTCGGCTTGATAACCTCATAGTTGTGTTAAAGCCGATTAAAAATATAATAATGGTGTATATATATATATGTATGTATGTATATGATTATTGTATTGTTTAAAGAAAAAAAGTTTCCTATTTTCCGAATGAACAGAATAACCATATCATGCGCAGAAACTAGAGAGAATTCTACGCCGTTAAAAGATCAGGCTTTATCTAATGAATCTACGACTTAGATCTGTATAAATAAGGGTGTGCGTACGAAAATTTTCGAAGATAATATTATCGAATGTAACATATATCATTGGAGGACGATAAAGGAGGTAGTCCTCGTGAAAGAAGGTTATTTTTTATTTTAAAAAAAAAAATGTATGAATACGGCAATACAAATCCCACTTTTTCATCTTACATTTAAGAACAAATTTTAGCATATTTCCAAATTTTCCTCCGATAAATTACTCCTTCGTCGATTGCTAAACATAGACTCATATATTCCAATTCTGACTACTACTTTTTAATTTTTTTTCTCTTTTCATTTTAGTTGTGGACTACGTTAGAGAGTCCTTTGTCATTCTTGGAACTACGCAACTGTTAAATATTTCGCTTTATACTCTAATACCAAATAAACCTTTAAATATGATATATGCACTATCGTTCAAGAAGAAAATACGCCAAAACATTTCAAAGCTTATTTTGACCTACGGTATGCAACTCTGGGCGTGTGCTAAACCCGTAAAATTAAAAATAATACTAACTGCGCAGAACAAGATGCTTATAGTTTTACAATTTCTGATGTATATGACAAATCAAACTCTTCGTGAGGACTATGTGGCAGATGTTAGTGCAGTTTACGCTTGAAGGCACGCAGAAAGATTCGTAAATCATGCGAACATTCTCCCTGTGAGACTGTTGGAAACAGGTAATTATTAAAGACAGTTGAAAAGCATAAAATATCGAGGTTTGTACCATTGAGTACGGATCTCCTCATGCCCTGTAAGCACAAACTTATTTTTTCTAAATGACCTCGCTGGACAGTTTATAATAATACTTATATATTAAATAAAAGGTCCCTCCTCAAGGATAGAATATATATATATATATATATATATATATATATATAGCGGCGATCAGTTAATCATTTGTGATCATATAGCTCGAATTAAGCGCACGATTATAATTATAAGGATTACGTTAATATAATTTGTCCTTTATGTAATCTTAATTTAGCCTGAAAAAATATATTTTTTATTTTATCCAAGCAAATATATGACATTTGTACAATTGAAATTATTCATTTTATTCATGTTATTAGAACTAAAAACGCGCTCTATCGTATTTTAGAAGAACCCCCTTGATGAATATTCGACGTTTGAAATGTTACCAGTACTTGTTTAATTTATTTACTTTTATTATTATTATTATTATTATTTTCATTTTGTTTTTTAATGTTTATCGATGGTGTGAAAAAGAAGAGTTCATGTTTATAGTTTGCACTATCATTATTATTTAAATTATTTGTACCACATTTAAAACTGTGTGATATTAATGCATGAGTAAGCAGATGTAAATGTTATATATATATATGTATACATATCCATTTCCATGCGATTATATATACATATGTATGTATATATATATACATATATATGTAACTATATTGTGTTTATAAGTTACGTTGACCTATATAAATATGTAAATTTTAGATTTTGCATCCATTATAAGTATTGTTAATTTAATTTGTTTTGAATCGGCTAGTATCGTTAATTTAATCTGAATAATCCGTAAATACTTCCGTATAAAATGAATCGATTACTTATTTGATATGTTTTAAATTTTCTTGAATGAATATATTATTTTATATATGTTATATATATATATATATATTGATATTTTCATTTTGCATTTTAATTCTACAAAGGTTCACACATTATAAACGGTAATTTAAAAATTAGCTTAAAAATGTAATTACATCGGTAAGTTACAATCACGAATAGACTTATATAAAGATAATTGTAAATGTAAGAAAAGCATTTGAGTTGATTTTAAAATGCGATGATAATGAGAATATTCAAATAACGTGTAGTTTGCGTCGACAATAAGATTGGTATCGACATTGTTTCACCAGTAGAGGGGATAGTAAGTTGTATTAATAACGAAGAAGCAAGATGATTTCTTTCCAATAGTAGACATACGGTGATTACGAACGGACAAAGTTGGGTAACTTACAGCCGTTATATCATAGAACCAGGGTGAACACGTGCTCGATCAATTCGAAATAATATGAGACGAGTGACGGTTGTTATTCTAGATAGCTTTCTAGTTTTTCGTTATAGTGAATTTTAGCCATGGAAAGAAGATCAATGTTACAGATGTTTCGTCCTTTGAAAATATTTGAAAAAATAATTCAACCGCTTTTTCATAGTATGACAAATGTTTACAAACCATCAGTTCGGATTTACACCAAAACATTCGGCCATTCGTCAATGCCATAGAATCGTTGACACAATGTTGTCTGTGTTACAACGTGAAATGTATTGCTCAGCAGTATTCGTTAATGTAGCCAAAGCATTTGACCTCGTTTATTTGTTATATAAAACACGAAAAATTTTTCCTGTTAAAATATACCATCTTTTGAGATATTACTTAAGTGAAAGATGATATTACTTAAGTGAAAGATCATTTCAGGTTAAAATAAATGGCGTTATGTCGAGCCAACGGCGGATATTAGCGTCAGTACCTCAAGGTAGTGTTCTCGGCCCAATTCTTTATAATATATACACGACATGCGAACCACAATGGTTACCTTGTAAGCTACATTTGCAGATGACAATGCAATACTAGCTAGTCATGATGATCATCGACAAGCCTCAAGATTTATTCAACACCAGTTATCATTACTCCAGAATTGGTTCCTTAACCGGGGAATAATAATTAATGATCAGAAATCATCGCGTGTCACATTTACAATGTACAATACCGCAAATACAAGCGGTAGAATACCGCGAAATAACAATTTATACGCGCCTAACATGGAACCTGCATGTAATCAATATCGAGAAAGAACTAAGCTTATTATTAAGACAATTATATCCACTGATGGGAAGAAAATTTAAGCTTCTGTATAAAACCATTGTAGCTCCTGTTCGACGACTTAGAAATATACGGATCATTTGCTAAAACGCGTCTCTGTTACAGTCGCTTCATCAAAAATACTGAGGATAATGACCGATGCGCTATATTATTTTCGCAATAATATAAGTCATAATGATCTGGATGTCCCTACGGTGATGTACATAAGCAGTGGTAAAAGAAAATTCGTAATGCATTCAACAAAACTTTGTATGGCGCATCTACTTCACTTCCTGACAATCCATCCAGAGGACCGAGGAAAAAACAATGCCGAGATATAACTTAATAATAATAATAATAATAATAATGTGTAACAAGTAAAAATATATAACCAAGCGGATTCATCTATTGGAATATGTCGTATGTTCAGAGAATAGAATAACTATCCATTGCGTTATTGCGGATTCATCTATTGGATGGACCGTTTCAAATAATAGACAAAATAACTATCCAAGTCGGTATGCAAAAAAAAAATCATAAATACTGCGCTATATTTCACAAAACCAGCCTACTAAACTCCATGGAAATAAATACAATTATATATATATATATATATATATATATATATATATATATTTGCAAAAATGAAATCAAGTCTGAAATACCGATTAAAGGCTAGATGCAACGAGGAAAACTAATAAATAATTTTTTTTGGCAGCAAAATTCCACCCGGAAGTGGTCTTCTTGGATGTTTATTGCTGTTGTTGTTTTGAATAGCGATACGAATTCAAAAGGGGTATCCTACTGATAGGGAGTGATAATATATTAGCGCTCTCTAACGGTAATAGATAAAAGTAAAAATATAGGTGGATGATTATTATTACTCTTATCGTTATTGTTATTATTATTACTATTAACACTGAAAATAATACGTGATATGAAAATGAGATTAATATAAGGTACGTGCGTAATGGATTTATTTCTGAGGATTTTCAAATCTCGACGTATCTCGTGGGAAATAGACTCGTCCCGGTTTTTATCATTTCTTTCGACGTTCCGTAGCCTCGGAAGAGCCTTTTGGGATTAGTAGGAAATTGAACTACAACCTATTGTTTAGAGATTATCAGCAGATATTTTTTATTCGCGAATTACAAAAGGCCAGATAAGGATAGCCGATCGACTAATGTGTGTGTATTATGTATCGTATATAATTTGATTTATATTATTCTGGTCACGCGTTGATTTCATAATCATCGACCCGATGGCCGTTTATGTATTTACACTTGGCAATTTGAAGATAGTTAGAAATTTTAAATCGTGTTTCTATTTCGACACATCCGGCGTTTCGATAATACTTGAATGACTGTAACGATTCGTTCGGTACGGTTGTTCGGTTGAAACAGTTTGCGTCAAAGTCGAAGTCATTAAGCTTTAATAAGTTCGTTAATTAACTGTCAAAGCGGCGTTTGAGAGTCGAGGTTCGCGCGAAATAAAGTTTATAAAATTTTCCATCGTTACCTAACTCTTAATTATCACCGACCGAAGATGGAAGTTGCACCCCGTTCCGTATAACATTGTAATTAATGCGGTCGGTGCTAGTCCGTACAAAAAGACGTCCAACGGGCTAGGAAACGAAGAATACGCAATGATGATGATGATATCCGTATAACCGTATTATTTTATTAGCGTTATTGTTATTTTTCTGACTATTATTACATTAATGTTTGAATTATTTATCTCTATCAAATCTACCGGATACGTTTGAGAACGGAAAGTAATTAAATCGTCAAAGGGGAAAATAATAAAAAGAAAACACGGGACCGATGAATCGAGGAGAAAATGTTAAATAACATAAAAATGAGAAAATACGCTATTACCGACTATCACGATACGAGAGCCGGATAATTAAACCGTTCGTAAATTTCATTCGGTTCTTTCGTGTAGTATGTTCGTCCAATTTCTGTTAACGTCATCGAGTTAGATTTTTTTTTAGATACGGAGGTACTTTCGTATGTGGTATGTGTATAGATGGATATATAGAGCGTTTTAAATTTGTATGCAAAGCGTGGTCGTGAATATATATGTTATGTACGTGGCACATACCGAGGTTATACTTCATATGGGAAATAGTCGTTATAATATTCGCATCGTCGGCGTATTCCGATTTGATTATAATGTTAATTTACATAAATTGCGTATTTCTCCGGACTTTTATACGATTTGTTCATTTTCGCATATTTATATTTTTCTTTTATCAAATTCTCGTTTTACACATTTTTTTCATAACCTTAAAGAGGCTGTGGCGCATTTCACACAACTCCGACCCTAATTAATCTCCTTAGCTCCATGATGAATTTAAAATTTCATTGTTCCTCTCCATTTCGTTTTATATCCACTTCTAAACGGTCGCTTACCTTTCAATCGATAATTCTGATGTAAATTTCCGCAATTTTATATATATATATATATATATATATATATATATTTTTAACCTGCCCAAGCAACGCGAAATGATCTCGCTAACGTTAGTTCCACGGACTTCTTCGCTTCTTCTTCTTCATCATCGTTTACTCGATCCGAGCATCGTGAAATCGTGAACCTTAATTTGCCGAACTTTTGCTGGCCATGCGTTTCTGTTCTCCGCGTATTCAATAACGTTTGGTTGTGTTGTTTCTACCGACGAAGAAATTCTGTACTATTCTAATTTTTTTTTTTTTTAACGGACGCAGGATTTTTTGGCACAACCCGATTATTACTAAATGTCGCTTTTAAACGAATATATTAAACATTAATATCGGTTGATGTAAAATGTAATTATAAAAAGTTGAATATATACGTGTACGCTACTTACTGCTATCTACCAATTATGTACACTCACGAAAAACATTCTCTGCACCGCGCACTATCTTCCGACTGATATTCGAACTTAACTTCAAAAACTGGTCATCCAACTGCAAAGAAGATTATCCGAGCTTAATGGAAGGTAGTTTATCTCGATTCCGGAACATTCACGAATTTCGGATATTTACTTAAATCTTGGTATCTATTCTTAATTTTCCATTCGTTAGGTACTGCCTGTAAATTAAGAAACGATTTTTTCGCCATTGTTGTAACACGCGACCGGATTTCTATGATGTCGCGGCCATCTGTTCTGAATCGGGAGCTTTAAGAATGATTCTACAGCATTTATTTTGCATGGTTTGCAATTTAGATAAGTTAGACTTGCGTAAGACCACACAGGATAGCTTATCTACAAATATATGTTAAGACCGATAATGTTGTATGCGTGTCCTTGTGATCTTACTCAAATAGAAATAGGTACTCGTTCACTTACACGATGAATGGTAAGCAGATAATTAAAAAATCTGTGGTGCGGGATCTCGGAGTTAATATTGATGACAATTTAAAATGTTCAATACATGTAAGCGATAATCGCTCTTATAAAATGCTAGGTTTTATTATAAGAAATTCATTTAGAGATCCATGGACGCTACTATCGCTTTATAATTCATTAATGCGTAGTCCTTTAGAATACTGTTCAATTATATGGGATCCGTATTATAATAAATACATTAATTGACAAAGTTCAATGTAAATTTTTAAAATATCTATATTACCGTATATCAGGTATTTACCCTAAATATATGAATTACGATATATTAAGAAATATAATGGATGTGAGGTCTTTACACTACAGAAGGAAAATATCCAAATGAAGGTTTCTTCATGATGTATGCAATGGTAGGGTTAATAGTGAGTATTTAACATCAACCGTCTCCTACGTTGTACCAAGACCAAATAGGCGAACGAATCGTTTTTTTAGTGAGCCACGTGCACGAACAAAACCTCGGTTTAAGTTCTCCGTTGCCGTCAGCTTTCCGCTTGTATAATTCTCTTTTGAACATATTTCCCTGTATGGATATATATACTTTGATAACAGATATTTCTTTAATAAGTTGCTCCCCGAAAATATTTTGCGATGAGAACAGGAGTTTAGCTGTTGTCTAATGGTTCTAGATTGTTATTATGTGGTGTGTGTTCGGTATATGTGTTCCTTTACTAATGTACACGTAGTATATACGTTAAGGTTTATATTGTATTTATTAATTTGTTGAAGATTATTCGACCGTTTATTTCGAGTAAGATTGTGTGAATGGGGTGTGAATGATGTATGTTTTAATGAGTGTGAGACTTGTGAATGCGTGTAGTTTTTCTGCCGTGTTTAATGGGTGTGAGGCTGGTGAATGTGTTCAATGTATTTTGTTTTGTATTTTATTTTTTTTACATTTAATTTTATAATTCAGAAAAAATTATTAATTGTATTATTTTATTTATAAGCCTACACTATAATTGGCTGTTAGCTGTTGTGTGGCTTCATTAAATAAATAAATAAATAAATAAATAAATAAGTAAATAAATAAGAGTCATCCATCAAGTCTAACTTATCTAAATTCAAACCATGCAAAATAAATGTTGCAGAATGATTCTTAAAGCTTCGTTTTATGCTAGAATAGTTCGTATGCACGGAGTTTTGAAATTACCATATGTGCACCGAGTAATAAATCGGCAAACCAAAATAACTTTTTTAATGATTGGTACAATAAGCGCGTATATAAACAATATAGGAGACTATACTCGCACTAGTCTCCAATTAATAAGAAATATAAACATAAAACATACATTATTATGATTTCCTGATGCTATATAGTTATTATTTAAGTTTTTATTTTATGTATATAGTTATTTTTCTATTCATCGCTACTCTGGTCGTCTGTTATATCATA
This sequence comes from Coronaproctus castanopsis, assembly GCA_032883995.1. NCBI lineage: Eukaryota > Metazoa > Arthropoda > Insecta > Hemiptera > Monophlebidae > Coronaproctus > Coronaproctus castanopsis. Next base: position 81,137,906 of record CM065053.1, on the reverse strand, counting down.
TTCCATTTTATTATATACTTATTTCATGCAAGTTTTAGTGGTGGTTTTTCCTGCAGTCTATTTTAAGCTTCTTTTATTTATATTATTATTCATATATACACGGGAAGAATGGTTTTTTTTTTTTTTTATTTCGATGCGTGTAAATGATAATTGTAGTTTCTTATTTTAAATGTAAAAATACACTTTTTATTTATTTATTTATTTTATTTTTATACTTGCCCGAATTCTTTAAGGGATTAGATTATTTTATTTACTACCTTTTTTCTCTTTACTTCTTCGTTAGATGTTCTCGTGAATTCAATTATTTTTATTTTCCCAACGTTTACCTCCATACTCATTTCCTTGTTAACTGCATTGCATTAGTAGAACGCGCAACCGAAACTTTGTCCTCTGCTTGGCTGCATTCTATCGAGTGCCCATTAATCTTTAAGCCGGAATTGTTTAAACTCTGTATAAATAACGAAAAGTCTCGGTAAGAACGGAGTTTCCTTAGATCTTTCTTTAGTCGCTCTATTTTAACAGACTTTTATTCTCATATTTCCATATCATCCCCGGGTATAGTAACTAAATTATTTACAGATCTTTATCGTCGATATTACTACGTATTTAAATATTTGCATTAATTCAGTACGCAGCGCAATGACGTACTTTCGTAGTGTATGAAACATGCAGTTAACATCCCGACCAAACCGTTTTAAATAGAACTATTTCGTTTTTGGTACCCGGTTCTGGTAACAAAACCGTATTGTGTTTCACCAAGTTGCGTGTCCAGCTTTTGCTCAATTCTAATAATTGAGAGAAGAATCTTCGTCGTGTGGCTCATCAACGCGATTGTTCGGTGTTCTGTGCACGTTTTTCATGTTGTTTCTATATATACATATATATACATGTGTGTGTATGTATAATATATATATATATGTATGTGTGCGATAGCAAAATATGGCAAATAATTCATTTATTACATACATCGCGTGTTTCATAATTTTACTTGCAAAGAAATATATTATTATATTGATATTCGTGACTTTGATATAGTTATATCTATTTATATACCTATATGTATATATATAAATAATGTGTATGAGAGTATTGATAAATAAATAAGTAAATAAATATACACGTATGTCATATAAATGTACGTATCGTACACCTGTTTTTTCTGGTATAATTCTACGTTTAATGTATTTATAATGTACGTATTTTTGTATCGGAAATCATTATTATTATTATTATTATTATTGTGGACTATGTAGGTGTTTTAAATACGTTTCATAAGGTATACACCGGTTCGATTCGTTAGTGATAGAAAATTGTAGCGCTAATATTTATTATTTTATTCGATATTAAACATCTGAACTTCTGCGTCGTCTGTTATCGATTTATTAACACTACTATCGATCCCGTAAATCGCGTTTCGATTTTTTCATTTCGATCGATCGGATTTTAAAGTTTCGTCGATAACGACATGAAGTTAGTTTCGCGTATTCGAGGCGAAAGAAATAATTTTCGTCCGAGCGATGGATCGACCCGTTCGAACAGTTCGTCCCCGTTAATCGGTTCGCCGGTAACGAATTCGGTTCGAGACAGATCCAGATCACTTTGCGTCGAACAGTTAGGATTGGCTACGTTACTTCATCCGGCCTTTGAACCGGCTACCAGGGATCTACACGTTAAACATTCTATTCAAAAACGTAGAGCCTCGTCAGCATTGTAAGTTACGATTCAGTATATATATATATATATACAAATCTATTACAGTTAAAAAAAAAATATATGCTATTAACTACGGAGAACGGCCTCAGTACACAGGGTGAGATTTATGAGGCCTGTCTCTCGGATGAATTTTGTAGTTATATATATCCATTTCAATTCTAAGTCCATTATTATACCGGTAACTTCACGGTGAAATGTTTCGAATTAACTTACACATATCCTGATTATATTGATTATATACACTTTAAACGAGATAAAAATTTTCGTGAAAATTGTCACACAGACATACATACACACATATATATATGTTTATGTTTGTGTGTAAATACCTATATTAATTACTGTCTACGTGCGAATTTCGGTGCATTATATATTTTCGCAAACTTCACCGAGTTGGACGATTATATGTGCAAGAATCTATTGCCATTTCTTATCCACGCGAAATTCAATAATATCGACATTTTTATTATTATTATATTCGCGAGAGTAATTATTTTTAATATTACACTAAAGTAAATAATAATGCTGTGGACGTTTTTTGTCGTTCTCTCTGTGTAGACCACCCTGGGCCGTTAAAAATAATCTACCAGCATATGTACGTTATTTATACGCACATTTCAACGTGTGTTACGCACACAGACTGACTACAACGTCACAGTCGTACATACATACAGACGTACAAACGAATTCGTTACACGCAATATTAATGTCAAGTGTGACCCAGAGAACACGGACGGTTTTGTTGTTTTTCGAATAACTCAAAAATTACTCGATTAAAATTTTTCAATAAAATTTTATATTAGAAATAGGAAAACTAGGGACTATCTATCGGGAGGGGGGTTTAATTATTTAGGAGATGATTACGAACAAAACTAAAAAAGGTTTTCCAAAATCCGACCAATATACGCGGAGTTATCCACAAAAATCCTTATCTTTGAAAATGCGCTTCAAACGATTTTTGCTGCATACCTAAAACATTACAGGCACCGCCGGATATGTAATAAGAAGTTGGATAATGAGTTGAGTTAGAATTAAAGACTTCTCGCTTGTAGAGGGGATTCGACTGGCGGGTTTACATTGCAACTAACCTATCTGGCGCTTACAAAATTTTAAATATGCGTTTTCGCGGATAACTCCATCCTAGTAATTTCAGGCGTGTGTATTTCTTAGATATGCAGTGTATGTCTTACGTCTTGTTCTTGTTTAGTTTTTTCTTTCGTGGTTATCACATCCCGCCTTATTTCCGGTGATGATAATATTTCTATTTTATCGATCGGTGTGGACTTCAAGCATTCTATAAGTATTCGATTGATTTCATGCAGTGCTACATGTATCCTTTTTACATGTAACGAATTCCGCCACAATGTGCTAGCATATTCAAAGCTAAAGTTGATGTTTTTTATACGTTTGGATCTGCACCCCTGGTGGAATCAGTTTTCTAAGTAGACCATTCCTTGTACCGCCTTTTTTTTCTTCTCAAGGTTCTCTGTACGTGAGAATTCGGTCCAACACAACGCTTAAGTACTTTCGGTTGTTACAGTTTGGTTTACGTTTCGTATCTTTATTTCTCAGGTGGCATGTCGTTACTTTTGGTTTTTATTAGAGTCGGGTTTGAGGTAATTGTTAGCGCAATATCTTTCCATAGCCTCAAGTCAAGTACTTCGTTTAGATTCCCTTCTACCTCACAGAAATATTTCATAGCTAAACGATCAGCATATATATAAAGTGTTTTGTTGCGCTTCCAATCGGCTGATCGTTAATATATATATATAAATATATATATATATTTTTATTTATTTATATATATACATATTTATATATATATATATATATATATAAATGTTAAATACAATTGGTGCAAGCACACTTCCTTTTGGTAGTTCATTGTTCCGGTTTCGCCGTCTAATCTTTTCTTTTTGCAATGTTAGGTAAATTCTTCGATATGGGTCGTATGATGGTTTGGTACATGAATACTTTGTTTTCAAGCTTCATCTTAGTGTCGCCCAAATTAATAATAAACAGATTCCTACAAAAGTTTTAATAACGATTTTGAAACCACAAATAAATAAATATAGATTTTTTTTTAACCTCATTAACTAAGCCAACGATGTACAAAATAGTTACACTTTCAACTTATAAGCGGAACATAGTTATTATACAGAAGATAAATCTGGTTTATGGAACTACATTATACATATTTATATAAATGTGTTTATGTTTTGTAAATCATTATATACATATATGTATATATACATATTATTTTCAATCATTATTACAACGTTCCTTAAAACTAATATTAGTTTTTATTGAATGTGTATAAAAACACACACACACACACACATATATATATATATATAGCAATCGAAGCGAGTTTATGCTTTTCACGGTATGATTGTTATTAAAATTAAGAAAACTTTCGATCGATACCGTGGCACTATTTTGAAAAAATCCGACGGTTCGCACTACACAGTTCATTATCGAGGTAGAACATCGACTGACTGAACTATCGAACGAACGTCCTTTTTTCAAAATAGTGACACGGTATCAACCGAAAGTTTTTTTAATTTTAATATTTGTATATATATATATCCCAAACACGGTCGATGACGCAAAGACAGGAAAATATTCTAAGAACCTACCAAAACGGTTTAGAAAGATCAATATTACAAATCAAGAAACTAGATAGAGTCAAATTAAAAACGATTAAAGAACAAATGGGTGATAACAGGATGTCATGACTTCAATCCGCGCGCTGAAATGGAAGTAGGGAGGACATGTCATAAGTTACAGAGATCAGCGGTGGACGAAGAAAGCAACGGAATGGTTCCTACCGCAAGTGAAAAAAGTCCCGACCGTTTACACGTTGGGATAACGGCTTTAAAAAATTCCTGGTATCCAGAAGCGCTCTCTATAGGTCGGCACACAACAAACGCAACGGGGAAAAATTGGGAGAGACGTTCGCTCGAAAGGGCCTAGTATGACTACATTCGAAATTAATTTTAGAAATTGAATTTAGCTGTAACGGATATTTATAAATAAATTTTAGTTATGCTAAATAAAGGTTATTATTACTATCCGTAATCTTCACAGCCATGCTAGTTTGAGTTTGTAATACGGCTTTTAATTAGCAAGCATTACAAACTTCCTTCATCTTGATGGTTAAAGAAGGTCCTCTATATTGGAAACTGTTTTCAATAATACTGATTTTTGAATTTGTTCCATTATATACGGTGACAGTCCTAGGTTCTTCGTGCTCTTACTTAAACTGGTCGATATTATTCCATTCTTTCCAATTACTAATGGTACAATATTCACAACATCGAGTTTCATAATTCGTTTCATTTGTTCTGTAAGTATATCATACTTATCTATTTTTTCTGCATATACTTTATCAATGTTTCGACTATCTGGGACAGCTACATCTATTGAAATACTTAACTTATTTGTCTTATCTATTAAAGCCATATCAGGTCTATTATATACTACTGTTTTATCAGTCAATATCGTTCTGTCCCGGTATAATTTAAAATGTTCGTTTTTTAATTTTTTTTTTTTTTTTTTTTTGTATATTTATAATATGGCTGTTTATCTTTAATCCATATTTTATTCCTATTTCTCGATGTACGATAGCTGCCACATCGTTATGTCTTTTAACATAAAATCTTGATGTTAATTGTTCACAACCACTTAAAATGTGTTTAATTGTTTCATTTGCTTTGCCATATTTTCAGTATTTATCGGAGATATTCGTTAATAATATATTTCCTTTAATTTCTAGTTGTTATCGCTTGGTCCTGAATCGCCGTGGAAAATCCTTCTGTTTCCGGGAATAATTCTCCGCGTACCAGCCATTTATTTGATAGATAAGGGTCCACATTTTTATTTTGTAGTTCTTGTGGAAACTTTCCCCATGTAGTGCTTTAGATTTCCATGTTTAAGTCTATTCTATTATTAATGAACGTTTCACTACTTAAATTTAACGGAGTGTAATTTTTATCTGATTGTTTTATTACCGCATGTAAGGCTGAATCGTTACTTCTATCAATAGAGTATTTTCTCATTTGCTGTATTTGATTATTTAGTAAATTCTCCGAGTGTATATTAGTCCTCTTCCTCCTTCTCTCCTTTTGATGTACAGTCTTTCTACTGACGCTTTTGGATGATGCATATATTGGTTAAACATTTGCGCGTTATAATATTAATTTTGTCAATGTCAGTTTTATTCCACTGTATTACACCAAACGAATATGTTAGAATTGGGACAGCATATCTATTGATAGCTTGGAATAACGACCTACTTTTTAATTGTGTTTTTGTCAGCTTCTTTATTCTATTTATATAGTTGGTACTTAATTGTTCCTTCATAGTTTTACGATCGATTCGTTTATACTGTTCCAAGATATTTGTACAAATCGGTCTCATTCATTGATCTTATATATTCTTGTTCTGTTGTTGTGAAACCTTCTTGTTTTACTATTTTTCTTTTGCATATATTTTGTATTCTACACTTTTCTATTCCAAATTTCATTTTAACGTCTCTTGAAAAATTCTCTGTTAATTTCAATAAATTATTTATACAATTTTTTGTAGCAGAGTATAACTTAATATCATCCATATAACATAAATGTATTAAGTTGTGTAATTTACTGTTTTATCGCTTCTTATATTATAACCATACTTCGTTGAATTAAGTATGATAGTTAAAGGATTTAATGCTAAATAAAACCACGATGGACACTATCGCCCTGATATATGCCTCTTTTAATTTTTACATTTATTTCAGTATAATTATTTTCTTTAGTTTTAGTAATTAAGGTGGTTTTCCATTTCGTCATGAGTAGCATTTTGAACCTTATATAAATGTAGCACTTGAATTAACCAACTATGAGGAACTGAATCATAATCTTTTTTTTATAGTCTATGTAAGATGTATAGATATTGCGGTTGTTTCTTAAAACTTGCATCATAACTGTTTCATCTATTATAAGTTGCTCTTTACATCAGTATGTTTTTGTTCTTCTGCTAATATTTTATTTTGCATGCAATGCTTATGTATCTTTTTTTTTGCTATACACGCTGTTAATATTTTATATAATGTACACAAGCATGTGATAGGTCTGTATTTATCAGGCTCTTTTAATCGTTCGCTTTTAGGTATCATGTAGGTTATTAGTAAAAATTCAGGTATTTCTATCGGGCTTTCGATAAATTCATTGAATATCTTTGTGTAGCTATTATGTGGACTGGTTTAGCCAGTAGTTATGTATCCCATCTGATCCAGGGGCCTTCCAGTTATTTGTTCTGCTAATAGCATTTTTAACATCAACTTCTCTAATATCTAACCAATTCATCTCCATTATTTTTTTAAATTTTGTTTCTTCTTTTTTAATCCACGTGACATTTTTTTCCCATATTCCTTTGCAATATTTTTCAATGTCGCTCTTAGATGGGAGAATTTCTTCATTGTTTCGATTTTCATTAAATTGTTTATAAAACTGTTTTTGATTCCTTTTAAACAACCTATTCTGATTTACTCTTTCCGCACTTTTTTTATTAATCTTTCACTGTAAACATTTAGTTTTTGTTTTACAGTAATACTTCTCGATATCGGAGTTTTGGATCTCAAATCTTGAATGATATTTGAATTTTATTTTCGCAACTTCTATTGTTTTCTTAATTTTTCTATTCCAATTGCCTTTTTTATATTCTATTAAGTGCGCAATAATTACTCTTAAATGTTCTATTTTTCTTTCGATTCTTTTTTGCCAGTTTGGGATATTATTTGTAACATTTATCATTTTATGTTTAGCATCAGCTTTATCGTATATTTTAGATCCGTTTATGTATGCTGTTGTTATTGCTGCTGTATAGAGAATGCTGTGAATTTCAAAAAAGCTCATATTTTGTAGATCATACTGTGGCATTTTATGATATTTACAGTTTCTTTTAATTTTTTTGTTACCTGTTGCTTCGGTATGAAAGGTCTATAGTTCTAATTCACCGTATTTTATCAACAGAATGTTAAATTCTTTCTGTATTTCTGCTTTTTTCTGCTTATATTCAATATTTTCTATCTCAGTTTTGTTACAGTTTTCTGATTTTGTTTTTAATCCTTTGTTCCCCTTTACATATGCTTTTAATTCATTAACTTTCTCGGTTTTCATTACTATTTTAGTTTCTTTAGTTTCTGATTTCAATGTACAATTAGGATAATTATGATAGTCAGATTTAATTTGATCAATTATTTCACTTGCAATTAATTTTTTTTTTTTATTACTCTTATTTGGTCTGTCGTTGCTCATTAATTTTAAGTTCTTTTGGCGCTTTTAATTTAAATTCATCAAATAGTTTTTTTCTGTATATCTGTTTCACCTTTAGTAACACTCATATAGCAACGTATTAATAATTCATTTATGTTTGTTGTCCATTTTTGACGTTGCTTTACTAGTCCGGCTTTAGTGGTAAGCGTTTGAGAAACACGTTTAGCCTTTTCTAATGTGTTATTTCTTGCTCTTAGTTTCTGTTTGGCTGTCGCTCTTTCGGGATGCTCAGAAACTTCTTCAGGCATTTCCTCCTGTCGTTGTATCGGGATCCCAGTAGGGTCCCGCCTAATTATTATTATTATTATATATATGATAAATTTGTTTATTTATTTATAAGTATTTTAAACTTAATAACTATATAGAGTATATAATTCTAATCTTTACAGGGTTTTTTTTTGCCCGAATCAAACTAATCCATTACATTCAATGTTAAATTTTTATATACAAATTTTAAATTTAAATAATCGTATTACATCTTCAAATAGAAACCAACATTTTAAATAATAGTCCATAGTCACAAATTAATAGATAACTTTGAAGGATGTGGAATGTAGTGTTTTTTTTTTTTATTAAAATAAACAACAAAAAAGAAGTTAACATCGTTAAAAGTTTTTTCTTTATAAAAAATCACAAAGCTCGACTGTCGGGCCATTATCGAGTTAATTATTAAAAAATATAATATAAAATGAAAAGAAATTAGTTTAAGATTACAATTCACAAATGTCAGCCAAAGGAGTGAATCTACGGGTCAGATTATTTCATTAATTTTCACTTTCGTTGAATTTTGTGAATTGTGTGAAATTAATATTTTTTATTTTATATTTTTTAACTTTTTAAATATTAACTTGATAATGACCTAACGGTCGAAAAGTTTTGTGATTTTTAAAAAAGAAACATTTTTTTATTTTAACTACTTTTTTTTTATTGTTTATTTTAATGGATATAGCGAATGTGTGAGGAAAGACAGTTCCAGATAACGGTTTATTAAAAGATATCTGCCTATTATCGATCAGAATTAAAAAGCGAGTGGTTTTCTACGGAATCATGTTTGTCACATTGCGCCTGATTCATTTTGAAAATTTAACGCTACACGGGAATTCCTCCACTAATTATAGCGATAAATCTATGCCGATGAGGAGAAATTGATAGCGAGCATGCCACTGAAGAACCGGAATCTGCCATTGAACAATATTAAAATATTTACCCTTTTCCGGCAGAGACGACGATGCTGAATTTTATTATACTCCCGTTGGCGAAGCTAAATGGAATACTTTAACATTTGGAACATTCGTCTGTACCTGAATAGAACTATAGCTAGGAGATAACTAGTTACGAAATCGATCTTTTGCCGCATAATTTTATTAAGTTATTAACGTCCATTTGGTGTATATTTATCCTATTTCGGTGCAATAACGACGAATTTTAATTTAATTTATCTCGGGAAGTATAGGAATGAAAAATAAAAAATATCATGATTAAGATAAATCAATAAGGTTCATTTCTTTTAATCTTATCGTTTAAATCCGGTTACCTATTTTTTTCAATTCCTCTATAACCCCGAAATAAATTAATTAAAATCCGTCCTTATTTCAGTGAAATAGGGTAAAAATATATACAGAAGGAACATTAATAAGGTCTTCGATTTGGTAATTAGTTCTAGTTATACTGAGTTCTTTTAAGATGAAATATAGTTTTTGAGTAATTTATAGGCGGTAGCTACTCGTAAAATAAAAAAATTTTAAAAAAAACGTGTTTTTTTCTTTTTGAGAGTTTCATCGCTTTTTTATTCTCATATTTTATAGGTTATTCAACTAACTTTCCTCGTATTTTACTGGCAGAAAAAGTCGCCAATTCCGTCCTGTTTATTCGCGATTGTAATTATTTTTAGACGATGAAGAAAAGGGGATGGAGGTTTAATTAAAACGCTAAGATAATGTCGCTGAATTAGTGAACAGTTTAATTCTTCCGAAACTGCGTTCGTTATTCTTTAGTTTTCATAAACGCACACACACACACGCATGTATTCTGCTGGCAAAGACGTTACAACTTTTACGATCGTTTAATTTACTTTTTGTTAATTACTTCTTAACTTTGATGAGCCCATCTGTTCGTTGCAGAAAAAGTTTTTCCGGCGGCCGCAGTAAATGTAATTCTCGTCATACACAGTGATTTATTCGTCAACTTTATTCGTTATCTAGTTTATTATTATTATTATTATTTTTAATTTCTTCGGCATATAGTCTTAATTTTTTGGCTGGGAAGACATAATCGCGATAGTATTACCTGTAATAATAACCGATAGTCGCATTTTTCTACGTTTGAAATGATGATGCGAATAGACTCTAACGATAATTTTAAGGCGAACTCGTACGAAGATAAACATATTATATATTAGACTGTTAATCTTTTGTAAAACTCTTATTCGATTACATATTCCGGTCCCGGTTTTCGTATGTCCCAAAATTAATTTTAATAACTTATAATTAAGGAACCTACGCTGTAGGATTTTATTCTTAATGTTTCGACGAAAATTATGTTCTTTTTTCTCGTTCGAAAGTTTCTTATTAATTCTACATCCAAACGAACTGGTTAATATCATCGGGAGATACAATTCCAGGCAACTATAGCAAATGTAGGCTAAATAACTAAACCTTAATTTTTTTTAATTCATTCTGCAATAATATTTAGTCTTATTTTTATCTTGATTACAAAAAACCGGTTAAAATCACTAAACTTTATTTATTAAGCGAAGCTTTTCGGCAACTACGCCATTATCGAGCTATATATAAATAAAATGAAATAATATAAAAACATAAAATATTAATTTAAATCTACAATTTTTACATAATAAATGAATTATAAATACTTATATGTAAAAATTGTGAACTTAGATTTAAATATGAATATTTCATGTTTTTATATTATTTAATTTTATTTATATATAGCTTGATAATGGAGTAGTTGCCGAAAAGTTTTTTGCTTAATAAATAAAGTTTAGTGATTTTAACTGTTTTTTGTAATCAAATAAAAAATCACCACAATCTAAACTTTATTTTTATCTTAATCCATTCGTGATCATTTCGGAATATCTTTATTTAATCGAAAATTTATACATATATTTGTTAATTCGAGTTTGTTTTTACTTTTTGCCGCATTCTTCTTAATGTAATATCCTATACGATTTGTACGTGGATATCACGTATTACTAAAGTGAGGCATCGGGTACTTTAATTATTTTTCTATTTTTTAGTTTATTTACCGCGTAAATATACGTTTGTTATTGTTATTTGTCTAGCGATATGTTCTATAATGTCCGTTAGTTTCTCTAAGTCTCGTATTCAATCGGTTTATGCAAGTCCTGAAATGTAGGCTGAAAATAAATCGACTATTTTTTCAGTAGACGTAATTCTTTAAGTACAACCTGGCGAACTGTACTTCGACAATCGTTACTATGCTGAGAAACCTGATGAATTCCGCTTCCATTCGCACGAATTCGGTCTATCACTCCGAGTCTAACACGAGGAGGAACAGTTCCTCTAAATACTTAAAAGTTACTTCTTCATTCCTCAATCTTATATCAAGATTGTTTGACAGTTATCTTTCAGAAAAATCGCCATTTTCTTCACATGTTTCCATAGCGTGTATATCTCTTTCTATCTGTTTAATATCTGCCTCGGCCTTCTTCTTGTTTTTTTCCCTTCTAGCGATCCTTAAATTATTTGCGTTAAATACTGATTATGTCTGAGTACATGACCGATCCATTTGTTTCTTCATCAGATTTCTTTCTTAATTAAATTTTAAAGACTTTTTCATTGTTTATCTTATCTGTTCATTTTATCCTCTCCATTCTTCTCCAACACCAGATTATGCTTCTATTTTCTTTTGCATTGTTTTATCAAACGTCCAGCTTTCATTATACTGCGTACAAATGTTTTAATAACATTTTTCTTTACATCTGTTTTGATAGTTTTCAATGTCAGTAGTGCTTTCTTTTCCATAAAGGCCATCTTCTCCTATTGCGATTCTTTCTTCTATATCCGGTCCACTCTCACCATCTTCTGTTATATGACTACATAAGTACTTTTACTGGCTCTATTATTTCTCCGTCTATAAATTACTACTTATAAAAATGTATTTCTATAAAATACGGAACTAATGAAAAATTTCTCATTCCTAAATTTTAAATTACGGTTTTATTGCAAAACTTCATCTTGAAATAATAATAATAATAATAAAAATGTAAATGATCTTTTAAAAAGTTTTTCTTTCCTTCATTTTACGTACACATATGTTACCCTCCTAGAAGTATTTTCGATTTCAATTTTTTTTTTTTTTATGTACTTCTCGTGAAAAACCTCGCGTATAATGTAATAGTAGTAGTTTACCTTTTCTTGTAATGGCGCTTAAGCAATTTTCCCGTCGACTAAAAAAAAAGTAAATAAATAACTTCGACACTTTTGAACATTTCAGCATTTCTCTTACACGATAAGTTATTGTGTTAAAGGCTAGCTCGACTTCTCAAACGGTAAGTCGAAAAAAAAACAACCCCGAGAGATCGAAAGACGTGAAAACAATAAACGACGAATATATTGCTTACGTCACGCTGTTGGAAAAACCCAAAAAAAGAAGGAAATTTCGAGATTTATCGGTTTCATTATTTACATTTGTCAACCAAACGACTACTATGGACGGACTACGGTTCATTATTTTTCGCCAATACACAATTTTCGCATCTTTTTCCAATTTAGAAATTTCAAATTCTTATTTCGCCTAAATTTTTTTTTTTTAAAACGTCGGCGATTTCATATATATATTAATATTTTCGATTTTGGGTATAACAACCGATTAATTTTAACGATAATAGTAATAAAAACAAAAAAAAAGTAATAATAATAATAATAATAATAAAATACCGCTCCCGATTTCCGAATATAATCTTAAATTTCACCATATATCGTATATTGGTCCCGCGGCTGTTCAGAATATTATAAGCACCGTGGTCGATGAAATATACGCGTTTCAGGTTACCTCCGGCGATAGTTCTATATGGCGCGTGTAATTTGAAATTCATGCGTTACAATTCAGTCGCTTTTGAGAACAGATCGCGTCCGGGAGGTCGCTCGTAATATGAAACGGAGTATTACGGCGGTCATAACACATCGAGGGTAATATATTCGCCGAGTTTTGCGGAGTTTTATCGAACAATTCCTCAAGCTGTGCAACTATCCGGAACGAGTGGATTTAGAAAAAGAACTTTTGAGTAGGAAAAGGACGAAACAGTATAGAAAATGAAAGGAATATAATTTGAGCAGTTGGCCAAATTCGTTGAAGAACAACAATACTGCGTCTTTCAGGTTGTTCTCCTCGTTTAATTAGTAACTACCGCTCTTCGAAATATTCAACAGTTTCGAAGAGCTTCCATTTATGTTATAGTCCGTGTCTTCCATCTTACATCGTACCTACTAGTAACGATTATGTATACATATGTTTACTTTTAAATAATTTAGAAACTACTGTAACAATATAGTTTTAATTCGAGTCAATCTTATACAACTGTCGCAGGTGATTATACTTACTGTACTTATATATTATATGTTGAACGTTTTCAACTTCATCGTTTTCGCAATTACAACATTTACTATAGTTAATAATTTTTAATTTGTTTAGCGAGTACTCGATAGACACTCGTGACTAGAAAGTATCCGAGTCACGTGGTAGTTTACGGTAATGCTTTTTTTTATTTTTAGAACGTTCTATTATATTAGGAAAACGCTTATTTATTAATTTATCCTTTGTTAAAGTACCATATTTTATTTTAAATTTAGAGCGAATGTGTAAATTAATTTTTTTCAGAAGATCTTTACTGATATTACCATTATTTACTTAACATCAAACATTAAAGATATTTTTTTGAGATAAATAGTCTGAAATATAAAGAGGTTATCAATTAGAAATTTCCGGTAATCAGAATTTACTTGTGCTATAATGGACTTCAGCGCAATACGAGTATAATGATGCACCAAACTTTTGTAGAGTATTACCTCGAATTTATAGTTTAATCTCTACAGTTTTCCACCGTGAGACTTATAAATATAATAATGCTTACTGACCTTATTATGTATTCTATGTTTATTTTACCTTACTGTCTATAATGAAACGTTAATATGGTCAGTAGAGCTGACCGTACGATTGTTAATCTTATTATCATCGTATAAAATTTGGTCGAAATTTTATCACGACCAGATATCACTATGATTTTGGATTTTTTTCATCTCAAATTGGAGGTTTAAATCAGTTACTGTTGTTTTAAGCTTATTAATAATCTCACTAAAATTTGTCATATGAGATGAAAAAGTGAAAGTACTATATAAATATGCATTATAAACTAAGAATAAATCATCGGCATGGCTGTATTAGGCCTGCATAAATATTATCTAACTTCGAGTGAATATTAGAATATTTAGAATATAAACTGTTCCACAAGACCGGACCAAGAATCGACCTCTGTGAAATACCAAAATCATTATTAACAACTACAATCTCCTTCCGATATGACTATGTTGCTGTGTCCTGTGTATTGTTGCAAATGACGATCATCTGAACGATATTGTGTTCCACAAATGACTTTAAGCTGATCTCACGTTTTCCTATTTTTAAATAAAATTTCATTCAGAAATTTTGGCCGAGTAGTTTTTCAGTTATTAAAAAAAAACAACAAAACCGTCCCTCTTCTCTGGGTCACCCTATATACTCCATTTAATTTGATACATTATAACAAAATAATTTTTACATTGTCAAACATTCAAAATTAATGTGTATTTGACTGTTTTAAATCGGATAAGTGTTTGCGAATGGGTCTCAGGTATAATTCGAGCAGCATCTTTACCCCCCCCCCATCAATATATAATCGATATACTGATTATGGCCTTTAGCCATTTACTTTACGCAAATCCTTCTGTGGATTGTTGAACATAATTATATTAGCACATTTACAAATGTCAGGAGACATATCAAGCTGCAATAGTCTATTATATAGTGTTAATAACAAATTTGGGGAATAAAAGAATATAATTTTAATAATTTTATCAGGTACACAATACGAGGATGGTGATTTTTTATTATTAAGGTGTTGTATAATTAGTTTAAATTATTTCATGTTGTCGTGTGTTTATTAATATATGTGCATTTACTGCGTGAAATGGAATCAGCTTCCTTAAAATTAAAAAATGTATTTCTTAATAAACTCATTTTCTCTTTATAGGAAACAAGCACCTTATCATCATTAATCTTTAAATCTAGGAATTTAAAATGATCAAGTTCGTTAATATTTTTTATTAGATGAACTACATAAGATTCACCAAATCTGTTGCTTAAAAAATTTAAAATTTAATTTTTATATAATTTTGAAGTTATATATTAGATAAATGACATTTTTATTCATAAT
Organism: Coronaproctus castanopsis; assembly: GCA_032883995.1. Classification (NCBI taxonomy): domain Eukaryota; kingdom Metazoa; phylum Arthropoda; class Insecta; order Hemiptera; family Monophlebidae; genus Coronaproctus; species Coronaproctus castanopsis. The sequence continues at coordinate 81,122,426 of CM065053.1, read as the reverse complement.
ATAATTAAGTCTTCTAAGTAATTAAAAAAATTCTTAGTCTTTATTCCACCATGATTTGTTTATCTTGGTTTTTTCAACCTTCGAGTTGTTTACATTATCCGTGAAGTTATCAGTAAATTGTTTAATAATATTATTCCACTTCAAGGTGTATATTTACAAGTATTAATCGGGTTTCAAAATTTAACATTAAGTCGGCATTTAGATTATTATACATAAATCCGTATCTAAGGTAAGAATCTTATCATTATTATTAATATTTGCGTCATAATTATGATCACACTTAAGTAAAAATCTTACTGCGACTCCGGAAAACTTATATTTAAAATCACTATTTACTAAAACATAATCTATCAAGTTTTGCCGGTTGTAATTTTGAAAAGTGTGAACATTAAAATCATTTATAATAATTAAGTTACTCGAATATACAAGATTTTCAAAATTTGCATTCTTGAGCGTAGGTTGAAACTTTTTGTTTTCCATGAATTTCAATCGTGAATTAAAGTCGCCCAGTATTACAACATATTGTCTGCAGTTTTGCTTTATATGTTTAAGCGATAAAATAAATTTAGGATTTAAATCCGTGTTAGATGAATTCCAAAAATAATTTCGTTTACGTTAATTTTAATAATATAATCTGAAATTTCGGTGCAGTTAACATGCTCTATATTACTTTTGGCAGCAACGTATTTAATGTATAATAAAAAGTTACAATATTTTTCACCACTATATAAATAAGTTTGTTGATTATTAAAATTACGTATCGATTATTAGTTTAACACCACCCGTAATTTATATTTTTCTTTACTTTATTTACAATTTTAATATATGACGGACATGAATACGAAAAAGTGTTAATGCCTAATATTATTTATATTTTTCTTGTCACTTGGTGAAATATTACCTTCTTTAACATACTGAAAACATACGTGCGAAAAGAAATTATTACATTTCACTTTATAAAATGGTCATCTAGATGATAGATTAACTTTACATTCATTTTTCATATGGGCGAAACGCAAAAACAACGGATGATGATCGGTGTGTAATCATACATTTTACATTTTGTTCAGTTTGCAACCATGTAACTAGTCTCTATGAACGTGCTCATCGGGCTCTAGTCGTACATATACACGAACTTTACCATCACTAGTTTTCTTAATTTTTTTGATTTTTACCAGTTTTGTTATTGATTTCAATGCTAATACCTAACTCTGAATTTGTGGAATGAGCTCCAACGATCGACATTGAATTTTAATTATGTTTTTTTCGTATCTACAATTTTATTTTATAATTTCGATTTTTTTTTGTCTTTAATAAAAATTATAATTTTACGTTTATTCTGTTTTACGAAACCAACATCACGTCCGATGTTGCGTGTATTAATTTTATTTAATTCGTTGTTCCAATTCCTTTCATCTGGATTACCTATATCCTCGATAATCAGTGTTTCAAACTCGGTTTTTGCTGTTACGTTACCATTTCTATTTAACTTAACAGAATAGGTTAGTTTTTTTATCCGAAATGACCCGGAAACTATGTAATGTTTTTTCATAAAATTAATGTTTTTATCAGGTTACCAATTTTCCGTAAAATGCCTTCTTTCAACTTTAATATTGTGCGATTGATTAAGTACGTGTTTAATGTCATCAATATATTTAATACTAGTGTTTAAATACGTATTTTCGACACCAGTCATGTTTGCTACTAAAAGTACTTTATATACACGTAATGAATAAACTAATAACCAGAATTTCATATCAGACTTATTAATATTTTCAACGCGGAAAATACACATTACGCCGATAATATGATCTATCTATATATATATATATATATATATATATATATATATATAGATAGATATATACGTGTGTGTATATATATATATACATGTATGTTCGTCTTCTTATTATTTTTTGTGTGTTTTAATCTACAAAGATCATTGACGATCGTGTATACCGGTGGCAATGAAAATTTCCTATCTCATCATCTGTCGTAAATTTTTTGACATTTGTTCATGGTATTCTTGGTCGCTTTTTCATGTCTACCTTTTCTTGAAAAATTATTTTAAAATTCGACGTATTTATTTCCTCTTATTGTGGAACAGTTCGCTCATATATATTCGCGTTAATAACGAATATTTGACTTGGCAAATTAATTGATTAGTACACCCAATCAATCGTTATTTCTGACAGCCGGGTTCATCTCCGTCTTGCCCGTATTGTCTACTTTCCATTTTTATAAGTCGTTACTTAAAATTCGTCCGTCTTCGTATATATATTTTTTTCAAACCACATATTTATATCATTCTTTAGTTTAGTGAAATTTCGAGTTTTATGTACTTGTTGTTACTATGAAAAATGTGTTGCACCGGTTTGCGGCGTAGCTTGTTCGAATTATTGATTTTACAAAATTGTCATATTTTTCCGTGCGCATATAAAAATACGTTCGAAATTTTCTTTAACACCGCACACTAGTGTACACGTGTTTGTCTGTTCATGCACGTACAATGTGGCGAGTGTGTGTTAGGTGGTGTGCTAAACCGTTACTTTTGGAGTAATAGGTTACGACGTTCCAGTGACAACTTGATAATAATAGGTGACAGGAATCTATTATTTTTGTCACCGGTTATATTTTATACTACTGTTATCACATTACTGCGACAATTGTCATGGTTATCCGAGTAGCTTATATTACAATATAACAAAGTTACTTTCACTGTTACCTCTTATTGTTATAATCTAACTGATATTACTAAAAAATTATTTAAAGTATATCTAAATTTATGATTTCATTATATTGTTTTATTATGATGTATTAAAATTGAAAAATAATTATCGGTTAAAGCTAAAATTACATGCATAAGTATAAAAATAAATTGTCACACCTTTAAAAATTAACCAAGTAAAATAAACATATACACGTAAAAATTTATTATCACATTCACTTAAGAAATAAAAATTATAATGAACGCATGTTTAATCACTAATAAGATTAGAATTAACATGCAGAAATAAAACCATATAGTTGCGCTATCTAATTTTCTTCTTCGTTCATTCATTAAATTACCAGTTTTATCCTCTCACACGGAACTGCTGTTGCTAACATGTTAAACTTCTGGTTATTCGTTCCGTGGATATTGATGTTATTTCTTTCTGGTTGTTCACTTGTGGTTTTTGACAAGATACATTCCGATGTCATCGAGGTCAATGTTGTAGCTGAATTCATTATTTCAGCCGAAGAATTATTTTTTGTTGAAATTGTAACATTTGAATGTTTCTTATCTAAGTGTTCCTTTAAATTTTACGTTGTTTTATAAGACAATATTTGTCCACAAATACGCGCGCACTGTTTAGTTGCATCACTTTTGCTAAAATATGATCACGAATAACTAGATTTCATTCGTTTACTCATAATAATTTGTTTATTAATACATATAAAGTAAAATATAATTTCAGTTAAAATAATAATGCATTAAAAAATTACACTTTTTATATATAAAGTAAAATATAATTTCAGTCAAAATAACAATGCATTACAAAATCACGCTTCTCAAGAAGGTAAACAGTTAATAAACAACTAAACTAAACGGAATAGTTACAGCGTTACTACACCTACTTCCCACGACGGTATAAGCGTATAATAACCTTGGCTGTTCCAATTGGCAATGTTACAAGTCACGACACAGTACAAAAACCTGTATTATATCTGTTATCAGTTCCTTATTCGTTCATGATACAAAAACTAAACGGTGACAAATTTAATAGGGTTTTCGAAGTAACACGTTACTCTATTCACCGTGACATGATTGTCACCTATTACTTTTCACTGTGACCTTAAATATTAACCGTCACTAATGTGTGCGTAGTGGGTAAATTGTACTTTTTTCGGCTAATGTGTTTGTACATTTCGATTTTGTATTGTTAGTGAAATGTTTATGTTTACATCTATATGTGCAATTATATACGAGTGGTTTTTTAAATATTACTTTATTAATTTATTATTATTTTTTCTGTTCAATTTTTTGTGGTTTATTTCGGTTGCATACTTGTATTTAATTACTTCTTAGTGTTCTTATTTTAAGTGGCGCTTTTATGTGAACAATATATAAATATATATATATATATATATATATATATATATATATATATATATATAACTCTTCCTCTTATGTAACCGTTTGAAATATTGTTATTCAGATGGTATTAATTTTTACGAAAGAGGAAATGATAGTTACTGTAAATAAAGAGCGTATAAAACGATTAAATGTAAACAACTATTATAATTATAAATATCGGGGTTTTTTTTCTTCTCCTAAAAGATGTAGCGGAAAAAACTGGTCCACAGATTTGGTTGGAGAAACCAGAATATCGACAAACATCGGAATCTCGCCTCGATACATGCCCACAAAACACGGGAAAGTCAACAAAAAAAATCACAAATTTCAAATACTTACGTGAGGTCGTTCGGCAAAATGGATTGGATGGATATGAAAACGAGAGTGAGAAAATTTGAAACGGAGTTCCAATTAACATATTACGATGAAAAAAAAACGATATATGCCGAGATCAGACGTTATTTATTGAAAATGGAATCGTTTATACGCGACCGTATGCTTAGTTAAATGACGCATGAAATATTGGAAAAAGAAAAGAAAGATTATAAGAAAATTTTCTATAGAAAATACGAGCACGAAAACATTCCAATAAAGAATTATACGAGAAAGTAGGAAAGCTATCTGACGTTATGAGACAAAACAAGATCATTTTACGCGCTGAATGAGTAATTAACGAAACGAGCCTTTCAGCATTTTGTTGGTTTTTCGAAACACGAAAAAGAATCTCGATGAAATTTGAAAAAAGATAACGATTCAACAATCCATAGAAGAATTTTAGAAATAATAAAATTTAAAAATTTAACGGATTTGAAAGAACCGAAGTAACCGGACCGGACGATAGGAGGAAAAAGATGAGGAAATACTGGTGAAGAAAGTTTGTCGTTTTCAAGTGGTTCGTAGATATGGCCGAATTCGAAAATAGTTTTTTATTTTGCAGAATAAAACAAAAAACGCGTATTCGCGGAAAAAACGTTTCGTTGAATACCGTTTTCAAAAACATATCGTTTTCGAGTAACGATCATTCAATGAGCTTCGTTTGTCTGCCGTCACGTTTAGAGCCGCGTAGTACATAGGAGCGAATCTCCTTTCGGTATAAGTCGAATTTGCTAACGAGCAAAAAAAATTCTTCGATATTTCGTCGTGCGTATACACTTATACACATTTATTTTACATTCGTTAATTCGAACATCTTCGTAAAGTATATTAAAATAGTATTTTGAAAATATCGAAATAGGTATTGTACGTTTATATCATAACATTTATAATTAACATCGTCAGAACGTCGTGTTAGTGTACGTTAGATTATTTAGAAATTTTATGTAAATACGTCCGTCTGTGTGTGTGTGTGTGTGGAAATGAAACAAAGTTTTATAGCGTGCACTTATGTGTCGCGATGGCGTAATTGATAGAGCGCTCGACTGTCAACTCGACACGGTCGACGGTTCGAAACCAACTCGCGACATAGAAAAGTTTATAAAGTTTTTCATCATTACTAATTAAATTATCACGCGGAAGGCAGTGTCACCCCACACTACGAGCAATATCCATCTGCATTATGTATAATTAGTGACTGGAATGCTAACCCGTATTGTACGTAAAAATAAACGTACAATGGCTAGTCGCACCACTTTCGGTGACGAACAATGCATATATATATATGCTAGAACTTACTCCCGGTTTCGCTTGTATAATTATTTTTTTAAATACAATATCGCTGTCTCTTTCTTTTAACCGGTTTATATATTAATAAGAATATGTATATATTACGTATATATATATATAGCCGTCCGTTATTTCGGCCACGCCCAACGAAACTATATTAGTATAGTATACATTACGTTATACACTATATATATATATATATCCGTCCATCATGTCCCCAACGCAACTATGATATTTGATCCAGATGTAGATAGTCCCCACAGTATCTCGTTGGGTAAGCTTTAGAGGCACCCCTTTTATAAAAAAAAAAGTATATATACGTATATATTACGTATTTGAAAGTTTAGATTATTGTAATTTCTGTTCTATTTATGATATCGATGTGAAACAAAGCTTAGGACGAATACGATAATTATAGGCTATATATTTTGCGAATTTGAGCATTATTGCTTTAATAGTTTTTGAGTGAAAACGGAACATACAGACAGACAAAAATTTAAAAAAATAAATTTTCTGTTTATGTGTGATAAAAATAGCCGAATGCACTGATTATAATGAAAATATTCGCTAATCGCAAGCAAATACTAAAGTTTTGTATATTAGGACATACACACATAACATATATATATATATAGGTATATTTAGAACTATACTTTAATCTTTTAATGCATCATATTGTATGAACGTATGATTACAAAAATTTCCTTTTGAGAGATATATTATAGCACTTTTATTTTGCTACTAGATCACTGATATACATAGTTTATCATATGGTACGAGTTCTTTGGATTGGTGGTTAATGTGGGCTAAATAATTTTTTATAATATAATTTTCAAGAGTAATGTGTATATATATATATATGTGTGTGATTTCTTTATAACTTCGAATCCTTCCTCGGATATACATATAGAGAGAGAGATATTCTTCTTTATTTCAAATGCTGTACTTTATTTGGTGCAAGTCACAATATGTCACCATTCATACAGATCTTGTGCTAAAACCATGAATTGTTTCGCGTTTAATCCACGTAACTTCTAATCTCATCAACGTAGCGATTTCTTTCTTTTCTCATTTACCCTTCCTAGAAAAAATTCAAAGTCTAGCATGTGTCACTCCAAAAACGTTATTGACCGTTAGGTGGTCCTTTTAAATTGGGTTCGTTCGTTCTGTAGACTATTTCGTCGGCATTTTTCCTTTCAAAAGTCGCGATCACGTTTCCTATCGATCCACTGATAGTCATCTATGCATTTACTATTGTGAAAACCAGCGGTTACAGGAATAGTAATTTTTTGTAATTTTTAAGATCTTACAATTATGTGATCGAGGTTCCAATTGCGATATTCGTTAAAACTTCATTCAGGCATCTGATCGGCTAGTTCTAGATATGCAGGTAATCAAATTTTAACAGTTTTAACGGAGTATCGTATTTTATTTTTTGCCGAATATTTAAATTTGTGAATGGCGAACCGATTCATTTCATTCTTCGTGCTGGCGAATACCAGCGTATCTATATAAATTCATTATTTTCGATTTTTTCACCTTCAACAGATATTACTCTTTTCGGACCATCCATCGATACCTATGGATGTTGAAGAGAATTAGTGATATTTGGTTCAATATACCATTGTTCAATTTTTTTCTACGGACCTGGATAGAATCCCTATATTCGGGTTAAGAGACAAGTGCTTTAGTAACTACGCTGTTAAACATATATATATATATATATACATATATATATACTTATACATGTTGCGATAATTGACTACATAATTATCAAAATTTCCTTTACGGAAATCATTTTTCTTTTACTGCTAAATCAGAACATACAGACTATTATATTATGTGATTACATCGAAGTGGTTGTTGATACAGGTTAAGTTAATTATTGTTAGCTTTATTTTATATATATATATATATATATATATATATATATATATATATGTTATATTGTGTGCGTCGTCACATAAAAGTTCTTGATGCCGTTCTTCTAGAACTTTCTAGCTCAAAGTTTTCTTTCCTCAATAGCTTCATATCGTAAATCCGTTACCGCAATTCGGATTACACGTTTTACTTCACACGCGAACTGTACCGTTCATAATGTTTCATATCAGTTAATCCTGTCCGTTTTGTAATATCGATTTAATAAATTTCGAGCACGTTTTAAGCTCGTCGTACTTTCCCGGTCTTTTTTCTCTCTCTCTCTCTCTTTCTTTCTCCTTAAAGACGATTAAGATGAGATTTCGTTCGTTTTTTCAGCTCTATTCAACCGATATTTCGCGAGCCTATCCGGATTAAAAGTTTAATAAGAGGAGACCGAGTTATACGAAAGTTTTCATTATGACTCGAAGGTTTAAAACTAGAACTCCGTTTATCATTGAAGCTTTGTTGCCGAGAATAAAATTTGTCGTTATTATTTTGGTTTATCTATATACATATATATATATAATAGGCTTCTCTCGGATAAGAAATTTCAGACAACCTACCGAATAGAAATTTTAAACGAGAAATTTCGATGTACGTAATGGGTACGATTAAATAGTCGAGTAAGAGCTAGCAAAAACATCTTCGTAAAGTAACCTTTTCGAATGTCAAAGTCGTACCTATTTCAAATAAGGTGAACATAAAGAATTCTAATTTGGACAGAGAAGTATTAGCTAATGCATCCTATTTGTAAAGGATATTACGGGTCGTTTGGGCGAAATATTATACAGGAATAATATTAGTTCGGTGTCGGAACGTGCATGAAAGTACCTAATGTACTAAAAACAATATATAAATGATGATATACCAGAGAGGGAAGTAGCGGGCGTGTACAGAATACAATGCTCTTGTGTTCTTAGCTATGTAAGACAAACAGACAGAACTGTTGCTGTAAGGTTAAGGAACATGTCGCGGACTGAAAGTACGAGCGCGTGGAAAAGTCAGCTGTGGCGAACCATCAAAACGGTAAAAGGTCATGTAATCAGGCTTATAGAAAAGTTGTGACCAAAGTAGATCGGTTATAGGGAAGACATAGAAATTGAAAAATTCGAGAACTTCAACAGAGAGGATGGTTTACGACTTGATCCAGCGTGTAGAACGGTGATTGGCCAATTGAGAACCAATCAGATGTAGTATTATCAATATAGTTAAGGTAGTAGCTTGTTATGTCGGAGTTAGCCTAGTTTACTACTGATGATGGGCACGGCGTGTTGCTTGAAACGTATACTCGGGTTTAATAATATATTGTTTTACTTTTATTAATAAATAGGTTTTTTTTTTTCGTTGTTCCGAAATTATTGTATCTAATTGTTAAATAATTTACCCCGAGTACATTTCGTTCAAACAACTTTGTACACCGATGACTTAGCACTAAACTACGAGTCATACAGATCCGAAACCATGACTGATCGTTTATAGAAGGTTGAAAAAAAAACAGAAAAAACCGTATATTTTGTAAAATAAAAAAAAATCAGTGCATGCACATTTTTCACACATCCTTTGTTGTTAAAATTTATCACATTCCATCAAGCAGCTGCTTGTCGACGGATTTATATATATGAAGAACAAGAACAAGAACAACGTATATTTCAGCATAATTTACAGTGAGTATACACAAACCAAAAATTTTAAATAATAATTACGTAACGCCCAGGATGGCTCGCCGTACATCAGAAATAATAATACAAAGACCCGTAATAAATAAAAGTAATTATACTTATACTTATAATAACAGCAAAAAATAATTGAAAAAAAACTGTACAGCAAAAAACAAAAAATTAAAATAGTAATAATAAAACAAAAGAAAAAACACGTTAGACATTAAAAAATAAATAAAGAAGGAATATTAATTTCTAAAATAGGCGCCGCAAAAACGTTACAACAGGTTATGTTTGAGCCTCCTATGTTTATATTTACTATACATAAATTGGAGTTGCCTGGAATCGTAATTACCAATGGTAGAAATTAAACTATTATCGTGGACTAAGCAGTCATCGCAGAACTTACGCGTTAAATTTAAGATATGGTCCTTAATATAAGGCATGTTTAAGGTAGCATGCATGTCAACGATTTTATGGTATCTAGGGACATTTAGCACACATCTGAGACACCTATTTTGAAATACTTGTAACTTATTAAAATTTGTATTTGAAATAAAACTCCAAGCTGGACAACAGTACGTCATTATGGGACGTATAAGTGTTTTATACAGAATTAATTTATTATTTACATTAAGAAATGATTTTCTGTTGATTAATGGATATATGGTAGATATACTCCTGCTAGCTTTCAAGATAGTATGACTGACATGTTCAGAAAAATTTAGTCTGTTATCCAAGACTACCCCGAGGTATCGAACATGTTTTGACCAACTTACAGTGGTAGAGTTGTCCTTAACTTCAGCAGGTATCGTGGGACGCCTGCGGGTGAAAAATATAGCCTCCGTTTTATCACAATTAATATCAATTTGCCATTTTTTATAATAACGAAAGACACAATTTATTCCTGACTGTAATTTATTAGTAATTGCTTTAGGTATATAAGAAGTACAGAAAAGAGCTGTATCGTCTGCATAAAGAGCAGTCTGAATATCAGGTAGGTTTGGGAAATCAGATAAAAACAAAGTAAACAGAAAGGGACCCAGAATACTACCTTGGAGGACCCCCGCTGAGCACGTTTTCATAGTAGACCTTGAATCATTGATAGTAACGTAAAATAGTCTGTTTGCTAAATAGCTGCTAATAACGTTGATTACATAACGAGGAAACTGATATTTTATCATTTTGTAAATAATACCTTTATGCCAAGTAGTATCGAAAGCCTTCGCAACATCCAGGAGAACCATACCAGTATGTTTATTACGATTAAAATTATGTGTGATAAACTCCGTAATTCGCGCTACTTGCTGGGTGGTGGAATAACCTGGACGAAAGCCAAACTGTGTATTAGGAATGATTTTTTGGTTATCTGCATGAAGTCTTAAACGGGATAGTATAATTTTTTCCGCTATTTTGCTTAGATTGCTCAATAAACTAATAGGACGTATGTTACTTGCACATGAGGCATCCTTTCCAGGTTTGGGAAGAGCAATAATTTTGGCTATCTTCCAACTGTTTGGATAATAACCGAATCTAAAGATAGCATTAATTAAATTTGTAAGTTCAATAATAGCTTTTAGCGGCAATTTCTTAATAATGAGAGTAGAAATATTGTCATCCCCTGACGAACCTTTTACTTTTATAGCTTTAATATTGTTAGGGACTTCACTTGGGGTGACAAGAGGGAAAATATTGGGCAGTAGATTGGCATTGAGAAATTTTTTAACAGCTGAATGAATTTTTCTCACTTGATAGCCAGATGCAAAGTTAGAATTACGATTATGAACTTTGGAATACTCTGATGCTAAAAACTCAGCTTTCGCTTCATTTTTGTAAACATAGTTATTTAAGTGTGAATCGTAGAGTGGTGGAAGAGCTGTATGCTGTCTCGTGTATTGTCTGCAAACTTTCCATAGCCGACTATCATTAGGCTCAAGCTTAGAGAAAGTTGAATTGAAATTGTAATTTTTAAATTTACGCAAAAGAAAACTAACCAATTTATTAAGAAAATTAAACATGTTTTTCAAATTTTGAGAACGATTAGAGAAACGATGCTTAATGTACAATCTTCTAATATAATTTTTAAATTTGATGAGAACCATGATACAAGTTGGTAGTGCCAAATGCGGATAATTATTAAGTGGTTTATTCGGAATAAAAAGTTCCGACGAAGAATTAATTAACTTCGTAAGAGTTGATAAATGATGGTCAATATCAGCAGGACTATGTAGCTTAAGAAGCAAATTAATATTATTGTTAATATACTCCTTAAGTCCTGCCCAATTTGCATTTTGGAAATCGGGCAGAACTCTATCGGCTATGTTTAATTTACTTCCTGCAATAGTAGTGAAAATAGGGTTGTGGTTGGAAGACAAACAATTTATTGAAACAGGAGTTGCAATAGAAACATTTTTGACCAAAGCAACATCTAAGATACTAGTACGATATTGAATAGCATCAGGAAAGTAAGTAGGTTCTTCAGGGGCGCAGATACAAACATTTGAACGTAATGCGAATTCAAAGAGAATATTACCAGCACGATTATTATTAAAGCAGTTCCATAACTTGTTTTTTGCATTAAAGTCTCCAATCAGAATAACTTTGCTATTTACACTCATCAAGGATTGAAGATCATCTAGGAATTTATGATTAAATCTAGGTGGTCTGTATATCGCAAAAATACTAATAAAATTATTATTATTAATATTATTATTATTATTATTATTATTATTGTTATTAATATATAAATTTACGCCTACTGCCTGTACACAACATAGCTGTGGTACCGGCAATAAGTCAAATTTTAAACGTTTGTTAATAAGCAAAGCAACTCCACCACCTCTACGAGTCATATCATTTCTATAAACAAAATAGCCGGGAAACTTTAACTTATACGTGTTGTCAAGCTTAGTTTCTGATAATGCTATAATATCCAACTTATTACGAGTTGCATAAACATGTAGCTCATTACACTTATTAATAATAGAATTACAATTCCAGGCACCTATACGAGTATCTAGATTTATAGACATTTATAATAAATCAACAACGGTTTCAAAAATTACTTGCAACTTAGTAAGAGTATCCTTATTTCTAATCGATTTTAGTTTAGCGATTATCGTTTTAATTACGTTAAAAATATGTCTTAAATTTAGATCACGAAAGAGTGATAGAGCATCGTGTATTGAGAGCATATCGTCATCACCTCTTTGGGTAGTAACGGGAGCTCTTACTCTGCTAGCGTACGTTTCATTAACAATATTATTTAAGCCTGAATGTCCTGCGTCATTTTTGGTATTTTGAATATTCCGCGAAAACGATCCAAAAGGTGGTTTGCTATTTCTTAAACTAGAGTGAATATGATTGCTACGCGCACTAACAATTTTTTGAATGATATGACACTCTTGCGAATTTGCAGGGTGTTGACCCAAACAGTTTGCGCATTTATACGTCTGAACACTGCACATAGAACTCGAATGATTTTCGCCACAACGTATACAACGATCGGGTAGTTGGCAATTATGCGACACATGCCCAAACCTTTGGCAACGATAGCACTGTAGGTAAGGAACTTTTCTGCTGTACTTTTCCCACCTGATAATGCAAGAAAACAGAGCCTTAACTTCCAGTATATTGCGCGGAAGAGTATTAGGTGGAAACATCACTAAGTACACAGGTAACGATTGTGTACCATTATTCAATAAATTTTTATTAAATTGAATCACCGAAGTGACGTCAACAACTTTTCTTAGTTCACCAGCAATCTCGTCACCAGTAAAAGAGGGAGGAAGTCCTTTAAGCACCATCTTAAGGGGTTTACGCTCACGAGGTATGTGCGTAAAGAATGGAATCTGCTTTTGTTTGAGATAATTAATAACGTTATCATAGTCGTTATTTGTGGTGACAAAAATGGAAGATTTGTTTCTATTATAGTTACGAATCTTAAATGCCGATGTAATTATCGACTTAATATTAAAAAACAAGGGCTTAAAATCAATCTTGCCGTCCGTAGCAACGATAGTAATAGGAGGAAATTTAGAAATAAATTTAGCGTTACCTCGCAATGTAGGACGAACTAAATTATCATTATTACTTGAGCTATTCATATGTAAAACGTCACGCACGATATTCGTATCGGCAGCAGCAACAGCAGTATTTAACGGCGCGAACCGAATGCGCGTGTAGACATCGGCCGATTCCGGTTTTAATCGCTTCGTCTTGCTTCTACTATTGTGATCGGCGGAAGCATGCCAATTACTTACATTATCATCTCCATTATCACTCGAAGAGGTATCTGAAATTCCCGTAGTCGCGTAAATATTACGACGAACGGATGATTTACTCGACGTAGAAGGAAAATTATCGTTTGAAACATCGTTATCAGCCATCCTAATCTTGGTAGGCGTACGCGACGTCATTTTGTAGAAGTGCTAACGAGCTAGCACCAGCGGTAAGCAGCAGCCACCGCACACGAGAAAAATAAACTACGTAACGAAAACCAGGAACGCGTAAACACCAACCGAAACAACGAAAATATATTAATATATATGTATTCACTTTCTCTCGCATTCAATCTGTGAAAAATGTACAATTTGTCTTATAATCTAATTACTTATTTTATAATATCTATTTTAGTAATGTACAATTTGTCTTATGAGCTAATTAATCTTATATTGTTGGTTCATTCACACACGCACACTTTATAACACTCACAATTACTCTCTCATACATTTGTTTTTTCATTTTAGTTTATCTCAGTTTGTAGTAGCAGGCTATCCTTCGTTTTCCTATTCATCTCTTTCACGTTAAATTTTGTTCTTTTCCTTTCTTCATTGACTTAATTATGTACTAACGCGCTACTTTATTAATATTTTCGTTTGTTTTAAGCAACCTAGTCTTTTTTCATTTAATATTTCATCCGGTATTTAACAGCTTTGCCATTATGTACCTATCGGTTTGTTCTCCGTATTTCGTTTTCATAAGCGGCATTTTATATTTCAATGTTTCTTTTACAAATATTACGAACGTCGGAATCCGCGATTTAATAAGGCTAAAAGATCTACAAAATAAGTACGTAATGTTCTTCTTAATATCGCGTGTATTTCTCGATCGAATGAAAATACTTAGGGGTTACTTCTCAAAAAAATAAAACGCGGTTTCCGTATCGTTCGAACCGACCAATCGATCACTCGGACGACTAGCGTCTTCCGTTTCGAGTATGCGACTTGCGAACGAAATTAGATTAATAATTTCCGAATTTTCTCGAATTCTTCGCCAAATCTGGAGACGTTCATCGATAGCTGGTCAAATGTCGAAAACGGACATTCGGCGAGAGTAGGCATCGCGGCGATAAGTATCGTTGCTTTTATTCTTATATAAGCCGCACAACGACGATAACCTTCGAATTCGCTAACTAGACAGTCTTTACTCCACAAACTCGTGAGCACAACTTGGTATGCAAATACAGCCATTCTTTGTACTGCAATCCTTTTCAGTGGCAGAATCTCGGGAACAGTTAAATCAAAGTCAACCCCTGTCCTATCCAATGTAACCCCATCACATATCAGAAGGAAAGAAGTTGCGATGAAGGAATGGGGTAAATATGATCGAAAAACATTTCCAATTCATCAAGATCTCAATGCATTACAATGATTGAAGTTCTTAACCTAACCGCCGCATGGAAGCAGGAGTGGGACAGAGACAACCCAGATTGTAAAAAGCTGGTTGACCCTCCGAACTCTAGACTAGCTGGTTTTGAACTATCTCGAATAATGTGGACTCGGCTGAACCGAATAAGGACCGGCCATGGAATAACAGGCCGAATGCTAAAGCTGGGCCTTCCCAATATCCAGGAATGTGACTGCGGTGCGGAATGCCAGTGTCTAATCATATTGTAACGGAGTGCCCTGCAAGGGCTCTACAAGGAATCGGGGCCGAGATAGAGGATCTCACGCTTAATGCGAGAGAATTGCTCAAACGATTGGACCTGAAGCTATAGGACGAGTTCCATGCCCAGGGACATACGCAAAGTAAAAGTAAAGTAAGTACGATAACGAATCGATTCGATCATCTTTATTTATTTGTTGCGGTAGTTATCGCGATTGTAAAGGAAAAAAATGAAACGAACAAAATCACAAAATACTTGCTCGTATTCCAACCGAAAGTATGGGCAAAACAGGAAGTCGTACGTTTACCCCGGTAGTAATATGCCGATGTAGCTTAGAACCAAAAATGAATATCGATACGTTTTTTACGAACAGACTAACGACTGTACCTCCGTTTTAACGAAGTATTCAAGGTTAACGTTTAAACGGTTAATATACGTCATTCGTATTATATAAGAATTTCCAATTAATCATCTTCAAAGCAGTATCCGAGTAAAATAGACATTCTTCAATGATGCGTTGTCTCCCCTGCCTGATATTTTCACATTTGTTGCTAGCAGTCAGTGTCATTTACCACTTCTCTAATCAGTATCCACATTTGCCATTAAATCTAACTCATTCGCTACATAGTTCAAATACAAACGGGGTAAGTAAACACGACCGTAATAAACTACCCGAATAGGATACGAATGTAACATTTCACGAACGATCAATGACGAAATAATAGATTTAATAAAATCAACCAGACGTAAAATCATTATCATCGAATAGTTCTGAAGTTATTATAGGGTGACCCAGAGAAGACGGACTCTGTTTTTCGAATAACTGAAAAACAACTCGACCAAAATTTAGAAAGAAATTTTATTTAAAATTTAGAAAACCAGAGATCAACTTACAATTATATCTCCAGATTATCGCCATTTGCAACAATGCATTCATTCGGTCTTTTTACAACAAGCGTAGGTCGCTGAATTTTTGAAATTTCTTCCAGATCTCGTGGACGTGTTTCGTAAACGCGGCTCCTAAGGTATCCCCACAAAAAAAAAAAATTGGACCGCGATATTTAAAAAAAAACATCTGTGCCTCGGAGCGAAGGGGAGAAGTGAAACTTAAAAGACATTTTAACTATATATATATATTTATGCATGTAAAAGAATAGGCCTACCTATGTGTATAATTCGATGCGCATAACGCTACAAAACGTGGTTTGAAGACAGGTGTTGGTAACGCAGTATATGCGAACAGGATATATATACATATATATATATATCAGTCTGTTATTTCCGCTTTTTGCGGGCTAGCTACCTATATATAACGCGCATAATATAAATTTCACTTCAAAAACGAATTAATTTGAAAAAATGTAAAATCAAATAGGTCATATTCAAATTAAGAGAAGGTAATCGCGTTCTGTATTATTTGTTAATAGGTCAAAATAATAGTAAAGCGAATTTGACGAGATAGAAAACTATATCGGAATATCCGACTAAAATCTTACAGTTCTGGTGCAAACAAATGACGACCACGAACTTAGATTTGTTCCATTTATAGGTACGTGTTTAAGTAAATGAATATAAAGGGAATTAACCTACGGTGAAATTAGGGAATAGTTTAAAAGTTTGAATCATTCCGAATGAAAGGACACTATAACGGGATATAATGATGATACTTTTTATAGCATTTATATAAACAAAAAAAAAGACATGTCATAAATCGGTCGCGACTACGACTATTCAAAAAATGTGTAAATATCTTTTAGATAGCGTTCTTCAGGTATCATACGGTATTGAATGGATAGGGAATATAGGGAATTTGTGTCGATGGCTGCAACATTCCCCTGAGAAGATTTCTATAGGGTAGTTGTCAATTATCCAGTTGATAACAACGTGATAATAGTTACGTTTGTCGACGATACAGCGTTGTTAGCTATTGGTAACGGCATAAGCGAAACTTCTAATAAACAACAAAAAACACTGGCTGAGACGTTGGGGGACCCCGGTTAACGAAAGTAAATGCTTGCAGGTCGATTTTACGTTGCGAAATTTTACGTGTCAACCGTTAAAAATAAATGGGGTGATTATTAGCCAAGAAAACGATGTTAAATACTTGGGCGTACATTTAGATCGTAAATTGACATGACAGAAGCAAATTAGTAAAAAAAAAAACAGTTGGACATAAAATTGCACAAATTAAATTGGTAACCCAGGTTGTCGTTAGAAAACAAACTTCTAGTTTATAAAATAATTATAAAGCCTGTTTAGACATACGGTTTAATGTTACGGGGTTGTGCAAAACATATCAGTAGGATACAACGGTTTCAGAACAAACTCGTCGTATCCTCATCTTGGTACGTATCGAACCTTACGTTACATCGAGACTTAAATATCCCATACGTGAAAGACGAGATCAAACGTGCTGTTGCGCAATATGTAAGTCGTTTGGAAACACAAACAAACGTACTTGACGATCAATCTACTTGACACTAGTCTAGATGTTCGTAGGTTAAAATATAGTCGACTGTTTAATTTATACTAATTTCTCAGTGGGGTCCATCGTTGGATGCTAACCTAACCTAACAAGTTATCTCGCGTTTCAGTCCAATTGCCCAGTTGTAATGTTGAAAAAAAAAAGTTGTGTTTAAATATCGCGTAGATCGCAATCATCGTTTGGAAACTGCGTAAGTAGAATATAACAAATTGTAACTAAACACGAGCAACGATTAGTATTAAAAATAATAAAATAAAAAAATGATGACAGCAAAAGTAAGTTTGGAAAAATTATCCCCTCTCAAACGAATGAAAATAAATTAGAGATGGCAATTTATATAACAAAATATATTCCAATGTATAAAACAGAAACTTATTATTACGTTCCCTTTGATTTCATTCGAATTATTCAATAGCATAACCAACGGTAATTACTGGATGTACTATAAACGCTTATTTCCGATCGAAGTATTTAATTTACAACAAATATTATATATATATATATATATATATATATATATATATATATATATATACTAAGTCCGCACTATCTACGCAAAATAATTTTTTAATATACAAAAGTAAAAGTAATTTTACCGGCATTTCTTCATGCCTGTCCGATCTGGTCTTACACTAGCAGAAGTAAAATAAACCAGGTGCCTAGACTGCACTTTGTTCAAAGGGTTTTGCAATTTATTTATTTATTTCCATCAAACTGGAAAGTTAAAATCAATGAAGAAAAATCAGCGCATATAACTTTCATATAAGAACAGATATACATTACCAACCTGGATAAACGGCTGACCTGGGAAATACATGCCAGAATGAAATGTAAGTAGATAAAGAAGAAAACTCAACAGTTATATTGGCTTATTGGACGGAAATCGCCTCTAGACGTAAGGTGCAAATGTCTACTGTATCGGCAGATCATAAAACCAACATGGACTTGTGGTCTACAGTTATGGGGCTGTACCAGCAGTTATTCTAGAGCAAAGATCCAAGACAAAGCTTAATACTAAGAGCAATTGTCGATGCATGCCGTTATTCGAGAAATGATGATATTCATCGAGATTTGCACATCCTGCTTGTAAACGAGGAGATTAGAAAATTCGCTACAGCACACAAAAAGTGGCTACACCAACATGTCAATGCGGAAGCTACCAATTTACTAGATACTAGTCAAGACATCGGGCGTCTTAAACGGCGCCACCCGGCAGACTTGTTATGAAATCATTAAATTCTATTAGATAAACAAATAGATTATATAAACTAATTATCCTAGTCATGGTCAATGGACTACTGATTTCAACCCGTAAGCTGGCTAACAGGATGATATAGTAGGCTACACTTTACTAAATTTGATAATTATTTAACTTCAACGAGTTAAGATCGTATCTTTATTTAAAATTTAAAAAAATAAAAAGACTGCATAAAACCATTGTCTTCGAATAATATTGAATAAATCTCGATTTACTTCATTCAAATCTTTTCACGATATGTTAAAATTCCCATATGTACGGGAAATGATTAAAGGTATAACTGAAAAAATGTTTTCCGACATTTCTAGATATTCGGATATTCCAATAGTAAATTCTATATGTGATTTAACCAATCTCTACGAGACATGGTATAAAAGATATAAGTACGAGCGTATAAAATATGTCCTTTTTCAGTAAGCCAGCTATAAACCCTGAATGTCAATAAAATAATGTAGAATACAGTATAAGTTCATTTTGATCAGAATAGTGTGTACAAACTGCTATTTTTTAAGAGAGCGGGTTTTAAATTTTTTCCTACAATTTACATACGAGTTCTTTCATTATAACTATAAATTTTGATTATATTTTTACCGATGTATTTTTTAGTGGGAGTAGTTATGACATTCGATACGGAAATATCTGTATTTCTGTATTTGTATTTAATATATAACGTAGAAACAAATATAAGGCATAGTAATAAACAATATTTTTCATTTTTCATTTTACTTAACCATCAATCTAAGTACATATTTACCTGTATAACCTTATCTAACTATAGAACTATCTATATGCTTACGCATTTATCTAACTGTCTAACTATTTAGCTATATATATATATATATATATATATATATAATGTGTGTAAAGTGAATAAAATGTCTCGTGTTTCATGTTAGCCTCTATATGGTTGAGGTATTCTGATAAACCTTTTACATTTCATGCGTACGATTGAGTAGTAGCTTGGGAAAAACTCGTTTAACCGTATCGTTCTGGTACGACTTCGGGAAATTGAAAACCTACATCGACAGGTCGCTTGATATGGTAATCTCTACGCGTTCTTTTGCACAAGACAGTCAGCAAATTTTACAGTCGCGAGGTAAATGCTTGTTGTTCAAATAATACCACTACCGCTGCTGTTTCTTCCTTTTTTCAGTTCCGAAGTCCTTTCAGTTTTATTTTCTACAAACTAGAATTGTTCGTACATAGAAAAGGTCGGGTACACAATTCAGAAACGAACATTTCCTCGAAAGAAAGCCAAGTTAAAATGATGTAGTAATGTCGTTGCCAAATATATGTATATATATATAGGAATTTCGCGCAACATCAGGAAAGATTCATATGTATATGTATATATAAATTATATGTTACACTCGTATACATAAGTATCCCACTATAAATATATATATATATATATATATATATATATATATATGCACAATACACGTTAATTTATTTATTTATTGTAAAAAAAAAAGACCTTTTGATTAAGACAAAAATAAGGAAGTCGATTTCTTTTGAAGGTTTTCTATTGAAATAGTAAACAAAATGACAATAAAGGTCGATTACTCTTGTATCAATAGTATTATTTTGATCAAACGGTGCCGCGCTTAATAGTCTTCACAATGTTTCTTATTTTCCGACAAAGAATAAATTTTACAGATTTTTGTAATAATTACCCAAGATTTATTTCCCATATTGTACAACATCGTTTCAAACTGAAAAATTATAAATTTTCGCTTAATAAGTTTGTAATGGAATGTGACTCTTTACAAAACGTTGTACGTATACGACCACAGCAAAGACATACTCTCCCGACATACATTGCAAAGGAATCACACTATATACATATATATACATATTATATTATATATAATGCATACATATAATACATACATATTATATTACATATAATATATACATAGTATACATATGCCAATAAATCTAAACTGCCAGATAGTAAAAGAAAAAAACTGAATTTATTAATGAGAAATGATTCATAAAGTAAATTCAGTATATTCGATAATATATTGAAAAAATAAACAATGAGAAAATAGCTAAAATTACTAATATTTTATTTATGAAAATCACAAAGCTTTTCGGTTGTTAAGCCATTATCAAACGTGTAAAAACATACAATTTATAAAAATGTAGAACGTAAAAAATATTAACTCAGATATGTGATATACTTATATGCTTTTTCACTTCGATAATTTTCTAAATTGTATATTTAAATTAATATTCTCCGCATTTTAGGTGTGTATAAATTGTATATATTTTTGTTTTATTTTTTACGTTCACTCGATAATTAACAGCCGAGAATCTTTTTTCACATAAATAAAATTAGTGATTTTAACTAATTTCTTTATTGTTGTTTGTTTTTTAAAATTACTACATTCTACATTTTTCAAAATATTGAAAAAAGTACTAAATATGGCTAACTATATGATTTTACTACGCTTTTATTGATTATCAAAAAAAAAGCAATCGACTGTGTTAAGTGGGACGTACTATTGGAAATGTTCGGAATCATATCACCTATTCATTCCAATAAATAATCTTTACCCCATGCAGGAGTCGAAACAAGACTGGATGGTACTATTTGAGAAAAAATCAAACTCACAGAAAGACGTTGATACAACATACTATATGACGAATACGTAATGAGAAACGCGTTGGAAGATGTTAGTGGCGGTTTCAAAATAGGCATATCGAACTTTGCATTGTATCGACAAAAAAGTCTGAAGCCATATCGGAAGAACGAATAATATTGGACGGATTGAAAGGAAGAGAAATAAATGCAGGGCTCTGATTCCATGGATGAATACTATCTCTCACTGGACTAAAAATAACTCGAGTACTACAGTGTAGCCAAAGGAGGAACTGATGAAGAAATATATCACATGTATTACAATAGAGGTCACGATACTCGGCAATTGATTTACCGACTACGAAGAAGATATATATATATATATATAGTATATGATAATTAAATTGATCGAAACTAAATATAAAAAATTACAGTTAGTAATAGATTAGAAAAAATGTACAAATATAAAAATTACACGATGAAGATTCAGATGGATAGTAATACTTTGGACAAGACACTAGAAAGATGGCGGGTTGATAAAATTACGAACAAGGCAATAGTTGAAAAATATGACCAGAATTATAAGGGCTGAAAGTTGAAGAAACCGCATAGTCGGTTAGCAATAAACACACTCCGAATTAGATGATAATACTGAAAATAAAAATGGTACGATTTGGTGGAAGACCAAGAGGCCAATTTACGGAATCCCACACCAAAGATTAGAAATTTCCGTTGCTTACAAGCTATATTATTATGTTAACCACCAATCTCAATACTGAGGAGACTTGATATATATATTTATATACACATATATATATATATATATATATATATACACACATATATATATATATATATATATACTTCTCTCGAGCTGCGAATATTCGGTACTTGACGACGTTTTAAAAATGTTATAAAACGAATAGAAAAACAATCGGCCTGTGTTAGTAACCGAACGTTACTAAATTTTTTCCAGCATGATATGTAGGAGGAGATACTTGAAAGGTATCTTCGTCTTCGACTAAATTGCTTTCTTTTTCCCATCCCACCTTTTAGTCGGTCTAAAATTTAAAGTTTTCCCGAACAATGTGAAAGCTTTAGCGTGTGGGAAGCTATTCGTCGACCCGAAACATCCTTATCTTATCGAGAGCAGACCCAACGAAGAATAAGGCGACACTCGAAAATTTATTTCGATAATGAAAATTTTATGGAAAACCTAAATTCGTTTTTTTTTTTTTTACTTTCAATTTTTCAGTATACGAAATACTACGAATAATAATAATAATAATGATACACCAAAACGCAGGTCGCTTGATTTCGAGCATGATCTTGAGAAAATTATCATCACGAAGTATGAAATTATTAAATGAAATATTAGAAATAAAATTATTACATTATGTGCTTTTGAAGAAAGTGGAAAAAAAATTTGCATGTACAAAAAATATAACATACATATATATATATATAAAAATAAAATTAAATGTGTACATATTTAACGCGTACGTATTAAACGAAATTACTACTACTACTTATATATACATTTTTATATTTAACGAGTTTAAATACCGCTCGAATGATGTATTTTTGTATATATCTTTGTTTCGTTTTTTAGCTTCTTATGAAGCCTGTTATATACTATTTCGATTGGTATGTCTACCGTCTTCTTCTAGCATATCTAAACTGTTTTATCAGTTTTCCCAATTCCATTAGAACATATTTATTTGTGTCATCGTGACTTTGTTTAAATTTTGTAGAGTTTTTGCAAACCGATTGAGTAAATTCTGTGAAATTCGTAAAAGTAGAATCTACGTAGTCGCTACTTTTAATTTTACCGGGTCGTCAGTCAACCTTGAATTTAAAAACTAAACGACGCATTTATCTTACAATGATTGCGCCGATTTTATGGTATTGAATTATATGGATCAACTAGCGCAAGTAATTTGAAGCAGCGGCAGTCGAAAATATTTCGCGTAATCGCGCCATTCTACGTTTCTAATCTAACCCTGCATAATGATTCGAATATTTCATTTGTCCAGGATGTTTGCATTAGAAATTATTTAACACACTCAAACATAGCAATAATCCCAATATTTTCAAAATGCACTAATTATGTTGCGAGTTACATTCTTTGCTATATTGCATTAATTCAATACTTCTAAAAGGCGTTCTTTAATCAATATTTATCTCTCGCATATTACTCTCGCGTTATAATATCTTGATTATTATCCGTACTTATTAATTCTTTTATTGTATCGCAATGTAATGTCTCATTGGAGACGTTAGATTAATATCCCAAATTTATCGTGATCACCGTTGTTTATGGTTCTTGTTACCGGTACAATGTATATAAAAAATATAATTATAATAAAGTAAATAAATAATTATAATTTTGTAACGGATTTTGCATCCAGTATAATGACTATGATCGAAAGATAGATTTATTTTCGTTTCACACTGGTTTTAAGTAATTTTAAAAATCAGCTGTGACATAAAAATCTAACACATCTGGCGTAATCTGTTCGAACTGTATGTTAGAATCACAAGCGATAATATCGATAAC
Organism: Coronaproctus castanopsis; assembly: GCA_032883995.1. NCBI lineage: Eukaryota > Metazoa > Arthropoda > Insecta > Hemiptera > Monophlebidae > Coronaproctus > Coronaproctus castanopsis. The sequence goes on along the minus strand of CM065053.1, from coordinate 81,098,292 downwards.
AAATTACGATGAATTGCATTTGTACGTTTTTTCCCGGGGTTATTAGTTATTCTTGAACCCCACAATACACTTTTTGGGGTTAAAATCGCCTCCACACATCTGTTAGTTTTAAGAATATATTATCATATTTATTATACGGTATTATGAATCCAGGCTGGCAATAGATAGCACCGAATATTTGTCGAAATTACCTTAAAAGCATTTATACGGTAAAACAGAAGTTCGTTGGTTGCGTACAGGAGCTTTTAATTATAATCATTACGTCACCGTGAGCAGTTCCATCTTGACGTTCTAGTGGTATATATTTTATAACCAAGTATTTTTGAAATTTTTACCAATAGTTAAGCGAGCTTCGGTTATTATTGTAATATATTTGACATGCGAGAATACTTCAAATTAATTATTTTATTTTGACAATTCCGTTAACATTCCACAGCATTATCACTATATTGAGTGACTAGAATACTTTTTAACATCGTATTTCCGGTAATGTTTTGTCGATGACTTTTGTCAGTAACACAACTCGAGGATTTATTATAGATTTAAGCGCTGGTAAAATTAATGTAATATTTTAATCAGTATTCGTTATATCTATTTCTCCATGTAAATGTGTGATATTAGCACTTGTTTCATTAACGTTACCGACTCTTAGGTCATTAATGGATAATAATTCTATTATCTGTTTGAGTAACAGCACATCCCAATAGATGAAGCCGCTTGGTTACACATTCTTAGTTGTTGCACAACTTTACTTACATTTTATTATTACTATTATTATCATTATCGTTATTATTAAGTTATAAGTACATCTCGGCATTGTTTTTTTTTTAGTCTTCTGGGCGGATTTCAGGAAGTCCAGTGGTAAAACATGCGCGATATTAATGGGTTCAAACTTTTGTTGAATGCACTATGCATTTTGTTGTACCGCTGCTTATATACCGCGACGTTGCGAATATAGTATGGCGCATCGGTCATTTGAAGCGACTGTATTTTGTCAAGATGCGTTTTAGCAGCTGATTCATATATTTCTAGGCCGTATGTCCAAACAGGAGCTACAATGGTTTTGTACAGCATAACTTTGTTTTCGACTGGATATAATTGCCTTGGCCTATAGGACGAAACATCTGTAACTGGCTTCCCATGTTTGTGGAAAAGTATAATTATAGATTTTTTCCATCTGCTTGGAAAGTACGATAATCGTAACGTAGAATTGTATATGTATAATAGTAACAGAAGTATCTTTTTTTTGGTAGATGTTTCAAGATATTATTTGTAATTCCGTCTTCTCCTGGGGCCTTATTGTTTTTTAAACCTCGGATAGATACACGTAACTTGTTTGGTGTAATATATGTATAGTTCCGACAGTAATAAATGATACTGCTGTTTCGTTGTATAAATTTGTCTGTGTTGTTGGTTCTTCATGCTGCTGGGTTGAAATATGTTTTCAAGGTAGTCATCAATTAGCCTTTTCCTCGTCAGTTTTGGCCCAGGTTGTATCGGATCTCCTAATATGATGGGATGAATCCCGTTTATTTGTTCAAATTTTCGTTGCTTTCCAAATTGAACTGTCAGCATTGTTTAGTGTTGATAGGTAATTATTAAAACGATTATTATTGTAATGTAAAATTGCTCCTTTTAATTGTTTGCAAAGTTTCCTCTATATTTGATAATTAGACGGACATCTGTGGCGCTGCCACGTTTTGCGGGCCTTTCTTCTTTTGTTCTTAATAGGTAATATATTGCAATTATCGTCAGTCAGCTTTGCCGCGTTGATTTTTTACCGAAATTCTGAATAATATCTGTTATATAATCGACAGCTGTATCAACATCAAGCGGCGATTTTAATTTTATATTTAAGTCCACTTGTTTTTCTATCATATCAAATTTATTCCAATTGGTAGATTGGTTTGTTAATCGATTGTCTATTCTACTGTATAGAGGAATTGTGTCTACAATTTGTAATACCGGTACGTGATCGGATGACAAGTCTGTAATAGTGGAACAGCTTTTGTACAAATTCTTAATTCCTTTGGTGAAATAAAAATCCAATACATCAAATAGCCGGTTTGCTTCGGCCAGTATGTAGGTTTGAATGGGAAAACAACATCAAGACGTAGTTTTCCATTGAGAAGGAAGTCTCCGCGTTTATTTGGAACTCTCGAACCTCGATGAGGGTGTTTTGCGTTGTAATCACCTCCACATATAAATTTGCTGCCTTGGTGATCGAATAGTTTGATAAATTCATCATTACGTATGCAATACTTCGGGTGGAAATCAACTGATGTAATAATTAATTCATGGTTTTTGTCAAATATTTTTATTTTCACCGCGACAGCTTGATAAACCTCTGTTTGGCGTGTAAAGTATAGATGATGATATATGTTCCTTTTAATAAGTACAGCAACACCTTCCATTGCTGTACCAGAGGGGTGAGTTCGATGGTCACATTTGTAGCTAGATAAATCAAAACTCGCGGGGTCAATGATATGAGTTTCCGTTAGCAAAACAATATCAATTAGTTTTGTTTGTAAGAACACTGGAGTTCATTTTTCTTTTGTTGAACTCCATCAGCGTTCCATAATACTATGCGCTTATGTTGTTTGAGTTCATAATAATTTGTCCATTAGTTTGGTTAACATGGATATTAATGGTGATAATAAGTTGCGAAACTCAGAAATGAATTTACTAATCCCTCGATGTTCATTTATATGTTGTGGAACATCGCCATTATATATCGCAGTTGGTATAGGCTGAGAAAAAGGAGTGTATTGTTGAGCAGCGTTTGAATATGAATTTGAATTTGAACGATATTGTCTTACGTATATGTGGAAACTCGTTTGTATTTCCCAGGTCAACTGACGAGGCTTCCAAGTTTTTATTTATAATATTTAGCTTGAATTTTTTATTATATTCGTGCTTATAGTATTCGCATCCTTTATAATTAGCAGGATGATATTCACCACGACAAAAAAGATACTTTGGTGTTTTCCTCTGGTGCTTTAGGGTAGTTTGCAGTTAAGTGTTTGCCGCTGCATTTAACGCGCCGAGGTGGAAGATTACAATACGATTTTGTGCGGCCAAAATTTTGGCAGCGCATTCACTGTATTAATTGTCTATTTATTCGCGACTCTTCAATCGTTACGGCTGTGTAAAGTAAATGATTTAGCTTAAAATTTCCGAATTTTTAGAAGACTTGTTGAGATCTACGAAGAACATTTTTAAGTGGAGATATTGTCCTTCTATTGATTCCATTGATTACAGAACGAACAGAGAAACCTAATTTCTGTAATGTCAGATATCTTCGCAATTGGTTGTGTGATGAAGATGTTTTAAGATTACACGGAAGGCTTTATCTTCTGATAATTGAAATGTGTAAAATTTGTATTTGTTTTGTTGGAGGGCCTTTGTCAGTGCGCGATAACAATTTGGTGAACCTGGTTTTACTGTAATACCGGTATTTGTTGACTTCAGTGTAAATTTTACATCTTTCAAGCTGGTTAAAAATGTTATAAATTCTGTGTAATTTTTGATGACCAAAATTGTGGGTGGTGAAGTAATTTTGTTAGTAAACGACACGTAATTTGGTTTTTGTTTATTTTTATTATCAGTGCTGTCCGATATTATCAGATAACGTAGCCTCTTCATTATCTTCGTTATCGACTTCGTCATTGTTTACGTACATAAAAGGTTGATATCTATTTCGGTTATTAAATTTCGGCAAAACGTTTCGATTCATTCCACACACGTGTGGCGGCGAAAAATGAGATTTCTTTGACAATCCGCTAATTATTGTTTGCTTTGTCTATATTACGAAGAGTTATTGTAACATTGTCTTTGTTATTACTACTACCACCATTATTACCGATGCCGTTATCATCATAATTGTTACTATTATTAATACTGATATTATTATTATTATTATTATTATTATTATTATTATTATTATGAGTACTATCATTATTATTATCATTATTATCGTATAATGGAGCAGTCTTACCTGTGAATTATTACTTGACTAGCCGTAGGTTTCCCAACTGCCTCGTTACAATTTTTATCGCCAGACAGGGGTGCGGATCATTTCCCGGCCGTCGTTGGGCGTTTACCGTAAACGGAATACTTATCGTATACAATTCAAATTAAATATTTCAACGCGTAAAACAAAACGTGTAAATTATTGTTATTTGACTGTGTGCATGAGTCTATTTCTGATTTAAAGATTTACTGTTATTAATAGTACGATTTAGATCAGTATTATCGGGTGTACTATAAAACTTCAGTTCTTGTTGACAAAAAAGGACATCTTTTGTAACTAGCTGGATGATTACCTTCGCATAATGCACACTTTGCTGGTTATGTCATTGCGATCGTGTATTTCGATGCATTTAACACAACGTGAGAGCAGATTGCAATAACAGTTATTAAATAATTGACACCATTTGAATTATAATCCGCGATATTTTCTAGTTTCTTCAAATATCACGATAGTATTTAAGAGTCTGTTTAATTCAAATATTTTATATAACTGTTTTCTGCACTTTTAACGTTCACGCAAAAAACGTGTAAGCAGTTATTTAGTTTAATTTTTTAATATATTTCTGTTACGTAATAACTTGTATCGAATTTTCAATGTCAGTTGTAGTTTTTTGTTAACACCGCTTTGAACGGTTTAATTCAAAGAATAATCATTCTATAGCTGAATTGATTTGAAGGTTTGACAGTGATTCCGCGCGAAGTATATACGATATCGAGTATGCCTAGTAGATTTTTTTTGAAGTTCCGTTAAATTTAAAACGTTCTCCACCATAGTCGAGGACGGTTTGAGCGTTTTTGTATTTGTAATAACGTTGGAAATAGTTGCTTAGTATTGTCTTTCCGAAGACAATATGTGCTGACAGGACATTATTTTCTATTTGCGTGCGCAATGATTATTTTTACTAATCCTGGACAGTTAAAAATTGGAATATATTTCGTTTAAATAATGTCGGCGAAAAATCAGAAGAGTTCGAAAAGGAACAACGTTCCACTGATTATCATTATGAGATAATAAGAGCAACGTATTTCGATGAGCTATTTGTATGCTTATTTTTATTTTCATTGTTTACCTTATATCATGTGTGTGTGTTCATTATCATGTGGATTAACGTTACCAGTTGATTGAAAGGATTTAAGTTCGTCCGGTGTAACAGTTGTTATACTCGTTGATGAAGTTGATTGTTTTAATGTTAGTGACGATACTATAACATCGGTTACGTTATCTGCTTTACCATCCGTTGATGAATACCCATGGATTTACGTTTTGCTTTTAGGCTGTGGTTTTGAAGAAGCGTGACGAACCGAGAGGGGAGCCATATCGCAACCTGGAATGAAAACTGAGACACTAAAATTGGTGTATGGCGTGTGTAATCGTTATACGCGCGTACATTTCAAAAGTAATTGAAAAACAATTGACTCTAATTCGGGATGTTGTTTTCGTAATTTATTGTGTAATGGGTAATCTCGCATACGAGAATTCTCCAAAAAACAGATAATATATATTAAACGCAGAAGGATCAAAACTATATATAAATTCTTTCGAAATTCGTTACTTCACGAGTCTGCTGCGGGACAGATTTCTGATTTTCAAGTCATCTTCTTCGCGTCTCATCTAGTTGATGATAAATGTCTTATCAGTTCTAAATTTTGAAGCAAAGAGAAAAAAAATTGAATAATCTAAATAACGAACATACGGGGGAATACGTATACTGTCGAAAAATGCACTGCCAGTTTGTAAGTTGGACGGACCTCGGAAATGAGAACTTTTAGGTGAATTTTCTCTAATAGATGGGGAGTAGTCTTGTGGATCACATTGCGCGGAAAGTAACATGCTCTGGCTAAGAAGAACATTAATGAAGTGTGCAAAGATCAAATAAGTAAGATCAACTTAGGGGGGGCATACTGAAACTTTGCGAACCTTCCTACGGGATCAGTACAGTCGAAGAATGTTTGTAGCGTTTGCTAAAAACGTTAACAGAATTACAAATTTAACTAACACACTTCCGAGTAAATAACAATAATAATAGAATTAATAAGAATAATATGAAAAATTAGAATAATATCGATAGCATATTGATAGTAATAATTTATAAACATAGTAACTAGGAAAACAAGTTGGTAAATTTACTGTCCTTCTTTAAAACCTAATTAAGGATTTACCAATAGCTGCGAACGCATGGATTTATTATTGCGGTCGTGTTTCGGTTACGAATTTTTATCGCGAGTAAGACCGTAATATCGCGTGATACGTCAAATTTATGCGATCTACTAAATTTTATTTCCTCTTGGTTAAAATTAATATTCACTGTTTTTTTTTTCATTTCAGCTCAACATCTAACGATTTGATTTCTAGAAGAGGAGTTTTCAGTAGACGACATTATGGATCCGTGGAATTGGTAAGTTATATATATATATATATATATATATATATATATATATATATATATATATATGAATTAAGTAAAAAAAATAAAGCCCCAATTTAATAAAGATTACAAAATACCGGATGGTATAGCTCATGGAGGTGCCATGATAATGGTAAAGAGTTACTACGAATAATACAACAATTTTTCACACAGCATACATGCTATATCATTGCAGCGAATGAAATATTTGTAAATGAACTCACAGTAGTAGCCATTTAGTGCCGTGGAAGATTTCAAATACCAGACACAGAATTTAACACTATTTTCCTTTTTTAAAATTATATGCGGCGGTTAAATGAGAAAAATCAGTCTGGAAGACAATTGAACCGATGGTTACAGAACACCTTTCACCAACTACACCCTCGTACCACCCGATGCATAATAACAGACTTACAAAAGGTTTGCAAAATAGCCAGATCCATAATTAGGGCGGAAATTTGTTTTAAATTTAGCGACTAAACTGAGCATCTACCTTTCAACCATTGCCTCCATTTGCCGTTATGGAATAGTATGGAAGTACCTGTAAAAGTAATTTTCGAAGGATCAAACAGCGACAATCGAAAATACTTCGTACTATCACATCCGCTCCGGTCAACATCTCCAATCTGACATTACATAATGTTCTCAAGATTCCATATATCAGTGGCGTACACACTCAATATATAAGAGATTATTTGACAAGTTCGAATACACACAACAAGTCTTCCGGACAACACGCCAAAGTGCTTGGAAAGAAAGTGATGCTGTGACCCTATTCCGATCATCTAACAGACTCCAGTTTTCCTTTTCTTTTGTCAGATGTTAGCATGTCTTTTTATTAACTGCTGTACTTGATAATTTTTATTCCTATAATTCCTTCTCAATTTCATTCTCATCGTATTACTCCTGCCTGTTTTCTCACAATCTTGTGCGCTTCTCTTATATTTTATTTTAATCTATATATATATATATATATTACTTTTTATGCCCACTTGTGATAATAACTTAATAGCTGAAAAGTTTTGTAGTCTTTTTATATATAAAATTTAGTAATTTTAATTCCTGTTTTGTTTTTATTTAATTTTTTTTAAATCACTAAGTTTACCACTGTTCAAAATAATAATTATAAGCCTACCTTATAATTGATTTTTTAGTTGTTGTGCGGACTGTAATAAATAAATGAATAAATGATAAAACGTATCTAAGTAAAAAGAAATTGTGAAATTTCAATATAGCGCATAGCTTATACGAAAAATAAAAATATTTACAGACAATATCGGATGCTACCAAATAGTTTATAAATATTGAATTGGGTCGTTCAACAAATAAATAATAACATGATAAATTGATAAATTTATATCGTTTAATGTATATATATATATATACATATTGTACCGACCGTTTATAGAGATACCAACAGTCTTCGTAATGCACCATACAGATACGAAGATAAGAAGAAGTTATAAATTATCGTACCACTACCACCTTATTCATACGCCATATATATAAAAGGATTGAAGATATTAAAAACAGAAAAATATTTTGCAGTCATAATAGACTATCCGGCAACGATACGTATAAATGTAAATGTAAATGTAAACGCAAATGTAACGAACACCGATGTAGTAGAAAGAAGAAGAATATTCGAAAAATAGTTTAAAAAAGAAAACGTAGTAAAGGAACCTTACCGAGTCCTTCGGTAATAAAAAGAAATTAAATGACGGATGAATTTTTACCAGAAAGAGATTAACATCTGACAGGATATACCAGAACATTCAGAATTAGATTTTTTTTTAAATGAAAAATTTTTTATTATATTTTTACACATAAACAGAAAACAATTTTCTTTCATGACTTAAAGCTAAATACATAAAAACCTAGCAACTCCAAATATGTACAATTACAAAACTTATAATATACTTTTGAAATTATTTAAAGAAAGTAATGCAGGAAAATATGAAAAAAAAAAAAACTAAAGAAAAAACAGACACACTGAGGAAACAAAAATTAATAAAACAATAAATTAATAAAACAATAAATTAATAAAACAATAAATTAATAAAACAAAAAATTAATAAAACAATAAATTAATAAAACAAAAAACAATGTGTTTAGAAATAATATAACTTTAAAATATTTATACTTAACAATAGGTTAATAATTACAAGAATCTTTAATCTACGATGCTTATACTTAGTATATAACGTATGCATAGGTGTTCCATATTGTAATTCCCTATTACCCGAATTAATTTATTTCGATGAATTTTACAGTTTTCATAAAATTTTTTTGATATTTTATTAATAAATGGAGATATGCTAGGAATGTTTAAATGATCGTGTAGACTAGAAATTCTAGTATATCGCGCAGCATTCAACGAAATTCTGCAGCAATGATTTTGAACTACTTGTAATTTTCTATATGTACTATCAGACACTGATGACAATATAGGGCAAGCATAGGTTAATATAGGGCGTATGACGGTAGTATAAATTAATTTTTTATTTACATAACTGAGACCCGATTTCCTGTTAAATAATGGAAAAAGTGTGTGTATAGCTTTATGCGCTTTTTCTATAGCAATATGGTTATTGAAAGTTAGTCTGCTATCTAGCTAGATACCGAACTTGTTTGACCCAAGGAGGAATTCTTTTTGAATTTATTGTTATTTCAGTTAGTGGTCGTCTTCTATTAGATAGAATTGCTTTTGGTTTTTCTTCATTCAATTTTAAGTTCCATCTGTTGTAATATTTAGATATCTTAATTGCAGCCTTTTGCAATCGGTTATATATTGTATCTGCAAGAAGATACGTATAAGGCAAGATCATCAGCATACAACGCAGTACTAACGAAAGGCAGTTCTGCAAGGTCATTCATTAATATTAGGAACAAATAATGCCCGAGTATAATCCCCTGAAGAACCCCTGCATTTATTAATTGAAGATTTTTCGAAATAATTGGTAACGTAATACGGCTTAAGTATGATTTAATCGATTTAATAAGTAATAACGGAAATTTAAATTTAATCATTTTAACAGACGATTTAAGTTACGAGGAAAAGTAAAATATTATCACCGAATGGAGAAAAATTTTCCTATCGAATGAGACGATTCGATGAAAGTCATTGCGGACTATATTAAAATTCTTCGTCAATAACTTTTAATATCTTGGAATGTAATAGTTAAGAATTTATAAATATGTAACGAATGTAGAAACATCTGTAAACGATTTGTGCAAAATTAATTAACGAAAAAATAATTAAAAACATAACACATACGTCTTCGAACGTTCGATTAATAATATCGCGTCAGTGCAAAAAATAAGTTAACAAATATACAAATCCATCAAGAAAAGTAACACGGAGCTGGAAACATTCGTATAGAAAATTGGACAACGTCATGATTTCTAAAATACGGTTAACTAATAAAAACGGGATTATCTTTTGAAAAACAACGGCTTCCTATTGGATCCGATTCCACAGAGAGGAGAAACAGGCATTTTTATGCACGATCATTTCCAACATCATTTATACAGTCAGCGTAATAAAGATCATTTGCTACATGACTAATCGAAAAGACTTGTAACTCTCGAACGTTTTCCGATATTTATTGTCCCCTTAGGTATCTAAAGATCAACTTACTGACTTTTTTTTTAAAACACTAGGAAACATTTTTTTTTTTTGTCGGGTTGGTGACTTTAATTCCGAACGTGTAAATGGAATTTAGAGTGGCATTAAACTTAATTGGATTGTCACTTTAAGTTTCATAATATAAAGTTGTATTTTTATCAAATATACTATTTTTGAAAAAACAAAACATAGTTTTACAGGGGTCAGGACTTATCAGAACAGTAAGCAAACAATTGTACGATTGTATTATGAAAGAACATTTTTCTATCATCTCTACTGGCTAACCAACGTATTGACTTTCTGATCTCCAAAAAATTCTTAATATATTAATTATTAAAAGCGTGAACGCCGTACGTACAAGTCGTCGTTTCAATCTTCATCAGATCACCCGTCATCTTAAATTTCACAGTAAAAGGATTGACTGGATTTCATATTCCAACGAGAACTTGACACTGTACATCTCCTATACAGTTGAAAATATAGATTACGCTGTAGAACATTTTAACAACGTGGTGTAAAAAAAAAAAACAATTTGGTTAAGAAAACCTAGATACCATAATGACCTAGAATCATAAATATGCTTAATGAGAGAACGGTTGCTCGGAATTAATGGTTTAAATTACCAACATAAAAGTCAAAATTAAATCGTCGTAATAAAGAGGTAAAAAAGATGATGGCCGAACACAAACACGATACGTTTAAATCATTCATTTACAATTTGTCTTCATCCAACTCTGAAGATTTATTAAAGAAAGCCGATTTTCCACTGTCCTTAACAGCGATGGGACTCGGGAACGAAGCGGGAAAAAATATGCAGCTTTTAGGAAATATGTGGAACAACTCTTTAAACCACATCCAGCTGATATTCATCTCTACATGTGAAGAAGTAAGGCAGGAGCCCGATGTTCCATGTTGTCGCTTCCTCTAAAATCATATTCTCCGTGTGAAATAAAAATTTTATTATACAATTTAACAGATTACAAGGCACCTGGATATTACTCGATAACTGGGATAATGTTTTAAAACAACGGCCGAAAAGAGGATTGGCACTACTTATATATCTATATTTAATTTAATAATCCGTAGCAGCCGCTATCCTTGGCAGTATAAAATGACACAGGTGATATAATGATTTCCCAACCAGAAAAATCCACGAGTTATCCTATCAGCTTATTACAAATGTTATCGAAAGTTTTTTTGGAAACTACTTAGGAATATTTACTGCGATTAAGCGAATGATTATCACTTCGACTTTAAACCGAAACACGCTACAATATGTAAACTCCGAATTATTTTTACGATGTAAATTATTATTGTATAACACCGTGATCAAATCTGTCTGAACATCTGGCTTATCATTTGTAGGGTTCTACTTCAAATATAGAAATATTACAACGCTTCCAATCGAAAGTTATTCAACGCACCCAGGTACATTCGTAATGATAATATCAATTACGATTTGAATGTACCGAATATAAATACCGTAATTAGAGAACGCAGTGCACATTACTTAAAGAAACTGGGGAAAAACATATTAATCCCCTGGTAGTCAATTTTTTAGATAACACCGAATGCCGTACTGTACTAACAACTAATAGTAGTTTCGAGTGTTAACAATGGATGACTGCACACATAACCGATACTTTCATCTCAATCGCTTGTCGACCACCCATTGCCAGATATTGAATTTATACATTTATAATTGTAAAAAAAAAAAAAACAGAATGAAAATAATATCAAAGTAAGATTTCATCAAATAATAAAAGAAACAGACACATATTTAAAAATATATACATATATCTATTATATATACACGACTTTCGATCGATATAATTATTTTTACAACCATTTTCTTTTTTGTCGATATTAAATCGAGCTTATTTAATAACACAGAGCTGATCTTACTAATGTCTACTTGTTTAAATTTTTTTTTTTTTGTTTCGCTTATTATATTTACCAGCGTGTTTCGAGTTTGTCTAAACTTCCTCTATATTTAAATAACGCCTAATAATCAACTTTGTTATTGATTATTCATGATACTCCGCTTGGCATTAGTTTTTCACTTCGCATTGCGAATAAATCCTTCATTCTTACAACCCTCAACGAAGTATTCTTTCCTTATTATTTATCGAGAACAGTAAAAATGTTCGCATTTTGGCCTGATTTTATAAATTAAAACGGGATATTTCAAGAACGGTCTTCTATGTTAAATTAAGTAAGTCCAAAAGGGTGATCGACAATCATCGGTTGGGGGAGATATTGTTAGCCGGATATTCGCCAATTTGTCGTCTAAATTAATGACGCGATAGATAGACGTCGTCGTTACTGCGTGTCAGGTACGTCTGGGCGTTAATGAAGAATCGTCGTTCCGTTAAACGGTTTGGCCATTAATCAAATTTGTAAATATAAATGAGATTTTCTTTTTATCATCATCATCCTTATTAATATTATTATTATTTACAGAAGGAAACGAATTTTCAGTTAGGGTGCGATTTTTCCTTTCGAGGCGTAGGCGAGATTTATTCGATTTCACGATTCATAGACACCTATATAATTATTATGATTAGTATTATTATTATTATTATTATTGTTATTGTTACGATTAATATTATCATTATTATTAATTATTATCAATATTACACCACGGATTGATTACTAACTCCCACACTGATACTATCGCTCGAATAATAGGGCGTATCTTTTATCACCTCGGTTCGCGACGAAATAACAATAAAATTAGATTAGACGAATATCTACTACGAGTTATTTACTTACGTGCGCGTGGTTGTGAGCCGTTTATCTCGGAACCGTTTTGCTATCCGTTCCAATTATTATCTTCCATTTCTTATTTTTCTTTTATCGATTTCTTACTACTTCTCGTTCGTATTCATTTTTTTCTTTCTTTCTAATTTCGTTTCCTTATTTTTTCCTAATAAATAATATACGTCGAAATCTATCGCTATTACTTCTTCTGGCACTTATTTCTACTACTACTACTACTGAGATAATAACATTAATTACTACTTCCATTACACTACTACAAAGGCGTTATTATTATGTCGGATGGTAGACTCGAAAATTTATCGTCGTTAGCAAGGAATCGAATTTGTCCAATTCGGAGGATTAAATTATCGCTCGTCTCTCTCTGGCTAGCTGTTTAAATTTAAACGAATTATTCTCGTTTAGAAAAGGAATATTTTTTTCAACGGAAAGAAAATGTATTATTTCTATTTTTCGCGACATCGAGACCATACGAAAGCTTTCTATTTTCGAGTTTATTGCGGGATAATTTATTTTATTTTTTCTGTTTTTTTTTTTTTTTTTTTTTAATCGAACTAATTGAATATTTATTTAATCGTATCAATCGTGCAAAACTACAAACGAATTTTATTAACCCACGATTTAGCATCATCTACTAGGCAATATAATAAGCCATAAAAAGAGAAGCAGACGATAAACCGTTACTTCACACACCTGCATTCACCTAAAGAGGTTAAAAACCTTATCTCCAACCTCAGTGCTGAAAAATTCAGTTGGTCACGATCAAATTAGCGTAAAAATGATTAAAAATCTACCAACAAAAGCAATAGTCGCCTTAGAGGTTCTATTTAATTCATGTTTACGCCTGTGCTATTATTCTGTGTCGTGGAGAGTATCGGTAACGTGGCAAAAGCTGGGAAAGATTCCTCTTTGGTTGAAAATGTTAGACCTGCGAGTTTACTCGGTAATATAAGTAAGGTTTTCGAAAAAATAATACCAGTAAGATTGAGGGCATTTAGTAAGAGAGAATTCATCATAGCTGATAGACCAAAACTAAGTACGACAATCCAACTGGGCAGTGTTTGTGACAAATTTCCTGATAAACCAGAATAAACATTCGGCTGTTGTCTCGATGGAGATAGAAAAACGTTTGATACAACAATGATGGAATCGTATATAAATTAATTAAATATAATTTCCCTCCATATCTCGTATTTACTATTAAATCTTATCTAATGAATAGAAAATTCTACGTAAAACTGAAAAACCATAACTCTGACATAAGGTACGTTAAAGCTGGGGTGCCTCAAGGCAGTAGGCCCATTCGTTTTTATTATATATATATATATATATAAATGATTTACCGACAATACCAGGAGTAGATATAAATCTCTATGCTGATGATACCTCTCTAATGGTATCTTCTTATAGAATAGACACTATAAGTAATAGATTAATTAAAGCAATTGACGTCATGTCTAAATTCTACCATAAATGGAAAATAAAAGTTAACGGTGAGAAAACAGAGTCAATAATTTTTACCAGACGTAGGCCTAAATCGTTTCGTTAAAATAAAAAACGTCGAACTTGACTGGAAGGAACATGTGAGGCATTTAGTCGTCATCATGGACAGAAGACTCACATTTACAAAACATATTAATGATTGTGTAAGTAGAACAATACGGAAAATGGGTTGTTTATTTCCTATATTTAATAAAAGATCTGCGCTTTCAACGCAAAACAAATTTCTATTATGCAAAAAGGTAATTTTACCGAAATTACTTTTTGCCTTGCCAAATATCGTCGTTATACCGGCAATTATAAACTACGTGCAAAGAGTTTGAAAGTTGCCATTTGTACATCTGTGATTTACGGCGTCCTCGGTTAGTTCGGATTAAGCACTGAAAACGTCTGTCGAGATGAAATTCCTAAGCGGACAAAATTCGAAGAGAAGGTATAATATAAACGGGACGTAGTGATTTCTATTTAAAATATAATGAGCTTATCGGTAAAAATCGTTTATTCGAAAATAATCGTTAACGAAGCATTTCAGTATTTGAGTTGTAAAATAAATTAAATAATAATGACGAATAATAATAATAATAATAATAATATGTAAAGGTGTATAAAAATAAAATATAATTCTTCTCGCGGTATGTCTATCTCCTATCTGAGGTTAGTGACCATCTGATAAATCTCGAAGCGATCTTGAAGATTTGTCGTTCACGACGTTCGTATGCCTATTCGACATCCATTCAGCTTTATTAATTACGGTCTGCAGATGCACACCGTTACATTATCTTCGGTAAATTAATTATTTAAGTTTAAGAATTTATACTTTTTTTTAATGCATCTTTAAAAAGACAAGAAAACCCGCTGTATTAAATTACGATTTTCCAGCTGAGTTCCCTTATCTATTGTGTTATATTTAATTATGTTTGCTATATTTTCATATTACTATATATCGTTAATATTTAATGTAGCTTCGTATCATATATTAAATTTTAGTTTTATTTTTATCACAAAACCTACAAAGTTTATTATATTATGAAACTCCTGTTTATTAAGCTCACTGAGAGGCTTAAAAATAATCGTCTTCTTTTCGCTTTCTGATTGAAATTTTTTCATAAATTAGTTTCAAAATATTTCATCGTTAATCTTTTTTCTATAGAGGAAATTATTTTATACGTTGTTCTTCCTGTTAAAGATTGGCTAGCTTGCCAAATTTGGAACAGCCTTTAGTCTTTTTTTTTTCCTGGTATTAATTTTGTTTCATATCTCGTTAGTTCTTTTTCCTGTTTTAGATTCTTAATATTATTTGTAAGCTCTAATTTTAAATCAATGGGCAGCATTGTGCCCGCTAATACGTTGGCTGAAACATAGGAAATTGTGCTGTATCCGGATATTACTCCTATTAAAACCTTTCTTTGTAATCTCAGTAATTTTCTTGTATCTCCTCAAAGTTGGATAATAGACCATTGAGCAATATTCAGTAATTGATCCAACAATAGCTCTATATAAAATTATTCTCTCCTTACATTTTAATCCAAACATATTCGAGTACAACGATTTTAGTGTAATATAAAACTTTTTTATTCTATCTGTGATGTATTCTACATTAGAGAAATTTAAGTTACCGTCTATTATTACACCAAGATACTTCATTTCGAATCATGATTTTGTTATTATCTACTTCTATGCTTTTTTCTAAAAATAAAAAAAATAAAAAAATGCTGTTTTCTAGATGTTCTTTGATAATTAATTGCTTGTTTTTGGCTTATTAATAAGGCTTGCGTTTTAGTGGTATTAAATTTAAGACATTTATTTTTTCATTAATTAATTTTATTATATCATTAATTTTAAGTATTTCTTCAGTTTTGTTAAAACCAACAACTAACATTACATCATCTGCATAAGTAATTATATTTGAAAAATTATCCAACTGAATATCGTGAACACAGTACTCGTGGCAATATTCAAAATTATAGGGCCCAATACTGAACCCTGTGGGACTCCTGCACTTAAATTCCTGTTATATACTAATTCATTTTCTCGATTAAATAATTCTATTTTCCTTTCCGTAAGATTATGATTATGGAAGGTGAAAAACTTTTATTTTTTAATATATTAAGTATTTTATCAATTTTAATTCTATCAAAGGCTCCTGTTACATTAAAACTGATTTAAAAAAATGCATCTCACCTTTTTTTATTAAAGTTGAAATATCTCCATATAATTTTTTAACAGCAATTTCAGTCGACTTATTCTTGATATAACCAAAATTGGTTTGTAAAACATTTCATTTATTTCTAAATCTAGATAAATTTTTATAATTTTTTCAAAAACTTTACCAAAAGTTGGAAGTAGTGTTATCGGACGATATGATTTAGGATTTGAAGGGTTTTTTTCCTGGTTTGTGTAATATTTTAACTTTTCCTTGTTTCCAGCATTTTGGGAAATTGTTTTAATATATTTTTACCTATTTTATGTATGATTTTAATCACTTTATTTGAAATATTATCTCAACTATTAGCTTTTTTAAATTATAATCATGAACTGCAAATACTTTTCCGGGATAAATTATTGTCGAAGTTATTGTGTCTTGAGGGAATAATTCATCAAAAATTAATCTGTGCTTTTGTACTTCATCATAAATAATTTTGTTATTTATTTCAAAAGCCGGGATAACAGTTTTTTTTTTTTTATTTTTCCGGCACATATTTTATATGGTCTTCCACAAAACTGTAAAATTTTGAATCAGTTCTTTCCAACTTTTATATTTTGAATTTTGTAACTCAGCTGTACCTGTACATTTTTTTAATTTCGTTAATTTTTAACTTTAATAAATCAGCCTTATTTTTATTCTTATCCTTTATTTTATGACATCTCCTCTGTAATTTTTTAAGCAAAATTTTATAAGATTCAAGGGTTTGATTACAAAAAAGTTTGTTATAAATTTTTGTTTAATTTCTTTTATTTACAGACGCTCGATTACTAAAATCATTTGCGTCTAAGGGTAGGGTTATATGGCATTAATTCGGTTTCTGCAAGAAATTTTAATAATATATCTATTTTTTGAGGGTCATCCTGTAGTACTTCTCCTAGTGAACTGGTTGATATATTGTAAAGGTTTCGATGGTTTGCATATTTTGCACATTCCAGTAGTATGTGGTGTACTGTTATTGGAATATTACATGTTGGGCATTTTGGAGCAGGAGGTGTATTGTTCAGTAGGTATTGTGATGTAAGTAGGGTGTGGCCTATTTGTAATTTAGTTATAGCTACTTTGGTGCGCCTTTTATTTTGTTCTGTGGTTTTCCAGTGTCCTAAAATTGGTTTGATTTGAAAAAGATGTTGTGTGAGCGCACTATTGGGACATCTGTGTACACAGGTGAATTAATAGCTATATATACAAAGCGTTAAAAAATAAAAAATATAGTCAAAGAAAAACACAAAAATAACTTTATCATATGGTCCGACTCAATATCCGCTCTACAACAGATTCAGAAACTGATTAAAAATACTAACTTAGATATTGTAAATATAAAATTCATCATCCATAAATTTTTGTTTTACTATAAGACTTCAAAATTATTGTTTTAATGATATAAATAACTTTAACAATAATTTTTTTCTAATTCCTCCGTACTTTTAGTATTATTAATTTCATATATTTCGCTTATTATATATCTTTTTAAATTCATTTTCAAAAATATTGTAGTTGATTAAAATCTGATTTTCTTGTTGTTTTTTTAAAGGTTTCATTAATTCTTAATTCAAACTCAATAGTTTTAAATGTGGTGTTATTGTTGGTGATTGTATTTTAATATTTTGAATATTTTCATTAACTGTTTTATGGGTTGTTATTTAATCATTAACACTAGCTCCGTTAAAATTACTTAAAGTAACACGCGAGTTATTAACAAAAAGGAAATCTTCAAACTGTTCAGTTCCTTACGTTAAAATCGCCTATTAAAACTGGTTTTAAAAAACTGAATTATGTAATTAAGCTTGAAATTAAAGCGATATGTTGATCTATGTTTTCATTTGGTGAAGAATACGTAGTAATTATAATATAATTTTCAACTTTTGACTCTATTATATTTTCAGTACTTTTTAATTGAATTAAATTTATGTTTTTATTATATGCAATAGCCACATTATTCAGCGGTACCGTGTCATATTCAGAATTGATTCCGTATAACTTATTTTTTATTTATTTGTTTAATAGCAGTACTTATTGCCTTTCGGCTATGACTACTTAATTTACATTAATTATATATAAAACATTAAATTCGTACAAATAAGATTATGCATCTTAATTTAAATTAATTAAATGTAAGGCATTAAATTCGTACAAATAAGATACTCGTACAGTTTACGTGTTGTATATACATTGTCCTGGATAACATCCTTCATGTCATCTGTGGATATGTCATTCAGTGCTCTGTAATTTACATATTTGTTGCACTTCAATAACAGGTGGTGTACGGTTACAGGTTCATCACAGAGTTCGCACTCTGGAGGTTCGTCGTGTTCGAAAATATATGCATGGCGTAAGTTGAGTATGTCCTATTCTAAGCCGGGCTAGTACTTTCTCGTATATGCGACTTTCTTGAGTCGTAGTCCTTAGAGGATGTATATTATTTTTAACCGACCTCAGCTTGTTTGTTATATCGGAACTGATCCATATTTCGTTCCATTTCTTTAGTGCGCAGTCCATGGTGATCGAACCGATCTTTGCCCGTGGCAGATGGAGCAATCTGGTCATTTCGAGGTTCAGATCAGCGAGATCTGCTCGAACCCTCGCAGCCATAGAGCTCGTACCTGAAAGGTCCATTAATGCTAAATTAGGATGGTTTATCTTCGTCAGCACGGTTGCTCCGTAGTTAACGGTAAGTACTTGTCTTCGGATTTGTAGAGGTGGTTCTCCTGCCAACGCTAGTATGCTGGATGATGGACCGTTCGTACTGCGGTATGGTGTATTGTATCAAGTTTTTGAAGCAGTGATTTCGACGCCATACGATACAGTATACATCCATAGTCCATTTTTGACCGGATAACTACGCGATAGATCCTCAAAAGCATGTCCGTATGCGGTCTGCACTTTTTTCCGTTTAAGATATTTAGGATGTTTAAGGACGTCGCGCATTTATATGGTCCGCCCAACGCAATCTGGAGTCAAAAATGACACCAAGAAAGACTACACGACGTTGGAATTTAAGTGTATTGTACAATTTTAGCTGTAGATTCGGTTGCTGTCCATTCCGACGATGGAAGTCTACGCAGTGTGTTTTGGAAGTAGAGAATTTGAATCCAGTTTGTTGGCACCGAATCTCTAGATTATTTAATGCTATCTGAAGCATTTGTTGTGCAGTTTCCGGATATCGGGTTTTATAAGAGATGTTAAGATCATCCGCATATAATCTGTACGTCAGTGGAGGTGGAATACATGTCGTTATATCGTTAATTGCTATTAGAAAACAGTATACACTAAGTATACTCCCCTGTGGGATGCCGTTCTGCAGCTTTTGAGGATTTGATAGCTAGTTTTGTACCCGGACTTGGATCGTTCTATTAGACAGGAAGTTCTTTATGAAAAATAACATATTTCCATTTATTCCGCAATCTTTAAATTTTTTGATTATCCTGTATGCCCAGGTTGTATCATAGGCCCTCTCAAGGTCAAATAAAATAGAATATGAATGCTGCTTATTACTAAATGCGTTCCGAATTTCTGATTCTAGATGTACCAGATGATCAAGCGTTGATCGACCTTTCCGGAATCCACATTGGTATGGGCTAATTACCGAATTTGTTTCTAAATACGACATTAGTCTATTTGCTATCATTTTTTCCATAATTTTACATAGCACACACGTTAAAGATATGGGTCGATAACTGGTAGGTAAGTGTCCACTTTTGCCTGGCTTTAGTATTGGAATGACGATTGATGTGGACCAGATATCAGGGAAAGTCTGATCCAGCCAGACTTTATTGTATATCTGCAATAACGAATTGACTGCAGTTTGTGGCAGATGTTTATCAAAGATAGCCGGTATATCGTCCGGACCCGGGGATGAATTTTTCTTGAAGTGTTGCAAACTTTCCTGCAGTTCCATTAAAGTAAAAGTATCATTATACGAATCTGAAGTTCTATCATCTAAATTTATATTACATCGTTCTTGTTCCATCTTGAACTCCTGAAACGCCGCCGGATAGTTAAGATTAGACGACTTGTCCGCAAAAGTAGTAGCAAGAATATTTGCGATCTCTCCGGTGGATGTAATTGCAGTGTCGCCAACTGATATCCATGATATTGAGAAGCTCGTTTTGCATCCATTTAAGGCTTCTATCTTCATCCATATGTATTGATTGGATGTCTGCGGATCGATGGATTCTATAAATCTGTGCCAACTTTTCTGTATTTCGGTCCGTATGATGTGTCGTGCCTGCGCACGTATTTTTCTGAAGTTTTGTAGATCCTCTATTAGTCTTGTAGTTCGGAATTTAGCGACCGTTTTTTTCCTATTCTTTACGGCTTGCTGAACAGTAAAGTTCCACCATGGTACCTTCTTTGGATTGACTATTGCTTTTGAGCGCGGAATCGCTCTTCGGGCTGCTTCTAATATAGTATTGTTGAGGTTGTTTAGCGTCAAATTGATATTGCCGATCTCATTCACTTGTATATTTGCGCATATTTCCGTAAATAGATTCCAATTGGCCAGTTGTAACATCCATCTAGGTGGTTTTTGAGTTCGGTCTTGGTTAGTACACTGCTCAGTGGTAATAATAGGGAAATGGTCGCTCGAACACAGATCATTTTGAACGGACCACTCCAAGAACGGAGTTAACGTATCCGAAGCCAACGTCAGGTCGATAGCTGAAAAGGAGCCGTTGAAGGAGTTAAAACGAGTTGGTGCTCCATTATTTAATAAAACCATTTGCTCATCCTCTCTGAGAAATTTCTCAAAGATCTTTCCTTTGTTGTTAGGCGTTTGCGATCCCCACATGGGGCTATGAGCATTAACATCGCCGGCAAATATCCGGGGACCTCGTATTTGTGTAATTATCGAATGTAGGTCATTAATTGTAACTTCTTGATTTGGAGGGATGTAAATATTACCTATAGTAAATTGTTTGAGAAGTGTTGAATTTGGAACGTTAATCTGTAGTATAATGTTTTGTATGTCTACCGCTAACGACTGATGCATTGTAGGAACTACAGAAACATGCACTAGAGTAGCCACTCCACCAGAAGCTATGCTGCCACTCAGGAAGTCTGCTCTATAGATATTATAATTTTGGACGGCGAAAGATTGGCTAGGTTTTAATCTAGTCTCTTGTAGACAGATCACTGTTGGTTGGTAGAAAGTGATTAACTGTTGCAATTCAAAGTAAGG
Organism: Coronaproctus castanopsis; assembly: GCA_032883995.1. Taxonomy (NCBI): domain Eukaryota; kingdom Metazoa; phylum Arthropoda; class Insecta; order Hemiptera; family Monophlebidae; genus Coronaproctus; species Coronaproctus castanopsis. The sequence continues at coordinate 81,076,564 of CM065053.1, read as the reverse complement.
ACTCCGTTAACGTTCCACTGCAGAATTCTTATCATCCTGATTTTGATTGCTTCCGTTGCTTCATAAATTATGTTTAGTTGAGTAAGTATGTTGCTTGCAGATACGTTTGATAATCCTAGTTTACTGATTACTTTTGTTACTGACTCCAATTTTTTGGCCTCTTGCAGAAGCATTGTAAGTTGCTCTATATTCAGCATACCGGCTGTCCGATGTTGTTCATTTATCATATTTTGGAAAGGTAGTAAAGCTTTATCTTTTTTCTTTATGTCCTCGGCTTGATTAATTTTTGGCTGTTTGGATGTTGATGGTTCCATTGAGATGTAATATGTTGGCTGAGGAGTTTCTGTATCGGGGGTCTTTTCTTTTGGTCTTTTTTGTGGCGATTTTGAGCCTTCATGAGCGTAGGACATTTCTGTGTTCGAAGGGTTATCAGCTCTTTTTATTATTAAAGGCGTTAAAGTCTTGGTCGGAGTGTTCTGTTAGAAATATTCTCGATTTTTCTCCATCATATTCAACTAGTAAGGAATCAGGGATTTTTTGGACTTGTTCGTCCGCCACTTTTATGTAAACGTGTCTGCGAAAACTGCAGATATGGCTGAGATCTTGTTCTCTCAATCCAAATACGTAAAGTCATATTTACTTTCCAATAAATTTTGTTCTCCCTACATTTAGTAATACTATTGCTAATTTTCCATTCGTTACAACAATAATTACGAGTTAAAATTGAAATTAAGGTATTCTACATGATTAACTTAAAATGAATAATAAATTACTTAATAATTACTTAGTGTTTAACAATAAGCTTGGCAAAAATTTAAATACGTAATAAATAATTAAAAGTCGTATCTTTTTATATGTCTCTTAATCAATTAGGGTAAACAAGTTCTGGCGAACCACGCCAGCTGCCAGTTTTATTTTATATTGATTAAATGCACACGTCGCATCTGCAGCCTTTTTTCATATTTTTTGCTCGTCAATATTTATTTTACAATATTCTTCTCTATGTCCGATTAAGAAACACTTCCTGCACAACTGCACCGAATTATGAGTTTCGTATCTCAATGCATAATAACCGATATAAATTCTTGCTGGATTATTATTAAAAAGTTTTATAATATGCTTCTTTATCAAGTCTAATATATGCTCTTTTTTTCCGTACTCCATTAATAATTCTAATTAAACATGGTTCTTTCCCTGTTATTTCCTTTATCCCCGGTTTAATCATTTCCTCATCGCAATCCAGTATATTTAGAATAACTATGGTCGGAAGTAATTTTTCACTATTCTTAATAGATATTTCTGAATCCCCAATTTTCTTAATTTCTCGTTTAAATTTGTCACTATCTTCCTTCGTCTGCAGATTAAATAATAATGTATTATTACTACGACTTTTGAACTGAATATTATTTTGAATAGGATCAATGTGTTTTTTAAGTTTTCAAAAGTTTTTCCTGCATTTTGACTTTTAATTATAACTGTTTCATGACTTTTTGCTGAAAAGTTTGTTACAACTTTAGCATAAGAAGGTTTAGGTTGTTCCATAGAAGTAATATTTTCAAAAATTGGTTTTAACTTTTCCAATATTCTATTTGTAACTGTTTCAACAATATTGTCTTGAAAACTTTTTTGTTCCTCAACTTTCATTAAATTATGCAATCGTAATAATTCTTCAGAAAAATTCATATTTTTTTAACATGATTCTAATACTCTATCAACTATAATTGTTATTTTTCTATGAAACTATTAGCTTCATTATTTACTTCTAATGCTAGTTTTTGTATTTCTTTCAAGCATTCCATCAATGTAAAAGAGAGTTTATCATCGGGTGTAGTTTCGCTCATTACTAAATCGTATAACATTAAAAGCAATGAAGATAACGTTAGTGGAGAAATAAATTTACTTACACGCATTTGTTTATCAGCTAAATTATCGACATTCGACGTAACATTATACCGCAACACAATAAACACAACCGGTCTTTTTATGCTTAGACGTACGTATGAGTAATTTATACTTATAAGAGATTAAGAATAGGTTATTATTTTCTTCTATTTTTCTTGTCGATCAACTTTAGATTATCCTCGTTATCCAAAATTTGACAATTTGAATGACCTTGTCCGAAATTTCGTTCTCGTATCATTAATCTATTCCGTGTTGCTTCGATCAATAAGGAAACTTTCTTTAATATTCACTTCCATTATCACGATTCCGAATCTAGGAAAGCCGCTATCAGAAGCTACTTCTTACAGACCCATCAATCTCCAAAGCTGTTTGAAAAACTTATATTTATAATATTGAAATCCATTCTAGAAGAAAATAATGTAATACCTAACCTGCAATTTGACTTTAAAAGCCATCACAACATAATAGAACAGATACACAGATAAATAAAAGCTATGAAGATAAAAAATATTGTTCCGCCCTTTTTCTATACATAGAAAAGGCTTTTGATAAAGTCTGGCACACTGGCCTACTCTATAAATTTAAATATAAATTGACTACACGTTGCATAAATCCTGCCTTACAAATCGTTACTTCCACATTAATGTAAACGTGCTTATTTATGTAAACAAAGGTACATTAAAAATGGTCTATTATGCATTAGTCGAATCGAGACTAAGGTATGGTATACAGGCATGGGGCTTAGCTAGTAAAACGTACTTAGAAAAAATTGATAGATTACAGAAAAAATGCCTAAGACTGATTACGAGAGAAGAAAAAAAAACTGGATATGAACTACTAAATGAAGAGAATGTATTAAGAGAGGTTTTGTTTTTAATGACGAAAATATGGGAGTATTTAACAGTACAGGAAAACCAAATAGAAATAGATGAAAAAAAACTAACCAATTATATGCTAAGAAAGACGTTAAAATATAAAATACCGGTAAAGAGGACAAAATATGGTGAGCAAACAAGTAAATATATTATAACAATAATTTTGAACCAGTTACCAGATGAAATACTGCAGGAAAAAATTTAAGAAAATTGAAGGGAAAAATTAAAACCTGGTTACTGGCTGGAGATATTATGAGCAAAATTAAATAAGTAGGGATAGACATATAGCACATGACCGAAGTGCTGCTACTATATGTATACATTTTGTTTAAAATGATATTGTATGTGTGATTGGGAGAGATAAATGAGGGTAAAAATGTGAGCAAGTGGGACAGAGTGTATATGAGTGAGTGTGCGAATATGAAAACTGTGAATTAATATATAAAAATATAATAAACGCGCGATAAATGTTAGCGAACTAAACCCGTCGACAAGCTTATAACTTGACGGAAGTAAAAAAAAAAATTAACCTATAAGGCATGTGTTGTGAATGAAATTGTGCATTTAATGGTATATACAAATATACGATTTAAAAAAAAAACATATCAGAAGTACCTCAGGATAATGTGGACCGGTGTTATATCAGATTTGTATGTCATATTTGCTAGAAAATGCTAACATTACTACGGCTATGTTTGCAGACGACACCGTCATACTAGCAACTGATGAAGAGTCAACAATGTATTTACAAAACATATTTTACAAAAATAAATTAATATGAACACAGTACTTACTACCTATACTAGTTTAAAAATAAATATGTCCAGTTGTTCGTTTAACTTAAATGAAAATACAGGTACGAGAATCGTCGTACTTTATATATTATAAATATTATTAATGTACCGCATTATTCTATTTCAAAGATAAATAATACAGTAATTATAATGAAATAGTTTATTTTATATTAATTAAATGAAATAATAAAAACTATTATATATTTATTAATTATTAGCGAATCGGTTATATAAAAATAATAATTTACTCGAATATAAAGACTAACCGGATTCACTTTTTTTTTTTTTTTTTTATTCTGATAACCGAATTGTCTGAAAGCTAATTCACAACTGAACTACTGAACTGAAATAACTAAACTAAACTGAACTAAGAATGAACAACCAACCATTTTTAAACCTTTTTCTCGAGCCTTGTTAAACAAACATTCCTCGACTAGCTCTTCATTATTATTATTATTATTCACTGGCTAAGTTAATTTTACTGGCTATATTTTTATTTTTATTTTTTATATAATGTGGAATGTAGTGATTTTTTATAAAAAATCAATTGAAAATTAGTTAAATCAATTAATAATAATAAAATAGAAAATAGAAATATATTAAAAAATTCAGGAGTCTATAAATTAAATTGTAATCAATGTGAAAAAGAATACATAGGAGAAACAGGTAGACAATTCATAACAAGATTTAAAGAACATTTAAATTCATATGCAAATAATGATGAAAAATCGTTGTTTGGAAAACATTGTGTAGAATTAGAACATAAAATAAATAATATTAATCTAATTTTTTATATAATGTGGAATGTAGTGATTTTTTATAAAAAATCAATTGAAAATTAGTTAAATCACTAATATTTATTTTCTTAAGGAAAACACAAAGCTTTTCGGCATTTACGCCATTATCAAGTGAAAAATTTAAAAAATCATAATTTTAAAAATATAAATTAAATATAATTACTTAAAAATATGTGATGGTAATCGTGAAAATATGATCCAAAAACGATGTCTGCTTCTGTCGGTCTATTTTTTTGATTTGTTGAAATTTAATATCAATATATTTGTTTATTAATTTAGTTTTTTTATATATTAATTTTTTTCTTCAATATTATTTTCTTGATTCTGTAAAAGTTGTATACTGTTGGAATTTTAAATTTTTCATTTACTATTGCGATGTATGTTGTCCAAATGTAAAATATAAAATATAAAAATATACAACCACAAAATTTTTTAAAAAAACACAATTTTACAAATAAAATGAAAATAAATATTAAAAATCTGATCTGATTTTTAATATTTATTTTCATTTTATTTGTAAAATTGTGTTTTTTTAAAAAATTTTGTGGTTGTATATTTTTATATTTTATATTTTACGTTTGGACATCATACATCGCAATAGTAAATGAAAAATTTAAAATTCCAACAGTATACAACTTTTACAGAATCAAGAAAATAATATTGAAGAAAAAAATTAATATATAAAAAAACTAAATTAATAAACAAATATATTGATATTAAATTTCAACAAATCAAAAAAATAGACCGACAGAAGCAGACATCGTTTTTGGATCATATTTTCACGATTACCATCACATATTTTTAAGTAATTATATTTAATTTATATTTTTAAAATTATGATTTTTTAAATTTTTCACTTGATAATGGCGTAAATGCCGAAAAGCTTTGTGTTTTCCTTAAGAAAATAAATATTAGTGATTTAACTAATTTTCAATTGATTTTTTATATTTTTATTAACTAAAATTAACTGGTTAAACTAATTTACTGGTTTTTTTTTTTTGATTAACTAAAATTAACTATTATTATTGTATAACGATAGTTTGTCCACTACAAATACAGTCTGGTTTATAATAATAATGTATTTTACTTTAATTAAACAAATAATTATATATATATATTTTTCTTATATTTATTAAATTAAATATTAGTTTTTCATTTCCCTATTTAATTAATTTAAATTATCATGACGTGAACATACGACGATCGTCGTATAAAGAACAATACGGTGTTTATAAAGAAATAGTTTATTGTATAAATAAATTAAAATATTATAAATTACGTGTACCAACAAAACGATCGTAAAGCTATAAATATATTTAAGTTAATAGGATAAGCAATATTTTTTATGTGTATTATACGCAAACATAAATGTTGGACAAAATATAGTGCCAACTGTACATCGTAAGAGCCTGTGTTTAATTCTTTGCGTTTGTATCGTTCGTATTTTAGTTGCAAACTTATACGTGTACAGTAATCCCGTATGCCGTTTATAAAACTGACTACAGGCGCGACTATTAAATGTTTTTGACAACGTTGTAATATGCTAACTTCAATGCCTTGTGAATGTGTTCGATCTTTACGTAGACTAAAAGATTAAGAATTGTTTTGCAGCACATATTTTGTAGCCGTTGTAACTTTACTAAGAATAAAGAGGTTAGATCTGCGCTTGAAACAAATCAATGTAATTTGAAAAACCCAGTAAAAATTGGGAACAGAATTAATGGACTGAACAACGAATTGCCGAAAATTATAACTAAAATTAAAACATAAACAACGCAGATCTGACCAAAACAATATAAAGAAGATACTACCGGCAGACGTACAGTTATTACCTGGTATTGAAGCCAGATTAAAGATTACAAACTTCGCACAGTATTTTACACGGCAATATTTCAAAAAGGTTCGGTATCACTAAACAAAAGCCTTTGCAGTAAATGTGAAGAGGCAGAACCCGATTACACCTTTAAAATATGTAAAAATTTTAATAACATCACAGAGAAATATAATATCAACTGAGATTTTTTTTGAAAGACCTTGTATGGAACAAGAACCAAAACCTCGTTAAAGTTGCAACCGAAATACTGGAGAAAATCGTAATAAAAGGAAGTTTTTTTTTCCATTCTTTTTTAGCTCAACTCTGAATGAAAAGCTATTGCAACAGAGTGCGGGGTATTAGATTTACTTATTTCGTTTTATTCATTAAATTCGATCTGTATTTACCTAAATATTAAAAGTAAATATATGATTACAAAAAAAAACAGTTAAAATCACTAAACTTTATTTATTAAGCAACGCTTTTCGGCAACTACGCCATTATCAAGCTATATATAAATAAAATTAAATATATAAAAACATAAAATATTAATTTAAATCTAAGTTCACATTTTTTTACATAATAAATGAATTATAAATACTTAAAACTATCCGACAGTGACTGTGGTAAACAACATAATCAAATATCAGTAATATAAAATTACAGAACAGTAGCTAGAAAATAATTATTTCATAAAAATATGTATTTGAACCAATGAAAAATTATATTTTATGCAATCAAAAATCAATAGCTAGGAATAATAATAATAATAAAAAAAAATCACTACATTAATCTAATAAGTTAATACGGATTGATATGTTAAATAAATAAATAAAATAAAAATAAAAATATTGAATATAGGTTAAACAGAAACGATTGCAGGCATATTCAACGTGTTTAGTAAATGTGAGACACCGATCCAGTATCACACCTAAATATTTAACGTCGGTTTTCCAAACTAAACGTGTGTTGTTCACTATTACAGGTGGTATAAGAAATTCGGTCTTCTTTTTGCGAATAGAAGAGATTGAGTTTTATCGAAATTTATTTTGATTCTCCATTTTTTAAAATAATAAAACCCTGTGTTAGTCTTCTTTGCATAGTGTCAATTCGGTACGATGTTATTAATTTAATTTAATAAAACTCTGCGTTAGTCATTTATTTGTACAGTGTCAATTCGGTACGATATGCAGTATGTAGCGGTGATACGTTAATTTTGACTAACTATATTTACTCCGTGTCCGTATTAATTTTATAATTTGAATATATTCTATACGTGTATCTTGAATTCAGTAAAATTTGACCGTTACGAACTATCTTTTATGTTCGTGTCACTTCTATATCTTTTATTCCATAATATACGTTAAATTAAACGAATTATAAAAGCAGGATTAATAAGTGATATAAAATCGGCAGCTTAATTTAAAAATAAAATTTTTTAGTATAGCTACATACGTATCTTTATGATTCTAATGTAAAAACTGACCACTACTTCCCCCTTAGGATTACAATAACAACGCCTAACAACAAAAATAGATTACTTGACCAACATAAACTACTTCCTCCTGTGCGCAGTTTGTGGTCTATAATGGGATATACTATTAACTAAGCACTATACGTTTTTACAAGTGTGTGTGTACGAAACTTTTCGTAGGGATACAACACAACGTTGGGAAATGTATTTTAACGGGAACTTAAAATTTTAATCGGACAATAAAACTACCGATAAAATGGAGTATATTATGTTATATATATATATATATATATATATATAGCATATTTCTGAGTACATGTGTAGTTCAACACACTTCGGTTTAATTAACTGTTCGAAAATTTAAACGAAAACATATAAACCTCTTATTACACATTTCGTACTTTTTTCTCCTACTAGTTCGTACAATCTGTATCATTTCGAAGTATTTAAATATTACCTCTTCTAACCTATTTAAAATCAAAGCACAATACACCATTTTCAACGTCGACAGCCAATCGCTTTGGCAACTATCCCGCAGTATACGTACATATATATACACACATACACACTTATCTAACAGCTTCACTCGCAATTGATTTTTTTTCTTTTTATTTTTCATGCAGACTACTATGGGGTTACAATTGTCAATATAGAAAAGGGATTCGATTACGTAACACGGGGTGTATTATTCGCAAAATTGGAGGAAATAGGATTAGATTACGAGGAGAGGAAAATAATGTGGGAGTTATACGAAGAATAATCGGCGGGTTATAAAAGTCGGCAGTTGTAAAGAAAATACAAAGCGGAATAAGATTACGATGTCCATTATCGCCTACACTTTAGAACTTAATAACGAAAGAACCAATATGAGAAAATGAAGAAAGAAACTGCAGGTGTAAAATAAATGGGTAACAGATAAATTGTATAAAATTCACTAATGATATTACATTCATTGCAGACAACGAACTACAATTACAATATTAAATATCAATATAACAATGAAAATATTTAAATCAAATAAATTTAAAAGCATTTGTGAAGAAAGTAAAACTAAAATCCTAGTAGTAACGGCAAACAATGAAAAACAAATACAGATAATGTTTGATAATAAAACTTCGGACAAACTAGAACGATTCAAATATTCAAGAAACGTAATAACCAATACAGGAAGAAGTGACAAAGATGTAAAAACAAGAATTGCAATAGATAAACAAGCGTCCGTGAAAAGAAGAGATTTATGCTTCTAGGATTCAGTCACAATCGTAAGAGAATTTGAAGAAAGAAGAAAAAAGAATAAGACATTGGGCAACATGGATGAATCAAATAAAAAGAAAATTGATTGGAACATAGCAAGTAAGAGATAGAAATATATATATATATATATATATATATCTAATGATACAAAGGGACAGGAAGAGTACAAACGCTTAAAAAATAGTATCACAAATAAATGCCGACAAGAAAAAGGAAAATGGTGAAAATCGCAGTGTGATGAGCTAGACGATCTATACAAACAACACAAAATGATACTACTACATAAAAAGATTAAATACATTAGTAAAGAGAAGAATGTAGTCGGCACATTTGTAAAACGAAAGGATGGTACCAACACAGATACAATTGAAGAACAAGGAGAAATCTGGCGACAATATATAAAAGAACTATATAGTACAAATGATGCAATGACGGTACAAATAAAGCAAAAAGGTAAAGATGAATGGCAAGATATACCACTTCGAGAAGAAGTTGATGCTGCAATAAAGGCAATGCACCTAAATAAAGCGCTAGGAATCGATAATATTCAAGCAGAACTGATCATTAATGGTGGACAGGAGCTTCAGAATAAATTATATGATCTGGTGTGTAAAATTTATAGCGAAGAAGTTTGGCCGAAAGATATGGTCACATCCTTGCTAGTGCAAATTCCTAAAAAGTTACAACCAAAAAGTTGTAAAGAATACAGGACAATTAGCTTAGTGACACACGCATCGAAAATCTTATTGCAAATTATAAAAAACAGAATGGAAAAATATATAGAACCATTTATTGATGATGCACAGTATGGTTTTAGAAGAAGAGTATCAACATGAGATGCGATCACAGCATTGCAAACCCTTGGAGAAAGAATAACAGATTTAAACGGTAAAATATATATATATGCTACGTCGATTATGTGAAAGCATTTGATAGAGTAGAATGGAACCAACTATTTAAAATTTTAAAAATGGTGAACATTCCGGTAAACCCCCCCCAACAAAAAAAAAACATATCACTGATACAGAAGTTATACGAGAATCAAAATGCGGTGGTAAAATGGAGGAATAAACTGTATGAAGCGACAGAAATTATCAAAGGTGTGCGCCAAGGATGTCTGTTATCACCAGCGCTTTTCAATATCTACTCTGAATTTATAACAAAGGAAGCATTAGGTGGCGTTCAAGAAGATATAAAAAATAGGCGGACGATGCATAAAAATTATAAAGTTCGCAGGTGACCAAGTATTATTGGCAGGAAGCCAGGAGGGCTTGTCAAAAATGGTACATAGATTAAACTACATAGCAGAGGAAAATACGGAATGAATATAAATATTCAAAAGACCAAAGTTATGTGCATGAGTAAAAATCCAGTGGAAATGAACATATCAAAGCAAATATTAAGACCTATGGGGGAATTAAAAAGACAGACAGCGGATAGGAAAAGGTGGAGGACTTGGACGATAGGCGAACTGAAACATCCATGATGATGATGATGATGATATATATATATACTAATATCGCTTTTCCCGCCTGGTCTTCTATGTCGAAGGCGAGCTTTAATAAATTACAATTAATACAAAACAGGTGTTTAAGAAGCGTATATTAGGTGCCCCAAGGTATACCAGAATAGTGGACATGCATGAGATATTAAATTTACCTTTTATTCGGGATTATATTCTTACTATAACTCGTAAGTTCTGCGACAATTGTATATTGCATGAAAATTAGTATATCTCAACGATCGGAAATTAGTTTATGTACACGAAGTATAAACACAGACGCCTTAAACGTAATATACTGTAAATTATAAATATTTGATTAAATGTATCCGCTAACATTCTTTTTTATTTGTTTTATTTGTATATATATATATATATATATATATATATATATATATATATATTGGTATGTATATGTGTCCCCACCCAGGGGTACTTTGTAACTTCTGGGATCCGGAGTTCTAACCGGAACTGGGCGCGTCCACTTGTGGTAAATAGTGGAATGATCAGTACATATACTGGCCAGCTGTGAATAACCAATAAGCAGTCGCGAACCAAGAGCGGCTACTGGTGGAAAGTGTCTAGCAGACGATTCCAGTAGCGACAGGGCAAGGAGACACGAGGATGCAGATGGACAGCTTGAGGAACTGTCCACTAAAAGTCTGCATGAATCCTATGACTGTCTCTTTCTCTCGACCGGTTAAGGTCGTCGTAAAAAGCTTACATTATGAAATCCTCAGTAACGACATGCTACCTTGCGGTTAGGGTATTGACCCAAAGGCTAAGGGAGTAAACCCTGACAGAAAAACCAGAAGCAGGAAAACAGGATTAAAAGCCTAATCAATTAGGGAATGAAGCAGATGTTATCATAAGAAACAAAAAGCGTGATACAGCTAGCCTAAAAAATTACAGACCAATTAGCTTATTATCACATATTTACAAGTTCTATATAAGTATTATTGCAAATCGAATGACGAAACAAATAGTTTACTGCCAACCGTGTGAGCAGGCGGGCTTTAGATCCAGTTTCAGCACGCATGATCACATTCACACTATGAGGATTTTAATCTCTAAGTGCAAGGAATACAACATGGAATTACACATGGCGTTCATCAGTTATCATAAAGCGTTTGATACTGTGGAAACGTGGACACTGTTGAAAACGCTTGAAGAAAATGGTATAGATGATAAATACATCAATATAATAAAAAAATATTTACAATTCGCCAATAATACAAGTACAGCTGGAGGAAAAAAATCAAAATACCGTTAAAGAGAGGAGTCAGACAAGGAGACACAACATCTCCGAAGTTATTTATAGCAGCCTTAGAACGTATGTTCAAAAATTTGTCTTGGGAGTCTAAAGGTATTAATATTGATGGGAAAAAATCAGTCACTTGCGTTTTGTTGACGATATTGTATTGATTAGTAATAACGTGGGTACTTTACGGAAAATGATAACTGACCTTCATAACTGTTCTAAGAAAGCAGGATTAACCATAAATATTAATAAAACGAAGCTCGTGACAAATACACGTCAAAAGTTACAAATAAAACTAGATGATCAGATACCGGAACAGGCCAGTGAATATATATACTTAGGTTAAATTATTACCACAGAGAAGGAAGCAATGAGAAGGAAATTAAAAAATGAACGCATCTCTCGTGGATAGCTTTTGGAAAGTTGAGTACCGTTCTTAAAAATAAAGATATACCTAACAGCTAAAAAGAGAAAGTATACGAACAGTGCATCCTTCCAGCGCATACATATGGACCGGAAACATGGAGCCTAACGAAGTATGTCGTTAAGAAACTTGCAGTGACACAGAGAGTCTACGAAAAGATTAATATTGAGCATCAAGATATCAGACGAGAAAACCAACATGTGAATAAGACAGCAGACTAAATTTTCGGTTGTAGTCGGACGTGTAACGCAGTTAAAATCTAATTGGGCCGGTCATGTAACGAGAAGAAACGATGACAGGTGGACGAAGCGAATAACAGAATGGCTTCCAAGAGAAGGACGCAGAAGTCGCGGTCGGCCGGATAAAAGATGGCAGGACGATATACAGAGATCAGCCTGTGTGAAATTTATAAACGAGGCCCGTGATCGCTACACATGGAAAGAAAAGGGGAGTGCTCACATCCAGCAGTGAATTGATATAAACGCGTCGTGATCGTGTGATCGTGATGTATATGTGTATTATATTATGCATCTTTATTATTATTACTGCTTTCTATCTAATAATATACTTTTTTTTCTGTATGCTTAATGTGATACAAAGCGTTTTATGAAGTGGGTTAAAATATACTAATTCCTATTTATAAGAAATATTACATAAAGAATTTAGTTTATCAGCGAGAAGGATATTATAATTCCGGTACGAGTGATTTTTATTCTTTGTACTATTGTTTAATTTATGTAAATCAATAAATATTTTCTTTTTTCTAAGAGTTTATAGATTACACTAAGCAGTGATATCCGTCTGTAATTCTCAGCTAGCGTATAGTCTCTGCCGGGCTTTGGAGCTATTGCTTTTGCGGTCTTAAGTTGTGATGGCAATCTGCCTTTATCGATGAACTCAGTGAAGAGTAAACTAAGCAATTTGATAGTATTTTCCTAAAAGTGCTTTACAAACTCAGGGAATATCTTATTCCCTATTTTTATCATTTTGATAGCTGCTGAGATTTCTTCAGCATTAACTGGGTTGGCGTATAGCTACTTTTGTTGGTCGTCCTTCTTTAGTTTATCTAGTTTAGGTCCAACTAACTTACTCAAAAGTTTGTTGATATTGGTCCTTTTTGATGTTTAGACCATTCTTGTGCAGATTACATCCGGGTTCATTAAAATGTCTTTCTTCTCCTTATACTTATCTTCAGATAGCTTTCTTAGCAAATCGCACGCCTTGTGGCTAGTTCGTTGAAATCGAGTTCTTCCATTTAGACCATTTAAACCTCCTTTCATGATCTTGAGCCTTAAGGAGTTCAGTTGCTTTTTCTTCGTTTGCTGGTATTCGTTTTACAAATGTTCACATTTTGCTTTCTATCCTGCAATGTACTGTGTTCAGTAACCTCTTGGTATACATATCAGTTTTAGGTATCTGGTTTGATCCATCTTATACTGTCATCTAGGGTTTTACCGAATTGTTTCCGGTTTGCCTTCTTAAAATTCCATCTTGGTTATTCTTCGGATTTAATTGACGGAATTGTAAAGCCTATACATGTAATAATACAGGTCTATGTTGGTTTTTTGTAAATTGGCTGAGTATTTCTTTAGTGACATATATATTGGTTGTCCATCCTTGTCCTTGTTAATAAAGCAGAGGTCCGGATTAGTACTTCTTTTCCATCTTACCGAGAGGAAGATTCCATGTTGTTTAGCATCGTATAGGGGATGGAGGTCTTCTAACTCTATCCATGAAACTAATTTTTGTCCATTGTTACTATCTTTTAGATAGTCCACATTGTGTGAAGGCTATTAAAATCTTCTGCTCTGACGGCGGGTCTGCTCTCTAATTTAATGACGTTGTTATTCCGTTCAATAGGAAATTTATGTATATTAGTTATCAATAAATTCCCAATCTGGATCTTTGCGACACATATTCCTGAGTACGTACGTTCTGCATTAATGTACCTCCAGGTTATGTTGTTTTTAACTAAGGTTGGAATGCCATATTTAGGGTCGTCTACTGCCGCTGCGATTGTAAAACCAATTTTTGCTCTCGTTTGCAGTTGTTTTCCGTCGGTTGTGTGAGTCTCTTGCAGTAATAGTGCATTTGCATCTGTTTTTTCCGCTAGTTTTTAGATTACTTCATCTTTAGCTCTACTGATTCCTTCAACGTTAATTAGTATGACAGGTTCCTTTGTCTGATATCCCTTAGAACTGATATCCCTTAGAAGGGCTGTTTCGTTGTTTTTTTCCTGACATTACCTCGGTTATAGCGAAAGGCATATTTATACAGTTAACAGACGTATTCCCGTTTCGTGCTACGATTAATTCTGGTTTTTTACATTACAGCCTGAAGAACCCGTAATTTTTTCAAGTTCTTTTTTTCTATAAGATTTTTTTTATATATATATATATATATACTATTAAATAAATGCATCTGTTAGTAATAGAAAAATAAAAGTGAGATTTAATATGGGTTATATTCCAGCGAGTAACTCCTTGAATTACCTAAGTTCGTAATATTATTGTTAGATAAGTTTAGTTGGATGGCGACGTTTAAGTCGTCGCATATGAAAAGTTGTAATTATTAATAATAACAATAATAACGCATTTATTAATTTGTAACAAACTTATTTTGTATCGGATGATGCTGAAACAAATTTGGTCTTATGAAGCCTTTGAGCCTGTACTACGTACGATAACAAATGACTCGTGGTAAAAACTACGTACTGATCTGGACATCGAGTATATAACGGAAGTAATATATCGCAGATGAAGCTACAAGGTACTTGCATATACTTGAAAAAGATGTTATAATTCTATGGTAATTACGCTCGTGGACAACTTCGGAAGTAATTAGATGTCTCCAAAGAAGAAAAGCGTTAAAATTTGCATCGTTGTACATCAAATTTCCCTTCGGTGTGAGGTAAATTTCATTCGAGGTTATGTTTCACTTATTCGCTTCCATTCTTTTTATATTCATTACTAATTAACCCACTAAATGGTTGTTATAAGATTGAAAAAATATATATATATATATTTATTTTATATACGGGTCAACAACGCCATCCTCGAAAATTATTAATTAATTGCTTAAATTAGGTAAAAAAAAAAATGAAACATTACTTTTAAATTTATATCGTTTATTTATCTTTTTTTTTTTTTCAGTTACCTCAACTAGAAGCGCACGGACAGGAACCTAGTCGAAAACGGTTCAGAATTGAAAATGGAGATTCGCTTGGTGAAAAAGAAGAGGCGAGTATAAGAAATTATTTTATATTTTTGAAAAATCAAAGTCTGTTAAAACGTCTATATTTAAAAAGAAAAAAATCAATTATTAGCGCAAGTGTAGACACTACTACAAGTAATATATCGTTATATCGATATTTCATATAAACCTTATTTAATATCGACACTTTCGGTTTGTTTCAATTTGAACAAAACGTATAACGCTGACGATCTCAAATTTCAAAACCGTATACTGAAATATTATAGTGAAACAAAAATTCAAATTCACTGCAAGAAGTAAAAAATAAACCTGATTTGCTTACATATAACGATCGTGAAAAAGCTTCACAATATTACGTACAACATATAATATGAAAAGTGAAAAATCTTCTTCCGGAATTTTTCAAACGTTGTTCAAAAGACATTTTCGGAAGTTTTAAATAGGTGTAGCCTAGTAAACCATAGTAATATGTCTTACATCGGCCACATTACGGGAAATAGAAAATACGAATTACTACGAATTATTATATAGAGTCAATAAGTTCCGAAGCTATAAGATATTAAAAATTTGACTAATATCTCTATAAAAATGATAAAATGCTTCTTCTTTATACGCCGTCTGTATCTCGAAGCTGGTGATCGAGATAGTTATGTCGTCTCTTGATATTACCGTTGGAAACATTTCATTCGGTGAAAGTCTTTTGTCCGCAAATGTCGAAGGCAACCTTTTGATCTGTTCTTCGACTATAAATATTTCGGGTCGGGTTTTTTTTTTTTATTCTTTCAAGAACTTATTCGTTCGTGATCTTTTTACTCGGTGAGATTTATAGTATAAGTCTCAAGTGCCTTAATACGTTTCTCGAAAACGGTATCCAATGTCCAGTGTTCATTATCATAGGAAAAATGATACACAGCATTTCTTGTGAGAACGTTCTTGAAAGCACTACTCGCGATTGTTCTTGAGCGAATTCCTTTGCGCGTATTGCTGCTGTCTTCTAGAATAGTACCCAAGTATTTCAAGTAATGTTCCTGTTCCAGTTCTATCATTTATCATTTCGTAATCGTGAACCAGAAAACTGCACTACGAACCACAAGTGTGTTTACTGTTGTTCCTGAATATTGTCAATAACTAGGTTAAGAAAGTGTAAAATATAAATGACGTATTTGTGATCACCTACACTATCCGATGAGTATAACACTGTGCCGGTGATGATAATATTGTTTTCGATTACTAGCATTACTTCAAATCAACGTCGACTATTAAATGTATTTGTAAAAAATTAATAACAATAATGAAAATTAATTAATTCGAGCGCATACGGATGAATTGTAACTAACAACTTTGCTAAATAACAATATTGTGCCCTTATTTGACTCTCTAAGAAAATCCAGTAACAATTTTTTTTTTATAATTTTTAATTGGGATGCCTCCGCAGCTAGCTTACTTAGTGTTATTTCATAGAAAATAGCTGAGTAACAATCACTCGAGCAAAGTGAATACTTCGAAGAAAGAAATAAACCTTCGCATAATTAAGTACGATCGTCTTCTCTGTCGCAGGCAACTAACCTAACCTTTCGAGCATCAATATTTGTAATTAAATTTTTTCAAAAAAAAAAAAAAAAAAGATTTCTTTTATTTATTATCATTTTCCATTTTAAATTTTTCTTCTGCTCTGGACATAATATAATTAGAGGATGGTGTGTTTTTTAAAGGAAGAATTTCATTTTAAAACCAATTTGTAACCATCATTTACAGTGTAGTTTGCAAAATGTTCTTGTTATATAATGTATATATATATATATATATATATATATATATATATATATATATATATATATATATATATATATATATACACCATATCATATGTATATATAAAAATATACACATATATACATACACATAAACACACACACACACATATATATATATATCAATAGAAAGTAAAGTGAACCAGCGTGTTTCAATTAAGAGTGGATACTAGCAACCGAAATGAATTTAATAACCTTGAAAATTGCGTACGTGAATGGTAGTTCTCAGCGCAAAGTGTATTTAACCAAAGGTGGTAGAGGAATGTAAAACATAGTCCTTTTTCTTACTAAAAGTATGCGTGTGTGTTTATAAGAAAATTTTTCTGAAACTTTAATGTTAACAAAAAATTTTATACATGAAATGTCTTAAATTTTAAAATGTTTATAGAAATACATTGCAAATTATCTACGGTTCACCGAAAAAGCGGTATTGTACAATAAACATCCCCTATAAAGTTTATAATTTAATGTTAAGACTTTATAACGTATAACTGAAACGGTTAAAACGATATAAAAATATTTTGTCAAAATTAAAATCTAGTGAAAATGTTGCAAGGATGGATACGTATAATTATTAAAAGTGTCATGAATCTAGTACAATACAGAATGACGACTACGTTAACAGCTTACACTAATCAGTTTTCTTTATTTATAGGAAGGTCATAGACTGTCAAGACCATACTAAGAAAAGATCGTGCTGCAACATTTGCAATTTTACGATTAAATTCAGATTTTTCTTTAGTTGTTCATCTAGTAGTTACTATCGATTACTCCGTGCGCAGAATCCGATTATTAAAATTGTCTTCAACGATAATTACAGATTGCGAACTACTAACGCGAATTTCGATCGACGATAAATCAATATTGTTTTCAACCACGTCGGTGTACACAATCAGAAAGAGATGAAACCTACATAAATTGAAACCAAAACATCTCACGCCTGGAGAGCAACTAAACATAACGTTTTTGATTTTCTTGCATTTAATTCGATAAAATGTTTCGAAAAGAATAAGTTAACTAACCACAACAGGCCGTTTATGCGTTTTTGTAAGAATTTGAAGAGATCTCAAACTGAAAATTTATGATGTTTTGTTTCACATATGACAGATTCGATGGCCGATTTTAAGATATGTGGAAATATGGGGATGACATATTCGTAATCTGTTATATAAAACTGTCGTGGATGATAATTTATCCGAATTCAAAGCTGGAGGGATCAATACTAAACCACACTGTAGTACAATGATTCTGAATAACAGTATTGGATGCCAGATCGCCGTCTTATTTGAAGAAATTGTTTGTAATATGGCTAGTTTTAATGCGAGTAATTATTTTGATTTTCCAATTATTGACAGTAAACAATAAAAATACTTTTTCAACAGGATTCCTTCTAAGTGTACAGATCTTGATCTTTTTACGTATGCGAAAAGTCTGCCAGAGTGCTAATTTTATTTCGGTTGTCCATGATTTTATTTTTTTTGATTACTAGTAATGTTTGTATTATTTTACAAGGAGAAATAATTCGGTCACTTTTTCAATGTTTTACGTTACGGAAGAATATGATGGCTATATATATATATATATATATATATATATATATATATATATATATATATATATATATATATATATATATATATATATATATATATATATATATATATATATATATATATTGATACGATTGTTTGTCGTTTACGATCAATTAGGGGATCGCAGGGGGCTTGTTTGGAGACCTCGTGAATTAAAATGTACGATATCGAATTAAATCACACGACTGAAAGCTGAAGAGGAATAAAAGTGGAGTTTTAGTTAAATGGAGAATATTAAATACCATTTATCACCGAAACAGGCGTGTATTGACATTTCTGTAGATTTTTATGTACTTTTTTTTAGTTGCAGCTGCGTTCGTCATCGCCGCCCTCAATATTCGTAATATCTCCGATACATTTCCATTCATCGCTCTTCCATGAATACTCACTGATTCTAAGAGTTGCTTGATGACATTACAGCACTCACAGCTCAATTTTCGTTTACCGTCCATTATTTATAAAATTGCTAATTATGATTAAGCTTGCTCGGTGTGACGGTTAAATTTGTTTAGATCCCCGGTCGCGCCGATCATTTGGTCACCTCTTACTTCAGGAACTTTTTTATTTTATACTCCTACAGATCTCCTAAATAAATTTGCGCGTAAGGAATACTGGAAAAATCTATGGTCTGATTCGAGTCATTATAAATCCATCCAACCCGACATATTTACTAATCCGTGATTCTACAATAATAAAATTGACACGATCAAATTACGAGGTTTTATTACTACCATTTGTCCACCTAGTCTAGGCAGTAGTCACCTTCCTGCTTCACTATACAAGTTGAAACTTGTTGATTCCCCGAATTGCTCACATCCTAAGGATATCCGTTTAATGGCTAATGTGGACCATCTTATCCTCGAATGTTACTATTATAGTGATTTTCGTGCTGTTTTTTATCAAACTCTTCTTGATCTTAATGTTCCCTTTCATATAAATATTGCATTTCTCTTAGCCCTTCAATATACTCACGTATACATGGCCCTTTATTTGTATATCTTAAATTCTGCTATGATTATTTAATTTTGCTCGTGCATTTCTCTTCAGTCTGCATATTTATAAATAGCACCCTCTTCTTCATTTTATAATTCCAATATTATATAGATACGGGTGAACTGTATGAAACTGTAATAATTCGTATTGGGTGTATACGTATGAAATATTTACGAATTATAAGATCATCAAAATCGGTAACTCAGTGATTAAATAACCGTGACTTCTATTTTAACTCTAGAAAGGTAGACTACGTAAATTTTACGTGTACTTTCCACTCCATCCTCTCTAACAGTGTCTTTATTAGAGCTGGTCTATCATGCTTCCATATATGCCAAACCGATTTAGTTGTTGTTGAAACGCTGTGTTTGAAAAGTACTGTTATTGCTTTGTTGCTGTTATTTGCATTTCATTGAAACCTTACACGTAATTATTACGTATGTCTACCCATAAATGCTATTTCATACACATCATTTTTACGTAGGTCTACTAATAAGTAGGTACACACATGCACGTCAGATTTACATATGTCTACGTTTAACATCTGCATACTTTATATATATATATATACATATATATATGTATATATATATATATATATATATATATATATATATATATATATATGGGATAATTTTATTCAATTTCCTTCTATATTCGTTATTTTTAGACATAATTTTACATCACTTTCACGCAGTGTTTTTTCTCTTTTTTTTTATCTAAAATTTATTTGCTGACAGAACAATGGATAGTCGAAAAAATTTGGAGCCACATGAAATCCTTTCTTTGTTGAATGCGATGCATTCGGACGATAGCGAGGATGATCGTGCTGCAATGTTGCAGGATAATGATGATAGTGATGAGAGAGATTTAGATCCCGATTATGAACCAGACGATGGTAATATTTGGCCTGACGATTTGGATGAAGTGATGGTGACGCAGGTCATTGACACAGAAAACGAGAGATTAATAGAAGAAATTAAAAAACAAAGAAAACACACAAAAAAGAAATATACTTCAAAGCCAGCAAACAAACCAGCGGAGGAAGTTGCTGAGGTTCGTGAAATATTACAAGCTGATCAGCCAGTACTGTTAAGAAAAAATTAATTTTCCTGGAATATACAATTTAATTCTTCGGTGAGAAAAATTCCAGGTAGAAATATTGTTCATATGAGACCTGGCCATCACATTATTCATCCAATGCAGTTGAACAGGTAGATTGCTCCAAATGTTTTTTTTGTCGACGCGATTATACAATTATTTTACATACAAACGAAGGGATGGAACGTCAACGAGAAAATTATGCTAAATCTGGTGATGCTACTTTTCAGAATATAAAGTCGATAGAATTAGATACAGTACTCGGAATGATAATATTATCGGCTGTTTTGAAAAGTAATTATTTACCGAGTGGATTATTATTTAATTGTTCATACTCTGGAGATAGATTTCGAGTTGTCTGAAGTCAGATTTAAATTTATAGTAAACTGCTTGCGTTTTAATAAATAACCAGACACGAACAACGGCTATGATTTATTGAAAATGAAATGTCTAAAGACGCGAACTTAAGTACTAGCATATTACATAATCAACAAAGACTGAGAAAGTATTGCACTTATTGTAATTGTAACAAAAGAAGAATGACCACAACATATTGTAGTAAATGTAGCACACCGATATACGGTGAACAAGTGCAGGGATTGATTTAGTTAAAGATTACTTAGATATGTAATTTATACTTTTGTTCTTTTTTCGGGTGTATTTTACATGTTCGCCTACATTTAAGTGTGATTAAACTATAGAAAATAATTTCATCGGTGAAAATAAACATAGTGGAAATGTAAATATATGATAAAATTTATTAAAAATTATATAAAATCTTGCAAAGTTAAAAATCAGGTCGTGAACAGGAATAAATTAAGTAAACTAATGATACACGTAAAAGTTACGTACGTCTACCGATACAGGATGCTCCGTGAAGTCTACCGTTCTAGGGTTAATGCATATTTTAAATTCTTCTCCATGATGACCTAATTTAGACTTTCTATATTATAGCTCGAGTTCTTCTTAAACCAGCGAAAGTTGCGCAAGTCGGAGATCTTCCTATACTCTGTCTGTCCGATGCTCCTTATTAAACTGTTCTGATTTTTCCACGTAGATCCGTAATATTTTAAGATTTTCAGCTGGCGTAATATACATTTAGATCTTCGAGAATCGATTTATTTTTTTTCTTCGCTGTCCGCAGAATTTTCAGCATTCTGCGTCATGTGCACGTAAGGAGTCAATTTTTCGTTTTCGTTATGCAGAACAGCGGTTTTCGCTCTATATGAAAATTCAGCAAATATTTATACATGTAATATTGTATTCTGTATTCTATGGAAAGGGAAGTTCGATTAAGAGACTAATATTGGTCTATTTTAAGAATTAAACAGAAATTTCGAACGGTAGTGCATTTATTGATCGATTGAATATACAAGGTTTATAGAATGCAAATCAATCTAGGCGAAACAAATGCGACTAAATTTACGAATAATACTACCAACAAAGGTACAATAAAGATCGGAACACGAGAAATTGAAGAGAGTAAATGAATTCGGATATCCGGGGGGTAGATTATGAATACCAGATGATTACGAAGAAACGAGAAAGAGAATTTATGTGGCAAAAAGAATACCTTCAATAATCTAAGTAAAAAGTGCTCGGAAATCATAAACACGAAGAACGCTCGCAAAGGAATACGAGATGACACGTACTGTCTGGTTTCGAACGACTGCGAAATGTGTTCTACGAGCGTGGAATGTAAAGAAAAAATTATCCGCTATCGAGATCGCCATCGAAGTTTGTTACGAATATCGTGGAAAGATTACGTAATCGATGGGGAAATTGAGGAAAATAGGAGCAAATCATAAGAACCTAATAAACGGTATTAAAAACGATAAAACGAAATATAGGGCGCGTAAAATCCGAGAAGGTGGAAAAAATGTCACTGAAATTGAAAAATCCACCGAGCAACTTAATTTATAAGAACAAGTTCAACGAACTCATTACGAACGCTGAGAACGACATATATGAATGGAAATGGGTGTACGCAATCTCCTGTACTAAGGGTGGGCGAGTGAATACGACAATTTACGAAGTAGTTAAATAACAACGATATGGGTTAAATTTCAGGTAGGTCGTAAAAAAAAATAATGGCAGGGTCTCAAACGAACTAAAAATGAATGTATCGAGACGAATTTAAAAATATTAATAAATAGAACATTTTTTTTCCTTTCTAATTAAAAATTACGTATTCAGGTCGAAAAAGATTCCGTTTATAGGGACAGAAGAAAGAGACGGACAAATTTATTCCGCTTTGTCGGGGTTCAAGCGACGCAATAACACAAACGGTGGGGTGTTATCGATGACGATTTATAATTTTCATTTGTGTAAATTAATTTAATAAGCTCGCCGTTTTTTTTATTTTTAGGAGTTACTAAAACGTGTCAGGATCTCGTAAGTCGACGTAGTCAGGAGTCGAGAGAGAGAGAGAGAGAGAAAAAGAGTAAAACAGAAAGGTGGAATGCAGGTCGCATTAAGACGATTTATTAGGCGACAATGGGAAGATGTCGTCGAGAGCTTTTCCTCTAACGGGTGGAGTTTTCTTTCTTCGGCATAGCGAACCAATTAAGACGACGATAAATTTAAATTTTAAAACTGGAACGATTCTACACTAGTAGCGCGTCGTGAAATAAATTACGAAACTTAACGATCTTGTCCATAGTGTGTACTCAACCTTATTTTTAATCGAAAAATTTATCTCTTCATTTTTCTGCGGTCGCTTAATCGCTCGCTTAATCGGGTCTCTGTGTATTTATGTACGTTTATATATATATATATATATATATATATATATATATATATATATATATATATATGGGGAGGTACACGTCTTATGTATTATATAAATCACGTACACATCCATAAATATATATATATACACATATAAATATATTATACATGTACAATTTCGAAATAAGTATATTTAGTTCTAATGCGAAATGATACAACGATGAAATAACCTTTTTGTAACAAAATATACGATATCCACGAAATTAAATCATAAATATTGCTATAGAAAACGTAATTAAAATTAAATAGTACGTATATAATAGCGACTGACTGAAATAACTTATTGTTCCTAGTAGATTATTTATAATATATTTAATTTTAAACCAAACAAAATATAACACAGTTTAATCACTATTAAGTTTTTTATTGCGCAAAGCTTTTCGACAATTACGTCATTTTCAAGCGTACACAATAAACATTACATAAAATCACTACTCTCCAATATATTCAACTTTAAATGTAAAGACTTCAAAGATAAAACTTGAAAAATTCTCCGAAACGAATTACCGCAAGCGAACGTATTCATGTTCATTCATCATCTAGTTCTGTCTTCTGTCAGATCTATCAGCTTACTTAGTGACGGGGCACCAGCGGTTGTTTTTTACTATATCCAAATATATCTTGTTGACGGTATTACTTTTTTTCGGTTACCTTCCACCATTCCCGTCGGAATCATTTTTTTTTATAATCCATCCTCATATATATTTATATATATATATATATATATATATATATATATATATATATATATATATATAAAGCCGTATTCCGGATAAATTTTTTAACAAAATTTTTCCAATACTTATCGATACAATCTTAGATACGAGAGGACTGGTGTTTTTCGCGAATTATCCGCAAGAACTATTCTTTTGCTTATATCTTTTACACTTCGAACGTCTGAAGATACTTTCTAAGTAAAGGAACTGGGCAACTCGATTCAACTGCGATTCCAGACAATATTTTCCCCGTAATTTCCATTATCTGTACATGCCATAATTTTTTTTTTTTTTTTTTAAAGTTATATTTTACATTTTTCTTTCAGATCTTTACTTAGCGCATTTAAAGGTTCTCGCAAGACTTTCTCAGTGTCTGCTCTTACAACGTTAACAAAAATCTTATCGTATTATTAATATTCATTCCATTTCCATAGTCCGTTGTCGTCTCGATGTAACTGTTAAAAAGTTGAGAGATTGTTTGTTGCAACTTTTTCCTTTTTGTTCACCTAATTGGATCCTGAACGTTGAAAAACTCGAGTTAGCGGTTAAAGTAAGCTCGACAGACAACAAAAATATCCGATGTGTAAAATGAAGACACTCTCGTAATATAGGTTACATCAATCGTAAGTAAAAATATTCTGTTGTAAAATCCGAGAAATATAAAAATTCTGCTCGGCGATATTTCATATTACTGTACGTTTCCGTTACAACTAAAACGATCGAATCTATTAAATATGAACATTATTACTATGTTAGATGAAAAAGTAGCGGTTTGTCGGAAACATACGAAATACGATAACACAGGATAGTAGAAGAGTAACACAGGTGTTAAAACACGCGAATAACCTAAACAATATACATATATATATATATAGCGCTGCAACTCCCATGCTGCCTATACAGCTGCAGCGTGCGATCCGGTGGCATGGTTAATCCAAGACAACCGGACACACTGCAGCTGGTGTATAACAGGCGAGGAAATACATGCAGTGGAAAGTAGAGGTAGGATAAATAAGGAAAGGGGAGAAGGAGGAAGGAGTTTGCCACTTTATTCGGGGTGACACCCTAGCCTTTGGATAAATATCCTGACCACAAGGCAGCGGTTTGCTACTGAGGAGGTAGCAGTGTTTGGTTTTTACAGCGACCAAATCTCGCTGAGGGTGAGACAGTCGTAGGATGTTGCGGACTTTTAACAGGCAGTTCCTCAAGCTGCCCATCCACATCCTCTTGTCTCATTGCCCTGTCACTACTGGCATCGTCTGCCAGAGTAGCCGCTGTTGGTCCACGACTGCTTATTTGACAATTGTCTTATTCGCAGCTAACCTACATATCTGTAGGCCATTCCATTATCCGCCACCTATGGACGCGCCCCGTTCCGGTTACAGCTCCGGCCCGGGAGGTACGAAGTACCCCCCGGCGGGGATAACATATAATATATATATATATATATATATATATATATATATATATATATATATATATAAACGTGCGCGTAAACGTCCCAGAGAAGACGGACAGTTTCGTTGTTTTTCGAATAATAAAAAATACTCGAATTTCTGAATGAAATTTTATTTTAAAATAGTAAAACGAGAGATTAGCTTACAATCATTTGTGGAACGCAATATCATTCAGATGACTGCCATTTGCAACAATACATTCATTCAGTCTTTACAAAAAAAAAAAAATTTAAATTCAGAAATTCGTGTTCTCGAGTCTTCCGTATCTCGTGGACGTATTTCGTAAACGCGGTTCTTAAGATATCCTCCGTAGACAAAAAACTCGCTTAACTTTGAATTTCACGCCGAAAATAACGTTAAAACGGGCGCTCCTTCTCGTTATACCGTGATATCTGGAGAAAAGAATCCCTCATGTGTACACTAAACGTGGAGCACGCTGCTTTGCGTTGTATATAGCGGTCTTACCAACTACGCTATTCGAAAAACCAAACCGTCCGTCTTCTGTGGGTCGCTCTATAATAAACAAGTTTACTTATTGAATAGGTGGGTGCTTCTGGCAGAAATTTGTTTTATTATATACATTACGCGTACTAAGAGGATTTTTGTTTTCTTATGTCGTAGGTATTTAGTTCGCAGAGTGCACCCGTTTTAGAAAATCCGGAATATCAAACGCGATGGTACTTCAAATATTTTCTCGGAAAAGGTAAACTGGAAAAATTAAATTAAAAACACGCATATCCGAAATAAGTTTTTTTTTTTTCAAATTATTTCCGCGAAAATTTAACCGGTTTCCGTTTTAACCTCGTCGACTTGCGACGTCGTTGGATTAATTAAAATATTACGGTAGAATTTTTAATTGAAAATGTCTAAACTTTCCCGACCAAAGTAATTCGTTTTATAATTACGTTTATTAAAAAAAATATAGTGATAATGTTAATAATAATAATAATAATAATATCATTTTCCAAACACGGTTAACTCGACGAATACGTAATTAAATCTACGTCGCTGTTAATTAAGTCGCGCAACTTTTTATTATAATAATAGTAATAACGTTCGCGTTTTTACGAAATTTTCAGTTAACGTTTACAGTATGTAGACGAAGGTTTAAGAAGTGTACGAGACATTATAGAGTGTCAAGATGGAAGAGGAATGGCTCTTTGAAGTATCCGCTCTGCTCCTCCGAACGTACAATCGCGCAAACCTTCCAAATACACTCTCAAATATTTCACAACATCCTCCAGCATAGACCGCCTACCTTCATTTATTCAAAATCTACCCGTTAATACGAATTCCTCCCGTTCCTCTGGCCTTAGTACAAGGCAACCAACGCAGTAGAAGAAAAACAGAAATTGACGAAAAAATTAAAAGTTTCTAACATCATACTTACTTCGGTAATAATTAATTAAAACGTACTCGATCTAATTTCGAAAAGTTTAGAATGTACTGTTAAAAAATAAACACCGCAAAAGCAGTTAAAATCACTATTTTTTTCTTTATGAAAAATCACAAAGCCTTTCTGCTATTATGCCATTATCAAGGGAATATGCTATTGAAATTACTACTATTATTATTATTATTATCTAATTTAAGACGTATTTATGTCGCGTTCTATCAACCGGTGTCTTAACGTACGGAATTTCGAATCGGATTAGGATGTCGAGATAATTTTAGTTAAAATGAATAATCACGAATTGAGAATTTAAATCTAGAAAATAAATATCTATTCGTATCGGATTTATATACGTTAATTTTTCTGTCCTTTAATCTGAAAAATGATAATAGTTTCGGAATATTAACGGATAATGGAAAGACTCGGTCAGTAGGAACACCCTTATTTTATAAGATTAGAATAAGTTTATAGGTAAGTAATACTGAACAAGTGGAGTACAGTGGATTATCTAGAGAAGTAAAAACTTATCTAATCAGTTATGAAAGAAGGCGAGGGAAACTATTAACTAAATGCATCTGTCGCAAAGACGAGAAAAAACGATGGCAGTTTTGACTAAATCAAACTTGTAAAAAAAAAAAAAAAATTAAAACGAAATACATTCATCAACACCTAGGCTATTTTGTAGTAAGGATAAATTCGTGCTGCTCAGTTCTCTAAGGGTGTTGTGAGTAATTGTTCTTGTAGGAAGTTCATACGTGTTTCTATATATAAGAACTAGACGTCTAATAATTAAGTAAGTTCGAATGAATATTTGTATCGTTTTATTTTTTTTTATTTTTTTTGTGACCTAGGTCAAACTAAACCTTTGTGGCCAGTAGTCGTTATAAGTTAAAATTCAGCCACCGCTCACGCAGCGTTGCGTATAGGCGCAGTTTTATTCCGTTTATTATAATTTTATTTATATACACGATTAAAGAAGAAATGTGTTCGACATCATTCGAGTGTTAGACATTATTGTTATTATTATTAGTAGTAGTAGTAGTAGTAGTACATAAATTATTTTTTCAGTAATTATTTATCCATTTTTATTTTATTTTATTTATTTATTCGTTTTTCGATTTGTAATAATTTTTATTTTGTATTTCTTTTTTCCGTCGTCACTTTTTAAAATGTACTAGTGTATTATAATAAAATTGAAATAAATTTGATATTATTATTATTATTATTATTATTCACTAATTTATTACACATACACATAAGCTTTCTTTACGGTCAAATTTATTATCAACTAGCTGACCCGGCGAACTTCGTATCGAACCAGAATCAATAAATCTTGTTAGCTGAATTAAAACTGATGGAGAATTAGGAATTATACAATTAAAAAACAGATTTGCAAAGAAACTTAAATGATATGTCGATATTTTTTAATTTCTGTAGGCTTGTTGAACTTAATAAAAAATTATATTTAATTCAGCTAATAAGTTAATACATTTATTGATTCTGGGGCGATACGAAGTTCACCGGGTAAGCGAAGGGTAAGTCGTATTATATATATATATATATATATATATATATATATATATATATATATATATATATAAATTACCTAACGCTTAGTGTATCTTGATTGTAAAATCGACACATTAAAAATCGCTCGAAAAATCGTTCAAAATCGAAAATCAAATTTTGAACTCTCGATTTCTCGTTACTGGTTAATTTTGGTAAAATTTATGTTATTACATAAATGACAGATCTCTATGTCTACTTTCGTCTAACCTGAACCTACTATCTACCATAGTGGCCTTAAAAACCCTCTAGCTCCAATTTTCTCGATGGGTATTTAGTGTAAAAATATGACTATACTATTCTTAGACACATATTCTAATGCCGCATAATTTTTGCTTAAATTATTTTCCCCGATTTCGAATCGTTTACGATGTACTGTGAAAAAAGTGAAATTTTTAAAAAAGTTGACCTTTTTAAATTTTTAGTCCCCGTTTGAAATTTTTTTTCGCGGTTTTGTCACTTTATACGATATTCAAGAGGCGGAATCGTTTAAAAATATTTACATCGTACGCTATGCCCTAACAAAGGTGACAAGTCGGAAATCTTTTGAAAATTCGTAGCTCGAAACCTATCGATCGTACTTAAAAATGGTATTTTATTTCGAACTTGCCATTTTAATATCTATTAAATCGGTTTTAACGAAATTTTACAAAGATCGAAATTAAAAAAAGTCACCCCTCCCTAAAGTACTTAGGGGTACACCTAGATAAAAAATTATCATGGAAAACTCATATACAAAAGAAATGAAAAGAACTGGATCTAAAATTTAAAAAATTATACTG
Organism: Coronaproctus castanopsis; assembly: GCA_032883995.1. NCBI lineage: Eukaryota > Metazoa > Arthropoda > Insecta > Hemiptera > Monophlebidae > Coronaproctus > Coronaproctus castanopsis. The sequence goes on along the minus strand of CM065053.1, from coordinate 81,047,055 downwards.
ACCCATAGGATACAATTCCGAATTATCCTTACAAAATAGACTACTAGTGTACAAAGTCGCATTGAAGCCAATCTGGAGTTACGCCGCACAAATCTGGAGATGTGCAAAGAAGTCAAATAGATCGATAATTCAGCGGTTCCAGAACAAGGCGTTGCGTTTAATTTACCGAATGCCTTGGTATGTCACCAATGAAGCTATCCACCGGGACTTAAAACTAGATACCGTTGAGGAGACTATCCATAAGCAAGCTCTGAAGCACTTCAGCCGATTACGGGTTCATCCAAATCAGCTAGCAGCATCGCTTGTGCATACAAATGTGACAACTATGCGGCTGAAGAGAACAAAGATATGTAATTTAGTTTTATAGTTTGTAAGGTTAAAGCATCGCTGGATGCACCTTCTTCACGTGATTGTTAATAGATACTTTTTATTAAATAGCCTCTCAAATGGCTAGTCATAAATTTGCAACTAATATTAAAAAAAAAAAAGAAAAAAAAACTCCCAAAACCACATAAAGTTTTTTTCAAATAAATATTTTTATATATATATACACTATCCTTACAATTATGAATACAACAAAAAAAATCAGCAAAGTCGGTTGAGCCGTTCTCGCGTTATAGTATTTAAAACATTTGGCAATTCATTTTTTTAATATATATATATATAGACATTAGTTGAGACGAGTTTTTGTGCGCAGGTTTCCTTAATTTAAACCGTTCTATTACATTTGTAACTAAAGATATGTTACATTTTGTTTGTTCCTTTTCTGTACACGTTTCTACTTGGGTAGTTTTGGGCTTAGTACTGGTTACCACGCGACAAGAAGGAATTTTACAGTGCCGGTTATTGTACACATCCCGCGCGTTGAGCTCAATATCAATTTTCTCGACATAAGCGCACTGTTAAGCCGAGCGTATTGTGTTGTTGACGAAAAAATCGACGCTCTTAACGTTGATATATGACCTTTCTCTATTTTTTTTCTGCGAGTTTGTGTACAATATTAGCTGGTCTCCTTAGTTTCTTTGCAACGTTTAGGATGTGTTTAGGATAAATTAATGATCTATTTAACAAGACGTCCTACTAAAAGTATTAAAGCAAACCGATCATCGGGAATAATAAAACGATCATCGAATTTAATTTAAAAATTTAAAAATTATACAGAGTTTTCGAAAGTAAAATTAATATTTTCCGTTATTTTTCAGTTCATCAAAACTACGTAGGCGCGGACAGTGAGAAGGTCCCATTTTTCCTGTCGGTCGTAATAACGGACACTAATAATCAATGTATACCGCAATACAGGGTCATACTGTGGAGGAAAACGGTAAGAACACGAGCGAACAAATTTAATTTCGAAAGTATTATATTAATTGAAATAGAATAGTTCGAACGAGAGTATATGTGGCTGTTGTTTAAAATATAAATAACTTTATAAATATAATTTGTCTAAATTTTTAAGGTTGTCCTAGTTAAATTGAAAACTACGACTGAACGTACCTTTTTAAAGTAGTTACAATTTCAGTCGGTGCAGAATTTTGCTGAAAAAATCGACGAAATATTTGAATATTTCGAAACGACCTTTATTTATAAATAAAATATTTTCATATGTTTATGTTTTATCAATTTAATTAACTTGAATAGCTTTCTTACTGCCAAGATCTAGTTTTCAGACTGTTTCAGTAATCGAATACACCCTTAATATTTTTAATAATTAATATTTGCCTAAAAAAAAATACCCTTTTACGCCATCTCCGGCCGAAGTACTTTTTCTTCTCCATGGCTTCCGATGTCCCTGAATGACAAAATTGATAAGTAAATGTCTGTTTAATATATATATATATATATATATTTCAATCTTATTTTTGGATGTGAGAATCCGAGGAAAAGGAAAAATATGAATATTAATTTGCAACAAATTATTCCTCAGCATAGTGGATCCTATCAAGAGTTACACAGATGTATACGCAAATACTGTAGTAGAAAACTGAGGTGAACGCTATAATTAAAAAATTAAACAATAGGAAAGTAAATGGATACCGTGAAATATGCAATAAAATGATTAAAATCATTAATAGTGGAAATGAAAAGATTTCCTCACTTCTGGAAAATTGGAAAGATCAAATTATTAAACGAACCAGATAAAAACTCGCAGATCCCAATTCTTATTATCCGATAACTCTAATACCGAACCTAGGTCAAGTGTACGAAAAAATCGGTAGAAACAAAATTGGAAAAGAGATTCAGGAAAAACGACATAAATAATAAATACCAATTTGCATATAGACGGAAAAAAATTCTACAGAACAGGCCATAAAGACTTGTGTGTAGATAATTGAAACCTATAGAAACAAGTTAGGTTTCCAAATAATTCTACTAATAAATTTCGACATTAGCTTTTGATAGGATAAAGTGTTCTTCGATTTTAGAATGTTTAATCGAGAACAAAATCCGATCCGGTCTAACCAGCCTAAAAAATTTTTAAAACGCAGGAAAATAAGGTTTTAAAGCAGTGACCAAATTATATACAAAGATGCTTACAGCTGGAGTACCTCAAGCTCTTTCTCCTTTACTTTTCAATATTGCTATGGCGCAAATTCATAAAATAGGATTGAAAACTAATATATACAATTGATAAGTTGTGCGGATGATCTGCTTATCACAGTTGGACTTAAGCATACCGTAGAAGCCGTAATCATAAATGACGAGATCAGTATCTTAATGCAAGAACAAGACAATTAGAACTAAGTTTAAATCGGAAAAAAACGAATATGCTTTTATTGACGCAGAAAAAATGTTGAAAATTAAGAATGAAGTAATAAAAATACAAAAAGTACTTTGCAAGAATGAAATATTTAGGAGTAATCATCGATGAAAATATAAATTTCATTAACCATATCAATTTTAAACAAAATAATAAAAAAATCTGGAAAATGAATATAAATTCCTAGAATAAAAGAACGTTTATCTAACAAAATACTAATACCGGATTATTTCGTAACGCAGTTTATGAATGGAAATTTCCAGACTTATTTGAAAATATTCAAAAAAGCAAGCAGTGATTGTTGCAGAATGTGTGAAGATTAATCTGAACATACCCTTTTAGAATGTTCAGCGCTTAAACAAATACGAAATACAAGATAGACAAAGATTATAGAAGATAGTTCAAGGCGCATTACAAGAAAAGAAATGAATTTCGCGAATACAATATTAAAACAGAAGGCAATATATCTGCAAATTTACTTTTGAGTATACGAACGAGAACATTTTAGTTTAGTTTGGATATTGCGTTGCGTAGATAGATTGAACGAAGTTCTAAGAAACGACTATACGATCAAAAGAAATTTCTCTTTTATTTTAGGCTAACGTATTAACTTCAGTTAACATGTGCACTATATGGTACGTGAAATTTTAATACTAACAAAATTATATACTTTCCGGTTAATCATGAAATGTCCCAGTTCTAATTATATTTATAATTTCTAAGCCCTCTTGGGGGGTTTAAGGCCGGTAAACCCCGTGGGTATATATATATATATATTTATATTTTTTATATAGTTTTACTTCCAGATTTGATTGAAGGCATTCAAAAAGCGGAAAAATTACGGTCTGATCAATGTTTGAACAAAAATTTATATTATAATTGGATGCTCAAATGAAATTCTTGCAGGGTTAATAATTCTTATTAGTTAAAAATTACATAATACGTACGTGGTAAATATTCATATATAATCGAATTAATTTTACATTAATTTCAACGATGCTAAGAAAAAACTAAATATATATATATATATATATATACATATATATATATATAGATCTCTCGTGTAAATTTCGACGGAAATTCGAATTGCGCACCTGCAGATGGCGACTTCATTTAAATTTCGTTGAGGTCATGCTTGAAGTGAAAACTTTATACGACATTGTTATTATAAATTTGTATCACCTCTCGGTGGTATCTTTCATCGCGGGATAAGAATATCGCTGTAGATAGATAAAGATCCATTTGCATTTTAGCTTCTTAAAAACCAATCCCAAAGCCGATGTGAATAACCTTTTATCTTATCCTTGTGTTGCATAATTCAAGCCTAGTAAACATATAAATACTTGCGCGCACATACACACACACACACACACAAAGATAGATATGTGTGAGTAAATTATTTAAATATTTACGTGTTCGTGTATATGTGGTGTATATATATATATATATATATATATATACGTGTATATGTACATTATATATGTGTGAGTATTGTATATAAGAATACATCTGCTTTAGAAAGGTTACTATCGTTGATGAAGTAATCCCTTCGTTACTGAAATTTTAGAGGAATCTAATTAATAAACTTTAATTTATACAACGGGGGAATACTGTGGGAAAGATAAATTAAAATTCAAAGACGGTAATGCTAATCCGAATTGTACACCTGAAACGCAATGGTCCGTTTAAATTATATTTTAACCAAATCCGAAACAGCTGGTTCGAATTTAACGCCGACATTATTTTCGATTATTTACATGTCTGTGTATAATTTAAAAAATAACGATCATCACGCATACATATGTAATCGATTTTTTGAATTTGTAAAATTGATCCATTTCTATGCCTTGCCATAAACTAGATCTGTCGATTAATTATTTATGATTTTGATCTTTTAATTGCCACTAGAAATATAAGTGCCTGAATTAAATACGAACCTCCCGGTACTTTTTCCACATCTTAGCAACTTTTTCTAATACACACACACACACACACACACATATATATATATATATATATATATATATATATATGTATATATTATACATTATGTATATTCTATTATTTTTATACAAAAAAATTAATATTATTTGGTTTTTTATTTTTTTAAAGCCGTGAGTTAATTATTATTTTACAGTAATTTTAGAATGTTTCTAATATGCACATTTGTGTATATATTATTATCATTATTATTTAAATTAATGTGTCATATAGAGCAAATAATGACTAGAGGCACAGAGGTAAATAAGTATTAAATTAAGTGATATCTTCTTCGTGTCAGAAAAATCATCTTTATGAGTTACACGGTGTTTGTCCAGTACTTTGCAAACGCGACGCTGTTTCCATCCGGTTGTAGTAGGTTATTGAACCTATGTGGACAACTACTGCAGATGAAAATATGTTGGATAGATTGCTTCTCGTCACATATACAGGAAGAGATGTCAGAGATTCTCCACTTTTTCATGGTGTCTTCTATTCGACCAACCATTTTTCTTATTAGATTATGTAGTCCATTATCTTGCAGCTACAGGATGTGTCAGGACAGCGTAGAGATGCTGTCATCAAGGAGTAGCCGCAAAGAAGGTGCAAGGACGTAGTATGATCTTTGCGGTCTGTATTGAGGATATTGTGTCAGTATATGTTCGGCAGATAGCATAACGTTGCAGAACGTACATATCTCTACGAAGAAGATATACACATGTGTTAGCCTAGTATGTCCTAGTCGGAGTCTGCTGATAACTACTTCATCTCTCTGATGTTGTATATGAGTCTTCCACAGGGTGTTATTTTTAGCTTGATGAATCGTAGTTTGTTTGATGTTTGTGTGGACTGCTATTCTTCTTGCCGTAACTGAAATAATGGTGTTCTAATGTATCTCTTGAGGTCTGCGAATGGAATTGGTAAATTAGGCATAGGTAATGCAGTTACTGCGCTCCCTTTGCTACCCTATCCGTTAGTTCGTTTCTATGAATTCTAGTATATGCTAGGATCCAGAGGAATGTAATATATCGTTCAGTATCTTTAATAATTAATTTTACAATTGTTTCCGCTGTAGGATGTCTATTGTTGTTATAGACATGATGAATAGCGTTGAAAACTGAAAGAAGGTCAAAGCAGATTATTATTAGTAAGTTATACTGTGCATATATGCGACTAGGGCGAGTTTCAAATAACAGTCACGAGTTACTAAGAAATTCAAATATGAAATATAACCACGCGAATATATGTGCGCTTTGAATAAAGACTTCGATAATACGAATACTATTCTATTTCACTATACGATAAATGACGTACTCGAAATTTAATACGCCATGAAATTTTTATTTTCAGGGAACTCAAAAAATTTTGTTACCATTTATATCGAACAAGCCGTTAACAGTAAAACAAATTCTCAGGTAGGTTTAATCGTTTGAATATATATGTATGTACATTTGTATATATATGTATGTATGTGCGTATATGTGATATATTTAAATACATATAACACCTCATATATTGTACCTTTCTGTACTATCACTCTATGACTGATTTTTTTTTAATGGTTCTCCAATCCGACTTATGCGGTAGGGCAAATGTATTAAATAATTTTTGGTTATAAGGGTGCAGGGAACTAGTGTTCTTAATAGATAACTGTGTGTAAGTGTTGAGTAGCTGAAACAAAAGAAAATATCTAATATAGTACAAAATATAAATAGGATAGTTCCCTGCAATGTGTAACTTAAAAGTAGGATGGAATAAGGGATGAGAAATATAGTCCCTTAGACTATCAAGAATGTGTGCAAAATGAGTTTGTGTAAATAATATGCATATAAATATAAAAATGTATGTTATACAAACAAAATAGTATATATATATGTGTGTGTGTGTATATGTATACGTACAATTTAAAATGGTGATTAAAAAAATGTAAGATAATGATCAAGCCAAAAAGAAAAAGAAATTAAAAGGTTATGTATATACATCATACACAATTTCTTCTTTTTTCTACATTATGTTATTAGCTAATCGATTTTTCATACCGAGAAGAAAATGTTTAATACCTTTCATGTATTGCGATGGAATAAATATTATTGATATGTATTTCAATATACGCATTCCCACGTATAATAGAGAAAACCTTTATACTTTAGTGAAATATCGGGCAGATCGTAAAATGTATATATACATATATATATGTGTGTATGTATTTATATACTTAATAAGTATATAGATGAACTGATAGAGAGAAAGAATTTATATATGTATGTATGTAGGTATACGAAATGTTTTCTAAGAATTCCAGGAAATAAAATGAAAATTTTAAAATTTCATTTGTTCGTTTTCATATTGAGTTAAACATGTTGTTTGGCTCTTTTTTTTTTTGGCGAGTGGGAAACATTTCATTTTTATGTATCATACCAAACAAAATTTATTAAACGAAAACACACACGTGTATTTTACGGTCCTTTACCTGATATGCCTTTTTTTACTACTTTTCCTATTGTAGCCAAATAACGATACCATAAACAATATAGGCGTTTGCAATCGTTATATATGTATATATATATATATATATACCTTTAAAGGAGGCCTAATAATTTCTATTTCATATTACCCGTAATAAAATAGAGAATTAAAGTTTAATGATCCTATATATTCGCTTTTAATATGAAAACGTATTATTGCTTTTTTTTTGTTTTTTTAAATATAAAAAATACTCTGTGTAATATTTCATTTATTTATCGTACAAATATTAGGCGAGTTGTTAATCTTTATTTTTATTTTTTTTTAAAGATTATATTGTAATTATTTTCATCGTTATTTCTTTACGTCCTCACACCGATATGGTGTACATAACAGTAACAACCAGTCACTAATTGTAGTGTACACACGTGAAAATAATTATAAATATGCGAGACACATTATTCATGTAATACTCTCACAAATAATGTACAGTTCAATGTATACTGTTTGAAAGCAAATAAAAGGGTATAGATAATTATAAATAATATAGTTAAATAAAGAAATAAGATGACAACGCACTCTATACATAACGCTAAAACTCATATATACATATATACACACACACACACACACACACACACACACATATATATATTATAATAATATTAAATTTTTTATATAATGTGGAATGTAGTGATTTTTTACAAAAAATCAATTGAAAATTAGTTAAATCATTAATATTTATTTTCTTATAGAAAACACGAAGCTTTTCGGCATTTACGCCATTATCACGTGAAACATTTTTAAAAAATCATAATTTTAAAAATATAAATTAAATATAATTACTTAAAAATATTTGATAGTGATTGTGAAAATATACTCCAAAAATGCTGTTCTGCTTCTGTTCTGTCTATTTTTTGAATTGTTGAAATTTAACATCAATATATTTGTTTTTTTTTTTTTTTTGGCAGTAATATGTTTTCTCCAGGTCAATTTGTTATCCAAATGCATACCAAGGTATTTCGCACTATCCGTGGAGGGGATTGTAACCCCATTGAGCGTTATTTCTGGATAATTCGTACAGTTCCTTTTTAGTGTGAACACAACATGCGAGCATTTTGTTTCATTGACTTTGACTTTCCAATAAGTAAGCCATGCTTCAAGTTCCTTTAGATGATTCTGTAATTGATTCGTTGCTGTCGCGATGTCAAAGTCAGCAGACAATATAATGGTATCATCAGCAAACATGGCTGTAGTTGTGTTAGCATTTGTCGGCAAATCGGAAGAGAATATTTGATACAGTACCGGTCCAAGTACACTGCCCTGGGGTACTCCAGATTTAATCGGATAGATGTTTGAAACTGCCTCGTTGATAGTAACATGAAAATATCTTTCCGAGAGGTAAGATTTTATTAATAGATAATAAGGAACCGGTAATTTGCATTTTATTTTAAAAAGTAGGCCATCGTGCCACACTTTATCAAATGCTTTTTCAATGTCCAGAAACACCGCAGGGCAAAATTTCTTTTCTTCAAAACTTCTGTGAATAAGATCAACAACCCTGTGAATCTGTTCTATGGTACTGTGCTGATCTCTAAAACCGAATTGAAACTGCGGTATTATATTGTTAGCAGTCAAAATAGGTTTCAATCTTCTTAACAGTAATTTTTCAAAAATTTTTGTGAAAATCGGGAGCAGACTTATGGGTCTATACGAAGCCACCTCTGTCGGTGGTTTACCCGGTTTCGGTATAACGATTATGTTCGCAAATTTCCATTGTACAGGAATGTAGCTTTGGCGAAGCATTGAGTTAAATATGTATACTAACAATGTAACAGCCTTTTTTGGTAATTTCTTAACCATCAGGGCAGTAATTAAATCATGTCCAGGAGATTTTTTTAAATTCAGGTGTTTTTGTATAAAATTATTTACCTCCATAGGTGACATAGATCTTATTGGAAGAGACATTTGATACGGAGTTTGCAGGCAGTTTTCTACTTCATTGTCTGCAGTACTTGCCGTATTTTGTTTGTATGGATTGAAGATCTGTGACAAGTACTTAGCGAAAGTTTCTGCTTTTTCCTCGTCAGTTCTCATCCATTTATTATCAGTTTTTATGGGTGCAAGTCTCGGCTGGTGACTATTTTTAATGTTTCTTACTGCTTTCCACAAGGAATAATCTGTATTAACGTCAGGCGTTAATGAAGAGATGTAGCTATTAAAACTGCTGTTCTTCCATTCGAGAATTTTGTTTTTTAATTCTTTGGATGCCTTATTAAACGCAGTTTTGTCGTAAGGGTTTCTGGTATTCTGCCATATGCTCCTTAGTTTCCTTTTCTTCTGTATCATGTCCTTAATTACTTTCGGATGTCCTTTGATTAGTAAGACTTTATTATCTTTCTTAGGTGTTGCTAGATATGCAGCTTGTTGGATACATCTGGTGAAATTTTCTACGGCTGCCTCAATATCCTCTTGAGTTTTTAATGGGATATTTAATTTAATCTTATTTTCAACTAAGTGTTGATATATTTCCCAATTAGTCGATCTATTACACATTACAGGTTTACTATCACTGTAAATGACAGAGCAACTAACATTCATAATTATTGGGGAGTGATCAGAAACACCATCCAGACACGATTCAACAAGCAGATGATTAACATTGATCCTGTTACAGACGAAGAAGTCAAGTAAATCCGGGATCTTATTACTGTCAGTAGGCCAGTAAGTAGGTTCTCCTCCAGACAAGCTGTTATAGTTGTTCATCAGAATACATCTATGCAGTTGATTCCCTCTTGGATTATTCAATCGAGATCCCCATGTTTTATGCTTGGCGTTAAAATCTCCTCCTGAAATGAATCTGTAACCGAGGGTTTTAAAGTATTCACTGAACTGTTCTTGCGTTATGGTGTGCCTAGGAGGGCAGTAAGCGGATGAAACTGTGATAGAGCCACAGAAAGATTGTATCTCGACAGTAGTTGCCTGTAGGTATGCTGTAGCAAACTTGTCCATTTCATGATGTTTTAAGGCCTTTCTTATAACAATCGCAGTCTCTCCGTGAGCAGTACCATCCGGATGCTGTGTATCATATATAGTATATTGTGGTATTTTAATGTAGCTTTTGTTTGTAAAATGTGTTTCGGAAACTTATTATCATACTATTTTGGTGTATCAGTTGATTGAACACATTTTTGAATTCAGAGAGGAATTCGCTTAGTTGATTGTTGTTATTATTCCCATTATTGTCACTATTGTGAGTATTATTGGGATTGCTATTATTGTAACTATTATTACTATTATTATTACTACTACTTGGTCTGCCCAGGTTAGAATAAGCATTTTGTCCACATAATGCTGAGGCATAAGTGAGTTTCATTGATCTATCAGTTAGGGCAGGATTGCTTTCGATGAAATTTTGATTAAACTTACTTGTTGATAAGTTAATTTGTTGTTGACTGTTACCTGTTACTCGTGGTTTATTTTGCATATTACGCATTTTTAGTAACTCTTGGTATAGGATACATCCCTTATAATTCGCAGGATGGTTGCCGTCACAATTGACACATTTAGGAGGTATTTCAATAGTTTTGATACATATATTTGTTTGGTGTGACTCGCCACATTTTACGCAAGCGAACGGCAATGTACAGTACGACTTACTGTGTCCAAAAGCTTGACAACGCGTACATTGTATTATGCCTTTATTTTTGAACGGTGGTTCAACCTTAATTTTCATATTAAGCAGAAATTCGATATTATATATTTCTTTAGTTTTAGCGTTTGGATCTAGATCCACGAAGAACATAGGCAATGGTTGTTTAGTTTTTTGTTTCTTGATATTGACAACGTTCCTCACTTTAAAATCATGTTCTTCTAGTGCTTTTTTTATTTCATCAGTAGGCATTGTGTGGTGAATATTTTTTACCACTACTCTAAATGATCTCTCTTCTTTCAATTGGTACGTATGATATAGCACCTCTTTATCTCTTAGGACTTTCACTATTTTCCTATAGTTATCGGCATTATTGACTTTTAGCTTAACTTTTCCATTGTTTAGTGCCTGGCACAAGAATTCCTCTTTTTTTAATGTCGAGGAGATAAATCTCTCCATCTCTTTATACTGAACAATCCCGTATATTATTATTGGTGGAGGTTTTGGAGACCGCTTCGTTTCATCACGTTCCTTAGCTTCTACATTAGGAGGGTTCTCGGATACTTTATCATTGCGCTGATAAATGTCAGTATCTGGAAGCCTTCGAAGGGGCCAAAAGCGGTTTTCCTTTTTATTTTTATTTATTGCTTCGGGAGAGGAGTCCGGAGTTGTTAATTTCCTTTTCCTTACAGGGATAACTTGCCATGTATTAGGTGATTTGGGAATAATTTTTAAAGGGGGGACAGTTTTATTGACTGAAGTATTCATTTCAACATCAGCAACGTCTTTTGTATCAGCGGTGCTGCCGATATTAGAATTAAGATTATTGACACTGCAACTTTTACTGTTAGCATTAGCAACAGTGTTTTGTGGACTATTTTTTTTAGATTGCCCGACATGAGTACTAGACATCTTTTGCAGTAAGTGGATTCAGCCGGGCTAAAATGCCCTGCTTTTAAGGAATCAACAACTATATTTTGAATTTAAATATTTAACGAGAACAATTAAAATAATCGTATTAGCGTAAGAAAAATACAATTAAAATAATCGTATTCGCGTAAGAAAAATACAATTAAAATAATCGTATTAGCGTAAGAAAAATAACGAAATACGGATAGTAAGTTATTATTGTTATCAGCGCGGCGATGTTAATACCCAACCCAATAACAACGGAACGAACTCACCGAATGCGATATTAAACGTCGAGATAACGATTTGATATTGTGTTGATGCGTACGTAAACTTATTGAAAAAATCGAACTACCGAGCAGCGGAACGCGAACGAGAACGATAACACCGGTAATAGATAAGATATTAAAACAATTGTTTATAAAATTTTCCAGCATGTACTGGTTAATTGGGAAAACATCCAGACTTCCAATTGAAAGTAAAGTCTTGCTATATAAGGCGATCCTAAGACCTATTTGGTCTTACGGAATAGAACTTTGGAGTTCAGCAAGCAACTCGAGCATCGATATCATACGGTCAGCTCAAGATAAGATATTGCGTACAATAGTCGGAGCGCCATGGTTCGTGAGAAACGAGGATATACGAAAGGATCTACAAATACCATCAATTAAAGATGCGATTTACAACCGTAAGGAACGATACATTCAACGGTTAGAAAACCATATTAACCATCTGGCGCAGAACCTGACAACAAATCGTTCGGAATTCGTACGCTTAAAAAGGCGTAATATCATTAATGTAAATACGCTATAACGCCATAAAATAAGGAGCTGTGGCCGATGGGACACGTTCCACTAAATAAATATATTTGTTAAATGCTATCTTCGCCGCTTATTGCCTCAAATAGGCAGATTGCGAGCAAAAAAAAAAAAAAAAAAAAAAAAATATATATATATATATTTGTTTATTAATTTTGTTTTTTTATATTAATTTTTTCTTCAATATTATTTTCACGGATTCTGTAAAAGTTATATACTGATGGAATTTTAAATTTTTCATTTACTGTTGCGATGTATGATGTCCAAAAGTAAAATATAAAATATAAAAATATACGAACACAACATTTTTTAAAAAACACAATTTTACAATTAAAATGAATCTATTTTAAGATGTCACATACGGCGCTTAAAGAAAATTGTTTATTCCCATATACCTAATTTAAGTATCGTCACAACGAATATCTGTTGAAATCACAAAAATCATTTTATACATCGCAGAATATCAGCTCCATCTGTCGCAAATAATGATTAACATTTTCGCGATTTGACTTGCGGAAACACCTGACAAATAATGAAATCCTATCGATGATTCAACATCGATATTGTCCGAGTTCTCGGTAAATTAAGTCATTGTCCGCGTATTTCTTCGCGTCGACTGTACCGATCTATCTGTAAGAAGTCTTCGCGCATTGATCGTCTAGTTGCTGCAGATTTTCAGTCTATTTGAACCCAGGGTTTCCGTATAAGAAGACTTGTTCTATTTCACCCCGTGTCACTGTGATCATCCCAGTAGTTAACATCAGAATCACCGTCGACATTATCATTGAAAATATTGCGCCAAATTTTTTTCTGACTCCGTTTTGTAATCTGAAATGATTGACGTGTCGTCCGAATTCATCATTCTCTCGTAAAAGCCGTGTTACATCTGCATCACCTCACGTTGTGCTCGATTTTACCAAAATTACGGTCAAATAGTTCTCTAAAACTAAAGATAATGCCGACAAATCATCTTGGTGTTCAATATTGAAGTAGTTTTTTACGAGAAGTGTAATAGTAGTAAAAAAATTGACAATAAAATATTAAAACTATATATATATATATATATATATATATATATATATATATATATATATATATATATATATATTACTGAAAATCGTATGAATTCGTGATCATAGTATTCTGTTTGTGTAATCCTACAAAGTGACCTTCTTGGTAAATTCAAATCCAAACCCATCCATCTAATAAAAAACACGTCTTTATATATTTCATGAATGCATTCGAACTTAGTGTGTTAAATTTTCAAAAGCAGCTCGTAGAAGTTAAAAGGATTTATTTTATAGTTATATCATATACTTTGTACTAAATTATTTAATTTAAATTAATCTCAAATGATTAAAACTTATTTAATTTAATACATTGTTATATTTGCGTGTACCCGTTGAAATATACATATACAAATATGATAATTTTAATAAGAAAATTAGAATACAAATTATTTACTTAATGATCAAATAAAAAGTGTCAATATGCGTAAATGATTATCTTTGTTACTCAATACTTTACTACAAACGTTGCCACTTTAATTCGTTTCCAGTATTTTTCTCCGGATCTACCAATCAGCTTCCTCTTTCGTCATTCCCCAGTACCATCACCAGAACTAGAATTCAGTCCAGCACGTCAACCAACTCGAGCCTTTTCTTACAGATGCGTGTTCAATCGTATTCCCTTAATTTTTCAAGTGTTCTCTATAACAGCATTCTAATAAGGTTTTACGCGTTGCCTATTCGATTCTGTACATATTCGCACACACGCAACATACCGTTCGTATCTCAAACGTTTTAAAATCAATTTATAGCTTTGATGATTAATTATCATATAAAAATTTCATCCTCCGTATCGGAGGTAGGCGACTACTCACCTATAGATATTTTGTCGTACAGTACAAGGGAATCACAATATGTCGTTCGCACATCTAGACACACACCCGGCCGAGCTGATTGTAATCGCTTTGTTTCCAGGACACAATGCAACCCCGCGTGTTTTTGTAGTGTACTATATTGTTACTAGCGCGCATATGGTGTTGTGCCTGGTGGTTTGCCATTTCCTTCCATGTGTATATATATATATATATATATCATTATCAGTGAGTCGTGTCATCCCGTGCATGGGTATCGTAACCATGATATGTCACATGACAGACTAGGCTACGCCAGCAAATACGGTCGCGTGCGATATTTACACAATCGTGAAAAGTACGGCCAGTTGTCTTGCAAATCGCATATATATATATATATATATATATATATATATATATATATATATAATAAATTAGTTTATATAGATAGAATCGTCGTAATATATATTCATTTATTATATATAACAAAAACTATCCATTTTCAATTTGGTATACATCATCATAACATGTCTTAATACCCTTTTACCGTGTGTGTGTTTGTGTGTTAGTGGATTGTTTCTTCTATTTTACATTAAGAAGTATGGTACATGTCATTCTCCGAATTGAATCGAACGTGTATATTATCGCGTATAATTAACTTTTCGACGTCTCCGTCTATTAGTGAGTATAATAAACGTAATAAGCTTTGTCTTCAGAAGCTTTTAATGTGAAAAGTTTCAAACGAGTTTCTAAAATTCAAACAACGAACAACGTGTATGCCCTACATCTGTCGGTCCCTTTTCACCTTTCACCCGATTATACCCGTAATCAGTTTTTCTTTTACCATTACCTCTAGGTTATCGTCGAAAGAATAAAAAAAAAAATATTAATGGAATTTTCATCATCATTAAATGCCGTCTCCGTATCGAAGATAGGAGACTACTTATCTATACATATTTTATTGGACAGTGTACAAGGCGATCATAATATTGCGTTAACGTATATAGACACACAACCGAAAGAACCGATTGTAATCGCTTTATTGTCAGGACAAAATGTAGCCCGTGTGTTTTTGTAGACTACTATATTGTTGCTAACTGGTGTTGTGCGTGGTGGTTTGCCATTAACTTCCACGCGATAATATTAGGATTATTTATATTTTTATAGAAATATCTCTTTTCAACTTGTTGACTATGATCTACAATATTCGCCGATACCAGCTTACTATTCGTTTACACTATGCGGAATCGGTTTTTTTATTTTTTTTTATACGAATAATGTGTTAGGAGCTTGTCCCATGTTACGACAGGTCCTAGTATTTTAATTCGTCCATTTACTCGTTCTACACATATAACACGTCGTATAGAACGTAATAAGAATAATTTTAAAATGATTTTAGGTATTTCGTTCCATTTTCTTGTAGTTTCTTCATTTTCAAACTTAATGCATTTACGTTAAGATGTGTTTTTTTTTTTTTTTAAATTATTATTCGCAAAAGACAATGTGGCTTGTCGCTGTAGCCATAGTCTGAAGTTCTTGGTATTTAGATATATTCAAGCGATCATATACATTTTATTCATTGAGATCTTTGGTGCGTTTAGCTTGACTTTAACCTCCCCTTTTCTATATGATTTTTCTGATATATTTCTTTTAGGATTTCTTTGTTCGTTTTCATTTCTTTCCAAGACGCTTTCGTTATTCTGTGTCAGATCTCCATCTCTGTTGCATTCAGTTTATTTCCAGCGATGTTAAGCACTAATTTTCACAAGTGTAATTTTTGATCGCACTCTGAAGCTGTACAAATGTTCTGATTAGTTAATATTGATTTCTATTCCTCGTTTAATATATGTTATCGGCTGCATATAATAAAATTGGGAGAATTAATATTTTCATTTGTTTCTTCTATAATTTTGAAGGCTATTTTTTGTTATAAATTATACGTGTCAATCGTATCATCACGGTCTTTCCTGAAGCAACATCTGAGCAATCTCCATTGACAGTAATAAAAGATCCTATATAATCAAAAAATCCACTCTTCTACTACTCTGGCAGGAGATTGGTGTCAGAAACACTATCGACGATAATAAAAAAAAAAACACGCCGAATTATTTCGTAGAGATACTATATTTAAATTTTATTCTTACGTTAATTCACCATTAATTTTTTTACCTCTCGAATTTTTAGCAATTTCCCGGGAATGGAGAAAGTTGAAAAGGGTCCGAAAGAAATTTTCACCGCCGAAATACAAAAGGTACGTATTTGGTAAATTGATTATTATACGTGTACGTGTGTATTCGCACGGTGAATATGTGTTGTGTGTGTGTATGTATTTAAGAATTTAACTAACGCATATTTGATTATACTATTTTATTTATTAATTTTAAATTCGTACGCATCAGCACATTATATTGGATATCATCATTGGGTAATTCAACTGTTGTATGCATAAAAATATATGCATGTATCACGTTATACCTATATCGATCCACTGTTGGATGTAGGCACATCCCAGGCATTTCTAATGACCCGTGTTTTGTGCAACTCGGATCCAATTGATCTCAGCATTTTTTACAATGCCATCTCGCCATCGTTCAATCGGCACTATTGCAGGGTATGTTTTGTCCATCTACCATCATCTCGTGCATTTACGACTGCCATATTAAATAAATTTACTATCACTTTTATGGTCCATTATCTACATTTTATGTCACCCATGTAAATAGCTTTAAAAAAATCAAACTTGTCAGCACCTCCCATATTTTTATTATATAACTGCACTATACTTCTGGTCTAGAAACGTCTACATATGCATGTTTTTTTTTTTTATCCGATCATTCACATTTGTCCAATTTACCTGCACTAACAAAATTTGAAACTAGTGTTATTGATTTATTATCAAACCATTTAGTGATTATTACATCTCCATCTTTGCTTACGACTTCATCAAAATACCCACGACATTTCTTGTTCATATCTTTACCAGACATTACAGATGGATTACAAAAACGATTTATACGAATAATTCCAGCAGCATATATATCTCTTCTTTTTAGCCATTGAAAGAGATTGTAGATGGCTTTTGGCCGGAATTTATAATCCGACAATTTCATGACAACATCTGCTCCTAAACCAAATTTCATATATTTTTCCTCGATTTCAGTAGTTGCTCTCCTAGGTATATTAAAAAATCGTAAACTAAACCATTTTGTCCAGTAAGTAAAAACACTTTTATGCCCTAGTAAGGTTTATTTTTCACACATTGTTTTATGTTCACTTTACCCTAAAATGGTACCATTTGTTCACCAATGCATATATTTTCTTCTACTGGTAATTTTATACATTGCGATCTCATTACATCATATATCGGTCTAATTTTCCTCATTAGTGTTTTTGGTTTTTTAACGATTTAATGAATACAACAAAAACAGAAAGTCCATCATAATAAATACGAGACTAAAATTATTAAGAAAACAATAAAGTTTAAACAATGAACGGGGTTGGAAACCGACAAAAGCTGATAAGGACTGCTGAAATTACTAAACATTGTTGCTGGTTCCAAACTCTAGGCATGTTTTGACTAGTTAACGAGTTTTTCATTAATATTCGATCAATTTTAATTTTTTTTTCGTGCAGTAATTTTGGCATTTACTCCTATACACACACACACACTTATATATATATATATATATATATATATATATATATATATATATATATATATGTATAACGTGTTTAAAATATCTTACGTTATTCGCCCGCAAATTCCTCCAGTTGCGAAATAAAATTCTGTCTACATTTATACGGATAGTCACTTGGCTGTAGTTCGCCAGTTTTAAATTTTCTAACGCGACTTCAGGAGGCGCTGCTCGAACTGTTGCCTCTACCGTGAATAAAATTTACTGGTTTCTCTTCTTGAAACCTATTAATCATTTTTCTAAAAACCGCTAACTTACTCGTCGCGGTACGTAACAGTGAGAACATATTAGACAGATGGGATACAAGCCCGTAAATAGGCTTTGCTCGAAATCGAAAAGACGACTCCGTCCTTTACCCCTCTCCGGTTTTAAACAAGCACGTTTTCGTTGTCAATTATATTCCTTCTCCGGGGATTATTATTAATACGGGTTATTGCACCGGGCCAAAATTTCTATTCTCGTATTCTTATCCCAGCCTGGGAATTACGTTACTACTACTACTATCAATAATATCGATAATAATAATAATAATCAAATCAAATATTATTTGTATTCAGTACAATTACAATAATAAATATAACGAAACATGCGCATAAACGCGCGAGTATAAATCTGTAATTTATAAATTATAAAATATACGGTTACCCGAAATAGCAAAACTTAACGTAAAGCGAACGTAAAAATTTCATCTTTTATATGAAATTAATGTTAAAAATATTTAAAAGAAAAAATTAAAGGAATATAATGATTAAACAAAAATAAAGAAAAACATAAAAAATAAAAATAAAAATACAAACAACCGAAAAACTTTAAATAAATAAATAAATTAACAACAATGACCATTTGAGATAAACGTTTCAACGGCCAGCGGCGCTGTTGCTGCAGTCCTTATCTAAAACGTAAGAAACCAAAGCTTTACGACGACGACGCTTATAATTCATTAAATATTGATTAATGTAATCAAGAATTAAATTATAAGCCACCGCCCCAGCATAAATTGCTTACAATGTGTCTTATTAAAGTTCGGTACCGTTGCTTTCTCGGTGCCAACGGTTCTAGTATAGTTTTTTAAATACGAATTTTCCATAAATAAATTAATAATAAACTAGCGATAATCGTATGATAACGATTTAACGAAAAATAAACTATTTCGTTATTTCGTACGTAAAATTTCAAATAATAAAAATAAAGTAAAAAATAAAAAATAGAGAAAAGAACAACCGAAAACTTTAAATAACTTAATTAATTAAACCATTGTAAGTTCTTGCAAAATGTCGTCAGGAAAACGAGAATTAACTACTAAGACAGTACCGTCGGCAGGCACAGCTAAAAATCTCACCCGAAACAACCAAATTATAAACATCGTCGACATTTATATCATAAATAGATGCATACGGCCCTAATATACTACCTTGAGGTACACCCGAACACAGAACAACCGTCCTACTTAATGACTCATTTAATTTAGTCGCGTAGTAGTTTCTACGTTCAAGATGAAACCAATGTAACATGTTATAAATCCACATGCGTACAGTTTTCTCAGTAAAATACGGTAATCTAAAACATCAAATGCCTTCCGTATATCGACAGAACGATCGTCTTCTATATTTTGTGTGAAATATGCCTGAGCATCATCCGTTCCTTTGTAAAAATCCCTACTGATTAGTACTAAAGAATTTAAATTGTAAAAGGAACTCCAACGTGATTTTTTTTCTCCAAATATTTTAGATAGCGTCGAAAGAATACAAATCGGTCTATAGTTTGAAACATCTGTTCTATCACCATTTTTCTATACAGGCGTTATTATTCCTATTTTTAATATTTCGTGCAAGATCCCAACTTTGATCGATTCATTAAACAAATAAGTTAAAGGTTATACGAAAAACTCGATATTATCTTTTCGATTAAAATAGAATCGATATTTTATCCAAATCAAAGGACGATTTGTTTTTCATCGACAAGAAATCTAAAAATACGAAAGAACTAGTGTTAGTATCATAGTATCATGATGCAAAGAATCATCATTACTTTGCTCTATAAAATGTACATAATAAACTAGATATGATTGAAAAAGTCGTTCAAATTATTGGGAACTATTTCCTCATTTTCGTCAACGGGTATTTTTACCCCATTCAGTGTTATTTCCTTAATATTCTCTTTCTACTATAACATTGTTTACTATAGCCCAATATTGTTTTTGTTGTGTTTCGCATTTATTTAGGAGATTTGTATAATAATCAGCTTTTGCTTTTCTATAAGCTTTCGGGACTGCTTTAGAGGCTTGTTTATAATTCATGCGAAAATGCATACTGAGGTGGTCTTTTCTGTATAATCTATAGGCCCCATTTTTTACTTCTACCAATTGGACAACTTCATTTGTTATCCAACTAGATCTTTTACGATATGATTTATATGATTGTTTTGGTATCCTACATTGATTTAAAATTTCAGTTTTAATTTTGAAACGAACCATTCAAATTTTTCATTTATAATCGCAGAACTAGTGTATAAGTGAGATATATATTATAAGAAGTTAACGAAATTTTATATAGCAGTTTATCGAAATAATAATTAAGATCATTTAATGGTCTACGTGTAATATCGCTAAAAGTAAATTCGGCAGATACTGCACAATGGTCTGAAAAATCTATATCCATAACTTCGCACGTGATAACAATAATAATAGTAATAATATCAATAGTAGTAGTAATAATAATAATATTATACCGACGTTAATTGACAAACGGATTAGCTTGCTTACACAACCGAAATGCTACGTTTATACGTTTATAGTCGTCGTGTTATTAGTGCTATACCGTAAACGTACCGCTTTATGGACGTATTAAGCCGTGTAAATACGAATTCTATATAGATACGCCATTTCGTCGGATTTGAACAACGCAACTATCGAATTCCATTTTACGACATAGTTCTGCTTAGCGATTGGAGAATATTTAACGACAGATGAAAGCGGTGAATTCGTGGTGAAGCACTTTTAGTTGTTTGAAAAAAAAATATATATATATATATAACTCCGTCGTTTTATTAAAATAGGTACGCTTCCTAATGAATCCCTTAGCTGTAGTCTATTCATCGACCCTAGTTCTCTGTATTAACATCGTGATCACCATATCCTTCTAGTACGGATAAAACTTAAAAACGACGTTTTTCCCGTCCATTTGTCTATGGTTTGGGATCGTACACCCGACGGTTCTTCTTAATTTTCTCCACTACGTAATTACCACGTAATCGATGCCTTTCTAGACTTTCATACCACGTTTCTGTAACGCGCCAAAGCATGAAAACTCCGAACGGCGTACGAGAGGAACCTTAATATTTCATTTGTGACAGCGGAATCACTCGGAAAAAGTAAGAATCCTAAAAAGAATTTCAAAGTCGATCCTTATACGATGTCTGCAACGGCCGGTGTGAACTGTTTTGTTTTTTTAACGATATTAAACTACGGGGGGGTCGTTCGCGAATTTCTTCAAAACAGTTTCGATAATTTATTATCGATAATGCGTGTCATCGTGAAATGAAAAAATTCAAAAATCTATTTGGTTTTGTTGTTTCAGGATTTACTATTATTAGAAGAACAGGAAGGGTCGGTAAATTTCAAATTCGGAGTGATGTACATGAAACCGAACCAGCTAACAGATGACGATATGTTAAGCAACGGTAAGTGTATCGCCGTTCATCTCGTTTTATTGTGTGCGCGCGCTTGTATGTTGGTGTTAGCGGTCGTGTGCATATAAAAAAATATACAATCCGTCATCTAAATCGTAAACGATGAAACTGATAATTTTAACAGATGTTCCCTGCTATTTTTTAAAAATCATTTTAAGCTTCAGTTATTTATTCAATTACAGATTAATATATATATATATTTTTAATATACTACTTACTATAGTCCTGAATATGTAGCTCAATAAATATTAAAATCTCAATTTATTAGGCGTTCCTTCGGATAATAGTTGTTTCTTGTACTTTTATTATCGGTTTATTAATATTTAGGCAGGTAGAGTTAGCTCACTGTACGAGGTAAAACTTTATATTCAATCAGACCATGTATTATTTGTTATATATATATATATATATGTAAAGTAAATAACAAGTCAACAAGTCGAAAGTTAATAGGGAAAGTCGTCTAATAAACGATTCTTTCCAACCTGGAGAGATGTTGAACCGGCTAAGTGGCGCTTGCTAGTATTGGTTTGCCAATTATTTCCATGGCTTCTTCATATTCCGATTTACCAATCAGTTAGATGGATAGCTGAGGCGTCTAAGAACTTTTTTATTATTGAAATTTATCATCTCTTAAAGCTTCGAAGGATGCTAAAACATTAACGATACAATAGAAGGTGGTCATACGCTTGGAAAATTGGGGAGAGCCTATGTCCAGCAGTGGATCGATATAGAGTTATAGTGAAAAAAAAAACCAACGTTAATTGGGATATAATCTACAGGTAATTTAATTTGGTCAATAAGTTGACACTACGTAAAGAGAATTGAGGAAGACCATAGCACAAAATCATTCAATCTCACGAAGTATAGATGGGAAGAGTATTTTTTTTAACTAACCTTCTGCATTTTCCGGTTGGAAAAAAAGTATTTTAAAATATTACCTCAAAATCCATTCGGTTTTAGAAATGAACTTTCTACAATGCATGCAGTGGCAACTGTCTGTTATATAACAACGGATAATTTTAACTTAGATAAGCACACTGGCCTTTTTGATACTATATGGCACTTTCAACTAAACTTTCATCCCAAAAATGAAATATTATAGGTCGTCATCTATATTAGAGCGCATAGTGCGTCTTGCGAAATCAGCAAGTTTAAACCTAAACAAGTAGGATTGAAACTTGACGTGTCACGTGAGAACTCGTGAATTATAAAAATGTATTTTCATATTTTTGATATTGAGCCCGAACGCGAAACCTCGCAAATTATAAGTCGTTTTTCTACCAGTGGCATACATACCTGGTCTGCCGAGCGCTAACAAATATACTTTTTGAAAGTTCTATTTAAAACGAGTAATATTATGGCATCGTTAAAGTTATAATTTAATAATCAAAGGAATCCCATAGATTTAACTATCACCAACCGACGATCTATCAACTAGATATAAATCGAACGGCAGCACGCCGAAGATCACGCAGACTACCGACTTGGAAGAAGTTCTATACAGTAAGGAAATCATTAATTAAAATTTCCACTGCTTCTTATTTATTCGATTTAATATCTCTACGATGCAGCATAATAGCTACAAAAATTGCACTAATCCTTTTTTACACTATAAGCCGCCCCCTATATGCCAAACCAATGATATTTGGTTATATTCTATATCTCTACAGTCGTATATTGATCATAATTGACCGTCGTGACCATTATGTAGCAATCAAATTCCTCCACAGTTGTCGATCATCTGCCGAGTGTACCAAATCTGGTATTGACAGTTTAACACGTCGGCATATTTGTTTCGTCCATCGGGTCATTGGCCGACCTTTTCTTCTATGTCCGTTCATTCTTCCTAGTGTGACTGTCCTGTCTAAGTCTCGTGCACGCATTATATGACCGAAAAATGTGTGCATTTTTTCGCGTATGTCTTGTGACAATCGTTTATCTATATTAAGACGCTTAATGATCGAGACGTTCGTTTGTTTATCGTGCCATTTTATACCCAGCATTATGCGCCAGCATCGGACCAAGAGCGGCTACTGGTGGAAAGCCTCATGTAGGTGATTCCATTAGTGACAGGGTAGAGACACGAGGATGCAGATGGGCAGCTTGAGGACCTGCCCACTAAAAGTCTGCAAAAATCCTATGACTGTCTCTCCCTCGGCGGGTTAAGGTCGCCGTAAAAACCTTAAATAAATGTTACTCCTCAGTAACAAACCGTTGCCTTGCGGTTAGGATTTTCATCCAAAGGCTTGGTACAGGGAAGCAGCTGTTACCAATACCTTCTTGGAGCGGACGACAAATGATGTCGGTAAGGTTCAAGTTAGGACAATCGTACGGCGAAAATCACATATTGATTTAATCGACTACGGTACTGCGATGAGGAAAGCAACGGAAAACTACCTCATTACTTATTTCCAAGAAAACCATTATGTTATATTCTATATGTAGTCTATTAAATCGCTTATCGCATTTTACAGTGATCATATTGTAATGGAGAATGAAAGTTAGTTAATGATAATTCTAAAATATTTCAAGTTAGACGTGTGATTGGTTGTAGATCCAAAAAAAAATAAGGGACAGGCAGGACCGAAACCGCGGGTCAACAATATTCAAATATACAAAAATCCTACTTGCGCTCAAAAATCTAGGTACGATATGAATTTGTGTTCGAATTGTCTTTGGAAAATGTAGAACAAGTCATCCAGGTAGGAGACCTTATTGTTTATAATATGCAGTACTCCTGTACCGTCGAATAAAATATTGAGTACAGTAAATTACATAGTGTGGGACCTGTGACAGATCCCTGAGAAATGCCGCAAGTAGCCTTCCTAAAGAAAAGTGAAATAGCTCCGGAACTGCAATTCTATTTGTAAAATAATTAATGATCAAATTGGTTGTCATTATTATTCTTCGATACATCGACAATAGTAGAACATTTACAGTTGTTAAACGCTCTATATCAAAGGAGATGGCAACTGTGCAGACTCTTCAATCAAACAAAAGAGACGAAAATTCGAAAATAGAAAAAAAAAATTAAATTTATATTTACGAGATATTTATTTTTTGGAATTTTTTATACAAAATTTTAAATCGTCGACGTACGTAAAGTCCACGCGATGAGAAATAGTTCCACGTTACGGGGGAAAAAAAATACGCTCGTAATACGATTGGCTTTTAGTTTGAAAGTCAAAATTGAAAAAAGTACCGGACACTCCGATTGTCCACACAAAATGATCTATTATTATAACAATATGACGACGACGACGACGGTGATGATGCTGGTAGTAATAATGATAACAATAATAATAGTAATAATAATGAAAAATTCGAATTCGAACTAAATAACCCGAAGAAAAATGAGTCCGGCTAGTTACGCATAGTACAAAAACACGCGTAAATATCTACCCTGTAACTTATATATTTGCAGTTAGTAACAATAATAATCATAATAATTGCCACGATGATGCAAGTTAAAAAATGACAGAAAAGTATATATATTTTTTTTTGTAACCATTTTTCATAAAACGGGAAAAAATGGCGTAGCAACTTTTCGCATTATTATGTAGAAATGAAAAATTGAACAGCACTTCTTTTTTTCCACTAAGTATAATAAGTAAATGTGCGCAGCAAATCGAGGATATAATTCGTTTAGCTGACCTCATAACATTCATTATATACACTATATATATATATATATATATATATATATATATATATATATACATGTACATACACTTCTCTATCACATCCTCTTTTACATATGTGTCATATATATATATATATATATATATATCTTGGTACATTCGTATGCTTAAAATTTCAAGAGTCGTGACCCAATTTTAGCAACGCTGTAAAAATAAAAAGCTTTCGCTATACATTTCTGTTCTCATTTCGACGCATAATTTTCTCGATTAATCATGATACCGATTATTTGTTTAAGTTAGCCCATAAACCGTGTTAGCGATCGATTTATATTCGTTATTTAACCTGTGTATACTCCTTGATGAAAATCTTTCTAACATTTCGAGATTACATTCCTAAAAAGAAGGCGATACGGAAGGAATGAAGAAGCAGACCGATCTGAGAAAGAAGCCGCCTTCGTGTTTCCTGCAGAATCACTTCCAGCAACATGTCTCGATATGCGTCGCTGCATGTTCCATAAATTTAAGGAACAAGCAACAGTCAGATTTTCCGGTTTATCCCAATGTAGTGGTATCTGGCCTATTCAACGTTTTAATCGCGCAAAACAGGATGAAGTGATACTGATCCGTGTCCACACAATACTCGTTTTACTCATTCTTATATCTTATCCAAAACCGATCCGCTTTCTTGTTCAACCTGTAATGCTCAAATCACTATAGCTCATATCTTACTCCACTCTTTTCTATATGATTGAGGCCGGATTGGCGAAGGAAAGTAACTAAACTAAATAAAAAAAAATGTTGTCTTTGAAAGAAAAATAACTGTAAAAGGAAGATATAGGGACGTCCTCAAAGACACACATACATATATATATATATATATATATATATATATATATATATATATATTTATATATACACAATGTACGCTGATGACAACTTCTCTAAATTATCCTGAAAGGAAGTGGCGATTATTATAAAAATTAAATAAATAAAATCTAATAGAATTACTTCGAATCTTCAATTTTGTTCTGTACGTAAAGTAATTGCAAATATTAACCATTTTATTATATTTAATTTATCTCATAAATTCTACAAGTTTTCAATAGCATTCATCGAGGTGGTGTAATTAACTTTAGCCGAGTACAACTTATGACCAGTAATTAGCAAACGAGATGCGTGTTATATGGAAAGTACTTCATTAACTGAGTTAGGTATATACTTAGTGGTACGTATAACAACCTATATATTCCCCTAATAGTCAAACTTCTTTTTCAATTACGACAATTCGCGGCAATATTAACAAATAGCGCTAATTACGTAATAACGTTGTACATATAAGTCAATAAGACGAAGAAGACCTTTTCTATTCTTTAGAATTCACACCGTAAGCAATCTTAATACGTTGGTCAAGTTCGGTTTGATTTATTTATTTGACACCTTGTGATGGCTCGAGACGCAAGCCCATACATTTTTATTCTCGCGTATAAATAAGATAGAACAAATGATGTAATTAGAACACACAATGTCAAAAAATTTTAATTGTAATTATGTGAAATGTTCGGAGTAATCCCCATTAGAAGAAAAAAAAGTGATATGCTAATGCATACAGCATCTAACATCAGCGATTTGTGTGTGTGTTTGTCTGTATTATATGCATCCTTGCTGGTTTGCTTATCGTTATAACATTGTAGTATTGTGGGTGGTTTGATGCGCTGGTTAAACGGAGATACATTATAATGTATATCACAATGTTATATAAAGCCTTCGGTAATAGTGATAATAGATAGTAGGTTCATTATGATGTTATAACTCTGTAACCGAATGCGCTGATGACTGGAGATCCGCACACGTTTTATTCTGGATGCACAAAGTTAAACGCCTTTGTAATACGTAAGACACAATATTTTACTGCTATTATACTAATATTAACGAGAACCGATGCGCTTATTTAAGGAGCATATGGGCATCGGTATACATGTAACAACATATATATATATATATATATATAGTATCTGTTTATAGTACAGTATTGTTGATGCGTTCAATATATATATATATATATATATATATATATATATATATATAGATAGATAGATATAATTATGTTAATTTTTCACAGGTAATTTTGATTCACTTCTTTCATATCTTTTGTTCTTTACATTTTTTAGCTTTTAATTTGTTGTTAGTTTTTCTGTTATTTAACATGAGTACAAATAATAATTTAGGAGATGCAGTTACAAACTTATTAGCGAATCTATTTTCTTGTAAAAAGTACGGATGAAAAAAATTATTATACAGAATGGCAGATTATGTTCAAAATTAGACAATGTAAAAATATAACATGAAGAAAAAAATAAAGAACGTACACTATCATTTAATGATTCTGAACTGGCGGCCTGGCGGAGCCGGGCACATTAAATAAATTATTTCATTGGCTCCGTCTGTTATTTTCGACTGATAATGGAACGTGGAATAAAACTGGATTTAGAAATACAAGTACTTTCTAATTGCCCGTTTCCCGACATGAAAACACAGTAAACTACAAAAAATGTTTCTTGTAATTAACAGAATTTGGTAAAACAAGAATAGATCGTAAAGTAATTTATTTGTTACACAAGAAAAATGTTAAACAAAATCAAAAACACATTTAATTGATGCTATACGTTTCTGTTTGTTTTCTTATCAAAGCTAGAACTTTAATTTTGTTGGCATAATCATTTTAAAGATCGCTTAATGGAAATAAATATATAGAGACGACTGACTCATTAATTTTGACTTAATTAATTGGTTTCGTTTTTTGCTTTTGTTTTTTTTAAATGAAATGTAAGTTACAATTTTTCTATATTAGGCAAACACATTACAGATATTTAAAAATATAGCAGGGGTTTAAAATATTATACATTAGTTTC
This sequence comes from Coronaproctus castanopsis, assembly GCA_032883995.1. Classification (NCBI taxonomy): domain Eukaryota; kingdom Metazoa; phylum Arthropoda; class Insecta; order Hemiptera; family Monophlebidae; genus Coronaproctus; species Coronaproctus castanopsis. Next base: position 81,018,685 of record CM065053.1, on the reverse strand, counting down.
AGCGCAAGCCAAACTTTTATTCCCAGTATTCATATATATATAGCGATATATATATATATATATGTCGCTGTGGCGTAACTCGACGGTCGGGGGTTCGAAACCAACACGAAAGTTTGCATCATTATTTAATTCTTAATTATCACAGAGAAGGCAGTGGCACCCAACTTCATATAACATCATATGCACGCGCATCTGCGTCGCATAAAAATAGTGCCTTTGAATTCTAGCTTATTTTGTACGTAAAAATAAACATATAATAGCTAGTCATGACGTTTAGCAACGTACAATACGACGATGATGATATATATATATATATGTATATGTATATATGTATATGTATATGGATATATGTATATGTATATGTATATATGTATATGTATATATGTATATGTATATGTATATATGTATATTTATATATGTATATGTATATATGTATATGTATATGTATATATCAGAAGGCAATAGTAATCGTAACAGTTTAACTCGCGCATAAAATCGAAAGCATTAAATTTTATCGTAATATCATCATATCTGCTACTAACCGTATCAACGGATGTTGCGATATTACAATACCGTACTTATATTGTACTATTATACTGCAATCTACAAACCACTAGACTGCCACACTAAAACGTTAATGAACGATGAAACATTCAGTACAGATATACAAATGCAATCTTAGATGTTAAACGTTGCATGTTTTGACGGCCATTCGTAAAAAATTCGCACCCGACATATATAATATTGTTCGTTGTCGAACTTCGTGACTAACCCAATTGTAAGTATATTTACCTTCTTTTTTCGTACTAGCATTCGAGGTGCAATAATTATATGCACCTCCGTTCAAATCGAGCAAATAAGCAAATATTTATTTAAAGTTTGTCCGTAACACCTTAACTATATATATATAGAAACATAAAGGAATGTAGTTATTTATACCTATAACTAAAATTTTCGCCCCGAAAGGTTAAAAGATTCCCCGGGGATGTCTGATACAAATAGGGAGAACGTGACGATTGTTTCTAACGGCTTCCGGAGAAGTTTAAACATCACGCAATCTGTTTATATATATGTATATATATATATATATATATATATATATATGCAGTTGAATAAGCAGATAGGCTGAGTAATTTCGTTTAAAACTTCCACGCTTCCGGCAATATTCGTTATCGTCAACCTTTTAAATAATAGGTTTCGTTACTAAGGAGAGCAACTTGACAATTTATATTCATCCTAGACTGTAGGTGTTCTGTAGATTAGTGATTTTACAACACGTCATCCCGACAAAATATATTACACTAAATTACCATCGTCTAACTAATGTTCTTTCCAAAGTAGCTCAGAAATTTGTCGTGAATGGACGAGAAGTTAACGGGTCAATACGACCAGACACGAAAATAAGTTTTTGCAATTAACGCCCGTCAGAACGATGAATAGAAAACTCGCGGGAAATGGGGAATGTTAGCAAAAGCGGTGTATATATATATATATACATATATAATAAGTGTGTACGTATCTACATCTTACTCAAGCATGTTTATATATACATTATTTATATATATATATGTGTGTAAGTTAAAAAAAAACAGAACGCCGAAAAAATTTAACAAATGACGTAATCAACATCATTGAGATAATAGTAATCAATATCCTACCGTTTGTGCTGAAGTTTAATTATTAATTTGAAAAAAAAAGATTATTTACTAGCTATAAAGTTTATCGGTTTGAAAAATTTTTCCTTTTTTTTCATTACATGTTTTATTTTAATCTCAATCTGGGCAAGTGTGGTCATTTAGTGATATTTTTGGTGTTTGTTACCCGTCATGAGATGAAGAAGCACCCAGTGGCAGTCCCCCTCTTCCTACGCCGATGGAAATGTTCAGCATATGTTTAGCCAAGCTGTTAAAATAGCCTTCCAATCTAGATACATGTCTTTGGACATACTCCTTTATAATATCAGATACGTACGGAGTATTCAGATCTTCATGTAGAAACGTTGGTTATGTACCAGGGTGCGTTCGTCATATTTTTAGCTGCTTGTATTGTTCTAATATCAATATCTTTAGCACAAGCCCACAGTTCAACATCGATCTTTAGATCCGGTTTTATCACGTTCACAGAAGGACGATCGTAATTTCTAAATGCAGAAAATATAATGTGGAAATTCCACATGACATGTATAGATTATCAGAAAATATTTGATACTGTTGAAACATGGACAGCAATAAAGTCCCTTAAACAAAATTTTGTAGAACATGAATACATCAATATAATAAGAAACTTTTACAACTCACACCAACTACGGAAATACAACTTACAGAAAAAACAGATGAATTTTCAATCTTCTTCTTCTTCTTATCGTATAATCATCGGTTATATATAATTACACAAAATTATCATCATAAGATTAAGATTGTGAATATAATGTTAAACCTACAGGTGCAAATACAGTCTTCTAATATATGCTGCATTGTTTGTCTTAGACACGCAGCAGTTGTCGTTATACCCCATTTCTGCATTAGATATCCGCATGTTCCCTATCCGGTCCCGATTCTATTGAGTGTCTTCCATAGTTTGCTAGATAAATCCATTCCTTTAATTTCATTCCTTGGGTCGACAACTAAATGGGAATTTGTTATATGTTCTAAATAAATGTGGAAATTGCGCATGGCATTTATAGATTATCAGAAAACATTTGATACTGTTGAAACATGGACAGCAATAATGTCCCTTCAACAAAATTGTATAGAAGATGAATATATCAATATAATAAGAAACTTTTACAACTCACACCAACTACGGAAATACAACTTACAGAAAAAACAGATGAAATTTCAATAATAAAACGTTTCAACCTAAAAGATGCAATATCCCTGAAACTGTTCATAACATCCTTGAAAGCATGTTCAAAAATTTAAATCGGAATTCAAAGGGCATTAATACTGACGAGAATAGAATCAATCGCTTGCGTTTTGCAAATGATGTATTGATTAATAATAATTCCCGCACCTTTAACTAATCTTCATAATCGCTTTAAAGCAGTAAGATTAACGATAAATATCGATAAAATGAAGGTCGTGGAAAATATTCACCGCTAATTAGAAGTAAAAATAGACGAGCGAAAATTAGAACATGGCGATACATACATATTTAGGTCATGTAATTAATGAAGCAGTGCGGAAAGAAATCGAAAGACGAACCCACCTCTCATGATTAAGTTTTGGCAATCTGAGGAATGTATTTAAAAATAACCTAATTATTTAAAAAGGAATGTATATAAATAATGAATTCTTCTAACATACTTCTTCTTCGTGACCATGACACAGTTTTATATTTTTCCGTTCCAATATTCGATAAGTGCCACGATCTTTTTATCAGTCCATAGATCGAACTCCGTTGGGTCAGTTTTTATTCTTTGGCATTGAAATAGATGGTTTTGATCTCTTTGTTGGCCACACTCGCAGAGACTACTATTTACGAGACCCCACTTTACCAAGTTTCTCTTAGTATGTCTACATCCAGTTCACAGTCTGTTCAGCGTCTTCCACTGGCACCAATTTAATTTCTATCCTATTTTTATATCTTCCCATGGATCTATGCCAGTTGTAATCGATTCCATCCATTTGGACAGTCGACCCTTCTCCGACTTACCGTTAATAGCTGTTAGGCTAGTCTCTCCGAAATTTTAGTCTTCGAAACGGACGTTCACAGGCATACAATGGGTGACGCGGATCGTTTGTTGCTTTTAATTTTTCCTATTTTCATAGTAACTTCTCTTCTTATGTGTGGCGGGACGATGCCACAAGCTAGATATACTTTTTCTATCTTTGTTGGTTTAAGGCATGCAGTTATTATTCTACAGGTATCGTTTAATACTATATCTACATTTTTGGCATGAACTGACCGTTCCCAGCTTGCACATGCATATTCTCCTGCTGAGAAACACAATGCTAAGGCCGATGATCGAAGTATCTCTGGTTTCGCACCCCACTTTGAAGCCACTAGCTTGTGTAGAATATTATTACGCGTTATAATTTTCATTTTCAAGTTATGACATATATATCAAAGTGCGGTCTAAAGATACTCCAAGATATTTGGAATGCAAGTTATGTTCAAGGTTATGGTTACGCCACGTTATATTTAGTTTGCACATAGCATTCGCATTTTTTAGATGGAATGTACAGACCTGTGTTTTTTTCCGGATTTATATTTAAGCCGTTATCGTCATAATAACTATCTAGCTTATGCAGCATATTCTGAAGTTTATCTTGCACCTCTTTGTGTGTGACATCCTGTGCATTTAGAGCCAAGTTATCAGCAAACAAGAAGTGCTTTGTTTCAGCTCCAACTGGGTGGTCATTAGTGAATATGTTAAATAGAATTGGTGTAATATACTGAGCCGTAGCTTGAAATCTTTCAAAGTGTGTCGTGTGCAGGAAAGATCAATATTAACTATAAGACCGTCCGACTAGAAACGAAATACTTGGATACGGAAGAAAACCGGACCTTGTGTAACGTGGTGGAGCAGATGGTCAAACTGCATTAAACCTAGGCATTGTAAATAGTCAGAGTTAAGGATAATAGATGGACAAAACGAGTGTTAAAATAGTGTCCCCTTCATAAGAGAAGAAACATTGACAGATCGCGCTTACTCTTTGGTATGACGATATAACTGAGGTAGCGGGGAATAGCTGGTTCCAGAAAGCTCATAACCGGAACGAATGGAAAAGATTGGTGAAGAAGCTAGGTCCAGCAGTGGATCGATATAAGAAAAAAAATATGACTACATATGTAAGTACATAGGCCACTACAACTTTATAAAGAAATTAACCGGTAAATTTGTCAAACAAGCTTATGTAGGATTAAGTAATATATATATATATACTAAAATGAACAAAGAAATTAAAATTATTTATACACAAATTTTAAAATAGCGAAGTAATAAAATAAAGCAGTAAATTAAATTAATTTTGCGGAAAAAAAAATTAAAAATATGTATTCAACTATAATCAATATTCCTATTAATTTCTAATATCAACAAAATGTAGTAGGTCCTTACTACAATGGAGAGTAATCGCTCACTAAAATGTAAGTTTTTAAGGTTTTTTTTTTTTTTTTTTTTTTTTTTTTTTTTTTTTGACGGGGTACTATGTACTGCTGCTATGGCTAGAAGCACCCGTATGGAAAAATGAATGTTAGATTAAATTGATCATGCCTATAGCTCGAAGAAACTGAAGTACTGCTTCTACAGCAGTTGGGTCATCAGATAGAACTGTTTTTAATGAACTACCATTGAAGTTTTGGGGACGGTATACGGAATATTGTGGGCAGTCAAAGAACAAGTGCTGGAGTGTTAAGGGGGTTCGGGCGCAATGAGCAATCTTACTTTCCTAGTAGGATTCGAACGTATTAACACGTATTTTTCATGATTAAGGAAATATATAAAGAAAGCAAAGTACAAAAGGAAAAACTATTAAAACTTTATCGTCGAAGTATATTTACAAATCGTGTTGGATAGGCTTTTGATAAGAGACGCCAAATTATTCGGAGGAAAATGACGTCAACATATTAGCGAGATGCATTTAAAGTTCTACCTACATAAATTGTGGAAACTTCAAATGTATTATTCAAATAAAAGAAAACGAATGTGTTCTTCAGATAGCAGGTGTTACAGACAAAAATTTTCTTCGCTACTTTTTAACTTACACGCGTCAAGATAAATATAATACATACCAATAACTGGCGCACGTATATATATATGTGTGTGTGTTGGTGTATATGTGGCCACAGATGAAAAAGTAACTTCTCGCGTATAAATTGAATCAGTCTCGTTGTAGACCGTCTAAACCAGTGTATAAGGTTATTCGCGTTTGATTCCGAGGAAAAACAAACGTACGTAATCTTTGTTGGTCGGTCGAGGAAATTTATCAACGCGTTGTCTGCATCTTCGTCATTCCTAGTTTCCTCATTTTCCGAAAATAATACTGAAAAACTCTTGGAATTTTTTTTGTTTATTCTACGGTCGGCTAATACAAGAGGTTCGTGTAAAAAATAAACTCTTACACTATCTAGGCAATTGTTCATTTATCAAGTTTTCAGACGTTATAGGCGTTGTAGTTTACGTTTGAACCTCTCGTCATCTTATATATATATGCATTAGAAGGGTGGATTGGACGTCGGCAATTTAGTTTTTATCTCGAGAAAGTTCCCCTATTTAATACTGCGGTAATTGCTTTTTCTTCTCCGGACAAGATGATACGATTGAAAGAACGGAACAGAACTTTTGAAAACTCGAGAAGAAAAAATTAAATACCGAATGCGCTCAACACTAGGGATGGAAAAAGTCGAAAAACTCTTGGAATTGAGAAGTTTCCAGATGTCGCGGTCGATTTGGGAATTTTAAAAATGAAATATCGAAAAAAAATTAATTTGACAAGTTGAATATTTCACGGAGAATATAAGACCGGCCATCTAACTCGTTCTTGTGAAGGATCCCGCTGAGCTCCAAATTTTGGTAGATAATTAGATGGAACCGCCACGAATCAATGAAGTTTGCGTTCTGCGAAAAATTTTATATATATATATATATGCAGTGAAATATGTTAAACGCGAAAACGCTTAAGACGAAATATCGATTAACATGGAATAATTGAAAGATCCCGACAAACTGCCATGCGTCTTTGTACATTTTTTTCCTCTTAACACGGAAAGATTTCGCTTCTCAGAAACGAAAAGTGTGCGCAGTTATTTAAATGCGCATTCCAATAGTGAAACGAATTACAAAATAGATGATATCGACAATTTGTTTGTTGAAAATTTGATGTTAAAAAATACATTTCTAAAAAAAAAAAACAGACTATTTTCCAAAAAATCAATAAATATTTTATATTTATTTTAAAAAAAATTGAAAATACGTATGTATTAAATTTCATTTTAAGTTCTTGTTAATAATGTTGTTATTTTATTGATTTTTAACAAATGCCTGCATACACACAGTGGCGCAGCACCGGTGAGCTACCAGGCTTAAGCCCACCAGAGGGCTTAGAAAAGTATAAAATACATATTAAGAAGGCCCGTAACTTGTAACCTCCAAACAATTTCGCAGCTAAAATGATAGTTGAAACAGAAGAGAATATTTGAAAGGGCTGGCGTTATCACTAATAAAATCTCATCTTGAAGAGTGTGCAAAATAGCCTACATTGCAAAAAGTACCGTTAGAAAATATTCCTCACATTCTGTCTGCTAATGATGTTGAAAATCCAGCTGACTGTGCAACACAAAGAAAAAAAATGGTCGTTGGTTGAGCCGTTCTGCATTCGAATCTGACCCGGGTCGTGGTCAGTGAGTTTTTTTGTCGTTGTTGTTACTAGTTGTTTCGTTGTTGTTCGTGATCGTTTATAGTTTGTTTTGCCTATCGAATTTTGTTACACTTTCGGCTGTGTATATTTTATTCATTTTTATTACGAAATTTTAATTTACATTTTGGGGGTATGTTTGAGCCACCCCTCATACAAATTGTAGGTGCGCCATTCATACTACCACATCAAAATGTATCTAATAAACGTAATTTTGTTGAGCTTGTATACTTTTTTTTAATATCGTTTAACACGAGAAAATCTTTCAGTCGTCCCCTCTATTTTTTTTTAACGAGTATTTAATGCCTCGTGGCTATTACTCGATGTATATGATTATTAATTAAAATACATATAATTAAATATTATTAATAATATTTGTCTTGATTCGGAAGGCTGTAAGAATTTCTAGGTTGTAGACGTCCGGTATAGCTGAGCTCATCTCCTTAGTACGATGTTGAGCGTATTTCCGGCAGGTCTTCAGTATATGATGGGCGGTTAACGGTGCTTTACATTTATCACATACAGGTGGTGGCTGGTTACCAAGAAGGTACGAGTGGGTGATTTATGTATGTCCAAGGTACACTCTGTTTACCGCTGTTTCCAATCTCGGTAGACAAATTTTTCCAATGGGTTTTGGCCATGCCGTCAGATCCTTCTTGATGCAACCACTGGGCTGACTATGGAAGGATCGACTCCATGATCCCAGTATGCTCTGGACTGAGTCTAGAGCATAGTCCGCACCCGTATGTACTGGAAGACGAATTTGCGACGGTCAACGGGCCGCCCGGTGTACGGCATCGTGTGATGAAATATTACGATGGCTAGGAATCCAAGCAAAGGTGATCTTTGTGTTCCGTTTATACAGCTCCACTAACGAGAAAAGAATATGATCAATAGATGATACTTCAGAGTTTGTGGCTTCTATGTATTTTAGTGCAGACATAGAGTCTGAGCAAATTACATAATCGTTCCGTGGGAGATCGGCGATTTGGAGTATACATTGAAGAATCTCAACTAGCTCAGCCGAAAGGACTGACAGCATTATCGGAAGATTGAAGGACTGAATTTTGTTTTGATGGAATATGCACCACCTACATAAAACAGAGTTTTTGATGCATCTGTGTAGCATGTAATGGCTTGAGATACTCGGAGCAACATCCGTTGTAAGGTTGCGTATATTACATGGTTTGGTTTGCATTTATTATCGGCTGTAGCAAAATCCCAGCAAATCTCTGGCTTGAATTTACTCCATGGCGGAACAACTGTCGGTATTCTCTTTAGAATATTACGCTGAATCTTTAATGAAAACTGAAGTCCAACTGGTTTTAGCAGTTCACTGATATGAGCTTGATTTCGGTTAAGTTGATGGCTAGCAACAGTTTACCTTAATGCAAGTTGCTTCCGTCTGGAGCGAAGGGATGGAGAACCACTTAAATAGTGGAGGCTAGCTGTAGGCGTTGTTGGAAATGCATTCAGCGCAATTCGAAGTGCGGTGTTTTGTATTATATCCAGTTTATTGAGCAGCCGTGGGTTTGCAGAGGCATATATGATGGAACCATAGTCCAGCTTAGAACGAATAAGGGTATAGTAGATGCGGAGTAGCGTTGAACTTGTCGGTCAAAATAACTTATTACTCATAATTTTAAGGATATTGAGTAATGGGAGGCATGAATGCTTCATTGCCAGAATATGACTTTTCCAGGTAAGTATCGAGTCAAAATGTAGTCCAAGGAACTTATGTTCTTTAAAAAAACATAAATGTAAAGATTCGTGTTTAGAGAGAAAAATGAAGTATCCGATAGTTGCGGTGGTTCCAACGCTGACATATGGCTCTGAAACGTGGTTCGCAACTAAAATAGAACACGGAGAGAAAAAAAATAGATAATACAGTCATGGTTATGTGTAGGTCTGTGATCAGTTTTCAACGAAAGATTAGAATCAGAAATACATTTATCAGAGGAAAATTTGGAAATATGCTAAAATGTGTTCTTAAATGTAAAAGAAAAAAGTGGGATTGAGTTGCGCTGTGAGATTGTCAGATTGCACATATAGGCTGAAAAGTTGGTATATCAGGAATAAAAGAAGAAAATTTTGAGCAATTTTTGAGATAGGAAGACGGAATAACTAAATTTATATATAATAAACGATACGAGGGAATTACCCAGCACCGTCGTGTATGGGCAAGTTTGATGGAGGCCTTTGCTCAAAATATGGACTTTTAGTTTTAGTTATCGTTCAATTTGTTACGCGCTAAATATTTAATAAAGGATTTTTATAATTATTATCGTTATAGTTTCGTAGCACATTTTCTATTACTTGTAAAATTCAGGCTAAAAATGTATATCTTAATTTGGAGCTCGATTTTCGAAATATAATGTTTCGAGTTTTTTCCACTATTTTCTGCGGTATTTTCGATTTTCCAAATTTTCCGCTATATTTTTTAAAAATATTTCTACAGTTTTCTTTTTCCAATATTTGTCTGTGTTTTTGAGTATTTTATTTCGTGTTTTTTTTTTTTTTTGTTCCATATTAACCTTTTTTCATTTTGCATCCACTACATTCGTAAATTCGTTTTTACGTATTTTCTTTTTCCGTTATTAATCGAAATTCCGCGCGATCGTTATTTCGGTGTCACTTCCAGCACGACGAAAGAAATAAAATAAATAAGATGAAATTATTTGGCCTTCCTTTTTGCGCAAAACGTACACCCTATAGAGTTCGTTCGCTGTTATTTTAATATAAAATTGTATAGACCGTGTAAAAATATCGTAACGTGTTCCTGGCAGTAAAAAGAAACAGAGGAAAGAAAAATTGTAAGGCGAAAAGATTACGCGTCAACCGGATAAATTATTACGATGGAAAAATTGAATATTTTGTATTTTCCTCTCTAAATCAGGATGTAAGTGGAAGTATAAAAGAAAAGTTTGAAACGTTAATCGATTTATATATAAATATACACCTAATTCTAATACACGCGTGTGTTTTGTGTGTGCGTGCATGTGTGCGCGAGCAAACTTTAATCGTGTTAAATCGACGGTAAGAGCATGTAACAACGTTCGAGCACATCGTTTAGAAAGTTAGATTTATCACTTTAAAATAGTACGCTCTTCAACGTGAATGGACGAACTTTTTATCCTCTGGCACCCGCTGAGATTCTCATGAATTTTCGTTTCCTTATATATTTGGGCTAAATAATTTTTACACGCGACGCATTCGAAGGTCGCAACTTTTACGTAGTGACGTTTTTTCGTTTAGTGAAGTGCTCTCCTATATGAACATGCCCACGCTCTAAGTGTACGTAGTCATCGTTAATAATTTCCCTAGTGTCAATTAGCCGTTAGAAAATCTCGAACTTATCCTAAGTAATGTGAGGCGGTCGAAATTAAGTGGCTTATAAAGTCGAAATTAAAAAGATGTCAGCGTCTTAAAATAAAATTTTCAACATTACGGTAATAGATAAATTTGAAATGCTACTCTCAATACTGCGAGTTACACGCAGTTAGTCTCCATTTATTTAATATACTGGAAGACTACTTCCTGGGTGAATTGCTGTCCTTAAGGCCTCTACTATATCAGCAGAGAAAACCTTAACACAGGACTGTCCCCCAAGGAAGACAGAGCTTTAAACCCGCTTCTCAATGCTAACTGGCCTGAGGGGACAAAAGTGATTATGCCGATGATGTTGCCGTACTCGTTGCCGGTGACAGTCGTAGGCAGTTAGAAGCGCTGAGCCAGGAGGTCACTTCGATTTTAACGAATTGGGCCGACTGCTCAGGTATGATCTTTTCCGCAGAGAAGACGATGTATATGTCTTTAACGTAACAAGGGTAAAGAGGCGAATAGCTTAAATTATAAAATTATAAAGATTTTTTTTTAACAGCTCTTAATAGGCTATTACTAAGATACAATTTTAACCGTTTGTCTAAATAATTACCATCGTTATACTTAATCGCATCGTGCTTTGTGTGCGGTCGACAAATTATTATATCTTAAAGATCTTGATATAAACCTTTCAAAAACAATTAGCAGAACAAACTAAAGTATGATGATCGAGATTGATAACCACGTCAAAGAACAAGCAGATACCTATAATACTTGGGATCATTTTTGATGGTCGTTACTTGGTTTTTTTTTTTTTGCACACCTATCTTACATCGAATCTATGAACAAATTGAACGGACTCAAAAGAAGGGCTAAAGTAATATACGTATATAAAAATATATATACAAATACAATAATAATATCCATAATTATGTATGCCTCTACGGTCTATTTCCACAGAATAAATTGTAAAAATTTTATAAACTAAAATCAATTCGTAGACTTATTCTTCTGTATCTAACAAAATCATATAGAACAGTCTCACACCAGTAGGCTTACTTGTGGAAAATAGATATGTGCAATATAATCGATCATGTAGGGATGAATACCTAATTGTAGCGGATGGCACACTTTGGTGACACATTTACGAACAATATTAAAACCTATATCAACTATATGGTTTCAAAATGGAACAAAAGATAGCAAACTACTCAGAATAAGCCTTTTAAAGAACGTTATCCAACTGTTGCATCAAGATTGAAGGATAACATAATATCTCATTGAAGCTGTAACTGGGCACGGAAAATTCGACAAGTATCTTTGGCTTGAAGACAAATGATCGTTGTCAGTTCTTTCAACAAGAAAAGATGACTTGTATGCATGTGTGGGATATCCAGTTGACATTAAAGCTGATGCTTCCAAGCTTCAAAAAGAGTCCTTTAGATACATAACAAGAGACTATGATCCTGAAAATCTGTTAATTGCAAATGATTATAAAATATGTTTATTATATAAATTATTGTAAAATAAAATTAGTATATTAGATCGTATGTGTCTATATGATGTGTATACGTACGTTACAACTTATATATAAATTAAAATAATTATAATCAAATTGATAATTAATTATTTTTAGTTAACAAGTTATTATATATATCGTATTTAGATGCACGTATATATTTATGCATAATTATATATCATATAAGTAAAATCAAAATTTCAAAACTAAAGCCTTTCAAAAACCTATCTGGCCATCGGTGCGTTCCCAACGACTTCAGTTTGCAGCATCATATGCGAAGCTGGAGAACTCCCTCTTGATCTACATAGGCAGCGTTCTCTACTTCTCTCCTTCATTCACTTCTCCTCAAATCCTAACCTTCCTTCGCACAACCTTTGGCTTCAAATCCCCCCTCAATTCTTACTTTTGCTAAACAAATAGAAAATATCCTGTCCTCTATTCAAAACTACCTTCCCCCAGTTTTTTTCCTTCCTCCCTTAACATCATTCCTCCTTGGTGTGAGCACACTATTTCAATAGACCTCAGTCTCACCAAATTTTCAAAGAATCATACTCCTAAACATGTAATAAAAGCAGCTTACCTAGAATGATCTCACGGTACCCATCTCATAGCTTATACTTCACCGATGGCTCTAAAAACAAAACTGGAGTAGGAGGCGCTTTCGTTCCCTTCCAGCACTTCTATAGTTCGTTTCTCCACTCCACCCCATTACTCAATACTATCGGCGAAATTATATGCCATCAAAATGGGGATAATGGATATTTCAAACATTGTCGTTCACCAGTCGTTCTTAATATTCACGGATTCTCTTGTATCATTACAATGCCTTAGTGATCTTCATGATCCTAAATTACACCCCTGGCTAAAGAAATTGGTCATTAGATCACAACTTTCTGGTAAACATGTAGTTCTCGCATGGATTCCATCGCATGTTGATATACAAGGAAATGATGAAGCGGATAATGCAGCAAGAGAAGGCACATTGCTTCAACCATTCCCGCTCCTGCATACACCAATGAAAGATCTTCAGACTTTCATAAAATCATCAGTGCGCAAATCATGGAACCTCCAGTGGTCTGCACTACCACTCACCAACAAACTGCGATCAGTTCGAGACACAACATGCCTCCGGATTCCATCTCACTCGGCAAACAGAAGAGATGATGTTGTACTTGTTCGTCTGCGCCTAGGTCATACTAATATCTCACACAGCTATATCCTACAAAATCTTCCTCCTCCTCTATGTTAATAATGTCCTCATTACCGTCGAACACATTCTCCTTGAATGTGTGCAATTCATTTCCCAACGTTCTATCCTCGACAAACCGCTCAGGCTCCTAAACATTCTTTCCTACACGCAAGATGCTTCCAATAGTTTATTAAATTTTCTTAAATCCTCCAATTTATATCATCTAATTTAACAATCCGTACTTCCAATTTATTCTTCCAACTTTTTACTGATTCTCACTAACCCTACGTTCTCTCCTTTCCCTTGCCTCTGGCCTAGGTGCAGTACATGGCACGTAAATCTACAGGTACAGGTAGATAAAAACCTCTAATATCATCTTTTAAATTGACATACTCCGATACAAACATCCCAAATTCGATGCTCGGTATTTAGTAGTTGTTTCGCTTCTGCATTGACATTGCTGCGTAGACGCTGCTTGTTTAGCGAATTGCTTGTTGTCATCATTATTAGCATCATATTGAAATTAGAATGAATATCATCATTACGCGAGTAAGCATCAACTAACGCACATAAGATGATGTTCTGATGGCGTTGTATGATATCCCGACTCGACTTGGCAGCACAATCCCGCAGTGCAAGGCGATAAGTCCAAATCGGTTTAATAATTCGCTGTATAGCAGAAGTTTGCAGGAAACATCCGACTCTGATTTCCTGCCTATTAACTAATATAAAATTATGAAGATATCATGGACGTTAAATAAACATTACGATGATAACGAAACGCGCTAGATAACACGTTGCACCACGTTCAATTTGGTTTTCGCTCAGGTCTATCAGCTGAGCATGCTGTTCATTTTGTGGTTTCAACGGTCGAGCGCAGTACATTTCACATGGTTGCTCATCTGTTGCTATTTCATACGATAAAAGGGGTATTCGACGCCGTTGGTCTGCAGTTGTTGATGTTCTGAAGGATAATTTAGTGAATACTTCTATAGTTAAAATTATTATAGATTATATTAAGAATCGTTCCGCTACACTTATACTTCGATCGTTGACTGCAGTTAGAGCACCTTCTTGTGGAGTTCCTCAGGGTTCGGTATTTGGAACTATTTTGCACAACATACTGTACTCCACTGTACACTTTAGAGTTAAACATTTCTGTTCTTATGTTAATGCTACATGTCAGCTTATATGCTGATGATCTATGTTTAGGGTTTAAAGCTGAGAATCCTACATCACTACCACTTGTCGCTTGTATTTCCAAACATTTGAAGAGTGTCTGTATTTGAGAATCGCTTGTTGTCCGGATCGACGAGTTTAAATTATTATCTGATTCTAGCATTCCATTTTCCGCATTTTCAAAATACTTAGGTATAATTATTGACAGTAAATTATCGTTCATTCCTCATGCACATTTTTTCCAAATGTACGGACATATATAATAAATTACTGCATTTACAGACAAATATCTCGGGTCTTTCATTTAAAGAACGTGCGATTTTATATAAAGGCCTTATTCAGGCCTATTTGGGGTATGGTGCGGTCATTTATGTTGATGAAAGAAATCTACGTTGTACGGAAGATTAGTAAGTTAATCGGTATTGATATCGTCGAAATGGATATTGATATTTGTCATCGTTTGCGAGAAACATCTAAACAATAATACCTAAATATAGCCGCGCGTTTGTATAGACGAGCGGATAATAAAATAAATCTATTAAAAAATAAACCCGCAGTTAGTGCAGACAGTAAATTTTAATATTTACCTGGAAGGCCCTCCACCTTCCCCGAGCCGGTGTTCCTCAACGCCGGGACAAGTCCCGTTAAGTTTATACCACCGACCCGTTCCTTCCAGAGACCTTCAAGACGGCTTCCAGCCCGATGTATTCGGTGGCGCGGTATCGCGGCAGCCGTCACCGTCTAACTCTTCACCTACCGGCATGTTCCCCGGGTCCGATGTCCGGGCCGGTAAAAACGATTACAATCGTACAGTGAAACTCGAGAGACCGAGCTACTGTCCCCTAACAAGAAGCGCAAGCGCGACTTGTCAGGTACTGGACGAGTTCATCTCGGGTGTCGAGTTTGCGGCCCCGTAGGGCTGTACAGCGCAAACTTCATTTCCGCTTTCTAGCGCTATTCTATAAAGAATGCGCACAAGCTGTTGGCCGGTGGACCAGGTAGATTTCTGACGGAAGAAATCTGTCCAGCTCTCGGCCGGCACCCCCATAATTTGGTGATACCGACTGAATGCATTTTCCCTGGCCGAAGTTGCTCTGCGGCAAGTTCCCCTAGGCACATCTGTTTGTGCACTCAACAAGTGGGCGACCGTGCACGCACCGGCACCGCACACGCACTGCCGAGGCGTTTCCCAAGGAGAAACGTTCCTCGTAGCACGCGAACGGGCCGTGCCGCGTACCGAAACATGTTAGCGCCCGCGAGGGCACAAACCATTCGCATGTTTTCCGGTCGACCACCTCAGGCAGTAAGGACTTGACGGCACCGTCATATTCCATCCAAGCCCTTTGCCATCTCGCGAGAGCGACGTCGTATACTTTGTTACGCAGAGACCTGCTTATTTTGCGGCCCTTTGTAAAGACGTCAACGCTAGCAAACTCAGCATCATACTCGTATCATCTCTCGGTAATGAACGCTAATGTGGTCGTACGGATGTCCACTACATTAAACGACTATCTTTGTCATCATAGATTTAGATAAAATAAAAAGCTTAACAATAAATATAAGAAATCTACCTAAACTCTATGATGACCTCCAAATATTTCTACATCTACTAACTACCGAACACGTGTATAATTATTTTAACAGAAATATACGGATACAAGACTGTGAACTGTACATCGACTACCCGGTTATACTGCACGGGCGCAATGTAATAATAACGAAAGATCGGGCGGTGTTCTCAGGTATCGTTTACCGCGGTAAAGAATTTTTATTATCCACGCGTGTAATGTAGTACAATAGAGTTAAAGTAGATACTAAAAAATCTCTAACATTTCGGGGGGTTTATCGCTTTCGTAGTCATACTTATTCAGAATTTGTAGACGATCTGGAAAAGATAATCATGTAATAATCACTTAGTAGTTTTTACATGAATATAATCGGAATGAAGGAAGTAATTATCTAGATTTTATGCATTCGTCGTTTAGATTTTTAATCGATTATAATCCAAACTACTTACTACCGACAAATTGAAAATTACAAATTCTCGCTTAGACCATTTGTTTGTTCGTGGAAGAGAAATGTGGTTACGTACGAAGTTATGGAAGTAGATTTTTCAGATAATAGCGCGGTATCTACATTTAGCGATATTAGTCCTAGACCATTAAACGATCTTAATTATCATGTCGATAAACAGCTATAGAAAACTTTATGAACTTCTTATAATATATCTCACTTTTACATTAGTTTCGCTAATATAAATGAAAAATTTGAATGGTTCATTTTAAAATTAACTGAAATTTTAAATCCATGTAGGATATCGAAACAATCAGATAAATCATTAAAAGATTCAGTTGGATAACAAATGAAGTTATCCAATTGATAGAAGTAAACAATGGATTGTACCTATAACAAAAAAAGACCTCCCTCAGTGTGCATTTTCGCATGAATTATAAACGCGCCTTCAAAGCAGTCCAGAAATCATGTAGAAAAGCCTAAGCTGATTATTATACAAATCTCCTAAATAAATACGAAACAAAATCAAAATAATATTGCACCTTAGTTAACAACGTTACGGGGAAGCAGGCAGAGAATATTAAGTGGGGTAAAAATACCCGTTGACGGTAATGAGGAAATAGTTGCTAATAATTTGAACGACTTTTTCAATCATATCTAGTTTATTATGTACATTTTATAGAGCGAAGTAATAACGATTCTTGAAATCGTGATGATATTTGTGATTCTTTCGATGAAAAACAAATCGTCCTTTGGTTTGGATAAAATATCGATTCTATTTTAATCAAAGAAGGCTCATTGCTTCAACCATTCCCGCTCCTGCCGACACCAACGAAAGATCTCCAGACTTTCATAAAATCTTCAGTGCGCAAATCATGGAACCTCTAGTGGTCTGCACTACCACTCACCAAAGACACAACATGCCTTCAGATTCCATCTCACTCGGCAAACAGAAGAGATGATGTTCCACTTGCTCGTCTGCGCCTAGGTACTAATATCTTACACAGCTATATCCTACAAAATCTTCCTCCTCCTCTATGTTAATAATGTCCTCATTACCGTCGAACACATTCTCCTTGAATGTGTGCAATTCAACTGCCAACATTCTATCCTCGACAAACCGCTCAAGCTCCTAAACATTCTTTCCCACACGCAAGATACTTCAATAGTTTATTAAATTTTCTTAAATCCTCCAATTTATATCATCTAATTTAACAATCCGTACTTCCAATTTATTCTTCCAACTTTTACTGATTCTCACTAACCCTGCGTTCTCTCCTTTCCCGTGCCTCTGACCTATTTGCAGTACATGGCACGTAAATCTATAGGTAATCTACAGGTAAAGATTTTTTTTTTTAAGCGGGAGGGGGAAAATCTTCATAAGACACTGATATATAAGATTTTTGTTTTTATTGCTGCAGTGCATATAGATGCACTACAAGGGAACCAAAATCAGCGTGTGGGATTTTTACCCACTAAAAACCCCCTCCCTCTAATAAAAAAAAGGGAGTTAATGTAGAGAAATGGAGGTCCCGACACAAATGAAGAGACCTCCACACGTAAAACTAACTTATTGTGATGGAAGAAGGGATGAGAATACATAGTCCCTTCTACCATCAAGTAAATAGTATTGAGTTTGTACAAAAATTTAAAAAAAATAATAAAAACATAAAGTAAAAGAAAAAATATTAAAAAAAATAGTCTTATCTTAAAAGGTGTAACTCATACCTCCGCCCCGGAAACCGAACACGCGAACGAACAACCAGCATCGATGAACGCTCGGCACAAACCGATAAAGATAATATCGAGATTTTCATATAACCTTTAACTTATTTGTTTAATGAATCGATCAGATATTTTCTGAAATATTAAAATTACAAATAGTAACGCCTGTATGCAAAAATGGTGATAGAACAGATGTTTCAAACTATAGACCGATTTTTATTCTTTCGACGCTATCTCAAATATTTGCAGAAAAAAATCACGTTGGAGTTCCTTTTACAATTTAAATTTTTTATAATCATTAGGGATTTTTTCAAAGGGACGGATGATGCTCAGGCATATTTCACACAAAATATAGATTCTGTCGTAGTATTTCGATATACGGAAGGCATTTGGTGTTTTAGATTACCGTATTTTACTGAGAAAACTGTACGCGTGTGGATTTATAACATGTTACATTGGTTTCATCTTGAACGTAGAAACTACTACGCGACTAAATTAAATGAGTCATTAAGTAGGACGGTTGTTCTGTGTTCGGGTGTACCTGAAGGTAGTATATTAGGGCCGCAACTATTTATGATATAAATGTCGACGATGTTTATAATTTGGTTGTTTCGGGTGAGATTTTTAGCTGTGCCGACGTGTCTTAGTAGTTAATTCTCGTTTTCCTGACGACATTTTGCAAGAACTTACAATGGTTTAATTAATTAAGTTATTTAAAGTTTTCCGTTGTTCTTTTCTCTAATTTTTATTTTTTACTTTATTTTTATTATTTGAAATTTCAGCGTACGAAATAACGAAATAGTTTATTTTTCGTTAAATCGTTATCATACGATTATCGCTAGTTTATTATTTATTAATTTATTTATGGAAAATTCGTATTTAATATGTTCGATAATCTTTAATTTTTTTTAAATTAATATTTCGATCATCAATTTTTAGTATATAGAAGATTAATATTATACGTTCACGTTGTTATTTAATTTTAAGTTATGTTTCTCGACGTTGATTTTTTAATTTTTTATTTAATCCATGATATCGTTATTGCTTTACCGTTAATTAAATCGTTGTTTATAGAACATTTATATTTTTATACGTTCTGTTTCATTCTGTTTTAATTTTTTATTTTTAAATATTTTTAACATTAATCTTTTGTATATAGAAGATGAAATTTTTACGCTCACTTTACGTTATGTTTTCCCATTTCGGGTAATCCTGTCTATTTTATAATTTATAAATTACAAATTTTATGCGCATATTTTGTATGCTAATGCAAATTAGTTTCGTTATTATTGAAAAATGAATACGAATAAAATTTGATTCTCTGCAGATGCTGTTTGTGTGTCTATTATAACGTATTAGTAAACTTATTTACGTTAAATTTTACTATAAAAGTTACTTGTACATCTGCTCGCAAAGATGATTCGTATATATAAATTCTTTTCTTTATTTCTGTTGAATATATTCCTTTCTAGTTTAAATTTCTATTGCTGGATCGGGTGTGATGTAGCCGCATTTTCCCCTTTCCTCTGTCACTATTTTTGGGTGACACCATAGCCTTTGAATAAAAATCCTAACCGCAAGACAGCGGGTTGTTAACAAATTTTAGGCTTTTACGGCGACCTAAACCCGGCAAGGGAGAGACAATCATAGGATTTTTGCAGACTTTTAATGGACAGGTCGTCACTCGTGTCTCCTTAGCCTGTCACTAAGTATGCTATTCTATATAATTATGTAAGTAATCTTTAAATAATCCGTGTCCGCTGATGAACTGTAATCATTTGGAACGTTGTTTACTCGGGTATGTCTGCAGTTGGAAGAATTATTTTGCTAAACCGTTATATTCATCCCATAATGCTTGGTATTTTTTTGATATTATGGTAATCATCCGGTATTGTTTTAAACTGTTTAGACGTTAACCTATTTTGAATAATACGGATGATGATATGTAGTGTTGATAAATTCGTGAGATTTATATTTAAACGGATTCTTTATCGGGCAGATATTACTAGGTTTCTCTATTTCATATTTTACTGGCTTATTACCAGCAACGACAATACTCGGTATATAGCTGTTCTATATTACTTGTTTAAACTCGATGGCGATAATTCCCTGAAAAATCTTTAATCTGTTTTGAAATCGTTTAATATTAATCACGTCGATATAAATTATACCGCCGTACGGTATATTTGGTAAAATTACACTTTTATAAAGTAGTAGATCCTTCTTATAATTTATTCTGTTATTATCGATATATAAATATATATGTGTGTGTGTGAAAATTTCTTTCATCGTTTTAGAATTATATAATCTAACGTCAGAGTATATTTCGTTCGTTTATGTTTTCTTCTTAGTTCAAAAAATGTTTATTTGCAATTGTTATTCTTAATTTTTTTAATTTTCATCTTTATTTGTAAATTACAGTTGTTTAATAGGATTATATTTTAAGATGTCCGTTGCTCGTGCACTTACGCGCATAACCGGAGTTTCTTTATTATCTCTAATTCTATTATTATTACAATTATAATATTGTAATTATATTTCCAATATAATTATTATTATCATATTTTACTACTATAAATACATATTGCTAATATCGCAGCATTCTGTGTAATATTCTGACTAAATTGATTCGGATTGAATATCTTTAATATCATTATTATCGTTACTATTATTATTATTATTACTATTATTTCTACCGTATTATTGTAGTCTGGCGTTTTGTTTTCTACTCCCAACATTATCAAAACGGGAAAGTTGTGTGTACACATTTGTTTCCTAACAGTTTCTCTAGACATCAACATTTCAAAAAGTTTTCCAAAACTTTTCGAGTTCTTCTTCCGAAATTTTAACACGCGCCGGATACATGCACGCGCACTTTGTTTATAATGTACATTACATATATATATATATATATATATATATATATATATATATATATATATATATATATATAACATATAAATGTAAGGAATATACTGAGTACACACGTATCCTGTCTGTCGTCAATTCTATTTAAAACGCCGACGAGTTTCTGGTCTTAATTTCAAACTTCCTTCTTCGATGTTCATCGTCGTCGGTAGTCGTTTCGTTTTATTTAGATCTTTTCCTATTCCTTTTTTAATTTTTCTTTATTTCACCGTTTACAGTTAAACAAGTTAATACACTAACGCTAATAACCTAATCGGATTGCCCGTTTTATATATATATATATATATATATATATATATATATATATATATATATATATATATATATATATAAGGGGGTTGTGGAATCGTTACTTTATTTCTTGAGCGAATTGTATTTAAGTAACTTCGTTCGACCAGGAAGATAACGGAACTTTTAAATTATCGAGGACGTTGTCCTTAATTTTTTACAACCTTTTTCTCGACATCATCTCGTCGTTTCGAAATGACAACGTAAAATTTAGAATTTGGATATCGTCCTTTTACGTAGAAAACATTGATTAGTATCTAATTCGTCCGTTTAAATCGAAATATTTAATTTCGTATTTAAAACGGCGACTAAATTAGTTACACGTTTCATCTTAATCTTCAGCTTATATGGACGTCGTATGCTTTCCCCAACTGTTTCCGGTTATCCTTAACTATTCTTATCCAATTTTCCCCCGCGACTCATTTCGAGTCATCACACCAACGGTTTAACGGTCTACCCCCTCTAGTGACCACAATTCCAACACACGTTTTGTCCATCTGTTATCTATTCTTAGTTGTATATGTCCAGCCGGCCCATCTCCACTTTTAATTTTTCTTTTAATCTTTGTATTTACTACTCGTGTTCGTTCGTAAATAACGGCAAGATCCCGATTATTTAACATTACAATTGCAGTTTCCTGCGTATGATTATATTTTAGGATGCATTTATGTGCAAAACCGTGGTTTCTTATATTTATGTATTATCTTTAGTTCTATTTGCTATTATTACAATATTGTAATTACATTTCCGATATTATGATGATGATAATGATAATAATAATAATTATTATTATCATATGTTTTACCAAATACATTGCTAATATTGTAGAATTCCGTGTAATATTATAAATAAAATGATTTGGTTTAAACTGAATTAAAGTTAAAATCAAAAACTAAAAAAAAACAGTAGGCTTAATTAGAAATAATGCACACGCCTGTCGAAATAGAAAAACTGCTAGAAAACAATCTACCGCGAGTAGATATATAAGTAAATGTTTCGTAAAGTATTAAAATATTTCAATATATTCGCATTTACGAGAGTAAGCTAGCTTATAGAATGATTGAAACATTAAAGAGATACGGTATGAAAAATAAGTAGACGGAAGTAATCATCAAAATTTTCAATCGGAATAAAACGTACGTCATTTGCAAAATTTTAATATGTATAAATTATCGTCGTAATAATTGTTGTGTTCTTAGTGACTAGCCCCATTTTGTACGTTATTTTCTATAAAAAATAAGTTAATTCGAGGTGTTAATTAATGTTTTATACATACTAACCAAACTATGCTGGCTGGAGTAGACCATGTGATTGTTGATGTAAATTCATTCCAAGATTTACAGTTCGCTTATTTTATAATCCATTCTTCTTTCGCACGAGCTTTCTTGTATTTAAAATGATTGTCAATAGAAGATATAACATTTCAGTGCATGCAAAGCTCTTCATCTACCTCTAATTGCTTT
This sequence comes from Coronaproctus castanopsis, assembly GCA_032883995.1. NCBI lineage: Eukaryota > Metazoa > Arthropoda > Insecta > Hemiptera > Monophlebidae > Coronaproctus > Coronaproctus castanopsis. Next base: position 80,995,702 of record CM065053.1, on the reverse strand, counting down.
TGCACATTCCTCTGTTTTCACAAAGAAACTAATCTACAGTTAGTTACCTTCGGTTTCAAAAGTGTACGATCGCGTAATTTCCACTAATGCGTGTGTGTGTATGTAAAATTATTTATAATGTTATTTATATTTTTGTTGAAATCCAGCTTTAGATTGAAGCAGTGTACAGAATACTTGTCCCATTTGGGTTTTTTATAACGTAATGGATTATGATTTAGCTCGTTTAATCAGTATCGGAACATGGTCGCTGCTAGCTAGGTCGTTATGGTGACATAAATGAAGTTTAGTACCCGGATGTGAAGAAATTATCGGATCAAATCGACCAGCTACAATAGGCAAAACTATATGGCGTAGGTTCCCCGGTATTTAGCAGACAGATATTAAATTTATCGATTAGACGACCCATAGCATTAGTGAAGTTAATACGTAGTATCGAGCTGTGTGCATTATAGTCTTTCGTCGGTATTAAAAGATAAGCAAGTTATAGTAAGTTATTGAAAAAGTGATCCTGTTATACAGTTTCATAAGGAGGTATATAAAATAAGAATAGAGTAAATCTTTAGTCCATTTTAATTTGAACACAAACATATTGAAGATTCGTTGACAGCCTAATCTGTTGAAAGGAAATATTATTTCTTATCGCTAGTAGGATTCCACCATGCACGTGGAAACAGGCGGTCGGATTTATTTTAATTGCGCTATACGAAGGAATTTCCGGGTCTTGTCTTTTAGACATGTTCCTTGGAGAGAAATAAACAATTGAATTGTAGGTAGCGATGAGTATTTTCAAGTCTTCATAATGGTCATGAAAACCATTATAATTCCAATTAAGTATTAATGAGTTCATATCATGTTTTATTTACCGATGCGATTAAAACGAGTTGTTAATATCGGATTAGTATATCGCCTATCATATAGGGATACGTTTGAGATGGATTGTTAGGGTGTTTATGATTTTGGAAAATTTAATTTCTGTCTGTAATTAATGGACGGCGCTTATTCATTAGCGCAATGAAGTCTTTATATTCACAGTGTACTATTTGGCAATGGCTAAAGTCACATTTTTGATTGAGACATGTATAAAAAAATGTATAGAAAAATTTGATAGAGAACGCACAGCGTTTTGGTTCGTTTGGAAGTATGCTTCTAATGGTTAAAGAACTTTGTTCACTAACAACAGGCGCGGGTTTTAGGTCCGACAATTGACTGACAGATTCTACGTTGTTTTTGTTTTTTTTAGTATTTTCTTCGATTTAGTATTAGCCTTAGGTACAGGAAGTTGAGTGGATCGTACGGAGGATGTTGAGGAAAGAGGTCTTTTACTATTATCAGGTGGTAGATTTACAGTATCAGTCGCTTTTTTCATCAGGCAAAATAGCGCTTGAAAAAGCCGGAAAACCTTCAATAATGAAGTAGAATTTGAAGAGATTATGATCGTGATTGAGTCGGTTATAGGCTCCGTATAGTCGTGGTTTGAAACTACTCCACTGTTATCCGCTTTATGCCCTGTCGAGTTACATTTAAAACTTACAATATCATTTATAAGCGAGCATCTATTAAAAATTTATTACTTGCATGTATGTGTGTATGTGTGTTAGATAGAAATACCTGAACGAACAGAAAATTACGCGCACGAGAGTGGAATATAATTATTTTTCTAAATAAAATATATTTTTGTAGAAAAATTTTCTTCGACGAACTTTATCTAATAAGAAATCGTACAAATTTTTTTACATTTTAAAATTTAGTATTCGAACATTTTGATTTTTAAATGTTATATTTATATTAACAGTGATAGACCGGATCTGGTGCCATTATTAATTTCCAAATGTTCTCCAGTTTGTACACTTACTAGTAATTCTAAATAATAATAATATCAACATTTTGGATTTATCGCTTTCTTTCAATTCGGGTATTTTCCCCATATTACCGATCGTAACGACTTTTACAGTACGGTAATATAAAAGTGTTACAGTATAACAGTGGCGTAGCCAGACTTGGTTGAAGAGGGAAGTTCAAACAAAACCAAATTATAACAGTAAACCCAAGTTAAATTGAACTAAAACTCAAGTAAGTTAAACCCCAAGCCCTAAGCAAATCTCGCCAGAGTTATTTTTATACTTATTAGACGTCGAATATGTAATTCTATTACAAGCAATAGACGGCATAAATATTTAACGTCACTGGAACACACTAATAGTATGTTATCGAGGACAGAGGGAGATGCTTACAAAGTACAATAAATTCCGCGAAAAAATAACCGATAAATAATGATTTTATACTTTTTAAAGGAATAATAGATAGTATAATACTTAACTAAATTTAAAATCTATTGTTCGCGTTTTTCTACAAAATTCTTCTAGTACCTCCTATATTACAAAACTATTTATTTACTTCAAAAACAAGGAAATTAAAATAAAATAAATGAAAATAAAAAAAAAAACAAAATTGGTTTAACAAATGCAGAACTGCATTTAACAACGAGTATATATTTTCTTATTATCAGATTGATTCCAAGGGGGTTCAGACCCCCAAAACCACCCCCTGGCTACGCCGCTGCAGTATGATAAATTTATTTTATATTAATTTTGTTCATCGTATAATTAACGTACGAACTAAACATTATAAGAAAAATATTAAAACAAAAAAATAACACTAGTATTCTGCGAAGAATTTATATTTACGTAGATCTTACATTTATTCTACGCTGTTATATGAAGCGAATACAAAACGCTGAAATTTTTGACTCGAGCCAAATGCGGCGCATAGATGAAATATGAAGATATCATGGACATCGAAGATAAGGAACGAGCTTATTTTGGTCATATTGTTATAGAAAGGTCATATTAAGAACAATTATTCAAGGAAAAATTGACGGAAGAATAGGTAAAGGACGAATGATGGAAGAGTAACACACGTCGATGGACGGTGAGACGCACGATAGCTGAACTCGTGGAAGTGCCGAGAAAATGGTGGATTTAAGTTATGCGTATAGCATTGTGGTGATGATGATGGTGATTAGTCTACTTTAAGCATTTTTTAATTTATTAAAAATATCTAGTACGTAAGATGCATAGTATAGCCAGCCCTGGGAATTTGTACAGTTCTTTTCGACTAAGCAACCAGATGATGACTACGCAAATATTAACATTATAATGACATGAGATGGATGATTTAGCAACCGTGGGAATCTGAACCGTTCTTTGAACTAAGAAACCAAATAATGACGACGCAGATATTAACATTATAATTATTTACTATTATTATAGTTTATTAATTAATAATCGCGATTTTTCTATTTCATTCTAGAACACGGCTCCAAAGATTTCGATAATTTCGTCGCTTTGCTGGGAGACAAAATTCGAATGAAAGGTTGGGATAGATACAGAGGTGGCTTAGATACGAAAGGTTAGTCTTATTTATTTATATATTCATCAGTAATTCCGATATACATTCGTATACGTTTTTTGTTGGAAGTCGATGAATTTTCAAAACCTCATATTGAAAGACAATCATTAAATTTAATTAACGTACCGAATTTGAATTCTCCGTCGACACACAGACACGTAAAATCTGCCAGTTGTACAGATGAGTATCGATATCGCATCAGTGTTACTACGATAATAAACCAAGAAAATCTCGTTCTTACGAATCGACGCTATAATCTGTTGAAAATGTTTCTGCCATAATTCTTTTTTCTTATATCTGATAATTTTATAACTGGCCAAAAGTGAATCTATCTAATAAATGATATCGTAAGGTGTATATATAATCACGTGTAGGAGGAATATCGAATGATACATCCTCTCAAAACGATTACAAGATTAAGTTTCTTATTTTAGTGTTTGCTTAGATGACAGTTCTATGTGTGAAAGTTCGACTACTAGCTGATTTAGGTGGTTTTGTAACCGGATCGGATGTTTTTGTGCGAGCCTCCGGATAATTTCATTCACTGAATCGGTTTTTAAATCCCGACATATAACTCCATTGGACATTGGACACGTACAGTGATTGATATTCGGTAAATTAGGCGCATCACCTTGTTCTGCAAATGCTGGATAATCCGTTTACCATACTGGAAATAGTACAGTTTTATATATTAAGAGATGATTCTGCAGTGACAGATTCAAGTGGTAAACGTAATAGCCAATAAAGTTGTTTCAACCGGACGTTGAGTTTTGTTTTTTTCTTTTGGATATGCGACCTCAGTGTCAGTCGTTGATCTACGTAAGCTCCTAGATATTTCATTTAATTGGTTCTTGGAATCGTTTTATTGCCCGTTTGCTGTGTGGTTTTCTGTTGGAGAACGTGATGTGTGATGACTTATAGTAACTTTCTACTTTCGAGAAGGATAAAAAAAATTAATAAACTGAATCGCAATCTAAAGCATCGTGTGTTCGACCTGAAATAATATAGCTTATAGCTGAATTAATCGTGCAATTTAGTTCATGTACTATCATCAAAGGGAGAATATGTTGAGAATATCGTTATTTAAAATAGATCGACTTACTTGTATCGAAATAATCCAGGCGGACATTAATCGTTGTAGAGTTCAAAGCAAACTATCCTAACATATTGGTGAAGTTTACAGACGTCGAATACGCGATTGGCCGAATCAAAAATTCGACATAAAGATTTAAGTCTACCGGAGCGAACAACAAATCGACTGGTATAAATCTATCGACCGATATAATGCGAAGTTGTTAAAATGATCCAGAAAGCGGTTAAACTTGCAATAAAAGGATTAATTCGTTGCGGCAACAATCAAAAAAAAAAAAATAGTGGACAATTATTAATCAATCACTAGGAAAACAAATTTCGAATCTTAAAGAAATACCATTTGGTGTTGGAGCCTACCAATGCTTGGAAAGGAGATACTTTTGTCGGACTGTTTCAAAGAATACTTCCATGATAATGTAATCAGTTCAATTGATGAATTTCTATTTGACATATGTGTAAAACTCCTCTTCTTTTAGCATGTTAAATTCTATTACCTTCTAACAGTTTGCACCGAGACATTTATTCTATCTTTAACTAGTAAATCTTCTTCTGGTTCAGATCGCACATCTTTAACTTACTTCTTCAAAGTGCGGAGACGTACAAAGTATTGAAAGAAAGGTGTTTTGATTTTCTAATTGACCACCAATCGAAAGATTTACAACAATCAATATACAATATCTATCGAGTCAAAGCTTATCTATCAAATATCATCATCGTCTTTATCTAGCATTATGTGGACCGATTTTAACATATTCCGTAGAAGGCCCACATATCACATTAGCCCCATTAGGAAAATTCGTTATTTTTTTTTATTTTTTTTTTTTATTTTTTTTTTTTATTGGGAAATTCGTTATTTATTCGTATACTTCGGAATAACACTCGTCAAGATTAAAACCATTGCCAAGAATAAAATAACTTTTTGAAATATATTTTTTGAACTTTTTTTTTTTTAAAATTAATCTAAATTTTCGGTCGGTACTCGTGATAGTAAAAATATCTAAATGCGATGAGCATCATTACACAATGCGCATATGTCGGTACAACACTGTCCCTCTTGAAGAAGGACTTAAAAAAAGAACTGCAAGCGCCGTCACAAGTCGCTTACTCGTTTCGTTCCAAAACTAAAACATTTACGAAATTACTAAGGGGCTTAACATATAGATTTTCTTTGTAATTTGTCGACTGGTTTATCGTGTAAAAGATTTATTAATTTCCAGAAGTTATTTGAAATATTATAGAAGTACGCGTATATACAGATACGGTATTTGCATATATATGTCATATCGTCATCAGTTCGGCAGCCCTAGGACCGATTTTATTCCACGATGAGTAATTCATTTCTCTTTTCATATTTCCAAGTACAGCGATATCCCATACTACCTTCTTCCTTCTACACCATTCTTTTCTGGTATAATACTGTTAGGTTCAATATCAATATACAACTGTATTTAAGAATAACGATTTTCACTGCTTGGTTAATACAGACTATCTTAACTCTATCCTAATTTTCACGGATGGCTCGAAATTTTTCAGTCGGAGCTGCATTCTCCGCACTCACATCTCAAAAAAATTTACGCTTAATAGAATATGTTTCATTTTTACTTGCTACTCTGCAATCTCTTCGATACGTTTCTATCCATCTCTCTTCTACGAATATTCTGATCCTCTTCGATTCTAAAAGTTGCTTAGCATTACAACATTCCCAGCTCAATTCTCGTTAATCGTAAATTATTTACAAAAATTTCTAATTACATCTAATTAAGCTCGCTCTGAGTGACGGTTAAATTTGTTTAGACCCCCGGGCATATACATGGCAATAATCTAGCTGATCATTTAGTCACTTCGACGGTTACATTAGGAACATTCTCCTTTAACAAATTACAAATCATTCAAAATAGATGCCTCAGAAGTATTCTCAATGCACCTCGCTATGCCAGAATCGACAGCGTGCACGAAGCTACTATACCCTATTTTGGAGATTTTGTTCTAAATCTATCGCCTGACTTTTTTTTATTAAATGCTCATACCAAAACAACGAACTCGTCTCCTCGATTGCCAATTACGATTCCAGGCAACTTCGTTTCGTGTATTCCAAATATAAACACAGTCAACTTAAACATAACATTATGTAGTAATTAATTATAATTTATTTATTAGTATTAACCCATTTACATAGTAAGTACCTTCGACACCCATGTCACCCACTTCTTTTTATTTATCTACTCAAACAATATATTTTTACAGTTTAGACTTAAGTTTCTATATTATTATGTATTATTTGTAATTTAGAAAACTTGTTTATTTTGTTTTTATTTGCTTTTTTTCCTGCAGCATTTAACGTTTTCTTTTATTATTTATATTCCTACTGTTTTTGTGGTAATCCCCGGTACACAATGTAACCCATGTTATATTTTCTTTTATGTTTATAATAACTTATGCAAATATATTGTTGTTGTTTTATACTCCTCCTATAGATTTCCTAACGTACATTAAATGTAGGAATCCTGGAAAAATCTACGGTCTGATCCATTTACTACAAGGCATTATAAATCCATTCAACCCGACATACCTGCTAATTCATGATTCTACAATAGTCGAAACGACCAAATTGCGAGGTTTCATTACTACCATTTGTTGACTGAGACTCGGCAGTTGTTTTTTCTATCTGTCTGTCAGTCTGTTCCGATTTAACTGAAACCCGATTAAAGCAATAATGATGAAATTCGCACAATTTATAGCCTATTATCGGATTCGTCCTAAGCTTTGTTTCACATTAAATAATTTAAAGTTTTAAAAAGTAGGAGACACCGATATCTCTGTCAAATCGTTTAAAATTTAACACGTTTTCCGGTTCGAATGTACCTTCACTACATTGTTAAAAGAAACAGGCAGCGATATTGGATTTAAAAAAATAATTACACAGGCGAAGCCGTGGGTAACTTCTAGTTTAATAACATATAGATATGGGTATACTGTATGGAAGCCCGATAATAGTAATAAAAAAAAACTTCTACCCCAATCGATTCTCTATAGATCTTTTCAGTTCCCAGTACTGATTATATGCGAATTAGGTATTTGTTTTTTTATGTATACATATTAAAGTGCTTTAATATCAGACAATTTTTACACGCAATAGTATCATTTATCTATATTTTTTTATGTAATTTCGTTTTATTACTAATATTAGAATGTTCACTTGTTTATTTCAAATTTGTTTATACCGTTTTGCGTAATGTTAACACGGAAATACTTTTAATTTTTTTTTAAGAAACGAAAACATTATTAGTTTCATTTTTATCTATTTAATTTATTATTTTTATTTTTCTTTAAAAGGTGACATGACGGGAAAGAATTCGGTTTACACTATTTACGAAGGTCACGAAATAATGTTTCACGTTTCCACTTTATTGCCGTATTCCGAAGACGATCGTCAACAGGTAAAGTTGATTAGTTACCCCCCTCACGTGCATTTCTAAATTCCATCTGAGTAGATAGTTTACGATAATTATTGTTCGTTTACGTTCGAACAAAAATTTTCACGCGCCGAAGCAAAATATTTGGCAAACCCATCAGTTGTCAGTGTATTACGTTTTATTATCTTACTTCGAAATGGCCATTATCATCGGTGTTACATTAGTATTTTGTCTAAATCACGCAAATCTTACGCAGAAAACGATGATTTGTCAACATTTACTTTTAAATCCTGCTTAAATATTCCTGAACGACAAGTTTTTTATTTAATATAATTATCGAAACAATTATTTTTACTCGCAGTTTTTAAAGCGACCAGAAAAATACCTATAATCAAATCTGAAAACAAAGTGGCTGTTGAGAATTATCGTAGGATTGAACAAATTTGTTGTTGAGAACTATTAAATAGATTTCTGGCGAGCAGACTTCAACAATACGGTTTTAGATTAGATTACATAAAACAAATATAATTTTAATTATCTTAATCAGTTTATCGAATAGATAGAAAGTGGGCTACAATATATAATATACGAATTTTACGGAATCGCGTGTTAAAGTCAATCATTTCCCCTTATTAAATATACTTAATTAATATGGCGTCCGTTTATTAAGCACATTGTTAGGAGATCGTGTACGTTACAATAATTTTTATAATTCCTCGGAATATAGGACGGTTTTGGTATTCCTCAAGGATCTAATCTCGGACCGTCGATATTTATTATTTTTATGAATCATATAGGAGACAGTTTAAATTTCCATTATTTTCTGACGACCTAATAATTTGCACGCCAATAAACTTGTTCATTAATTGATCAACTCTTCGGGGGAATTTAGATAATCTTAATTAAACCTTGTATCGTTTATAATAAATGTATTACCTTATCTTTTTTAAAATATAGATAATGATGTTTCAAAAAGGGCTGTTTTAAAGTCTATAAACATTAAACTCGTCCTCTCCCTCCTGTAGTTAATAAATTCCAGTTGAGTTTCATTTAGGCTGAAATAATCTGATAATGTTGTTGAGATGATGTGTGATTCATTATATGTATACGTATATAAATGTGTAAGTATAAATTTATTTATGTATATGTATATGTATGCCTGTATATTAATTTACATGCTTGTATTTGTACGCTCGTATAAATACATCGTCTATGCGAAAACATCGTTCTTAGGAAAGAAAGGATTACTCGGTGTAGCATTAGAAACAGCAGTGATTACAAAAACCAAGAATCGAAACTGGGGGAACTAGGAATAACATAATGAATCGAAACAACATTCTTCCAGAAAGAATGAAGATTATGTAACGTTCAAGAATCAAAGATTACAGACACTCAAAATTATTACAGTTAGAAAAAAGGACAATACAAAATTAGTTAACGTGGAAAAGAACTTTGAAAAAAAGAATACTAGAAAAATGTACACAACTTTTAATAATAGAAATATACAGGAAAATACGAACCACAAAGTCGGTGATTCAAGAACGATTGTGTGTGGTATGTTAGGCTTAAATAATAAAGAGAATTTTGAATACTTAACGACTTATTTTGAGCGGTTATTAAACTGCGACGTGCCAATCGACCAATAAAGTCAATTCGGAATTTGGAAAATTAAGCCTAGGAGAAACAATTCAAAATTTGATGAATAACGCTTCTGGAGAAAATGGGATAATTTCGTAAATATGGCAGTATGCAACAAATGATGCGATAAACTTCATAATTGAACGGATATGGGAATCGGAAGAAATACCAGGAAAACCGCCATAATCCATTAAAAAAAAAAAAAAAAAATATATAATAGAACAGATTGTAACAATTATAGAGGGATATCATAATTTTTATCAGTGATAACCTAACCTATAAAGTACTTTCTAAAGCCCTATAAAACAGACCGGAGACAGAAGAAAGCCTAGACGATTATCGAGCAAGATCTAAAGGGGGAGATCGTGTACTGAAGAAATATGGAATCTAAAGTTAATTATTAAATATAGTAAAATGAATTCTTTCATAACATTCGTCGATTTTAAAAAGCACACCACTCGGTGGATAGAAAAACATTGTTTAATACTCTAGGTGAATTCGGAGTAGATGAAAAACTTATTACGTGATAAAACACACTATACATTGTTCCAAGTCGAAAGTAAAATTCCTGTGAATAATATTAATGTTATTATTATTAAGAAAGTAAACGACAGAACCCTCCTATTTTTTGCTAGGTGTGTTTTACGTAGTCTGTCGATTATATATATATATATATATATATATAGGGCATGTTTTAGAGTTGGAAGCGTGGTTTCCTTTGCAGTTATCACAAACAGAAGTTTTGAAAGTGACGGCTGTGCAATGGCTGCTAAGATCTGACCCACTATATTTCAAACACGTGATAGATTTATTACAGTTTAGTGAAATATGTCCGAATTTTTGACACGTATGACATTGAAAAACAGGTTGATTTGTATTTCTCCCATCTAATCAGACGAAAATACAACATTTTTAATATTCATAACTTGTCGCGAGGCAAGCTGATAAGGAAAAGTAACGAGGTAGATGGGAAGTACGTTACAGAATCGGGATTCTTTTAAATTGAAGAATTTTATCTACATCGATTTCGGTCTTTAATTCAGCGTATATTTTTCATGAATCGATATATTGTTTGGTAGACCCTTCAGTATCATCTTGAACGGTCTACGTTCTTTAGGAGTATAAGAAAAAATTGTTCTTTTAATATATTCTAAAGTTTAAGCGCCAGCATATATATATGTAGGGTAATTTAACAAACAAACGCTTCGGATAAAGCAGCTCCCCGAGAAAAAATAAAAAAAATATGGAGTTAGCGTTTTAATCGACTAAAGGTACACGTAATAAAAAAAAAAAAAAACTCCTTGTCAATAGCATTTAAAATAAGACATTATGGTTAAACCGGAATGTCAGTACGCCTCGGAGTGCTGAGCCAATGTGTATGTATATTATAAAAGTGGTCTAAATCGAGTGAAAAAACTCGTTCACGCATATAGTAACTGCCACGTCACTTGTAGACCAAGGAGAAGTTTAACGCTTGTGAATATTGCGCATCCGGGATAGTTAACAAATTAATATTATTTAACTCTATCACGACCGAAAAATTTATTCATTCGGTTAATTAATGAAGACATTTAAAAATCGTGTCTTTACAATACATATTTGCTTACCAATAGAAAACGCGATTATTATAATAACTAGGAAATAACGATACATTCATTATATAAAATTATGATGAAATATCAGATTAAGTTTGAAATCATTTAAATATTTCGTCTTTGCGATAAATATCGTTCTCTGTTTGCTAGTCGTTGTTTTCTGTTACGTAATACCTTCGCAAGTGTCAATTTTGATGATAATGGATAAACATAAAGATGGAATATTGTACTTTTCTGGAGGCTTTTTAAAAGCTCGGATTTCAAATTGCGTTTATAATCATCTTCAGTAAACACATACGGCATGCCTACGGATTCTATTTGTTACCATCAGGTGAATCCATTGTTGTCCGATAAAAACGATCTTCTTTTGAAAATCTATTATATATAACTCCGCTAGTTTTTAGTAGCCACGTAGCAACTGTACAACGAGTTCCTGGAATTATTACTTTAATTCGAAGATGCAAACGTTCATTACAAACGTCGATACTAACAACAAAAGTGTTTAATATTCGGTTCGAAAAGTTTTAGAAATAAATGAAAAAATTAATTTACCGTTTGAAGAAGAAAACAAGGTACATTATATACTCGCAGTGAGGAAAATAAATCCGATTGCTATGTACAATAAGAAAAATTAAGATAAAAGGAAAAATTAATATTATCGTATAATACGCCAACAAAACAATAAACATGAAAGCTTCAGCTAGCAGTATCATTAGTGCTAACTACTATAGACGACGTAGTAGTTGGTCTCTACAAACTACGTCACACAATCTGCCTTATCACGAAACTAAGATTCAAAGCTTTAGATAAGTCTAAATTTTAGTTAGAATATATAAGTAAAAGTAACAAGTTATAATAATTCACGCGGTTTAATTCGCTTTAATCTACGAGTGTCTAGTATTGAGTAGTTCCAGCTAGGATTATGTTCGGATGACCATAAAGTTTTGACTCGTGTTTCCTGGCGTGGGGACTAGCAGCTGTATCGACGTCCAAAATTTTAAAATCGGAATGTAGCAAAACGTTGGAGGACGTAGGGCTTTAGTTATCAGGCGAAGTAGTTTATTTTGAAATCTCTGAATAATAAGCCTGTTCGATCTCTTTCTACTATCTCCCAGAGTTGGATACCGGTAAGACGATAACAGCAGGTAGTATTCAGAAGGCAAAGAAGACTTTATTTTGTATTTTAGTCCTTGACCTTACATCGAGGAATTACCGTGTCTATCGGCAACTATTTTACGCTTTATTTCGATAGAATTAAATTCGAATTTTACTAAATTTTCGATTAATTTCATTTTAATTAAAAATATATTACAAATTATTCCTAAAATGTAATTACGAATTGTGAAGGACTCATCCCATCTTTCATCTTAATTTGATCGTAGTTTGTCGCTTCATATACGCGTATACACTTTTTAATACTGATTCTTCATCCCCTTATATAACGCGAATATTAAAAGAAATAAATTAATAATATATATGTCTATATATATATATATATATACTAATCGATCCGTAAACGTCTGAGTTCATCTAAGAATTCGCGTTAAAAATGTTGACACCGATCAGAAAATTGTTCTCGTTCGAATCGTAGTAAATATTCCAAGATCTTTTTCGTACTGCCGCTTGCTTAAAATTCCTCGCTCATTCGTATATCGTCGAAAATGCATCATTAATCAACTAAACGTTACAGATCTCCCATACTCGTCGCGATAGATTGATTATGCGGAACAAATTTCATCAACTAGTTCGAAAGGCTGACTGTCCGTCGACAACGGACGAGCTGGATGTATTCGCTAAAGCGTGATAATTCGAGAAGGTATACGGAATTGACTACACGTGTTCTATATACTTTAAGTTAAATCGAACGGTCGAACAGAATATACCTATTTACGTTATTAGATGGATTCTCTCGTTTTCTTGCGTTCATCCTTCATTCATTATATCCTTCGTTTACTTTATCCTACCATGTTTATATTATATATATATATATATATATATATATATATATGTTCATATGAAGTAAAAGACAAATCGCGTTTTATACTGAATGGAAAATTAAATTACCTATATGGAATCTATAATAGTGTATGTAAGGTACAAAAATCAAAGAACACCAGGAATTTAATTTATCAATGCTCGAGACTGCATTTATTTACAATTTTCAACATTCCCAAATGAAGGCGTACCTATGTATTATTTAAAATTCTAATAATTTCTACACGTGTGTACTTGTATATATATATATATGATGTATATACATTATATTATATATTATATATATATAACGATTATCCGTAGTATTGGATGGTGTGACAACCGCGGATAAGCAAATTCCGCGCGGATAATCCGCAAAATTTTCAAAAGCAAACAATTCAAATCAAAGCAAAAAGTTTATTTATATGTACACACGCACACGCATATATTATTATTATTTAAACTAATGCGCCATATACAGTAACCAATGGCTAGAGGCACATAGAAAAATAAGTATTAAATTAAATGATACAATCCAGTATCATGTAGGAAGAGGATGAGTCTGGATAGCGTAGAAACGTTGTCATCGAGCGGTAGCTGTAATGAAGATGGAAGACCGTAGTATTTTTTCTGTAGGCTATATCGAGGACACTCCGTCAGTATATGTTGGACAGACAGTGCAATGTTGCAGGCCGTACACAATGGAGCTTCCGATCTATTAAGAAGCTAAACATCTGTCAGTTTAGTGTGGCCCAATCTGAGTCTGCTGACAACTACATTGTCTCTTCGATGTTGTAAGTGCGTCTTCTAAGGTGTTATTTTTGGTTTGATAGATCGTAGCTTGTTTAATGTTGATACGCGTTGTCATTCTTCTTGCCGTAACTAAAATAACGATGATTTCATAAACCTCTTGAGGTCTGTGAATGGAACTGGTTAATTAGGCGCAGATAAATGCTGTTACTACTTCCTTCGCTACACTATCAGCTAGCTCATTTTCAGCAATTCCAGTATGTGCTGGAATCTACAGGAATGTAATGGATCGTTCAGTATTTTTAGTAATTAATTCTAAAATTGTTTCCGCTATAGGATGCCTATTATTATCACATACATTATGAATAGCGTTCAAAGTTGGAAGAGAGTCTGAGCAGATTATTATTGGCAAGCTAGACTCAAGTTCGGTATTTATACTGAAATCGACGGCCAAGTAAGTTCGGCAGATAAAATTGTATATAATTGCGGCAGTGAGAATCGAATATAGACTTTATTATCTTCGATAACGGAGCAGCCAACGAATGAATCAAATTTTGAGTCATCTGTAAAGAATGTTAATGATTGAGATGTTCGCGAAGTATCAGATTGAATAATTTCCTGATTAGTATGGAAATTTTTCTTCAGGTTATAAATATGTAAGTCCAAGTTGATTGAATTACTTGTCCATGGTGGCATTACTGGATTTAAGTTTTTATAGAGCAATGGGACAAATGCATATATGAATATATATTATGTAATTTATAAAGTAAAGAAGGTTTTAAAAGTTACCTGTGTAAGTGTCACAAAAATATCTATCACCAGTTTTTACTTTTTCGAAATCGAACACCTTTTGTTTACTTGAGATTGAAGGTTTTTTTAGTACCATTTTATCAAAGAGCGATGCATCGTCTTGTTCCTACAGATATTGAATAAGTCTTTCGATGTGTGTTCATGGCTTACTTGTTTCTTCGTCTTATCTCCTCTTCCTCATTATCCTCTGAAACCATACCTGATGCTCTATCAACAATTTGTTCATCAGTAAAATTAATCCACTACAATTTTTACTTCGTCGACATCACTTCCTCCGATAACGGATTTCGTTAAATTAGCTAAATCACAAGCAGGAACTTTAATTCATATTACTGTGTTCTTCGGCCAAAAAGTGGATGTGTCTTACTCGACTTAGCGTTCTCTCGGTGAATAGTAATACTCAAACAATAAACCCTTATAAAGGATAACATTACAAATTATTTGCCTAACTGGCGATCATGGAATTACGAGATTGTACCGTAGCGATTATAATTCACTAACGATAATCTGTAGTGCGAATCATATTTCATACTTGAGCTTATAATATCATCACTTAGTATCGAGAGAGCGCTTTATAGCTAGTTGTAGTCAACCGTGAAATCAAACTATAGCCTCACATATATACTCGTTTATTGAAATCAACATTATAATGACGACGTATGTACATCCCACATCAACGTGTAAATGGAATTTACGTCTCAAAAATAAACGTAATCATCATTGTCATTAATAAATATTTCGAACACTCGCGTTTATTCGTATATTTGTATTATTATTATTAATTTGCTAATTTATACATAATGCTACTTGGTAAGTTTTTGGTAACTATTTCTGCATAATGTGAGACGAGAAGCATCCTGAATGTTTGAACTTAATTGTACGTATTAATAGGCTTGACTTATAAATCCAACGGGTTCGTTCTATTCAGTTTGCTTATCCGACAAAACGATCGCCCGTATTTTTTTTCAACTATCGCCATTTCTTCAGTTATGGTTTTCTCCGTTCACGAAACGTAAGATTGACGTTGACAAAAGTCCGAAGAATTTTATTTCGAATCCACTGCAGAATAGCGATATTACTTTTTTTTAGCACAACCCCCGTAATCGACAGTTATATCGTCAAACTAGTTTCATTTATACCGAGGTATTTTACAATCTATTTTTGCGTAATTCTAACGTCACTCGCAATTATCCGGCTCATTGACAGATTTATTTTGTTTGTAAAAATTTCCCCAGCTGGTTTGTCTGCATTAATACTTTCCATGTTTTAAACCATATTAACGATTTCGTTTACCGCTCCTTGCAAGTTGTCACATGTACCTGCAGCAGATCCGTCGAAGACAAAATTGTTGTCTCATCAGCGAAGTTGCTATTTCAACAATTTTTAGTAGGGATATCAGCCGTATAGATCAGTTAGAATAAAAGATCAAGCCAAATTGTAATTATAGCGTACGTTCGTCTAATTGTAATCTCTACTTTACGTCATTCCATTCCTGCACCAAATTCTTATTCTGTGATTCCTTTAACCGGTTAATATTTCATTAATATTACCTTTCTTATATATTCTTTAATGTCACACAAATTGAGTTTAGGTTATAAAGCCATTACTACTCATTGTACATACAAATTAAAATAAACTAAACGCTATCGCTAGCAAATGAGTTATAAAATAGAGAGGTAAATAACTAAACTAAGACGTATAAGGATAATTATACATGGGTGTGAAAATTACAAAATAATATTAGATTTATATATACATATATATAACTGATAAATACTGGAACTAACCAGCCCTATCCGGTGGAGATGGCTGAGCAACAGATTATATCCTGACCTAATACGAATTAAAATGGAAAAAAATTTACTGAACGGTATTGAATGTGGAGGAGGCTTAATTAGAAAGAGAGATTTTTTGGGTAAACTTGTTTGAATTTGTTTATAGAAATTGTTCCGAGTAGCGCAAAACATGGAGCTCCAGCGATGAAACAGATCCGCCTTTGCAGACGCAGCTAAACATGTAGAGGGAATCGAAGGGATCAGTAGGCCTCTGGAGGCCCCCCATTTTGGCTGCCTGATCACAAATTTAATTATCTTTGATCCCGATGTGAGTTGGGTTCCATGTAAATTATAATTATATAAATTGTTACAACAACGTCGTTACATCTGTTACAGGTCCAGCGGAAAAGACATATCGGCAACGATATAGTTAATATAGTATTCGTCGACGGCGGACCTATATTCATGAACCAGTTCAATCCAACGTTCGTCAGATCTCAATTTACACGTATCCTTTTTGATTAATGTCGCGTCACGCGAACTTATTTGTAACGATTACTACGAGCAATAAGATTAGGATCGCAAGGAATGGAGAAGAACTATCAAGCAGACCCCTTAACTGGAAGACGCTAGGAAAAAAATAATAAGAAGAGACTAAAGACAATCAGAAAAGAAAAACTTGAACAACGCACTAGAATAACCTTTATAAAAGAAACATTTAAAATTGAAAACAAAACGATACGTCACACTGTAAACAATTTCCTTTTTGCATCAAGTGAGACCATATAGCAATAAGTTTGCCGGTACGGAGCACGAAGATCATCTAATAGTACCGATAACCTCAAACTTAACCTTCGAGTAGTCGCACTGGTGCACAAAGTGACCACTGTGATTTTTTTTCTTTATAAATCTTTTTAGCGTTCACCTTTTTTCTTATACCTAGTATCTATGCCTCCGTATAAACCGCTTACAGACATTTTATAAAAAATTCTTGCCAATCTGTAAAGGTTAATTCACACGGCGGCATGGTTGGTGTACTTTGTGCACCGCGCGACCAGTCGTGTAATAATTTTTGTGCAGTCAGTCTTTCATACGTTTTGTTCAATTTACTTTCTTATTTTTGAAACCAGCATTGAAATATTTTCAGGAACCTTATTCTGAATGCTATGTAAGTTCATAAATTTTATTTTCCTGCACTTGGATGACTAAATGTGTAATAAACTTTTTTTTTTTTATTTAAATTTACGTGCCGTGTACCGCAATTATAGCTAGAGGCACGGAACTAAAATAATTACAACAAAGGTATTAAATAATTAA
The DNA here is from genome assembly GCA_032883995.1 of Coronaproctus castanopsis. Lineage (NCBI taxonomy): Eukaryota > Metazoa > Arthropoda > Insecta > Hemiptera > Monophlebidae > Coronaproctus > Coronaproctus castanopsis. The sequence continues at coordinate 80,977,930 of CM065053.1, read as the reverse complement.
GGTATTAGATAATTATAACGAAGATATTCACAACAAAGGTATTAAGTATAACAAATGCGTTAATTTGATACATTTTAAAAATTCGAAAACTCTATTAATGATATCCATGTTATCTCTCAGCAAACTTTGCAAGTCGAGCGATGCGATCCCGTACTGTTTTCGGTATTTGTCGTAAATTGGACAGTCTACCAATAGATGCTCGACGGTCAACTGACAACAACATTGTTGGCACGTTGGCGGCGTACTTTTTTCTAATAGATGAATATGTGTTAATTTTGTGTGTCCTATCCGTAATCGACATAATACTACCTCTTCCATTCTGCTACTACGATGTGCTGAGTGCCACTGTAAGATAATTTTATCGATCGTAGTTTATTCACCGTAGATATTCTCTGCCAGTTACTATTCTATGTCGATTCGAAATGATGCTTTAAGTATTCTTTGAAGTCAGCTATCGGTACATGGATATTTAGAAGCGGATGCGAAACGGCTGTTCTTGCTGATACGTCGGCTATTGAATTACCATATATATTGCAGTGAGCTGTTATCCACAAAAGTATTATGTTCTTAGATGTAGTTTGTAACATGAGTTTTACTTCGTTGTCTATTGGATGAAAATTTTCATTATTTAATAGAGTTCTTAATGCTGAAAGCGAGTCAGTACATAAAATGAAATTTTTATTTCTGTTGGAATCTGCGTAATTCACTGCGGATCTAATGACGTATAGTTCTGCTGATAAGACTGAAAACGTAACTGGAAGAGCAATTTGAAGAACTACGTTATCATTAACAACTACCGAGCAACCTACCCCTGCTGAAGATTTCGATCCATCTGTGTATATAAATTCATATTCTGCATGGTTTTCTTTAATCTCCTTTAAAGTTTCTCTGATCTTGTTAACATTTTTTCTATTTATGTTACAGAACGTTAGATTCACTTGTGTGTGCAACTGTGCCCAAGACGGAATAACATCGAAGTTTTCGCGAGATAATATTGGGAGTTCGACGTTATATGCTTGAATGAGTTTATTTGTTTTGAAGAAAATTTCTGTTTTTAGCATGTTTGTTCTATATTTTTGCTTTCTTCAAATAAAATAAATTGTCTTTCGTATTCTCGTGCGTAGTGAGAACCTTTGTCGTAGTAAGCCCTTTATAAACTGCAGTATTGTTTTGGATAATTTAGTCTAAAAAAATGCAATGTTTGTTTAGGTCGGTCATAATTAGACTTGGAGATATACCAAATTTACTTCTGGAGTTAGATCAGGAAGAAGATCAGCACTCAGTTCATGATCAAATAAAGAGCGATCATGATCTGAGTGAAGAGGAAGCAGGAAATCATACATCGGAAAGAATAAAATTCCTGTTTGGAAAAAAAGGCGCAGTTTCTAAACAATCCAAAACAAAAAAGAAAAATATTATAAAAATAATACCGCGCCCCAATGCTAGAAGTGTAAACAGTACAATAGAGACATTCTCAGAAATTGTTGATGTAAAAATTTTAGTCCTGATAATTTTGTATACAAATAAATATATTCAGAGTAAAAAAGCAGATTTTAGCCGAGATAGGGATTGTAAGTTTACCTCACGAATTGAACTACTGGCACTATTTGGCATTTTATATCTGATTGGTTTGAAAAGGGGACACTTTATCAGTGCTTTATAATTGTGGGCAACTGACGGTACATGCATTTGCTAAGAGCTGCTATGAGTTATCAACGAGTTTTATTTCTCTTGAGATGTCTAAGATTTGATGATTTTTCCACAAGAATCGACAGGAGAGAAACAGATAAATTAGCAGAAATACGTGAAATTTTGGATTCATTTGTAGAGAACATAAAAAAATCATATTCTATGGGTGAATATGTAACAGTAAATGAGATGTTGCGTCCGTTCAGAGGACGATGCTCTTGGATCCAGTATATCCCTTCAAAACCTGCAAAATAGGGGATAAAAATGTTTTCATTCTGCGATGCACAGACATTTTACTGTGGAAATTTGGAGATTTATGTTGGAAAACAGCCATCAGGTTCATATGAGGTTTCTAATTCACCTGCAGATATTGTAAAAATACTAGTGATATCAATTGAGAAATCAAATAGAAACTTTACTACAGATAACTGATATACAAGCGTACCTCTAGCAGATTATTTACTAACCAAAAACATAACACTTTTAAAAACTCTTAGAAAAAATAAAATAGAAATTCCATCCGAATTTCAACCAAACAAAAGCAGAGAAATTGATTCATCGATAGCCGGATTCCAAAAGGACGTTAATTCCTTATACAACGAAAAAAAAAGAAGCGTGTAATTTTATTGTCCATTATGCATGACAGTACATAAATGGGGAAACTAAAAAGCTACAAATTATAGTCGATATAACCGAACAAAAGGTGGTGTTGATACCGTTGACAAGTTGTACGCAGGTTACAATGTATCCAGAATAACTAAGCGGTGGCCCTTAGCAATACTTTTCAGCCTACTGAATTTAACAGGAATAAATGCTGCAATAATTTATACGTTAGTCAAACCTCATCAAAAACCATTATGTAGAAAAGTGTTCTTGAAAACATTATCGTTTGAACTAATGAAAGATCTATACATCTCTCTTCCTTCTGACATTAAGCTTTTTTTTGTCTAACAATTATTCATCAGTACAAGAAGAAAGCATAGAAGAACCGACCAAAAAAATTCGAGTGCGATGCTTTCTTTGTAACGGAAAAAAGAATTCGAGCTCTACGAGAAAATGTGATTCATGTCAAAAACATATATTTGTAAAAGTCATTCGGAAATTGTATTGAAGTGTACAAATTGTTTTACCTCGAGTTAAGAATAATCGATTAATTTTTTCTCTTGTATGTTATATTTCTTTTAATGGTTTACTTTTTTTGTAATATTAACATAAAATTGTGATGTTTTCATGTCAAATTTTATAAAAATGAATCAGTCTTTTGTTTACAGATATTTCCATACTCGTTAAATAATATATTTTTATACTAAACGCATCTGTTTATTAACTCTTTGCATCGCATAGTTAAAGTTACAAATAACTAAAAAATACTAAAAATCCCGCGCAACCAGTTGTGTTACACAAATAGGCGCGACTAGAGGAAGGTTAAACAAGGTCCTGCGGTTTTATATACGTTTAATCGTCTTGTATCATTATCTATTTCTAGCAGTCCTACAACACAAGACGATTCAGATGATTTGTCCCCCATCTTTCTGCGTGCCTCCGAGCATATACTTTAATAACATCTGCCACATATTCCACTGAGTCTTCGTAGAGAGTTTGATTTGGCACCATGGTGCGTTAGTTTTAAGGCTAAGGATCTAATTCCGCAGAATTTGTATTATATTTGAGTTCGTAGAGTTGCACACCGTAAGTCAAACAGTCTTTAAGATATTTTTACATATTACACGTTTATTATCCATCGTTAATTCACTATTTCTTCCTATAAGCCGGTACAATTTTTTTACACAAACACAAGTGTAAAACGTTTTGGTCGGAACAAGCCAAACAAATCAGTATTTAGATACAATATATATTCGTAACGTATATAAAACACGAGAGTAAAGCAAACATATCAAAATTGCAATGAGTTATCGCCATGACACGACTAATGAAAGGAGCGGGTCAACATGTAGTTCCTCGAGACAACTCCCGAATGAAAAAGTATGAAAAAACCAGAGTCTTCAATAATATTTACCAGGGTAGAGTAATTTCAAAATTATTTTTAACATCTCGTTTGATTACGGTGCCCAAGAAATCAAATGACTAAAAATCTGTGACGAAAATTTTGAAGAATGACAGTTTGATTTCATATTAATTAATATGTTACTTCAAAAGTGTTTTGATTAAAGAAAAAAAAAATATATATATATCTGCTTCGTCGGTTACTAAAAAGCTTTTGATAAGTAAACTTATTGAGATTTTGAAAAAGAAAGGTATTAACACATGTTATTGTGGATAATAAAACACGTTTACTAAAAACAAGATACGGTATTTAATATAGACAAGGAGCAGTCAAATAAACTCCCAATCCAAAAGGATGTAACACAGGGGTGCATATTTTCGTTCATAATATTTAATTATTTCAGTCACACATGATGAAATTTCGACAGAAAATTATAAATCTTACACAGGCTGTTTATTATATAACGCTGCTTTTTAGATGACCGGATGATTTTCAATGTTTTTACATGAATAAGAATTGAGACATTTCATGGTCAACTACAAAATATATAATTTTGTTAGTATTAAAATTTCATGCACCACATAGTGGACATGGTGACTGAAAGGGTTGATTTATATTTTAAACACATCTTAGCTGGAGCCCTAGAAAATACTATAAGCGGAATTAAATTCAATGGAAAGCTAATTAAGAACATGCGCTAAGAAGATGATACACAGGCCCGCAAATTCTGTCGGAAATGGTTAACTTGACTGGAAAAAGATATAGCAAAAAATATCACGATATTATCGATATTCGAGCGGATAAAGAACAATTTAAATCAAACAAACTCGATACCGAAATTGGAGTTTAACGATGATGTGCGTGTCCAAAGACAAGTTTTCAAAAAATTAAAAATTTATTAATAGATAACGCATTAAGAGATTTATTCAATGATATATATTTATTATATTCTCTTATATAAAGCAGAAGCATTTAAATTCACACCGAAATCACTAAAATATTTAAAAGCGTGCAAAATGTGGCTACTTAGCTAATTCAGAAAATATAATGAACACCCGTACTCTAATTAAATCAGAAATGAAGAAGTATTCCACAAAGCGCAAGCATAAAAAGGAATCTTGAAAATAGTTAAAGAACTTCAAAGAAAAAAATTATGTTGGTCATCTAGTAACTACAAATTCCTACAGCTTATCCTACCGGGAAAGACTTAAAGAAAAAGCTCGAATGAGATAGGGGAAGAATATAATGGATGAGCATACGACAAATTAGCAAATTTCGAAACGAGAATAAATAATATATGAAAGAAGCCTTGTATGTTAATACGTACTGTAATGCATCATAATATATGCTCCTTAAAATATAACATCTGTGCTATATTAATATTTTACCTAATGAATGTGTGGGTATAGACTTTCTATTAACGTATATTGATTAGTAAATTCGATCGCTTCAAAATATTCCTGTGTAGGAGAATACAGAAAATAAACAATAAGGACGTCTTGTCGCAAATCGGTAGAAAGAAAAGGATTCTTATCGCGACAATCAAGGAGCACAAGACGAGCTACCGGCGACATGTACATGTCATGAAGAACTGGATAAAGAAATATTAAACTCGATCCTCGAAGAAAACATAAGTAGTCAAAGGCAGGAATTTATGGATGAAAATTTTTCGTTTTTGGCTGAAGCGTTCATTTGAAGAAATTTTTATGGCAGCCGTGTATATCATGTAGATCGCCGGTCTTCGTTCGCATAAGAAGGAAAATATGAAATGTGTAAAAACAATTTGGAAATAGTTATAATTTGTTTCTTTTGGAAACACAACTCGAAAATGAACAACTGTGTATATGATTATCTCGTTGTTGATATTAATAAATGGCTTCCGGTTAAACTATATTTGTATATGTATATTATATATATATATAATATACATAATATATATTTTATATATTATATATATATAATTTTGTTTTCACCGTAACACGATGAATACGTTCATGAAAAAAATTTTGCCCATACTCCAAAAAGAATACCCAAAGAGAACGAACACATTTTAATCAGCCAACGAAAGTGGAACCGACTTTTAATTTAATATAAATTAATTTTTATTAAACTATTCTTCGTTTCGAACGATATAACGAAATTTTTTGTTTCCACCTAGAAAAAATTTTTCGAACTAGTACAAAATTCAGTAGAGTACGATGCGATAATTACCAATTCGGTTTTCTCACTGGTTAATGGGAATTATTTAGTAGGCGTCGTTCATGCGACATCTTTCGGAGTGATTGAAATCTTTTCTAATTTAAAAACGTGATCATTCATAATCGACATAATCGGTAACTCGACTTTCGACTATCGTGACCATTGATACTATCCTCACCATCTATTTTCCCGACTCTTATATTCCAGTTAATACGTCGGTAATCCCCAGATTTTCTCATATACGATCCTTAATTACGACGTACAGATATTTTCGCTTTGGTCTGCTATCAAGCGGAAGAAAATGCTTATCGACTTAACATACTGTCGGAAGAATCTGTACCATTATTCGGTCCGTCGTTACCGTGTCCGCCAGTTTTTAAAGATCATCAAGAATTTAGGGAATTTCTGATAGTTAAATGTAAGTAAACATACAATTGAATATATAGATTTGATTATTATTATTATTATTATTATTATTATTATTATTATTGTCTTTTAAACTGAAAAATAAGTATATCTCGCATCCTACCAGGAAATAATATACATTTTCAGTTGGTAAAATAACGCCTTTTAAATAGATAACTTCATTATTTATTTACACAGTGACTCTACTTAACCATTTTAGGTTACTTTTATTTTTTTTTTTTGGTTTCCCGGGGGTCTTAAATTTTTTCTTATTAATGTGTTTTTCTTTTATACCCTTTACGCTCGTTAAAGATGAAATTAATTTACGCGCAGAAAATAAGAAAATACTGCTTAAATTTGAAAAGACACTTTTCTTTATACACTCGAAATGACTACTGCCACGCATTCTCCCCTCCCCCCCAAAAAAAGGTCGATAACGGCGTTATATAAAAGTAAAAAAAAAAAAAAAACATAAATAAATAAAGAAAACGCTTAGGCTGAGAAGCAGCAGTATGAAATTAGTGTAATCTTCTATAGAATATAAATTCTCGCCCGGTTCCTTACCGTATCTCTTAATTTTATACAGTCTGGAAACGGAGTCTGTCTCTGCCTTTCTCTTTCGCTTCGTTTTATTACAGTTAGTTCTTATTAGCGGGTTGTTTTATTCCTAATCGCCATTTATAAAGAAAACTTCAATTTAAAATCCGATTAACGTTAACGACCCGTTTATTGTACGACGTCTTTTTTTTTGTTATCGAACGCCATTTTCAAAAACTGACGCTTCGAGTTTAATCTAATAAAGCGTGTACGTGAAAAAGCCTTTTTGTATTTTGTCGTTTTGCAGTAATAAATGCCGAAAAGGCTTCTTTCAATACGCCGATATTCGCCAAGAAAAGGGAACGAACGTTAGACATGTTAATTAAAGATCTTTATTCAGAACATATGAACGAGTCCAATAGAGTGGTAAGTTTAAAATTTCATTATAGACATATATATAAATATATATAATAAATCAACGGGACAAGATGAGTGGTCTAGCGGACGAACAATATCTACTATAAATAGTAATAATAGGTGGAACGAAAATTTATTTACAAAAAAATACGAGATAATAACGTCTATTTCGTACTTATTTAAATACAAAATTAAATTCGATGATCCAATTTTAAAGTCAGTAAATCGTAAAACATACCCTAGGTTCATTTTGGAAACGTTTCTTTTTTCGATGGATACTAGGCAGATGATCCAGTGGACCGGTCTCCTGTCCCCAACATTTTATTTTGTTTCAATACGGAAAACCATTTGGAAATTCGTTTTATACTATTTGTATTAATATTGAAAATGGTCATTCTGCTGTTGCTGTATATTTTGATCTTTGTAAAGCCTTCGATACATTAGATCATAATATTTTATTGGAAAAGCTTTACGATTGTGGAATAAGAGGAAATGTACATAATTGGGTTTAAAAGATACATAGAAAACAGGCGCTATGTTACAGAGATAAATGATGTACGAAGTGAAGGTGTAACACAAACTTTTGGCGTTCCACAAAGGAGTGTATTAAGTTCCTACTTGTTTTTAATATGCATATAAATAACATGTGTAATGTTACTGTTAATGCTAAGATATTTAGCTACGCAGACGATACTGCATTAGTGATTACATGTCATTCAAATATTCTTAAACAGATGGCGCAAGCTGATGTCAATGTAATTGCTGGATGGCTGAAGCGAAACCGACTAGTTGTTAATGAAAAGAAAACAAAATATCTAATATTATCAATCCCCTCATCTGTGGAACGGTATGAAACTTATGCTAAACGATAAATATGAGATAGAAAGAACGCATGAAGTGAAATATTTAGGGATTCAATTTGTAAGTTAACGTGGAATAAACATCTGTACCTAGCTAAAAAACGAAGGAAATTGAATTACCTTTTCACGTACCTAAAGCAATATTTTTCTGTCGAGCATCTTAAACGCTTATATCTCGCTTTGTACCAGCCTGCTCTCAGTTATGGAATAATTCATTGGGGAGGGGCGGCTAAACGACATATTAAGCTAATTCAAACGCTGCAAAATAGATTGGTAAAATTTGTTTTAACAAAAAAAATCCTTCTTCTCATGACATAATCCTAAATATTCGAGAGATATACCAATTACAATTACTTGGCTATGTCTTCAAGAATAATCCTTACAATATGTTGAATACTTTACGAGATCAAATCGAGAGGGGGATGGTGCAAGTACCGAAGTTCAATAAGTATCACTCCAGAATTGAAGCTATCTATAAAGGTGCTGTAATTTATAACACGTTCCCCATGTATGTAAAAACTGATTTGAAAAATTTTAAGAAACGTCGCGAGCATTTAATGAGGTACATGAAAAATACAATAGAATTCGTTGGTTTTTAGCGTTAGGGTTTTTCTACAAATTTATGTGTATGCATATGTTGAGTACGGCGGTGTGTGTGTGTGTGTATGCATTTGAAAATGTCAGGGTTAGCTTAATATTATATGCATGCACACCTGTATCCTAAATTGCATTAGATTACACTCATGCAACATTTAAACATATTTATTATTTTTGTTTTTTATCAACAATCGCATAATTATCTTATAAACTCGTTTAATTTATTTTTCGTAATAAACACCGTATACTTAAGAAAATAATTCTATCGTTTATGCTGCTACTCGCGCGTTACATTTGCAGCGTGTTATTGTAAACTGTTATATATAAGAAAGTATTCACTTGTACTTTTAATTTATTAAGATTTCAAAAAGTGGTTGTTTTTTTTTAATGGGGATTCCTTTACGGCTTTATATTTTAAAACTTTTCTAGAAATATCGCCATGTGAGGGAATAATTTTTGGACGATAAATTATACGGAGGTTTAATATATGGGGAAAGTAGTAAGATGGGTAAAGCTCAGAACGTAACGGCGTCAAAGTAGAGAATTCAAAAAAACATAATCTGGATCGCAGATTGTCTGTTCAATCGACTGTGTTAGTACGTTGTCAAGAATACAAAGAAATTCATTTTGTTTTGCAAGTTTTCGATCTTTTTTCTCTGTCGCAATAAATTTGTTCTTCTTTTTTGACTTCACACAATTTCACGCGGTTTTTAAGATGGCGTCGTTTATAAGTTTTTGGATTTCTATTTTAGTTTCTCGAATTTTACTCGTATAACATAGAAAAGCTGTGTTTTTTTTTTCTTTTTTGGAAAATATCGTATGTATCAGCGTAAATAAATTTCGATGAAGGCAAAAGTTTGAACTTCGCTGAAAAATTTTATTAATTCTTGAGCTTATATTACATTTTCGGCGACTGTACAGAATTTTCATTCGTAATTTGAAAAAAAAAATACGGTGTGAAACGATAATGATAATCTTTAACATCTAGAAGAGAAATTCGTTCGGCTGCGTTTCTTAGCATTTTTTTAGCGGTAAATTCATCAGATGCACGTGAGCGTTTTGTAGATTTGTTAAAAAGGCACCCAATCCACTAAAGTTTGAAGAAAAATTCGACATTCATTTATATTTGAGGACGACTGCGACTTAAATTCAACGAATGACTAAGATCAGCTGTTCTTCTATTGCTGTCAATTTTTAACCACATCTGGGAAACAAATGTCTTCCCTGATTTATGGAATACCTCGAAAATCATTCCGATTTGTAAACCAATCAAAAACCAAATGCTACTAGATACTTATCGTCATATCTCGCTAACTATGTGCGAACTTCTAGAACGGATTATAAATGCAATATTGCTGCGGTTCATCGAATCCAACAACCTTTTGGCTGAATCACAATTCGGATTCAGAGCGAGTAGATCAACGATCGACCAGTTGATTTTTCTCAAACAGTCCGTACAAACATCATTTATTTGTAGAAACCATCTACTGACAGTATTCTTCGACATATCCAAAGCTTTCGATTTGGAATGATAAAAATTTACAAACCCTCCATTGCTGGGATATCGCAGCCATCTAGCATACTTGATCAGAAATTTACTTTCAAGCCGCCCAACAAGCCAAGATCTACAGAGTAGTGTCCCTCAGAGATCCGTTCCGAGTCCTACCCTCATTAACATAGCCATAAATGATATTTCAGAACAAACCTGCCAATCTGCCCGATGCTCTTTATTCGCAGATGATCTAGCTATCTTCATTCTTGTTCGGATGTAGCCCTCGGAACATCAATAATACAGGATACAATCGACAGGCTACAAGCCTATAATTTTGGACCAGAAACTTATATGGAAACTGTACATCAACCAACTGAAAACAGTATTTACTAAAAAATGAAATCTATTCCGCAAACTAGCTAACGCATCATATGGCCCAGATTATTCCTCCCTATTGACAATCTATCAAACTTTAATTACAGCGCTGTAATTTACTCGTCAGCTAATTAAAACATTATCAAATCACTCAATACGATACATCATACTGCCATAAGACTCGCTATTGGAGCTTTTCCAACTTCTCCATCCATTAGCATTCTTTGTGAACATGGTATTCCACCTCTCAGTATTTACAGAAATCGGAGTATACCACCAACATATCAACTAACTATAACAACAACACCCCATGATGGCCGAACCTACATCTCAACATAGACCTTCAGCTGCAATAATTCTCAAACAAAAAGAATCACATATCAACATATGAGCACAAAATACGACAGTTTCAAAATATTATTTACCGACGATTCCAAAATCCTCAGGCGACGGGCTGCAGAATAGCATCTGATAAAGAAATTATTCTCCTATTCTCTGTTATTCTCTTTCAGGTCTATTTACTATTCTTTCGGCGGAATGCAATGAAGTACTTATTATAGATATGGCAACAACAGTGGACCAGCCCTCCAAATACGAATAAACTACGCCAAAACACCATCCAACCATATAACACATCATTATCTGCCAACAGAAGGAATGAAATCGTGATCACAAGGCTAACACATAGACACCTCCTATCAAATCAACTTCCCCCATTCTGTTCCAACTGCAATTAATTCCAATGTCACAATCCAACATCTACTCGTTAGCTCTCCAATTTATAATTCCTACCGACCACAAATTCTCCAATTGTCCACCCTCTCCGAAATCCTGTCTGATCATCATGCTAAAGTTGAACGTCTCCTTTTTGCTAACGATCACCAACTTATTTCAATCAATTTAATTCCTACATTCCCATGCCTCTGGCCTAGATGGCAGTACACGGCATGTCAAAAAAGAAGAGTAAAGCAACTTTGCTATATCTGAGTTATATATTTATACACATGTGCACGATCACGGTTAGTCTACTTCAGTATTTCTCCAAATTCCCTATTGTTACCCTTTACCGCCTTGCTCAAATTTTTTTATTGCTCTCGTTAGGCCATCGCGTCGACGATTTAACGGTCTGCAACTTGCTGCTCTAATGTATATATTTGTGTGCATGTGCTTGATATATGTTGCATATATATATATATAAAATTTAATCTCATATAAACATATACTACGTGTATAATTTTTTCTTTTTTCCAAGTTCTTTTTAATATCGAGGGTGAACCGTAATTAAAAGGTGGTTCTCTTTTTTTTTTGCTTCTCACTAAATTTATATTTCAAATTTTTTACAACATATATTAGTAAGAACGATGTAAATACTCTTTCTACACCCCAGCACACACACACACACACCTACGTTATGTGAGAAGTAGAATTCGAAATCAAATTCTTTCGAACGTCAAAAAATAATAAATAAAAGGAAACGTGCAATTCGAATCAATTTACTAGGGCGTATTGTTAAAGTTAGTCGCTGGAAAACGTGTTTTTCGCCGTTATTGAAGAAATAACTCTTTCTTAACGACCTGATACGACGGGGATATTTTGTTCGAATTTAATAATAATCGAAAATTGAGATATCGGGGCAAATCGCCAGGTCGCGGCATGGAAAAAATTAGTTCTTTCCCGGAAAAATTTATCGCGCGTAACGACCAATCGGAAAGCTTAACTAAAACCAAGACTAAAAGTTATACACGATCGACAAAAGAAAATTGCCTTAATTATAAACCATCTCGTTGTTATCGTCGTTTTTAAATGGTTTGCCAGTAATATCTCGTTTTAATTTTAAAACGATACAAAGATACTTGTTATTGTCAATTGCTAATTTAACATGTGGCGATTATCGTTTCGATTGACCATAGCAGTCCGTTCAATACATTTGAATAAACTGAATACCTTAACAAATCAATTCGACCTAGCCTTTATGTATTTATATACTATTACAGCGAATATACTGACTCTCTTCCAGCACTTCGCGCTCTGTGCAAACCGTGATCAGCATCTCATAGTCAAAAAAAAGTTATTGAAAGTCAGGAAGTGACATTCCTGTGGAACCGAATGCTGGGATCCGTGGGAATGAACTAGCTGATAAAACAGGGAAGGCGCTGCATTGTTGCCGGTTCCGAATGTTTCAGTTTCAACGTCTGACCTTCAGAAATGCGCCATAAATGGGCTTCTTTTCTTACATCAGAGGAAGTGACAGCCGACATAATAAAATAACAAATTATTAAGGCCTATCAAACATTCGATCGATCCTTGTATTCGCTTCCAACCCGCAGAGACAACGTAGTCATCGCCCGATTGCGCCTGGGCCATATGTGTATCTTATTAATGAAACTTTGGCTCTTCTGTGTTACGGTTGTAGCGTTATCCTCTCCATTTCCATATTAATTGACTGTCCGTCCATACTCCTCATTTAGAGCGTTTCTTAATCTTCTTCTCCCGTTGCATATCTTCTTCAAAGATGGCCATGTTTCATTGTCGAAATCTAATTACCTTCATCCACCAGTCCGGTCACTATTCCTCAATCTAATCCTTTTTCTCCTACCGTGCCTCTAGCATTAGCTACTGTATACGGCACGTTAATTTAATTTAATAATAATAATAATATTAAATAATAATTAATTAATCGTTACATTTATACTGTTTAATAAAATATATTATAAACCGTAGTTAATAACAAAATTACGTTTAAGATCGTAACGAATTCTAAAATTTTTCAAACACGAGAAGTTTACACTTCGAATTATAACATATACGTTATGTATATTAACCCTCAGCAGTCGGACATAATCACTTTTAGCCTTAAAATTGTAAACTTCAGTGTAAGAAGCAGATTTAGATTCTAGCCTTTTAACCTAAATACAGTTAGCCAGAATTTTGTGTACAATAGTTTTATAGGTGACCGTGGATGCTTATTAGATAATTCCGGATAATGTTTAACTTGAGATATACATATATATATATATATATATATATATATATATATATATATATATATGTATTACATAAAATATTGTTTTTTATACTTTTAACACATTTGGTCATTTTGTTTAACTCTTTCAGGCGTACATTATAAACTTTTAACAAACGATTATAAATGTTATAGAGGTGTTTATTATACAATGCTGCTTCTTAGGCTGACTGTAGATACTTTTCATTGTATTTATATAAGTATTTTTAAAATTGTGACACGTCACATCAACCGGACAACAGAAAATTTTGTTGGCATTAAAATTTCATATACCATATAGCGGACATTACGACTAAAAGGGTTAATTATTTCACACGCCGAAATTTATAATATGTGGACGTATATATTTAAGTGTAATATATTATATTTATTCGTGTTTGAAGTGTAAAAACGAGTTTTAAAAGGTAAATATTTTAGATCGAAATATAAATCGTTCTTTAGTCGTGTCTGCCATTTAATTGCGCCAACTGTTTATCCGTAGTTTCGAAAATTTTAAGTTCATTAGTGGGATTCTTCTAATAAAACCGAAAAGAAAAATGTTATCCACGCGATGTTTTTTTTTTATGTACGTATGCAGCAGACTATGTTAAATAGAAGAGCGTTCAGCGACGTACTACCGGATGCTCCACGCGGTTCGCGCCGAAAGGAAGAAGCTCGGCAAGTTGAATTCGTACGAATTGGTCAAGCTCTAAAACTGGACACTATAGTAAAAGGAGATGCACCGACTAGTTTAGCTACTACCAGTCTATTCAAAAGAGCTCCTTGGGAACCGCAATGTTTCTATCCGGATTTCAACTACGAAATTATCTGCGGCGATTCCTGGGGCGAGAGCAAGTTAATCGTCTCCACGGAATCGGGTGTTCTCGTAGTCGAAGGTATTCATCGTTATTTACATCCTATTTATTTATTAGTTTACAGATTTTATTTTTTATAAATTTATTCCGCCGCTTTCGAGTTAATCACGATTGGTGCTAGATGATATCCGTTGATATCTTTAAGACGGATATCTTATCAGATTTAAGCCTTTCCCACTTCCGCCTAACCCATGCTTATCACCCCTATCTCTTTTTCCATTTCGCTAAAAAACACAACTTTCGATTCCACACCTACTAATACCGTGTTACTTTTTTTTCAGACACTCTGGGAAAGTAATTATCATTATGATTGAAAAATATTTTTCCGACATAAACACTTCGGCTTTGAATCTGTTATCACATGATAATTCTTTAACAATGTGTTTTGCTATTTTCCTAGAGTATCCACAAAGTGAACGTCTAAAACAATTAATACTTATCAAAAGTCTGATTGCAAAATCAAAAGGAGGAACTTGTCCGTGATCACGCACCTAACGCAGCATCTGAGGTATAGTAACTGCGTTATTTGATGGCAATAACCAATAATTTCGAGTCTGCCAAGACTGTCTAGTGGAGGGCGAAAAATAAGAAGAAAATTAACGTCGTGAATGAACAGAAAAATTAACTGCGTGTAGCGCATACTTTATTTAAAGAATAGAAAAATTAACTACGTGTAGCGCATACTTTATTTAAAGAACAGAAAAATTAACTGCTTGCAGCGCGCACTTTATTTAGTATTTGTAAACTCAGTCAACCGTCGGAATAACGTAGAAACATTGTCTGTACAAAGATGGCTCACTAACGCGACCGAACAAAATAATTTTGACGATCTTGATTGGAAAAACTAAAATAAAAGAATTCGATAAATAGTTAATTATCTCAGACCGAACTATCGCGAAAAATCGGACATGTTCTTCCAGCAATTTATAATTATTACTTTAAAACTACTACACTTATTCTTATCTTTAGCCTTTACGCAAAAGGTTATAATTGCAAAATTGATCCATAATTCATTTTTTTTTTTTTATAAGTTTATCATGGTATATTTCTATTATCATTAAAATACATAATTAACATTGCGATCAATTAAATGATCAGACGACCTCGATGACTATTCGTTTTAATCGTTTCTAATGTTTACAATTTTCGTTTTTAATTCCTTTACAGACAGTTCCTGTCATAGACAAATTTTCGATAAATCGATTCATGTTAGACAATTAAGCGTTGTAGAAGCTCACGGAATTTTATTGTTCAGGGCCGACAAAGGTTAGTTTAAAGTTTGCGTAAAAACATCCTTCATAACGTAATAGTAGAAATATATTTCGTACATGTATACGAACATCATGATATATATATATATATATATATATATATATATATATATATACATATGAATGAATGAATAATCTTTCTTTAGTATAACTATTTATCCAAATTTTAATATTATTTAATTAATGTTATTGATATTATTTTTATTGGAGTTAATCTGTTTTTTTTTTTTTTAATCGTTTTACTAGGACCTTCCGAGCGAAGGTCCCTTCCAATTCTAATTATATTTACGATGGGCCACTCTATGCAGCGCTCTTCTGTTTCCGAAAAATTTCTAGAAATCGTTGTCCAAAAGTGCATACGATTTTTTCCACTTTCGATATGCCAAGAACCATTTCATTACTTCGTCCACCCATCATTTTTGCATCTAATGACATGTCCTCTGCAATTACATTTTAAAGTACCGATTGATTCTACAACATCTCTGTTCCCGCTCATTTTTTCTTTAATAATCTTTAATTCAGTTTTGCCTAATTTCGCGATGTTCAGTATTGACCTTGATAAATTATTTCGACATGTTCTCAGGATGTTTTCTATATGTATCGTAATTCGTCCACTCGTTATACGAATATGCGGTATAATCAAGTTAATTGATGTTCGCTGCGCATTCCTTTAAGACCTCGATATTAATTTTAACCGATTCACGTAGCTATTCCTTTCCGTAGTAGCCTAGATATTTTAATCCGCGCTCGGTAAGCCGTTTCTTATTGTTTTTCTTCAAATTTTAGTCAGCTTTTTCCATTTCTTACAATCCAAATGTGTACAGTCCTCCAATATTTTACGCAGAAAATCTTCTTATCACCAACGAAGATTCGCTGTCGAGAAGTTGACCGTATATATTATTTATTTATTTATTTATATACGATTCACATAACAGCTGATGCCGATTAACATTCGAACACTAAGAAGTAAATAATTGAATGTAAGCATATACAACTGAATTAAACGACAAAATATTTTAAAAAAATGAAATTATATTAAAAACCATTTATGCAATTGCATATACATTTGTACATAAATGCATACATTGGAATATGTACACATAAGCAAAGTACAATTGTCCACACATGCACACATTACACTCACTACACTAGAATATGCTTACATAAACTTACACAAGAAATACATTATGTGCGCTAAGCAGAGAAAATTTTAAAACATATTTTGTGTATACGTGTGGAAAATATGACAATAATTTAAAATTATAAAATTGACAACTCAAACAAGCCACTAGCGAACCAATATGCTTAAATTTCACTAAATTAAACAATCCTATAAATATCCGCTTTAAAAATGTATATCGAAAGTCGGATGAGTTTTAAGTAATGAGTTTTAGAGACGGGGAAAATTGACACCAACGGTGAATCGAAATGAAGATCAATACGCGAACGCAGCTAGAAGGAATAGCGATTCATTTTAGTAATCATCTTAAGTACTACATAAATAATTTGCAAAGTCAAATATCCGTCATTGACCGCAACTATTGCACGAGTTATGTAAAAATTTTAACTAAGAAATTTTTCATCATTTATACAGCATAATTTCGCATAAAATATGATAATCTACGTGGTCTGGATAATAATTCGTTATTCGAAAAAATAAATATTTCACAAAATTAGCCTGAATCGTTTCCATTTGTAAAGAGCATCCTAAATTATCAAACAATATTCTAACTGAAAACGAACGAGAGCTTTATATAGAGCACTTACTGTTCTTCGAACTTCGTTAAGTAAAATAGAATTGCGCGAATTCTTTATATACCAAAAATTTTTTGTTTTTTCTATTAATAAAATCATGATTTTTTATTAATACTTTATTATACGAATTATTGTTTTACAGTTTGTTCCATTTACAAAGCTGTAGTATACTACACCGCTAATTTAAGCTTAATCAGTGTTGTTAATACATGATAATATGTAGTAATACAACATCCACCTGTACACCCAAATTTTCACGGGCTGTGCGACAGTTTCACTCTTAGTCTATATATAATACATATATACTCATATACACATCTCTTATGTACATACGTATACTAGTTGCACGTTTCGTTTCCTACGTTAAATTTATTTTTGTCGTGCATACTCTTATATAAAGAGTATACGAGATTGCTCTTGTCGTCCCTAAATAATTTTTTATTTTTTTTTTATAAATATTTTTCCATATCTTATTCCTAGCCTGCTTCAGCAATAGATGATTTCAGTTGGAGATAATATCTTGAATACATTCAGCTATCCAATGATAGGCAGAATTATGGTTTCATGCTGAATCATTTGTTCGTCTTCTTTAGTCTGATGCTGGACTAATCAGCCAGATCAAATAGTTTTAGTTAAATGAAAGCGAAATAGATAAGACCCAAATTTTCCATCGTTAATAATTCCGTACAATAGTAATCAGGAATAATTTTGATTTATACATTGGGAGCTAAGCTGTAATTTTATTTATGCGTTGAAAAATGTTTTCTTTACCATTGTCACTTTTAGACGGTTTTATAGGACGGCGCAACAATATATAATAAAATGTTTTCAATCGGTGACGTGTATAATAAAATGTTGTCGATCGTAATTGACGATGTATTTTGACAAGCTGGTAGCATTTAACAGTATTTATTATCCATTTGCAATATTATATTGTCAAAATTGTATTTCGAAGTTAATTTGTTATTTAATGATATATCTAAGTATTTAAATTAAGAGTTGAATTCTTAAATTTTACTTTAATGTTGTTTCATTTTTAATTTTACGGAATCCACGAAAAATGTGACAAAACTTTTTCTATTGACAGTTTTAATTTTATACTACCTGACCAATTGTATAATTTGATTAAAGTATCATTTGCTATATTTTCTAGTTCCAGTAATTATAAAGAAGTGATCATCGGCATATGCACAGAGATTTACATTTTTATCGTAGCATAATATTAAGACCCCCCCATTAAAAAGTATATTCCCGAGTAGTAGGCCCCGAACGCTTCCCTTTGAACAAACAGTGTTGGTCTCTTTTTTTTCTCTACTTGTATAATGCTTTGGATATTGTTTACCACATACTTCACTGCATGTTCAGTTTATGAACCTTATAATTGTCTATAGTTTGGCGTGAAGACAGTGTGATAATTATGCAAAACCCGGAAGAAAGATTCTAATATTATCTTGCATCGCCTAATTTGTTATTTGAAAATATTTGGGAAAATTTTGAAAAGCTGTTAAAAATCAAAATTATGCATCATAATTCAGCAACAATTTTTCTAGACAGTAAGCAATTTTGGATCACGCAAGGTTTGTCAACAGAACATGCAGTAAGCTACGTAACAAACAATATCCGAAAAAATCCCATATTTAAATATATATATATGTATATATATATATATATATATAATAACGACTACAACAGATATATATATATATATATATAATAACGACTATAACAGTGGACATAAAAGAAGCCGTTGACAATTGCTGGTATCCTGCTCCGTTCAACTCTATACAAACATTGCTAGTTCGAAATAAAGGATTATTAAGTATCATATACCATTATATAAGTAACAGGAAGATAGATACAAGCATGGAATGCGTCCGCTGAAAAAGAGACCAATATGGGTTGTCTACAGGGAATAGAAAATGGAAGTACCGCATATACGGTTATGAAGAGGAAGACAGAAAATCGTTAATTGTTGATGAAATTAGAAAATACTGTAGATGTAATAAGTTCATTTTCAATTTATTTAAATACGATACTTCTACGTAATAAACAAAACAGTTAATGTAATATTCGACTATGCGCACACCTGCACAGGCGTCGAGAACAGAAAAATATACAAAATTTTATAACCATTTCATCGGAATAAATATAATCCTATACAATACAATACACCGTTTTAAATTGTGCAATAGCGAACATCATTCTTAGCGATAAATAATGTAAATAATTAAATATATAAGTAAATAATGTGATATACTAATTCGTGTTCAGTCCAGATATACTAATTCCTGCTCAGACCGGATATACTAATTCGTGCTCAGGCCAGATATACTAATTCGTGCTCAGGCCATGCATAAATACACTATACTAGTCATGATATAATAAACATACAAAAATATTTATACGTACGTACACACACGCATAACCACTTTGTTAAAATATATGTATAATCACGATCGAAAGCGATAACGCGTAACATAAAATGTAACAAAATAAACAAACTTGTGTACAGTTTATGCACATTTCAGTAAAATTCGAACTTAATCATCAGTATATATAAGGTTTTTTGCGCTATAAATCGCTTACGATTAGAGATACGAAAAAAATCGTTATTAACTAACTAATTAGATGGTCATAGGAAAACCTATTAAATAAATACATATATTTCGCCAGCGGTATATACCAGTAGCTCAAACATTTGATCGATCTTTTTTTAATATATACATAGAAAACAGCAACTGCAGAGGAATGTTTGGCGGGTAGGACGTATATACTATATACACGTACATATTAGCTGTAGGTATCGCACGTACATACATAACTTTTTATTTATATTTATATATATGTATATATAATTTTTAAGTATGCATTCGAGATTATTAGTTTTTAAATTTATATATATATAATAACACGCGCGTATAAAAATAACCTTTTATAACGGCGGGTGTGTCTTAAGTTCAACAGCAAGTGCAGACGTCATTTCGACGAATTTGGTTTTATCCGATGCCAAATTTCTATAGCAAAAATTAATCTCAGGAAAAATATATATAAATTAACGATATTTTTTTTTTATGTAGACTTCCCACTTGCGGAGCCCATTCAAAGGGCGGGTTTAAATTCCAACTAAACTGCCGCGCGACAAGTTGTTTCATATAGGTTTGGATATTCGTGGATAGCTCGGCGAATTTTAGTCGGATTTGAGCAAACCTGTTTTTGTTTTGTTCCTAATCATCCCACTAATTATACCATACATGATGGGTAGCCCCTAGTTATTAAATGAAAATAATAATCTACTTCGGATAAACAATTTACGGACACGTTAATATAGTGCCGGCATGGTGTTACGTACGGATACGCACTCGCAACCGTATTGTTCCGAACGTACAATGCTGGAATTAAGGAAATATATTTTTCCTTAATTGACTGTAATATTTTTTCTAATTGTGGTATCCGCGTGTTTAAATTTTTTTTTTCTCGATATAAATCAATTATATAATATGCATTCCTTATTAACGAAACTTAAAAACGGGCAATAATCGTACATCATGCTGAAATTAAGTCTCAGAATTAACTTGGAATAAATGATAATCGTATTTTGCTCCAGCGACACTTATAGCTGAGTAAATAAATTTTTTTATTTCAATAATAATAGTAATATACAATGTATGTATGTATGTGTGTATATATAAATATCGTTAAACTCTTATTTTCCATAATATCAGTATGTCTAATGAAAATATTTTCCTTTTTATCTTTAAGTAATCTTCTTTCTGTTCCTTCCACAATTTGAATTAATTCACCACGACTAATTATTTCTTATCGAAAATCGAAATTTTAATAATACTAAAAAAAAAAAAGTTAAAGTACGCTGTGATTAATTTATTAGCCGCTTTTATAACGTGTAAATTGCAAAAAAAATGGTAATAGTTGCTCTATACGTACTAATAATAAATAAAGTTACATATGTGAAACGCATCTATTCAGTGCAGGCTTTGAATATAAAAAAATAAACGTATACGATCTATGAATGAGGATCATTCATCATCGTTTAATCTGAAATTTGTATCAGTATACGTTCCTATATCTAATTATATATATATATATATCCATGTATGTATACGTATGTATGTGTTAGTATGTACAACCATTTTTTGTGAAAAATTACCCTATATATATATATACATATATATATACATATATATATATATATATATATATATAAATTTATCGGCCAGAATGATATATACAAGTACATTCATCAATCATTCGTTTCGCGGATTATCAATGACAAGGGAGCAGTTGGTGAGAAATAGCTTTCTATGATACTTAATGGCGTCTTTATCAGCCTTTTATCCTCACTATATGATGACATAATCGATAAATAATAAACTAAATATTCGTACGCTTCTATAAAAACCAGTACTTCGTATAATACGTGTACACACACATACATATATATATATATATATACATGCAGACTGATTATGTATAGTGCGCGCAAAACTCTCGCAATTTTCATCCTAAACTAGGCGTCCCAGCTTCAAACAGGAGGGATATATATATATATATATATATATATTCGTTTTAATAATAACGAACGGTTGTCTGATAAAGACACATTTCTAAGATCAACGACATGAATATAATCGAATTCTCTATCGTCACATTCCTGTGCGGCGGTATGCTAAGAATAAAACATACCGACGAGTACATATCTCGTGGCTTGGAAATCGAAACAGAAAAGCTAGTTACCAACGGTGTAATGCCGTATTCTAAGACTCTTCGGACGCATTATAAGACGTGGACTAGAAGATATGCTGATGATGACATTTTGATTGAAAATAATGAACATGAGTTACAAAAAAGATGGTAAAAAGGTCAATACGGAATCTAATAAAATAACTATATTCGTAAACTGAAATAAAACTAAAGTTATGGTAGGTAGTAAAAGACATTAATTAAAATCAATAATAGAATCATACAACTGCTTAATACATTTAAATACCTAGAATATAATATTAACAGCACATGGGACCATGATTACGAAATAAAAACGAGAATTGAATATGCAAGAAACGTGTTTCTGAACACGTGAAAGTTATATTTGTGAACAAAACGATGAAATGGGACACCGGATGGAGGTTTGTGAAATGTTACATATGGGCCGTACTACTATATGAAATGGAAGCCTGAACGATCAAAAAAATCAATGCTAAATAGATTAAGATCATTTGAGATGTGGCTATACCGTCGGATGCTAAAGATTCCATAAACGGATTATCAAGTGCGGAAATACTAAAACGGCTAAGTAAAAGATTTGAGTTAGAAAGAACTATTAAAAAAAGAGATATAGTTTACTAATATAAATTATAAAAATATACACAGATTTATAAAATCTTAAAAAATTACACTTGGATAAAAAAAACAATTGACATCAATTTTCAGCGAGATAAAAAGTATTTTTGAATAATCCGATGATAGCGAATGTTGTAAACAACGTAATTAATAATCAGCGATATGAATTTTTATATATAAACGAAACCACAATAGCGAATAAAATAAAAATAAATGCGATAATATAAAATTTACACACGTAAACGATACAATAGCGAGTAAATAAAAAAAAACACAATAATATATACGATTTTGTTACAATAATAAACGAAAACGCGATAGCTATTAAATAAAGAATAAAAATAATCGTTGAAATAGTTGTTTAAAAAATTCGATTGACGATATACTTCTTAGAAATAATTATATTCGTCGAAATTTTTATTTTATAAATTTATGTATAATTTTATAATTTTTTTTTTCGTATTTTTTTATTTGGAACAACGCACATTTGGTTTGGAAAAGCGATATTAAATATTTAGGCGTTATACTAGATCGAGGTCTAAACATGCTGCATATGCCTGCAATAAAACTCACGCGTGTCTCTAAGCTATATTCGATATTTAATAAACGATATTACACGAAATAAATTAATAATCTACAAAATTATAATAAGAACGTTTTATCCCGTATGGTCATATTCTAGCCGTTCTAACTTAGCGAAGTTACAACGGCTACAAAATATGTCAAGCAGAATAATTCTAAGTTTATGTAAAGATCGAACACATTCACAAGGCATATCGATGTTACCATATGTACACGATGTTGTCATACAAACCACAATTTTTTTTTTTATTTTTTTATTTTTTTTTTATAGTTGTGCCTGTAGTCGGTTTTATAAACGACATAGGAGATTATACATGTACAAGTTTGCAACTAAAATATAAAGAATTAAACACACGCTATTACGATGTATGGTATTTTGTCCAAATTTATTTTCGCGTATAATGCACGTAAAAAAAAAATATATTGTTTATCTTAAATATTTATAAATTTATATATAATGATCAGTATGCAGATTTTGTCGCGATGGTTTTAGGCATACTTTTCTAAAAACTAGTATTGAACTGTGTGCGCGTTATATTATTAATTTCGTTATTATTATTTTTTTTTTTAAGATATATTCGTTTTGTAAATACACACTTTTTATCTATCTATTCACTTGATAATCGTTTTTAACAGCCGAAGAAAAGCATTGTGATTTTTTTATAAAGAATAAAACAATTTTAGTAATTTTAACAACTTTGTTGTTTGTTTTATTTATTTATTTATTTTTAATTTATATTAAAACGAATAAATATCAAAACAATTCGCAAGTTTTCAGTACAATTAAAGCGAATAAACGATAATATTAATGATTTACAGGTCGCGACAGTAAAATACATATATTCAGATTGTCGGATTTCGAAACGGAAAATTTAAACGGGACGGATTTCCTGATAAGGGGACGTCAAGATTTGAAAGAACATAAATTAGAAAGAACTAAAGGTTGTCTAATGTACGCCGTTAGCAAACCCGGCGGTTCTCATCTTCGAATGGTAAAGAACAAAATGAAAAATATATTAAAATATAAAAATATAAAAATTTTATTTTTCTATATTATACGTTTTTCAATTCCGAACTATTTGGACTAATATGTAGTTTTCAGGATTAGTTATGTATATAACTCTCAGATAGTTCGTCGGGAGATACCACGTTAATGCCGAGTTCTGTTTTCATCACTGCTACTTATTGTCCTCTTTCGGATAGATTTAAAAAATATATATATATTTTAAAACAAACTCATAATCCTACAAAGTAGTTTAATCCTAATGCGCGAAATTTTATTCCTATTAAACGAATAGACGATATTACCGTTCGACGTTGTTCGCTTTTACTGTTGACGTTCTTTCAGCAGAAAGAGCCTCCTTTAGCATTCGAACTAATTAGCCGAAAATTTTAAGCCGACTAAGAAAGCGTCGATGTTACGCGAACCCACTACTTCACATAACCGACTAATTAGTAAGGCCGTTTCTGAAAAAGCGACTAATTATTCGGATTTTTATTTAGTTAGATTTAATTTTTTATTAGTGCAATGTAAACACGGCACGACAGATGAATATATCCCTAACTGATAGTAAGTTATATAATGGATAACGAATATAAAATAAACTAAATGTATTTAAAAAAAAAAAATTAAAAAAATATATAATACAGATTTTAGAACTCCGTCGACGAATTGAATAAATTTTAATATAACACAAATATACGTAATACGTGTTTTACAAAATCAATAATTTATTCTAACGAAAATATAACTAAAAATCGCCGTTTTTAAAATTCGACTAATTTTAAATCGGTTCTAATGAAACCTACTAATGTCGATGTACATCCGGACTTTGCAGATGGTTTAATAAAATCTATTAATATGAGATAATATAGAATTGTTTGAAATTTTGCGAAACGAATCGTGGAACAAATTTTAGAAGCCCCCATTAATAAATTTCAATATAACACGAATATACGTAATAGGTGTTTTACAAAATCAATAATTTATATTAAAACTAATATAAAAAAATTGATTAAACTTATACTTAAAACTAATTATTACTCAAAATTTATCGTCGGATTTAATAAATTATTTTTATCTCTTTTTTCTCTGTTATTTCCATTTTTTCTAATACCTTTTTATAATGTTTCTCTGTGTGTAAAATTCGATTCAATATTATTGACTTCGTGTTTTAATTCTCGACAATATTTTCTAAATAATGATTTTTTTCATTATTCTGTAAAAGCTTTTGTGGTCTTTTTATATATACAAATTTAATGATTTTAAATACTTTTTTTTTTATGATTTATTTTTTCAATTTACATTAAAATTTTAGTACCACTTTTTTCATAATGTTGGATGCAAATTTTTAATGAGCTAATATTACTCATCTATATTTATATATATATATATATATATATATATAACGGGATATGTAAAGAGGACTGTGTATACTGTTATCATACTACATTAGTTCGAAACTGGAATTTTAATGGTGAAGGGAAAATATGTGCATATGTTTATTATATTCATTATTGACGTTTTTTTGTTTTTTGTCTTTTATGTAAGGTGGTTTGTCTGGGAAGGAAATTACTATTAATGCAATGGAGACATTCGGCAGCGTGGACAGCTTGGTGCCCGGCTAGTGATACAGATACGGTCGATGGATTTCAATACATCCGAGTAAGCGATTTTATTTTTTTTCCTAATAACGTAAAAATATTTCATCGGTTTTTTTTTGTTTTTTTATTAAAGTGTTGAAATCGATATTTTCGTTCGACTGGTCGAGCCGACTTATTGATTATCGATTATTTCGAAGAATTAACGTGAAAAGATGATATTTCTGACGATTATAAGCGTTATTTCTAAAATGGTCGTCTATTTAACAGTGGGGTTTTTTTTTCGTTAGTTTGTTTTTATACAATTTTTATTGGGCTTCCGCGATATGGTTTACCCGTCGAACATATCTATATTCTGACTTGCGCTATTTACTCTATAGAGGAATTATATATATAGATATGACGGGGAGACACACTAAATAACCATCGGTAAAAATAATACAACAGGAGGAGAATTCGAGTATTATGTTAGAATACGATGCGAACGTATTAGTAAAATTTTATGTCTAGAAAGAAAAATTAGAGAAGAAACTATTAACAAACGGTAGAATTTTAGATCGATTAAATTTTTCATTAAGCAATTAACTCCTAGCGAATTTTGTATAATTGGTAACTTTTACCATTTTTAATATGATACAGGTACGTTAGTTTCGTCCTTATTAAATAGGTTGTATGTATTAATTTTCCATTAGCCGAGGTAACGATCACTTATTGAAAGTACGAAAAAAATTCCGTCATCGATTTAATCGACAGATTGATTGATTATTTTTAGATATTTGATTATATGTCCTGGGTTTTAGAACGTTCGTTTTTTATATAGTTTCCGTTTGTCGTACTACTTTTGGAAATACTATTCAGTTTTGAATCCTTTAGGTCGTTATTTCTTAAATGGCGCTTACAGTCTAGCGTAATATTTACTATCGATTATAATAGCGTTATTGAGGTAATGCGGATGTTCTAAAGTAAATTGCGATACATTTAACGCCAAAACTTAATACAGATAAAACGGTTCTAGAATGATTTTCGACACTTTTTAACATCGTACACAATCTAGTTGCAACCGATTAGCTCATTTGCCGTTAATTATAATATGACGACATTTTTTAAATGCTAGTCACCGTCTTGTCTAATTAATTCGACGAACGTTAACCGTGGAATATCGTTCAATGGTCAACAGTTTTTGGCAGAGAATTCGCTTAAAACGGAAAAAAAAAAGTAACGGAGAAAACGTTTACAAAACGAACGCTAGCCAAAAACGAAGATATAATAGGAATAAGCGTGTTTCCATGGTCGCATTACGAGAAAAGCTGACAGTAGCCGATTTAACGAGGGTAGGAAATGGAGAAGACCGTCGAACAGAATGATTTTTATAGACTAAATTATCGTTTTTCAATCGGTTCAACTCCCATTTTAGCTGAAATATATACGAATTGTTTCGAAGAAAAATTGTATAAACGCAATCTTTTTAATTTTTAAAATCTTCGTATATAGTATTACCGCTATATGGCCGACGTTAGTTTTCGTTGAAAAAATTCCAAAAGACAACCGTATAAAATTCTTAATAACACGAATAGCGGGAATATTATAAATTTTTCGCTATAGAACATTCCATCGCTTCTTCATCTTCATTCCTCAATCTCACATCAAGTTTCAAAACTTTCTGAAAATCGCCATTTTCTTCGTGTTTCCGTAGCACGTAGTTTTTATATCTCTTTGTATCTGTTTAATATAATTCTGCCTCGGCCTTCTTCTTGTTCTTTTCCCTTCTAGCGATCCTTCAATTATTTGCGTTAAATACTGATTATGTCTGAGTACATGACCGATCCATTTGTTTCTTCTTTCTTCTAGTTTTTTTCATCAGATTTCTTTATTAATTAAATTAAAGACTTTTTCGTTGTTTATCTAATCTGTCCATTTTATCCTCTCCATTCTTCTCCACACCAGGTTTCCAATGCTTCTATTTTTTTTTTTGGCATTGTTTTATCAATCCTCCGATCCGCAAAAGTATACAAATGTTTTAATAAAATTTTTCTTTAGATCTGTTTTGATATTTTTCGATGTCAGTAGTCATTTCTTTTTCATAAAGGCCATCATTGCGATTCTTTCTTTTATCGATTAATACTGTTAATTTTCTCGATTTTCCCGTTACCCTAACCAATAATTATCTGAATTTTAATCTTATTTATAATACACACGTTGGATCGTTCCTTTCAATTAGTTTCATTAAAAGTACGAGTCCTCTGCTCCTTAATTAATGAGATATTCCGGAGAATTATTCTATAAAACTGTTATTCTATCACCGCGACTATTAGCCGATATCTAATTTTAATGATAACCACTTTTTCCTTTTTCATTCTGATAAAAAATATTTTAAAACACGAATAAAATTATCTTTTTTCTGCTGTATCAGTTGTAAAATTATTAACATTCTTTCGAAATATTATAATAGAGCGTTCCTTCGCGTACGATTAATTTATTTCGTTAGTTATTTAATAGAAAACATAATGTTAAATATATTATTAATTAATTAATTAATTAATTAGTGTGTATAAACTCATTTTTAAATGTTGTAACAGTATAAACTACGCTGAATTTGAATGTTAGCTTTGAAAAACATCTTCAAAATCGATCTTACCAACTTTTCTAACCAATCCCTTTTACATAATGAACACCTACCAACAATCGTCCCACTTATTTTTTTTTTTTTTTTTATTCTATCTACTGAAATAGTTTGCGTCTGAAGGTGAAGTTATATAGTATTAATTATATCTTTAAGAAGATTAGTCGTAAGGGAATTGTACTCGTCAGTAGATTACGATTTGGACATCATTTGTTGCCTGACCGTCTTTTCCGTACGCAGCTTAGAGAAAGTCCCTTCTGTTCCCTCCATTCTGAACAGGCAGCAATCACGATCATGTCCTTTTTGAATGCTCTGCTGCGGCGCGTTCGGAGCTTTATCTTGTCTCGCTACGTTCTTCGTCTGGATAATCGACAATTATTCACCCATATAGCAACATTTCTAGAGCATCCTTGATTAAGATGTAGATAGTCCTCACAGTATCACGTTGGGTAAGCTATAAAGGCACCCCATTAAAAATAAAAAAATAAAAATAAAAACGGTGTCTACAAGGAATTTTAATAATTTATCTATTTTTCGAGGGTGATTCTTTAGTATTGCACACCTAGTGAACTGTTCGATATATTGTAGTGATTTCAGCTCAGTATATGGCTTATTATTATCGTTACATGTTGGGCAACTTGAAGTAGATGTACTGTTTAAATTGCAGTGTAAGTAGGGTATATGCCTAGTTGCAACCGCTTCTTCGATCATTCGTGTTTTTTATTCTATAATTATCCGATGTCCTGAGACCGGTTTTGATTTCGTCGACTGTACGGGGATTTCCCAACTGAGGGGGCGGTGACTTTTTGTGTTATGATTGAGTAAAAATCATTCGATCATTTTTATGTTGGTTTTTTTTTTTGTAGGTGGTTTTATAAATTTATTCCTGTGACTTCTAAGTGCGTTAGCGTCTAAAAAAACGCGAATTAATTTATCGATGATATATTTTCTCTTAAAAATATCGTCTTCTGAGTACGGACAATTGTAGGTTTGAAAGCATTAAGTTCGGTGCAATTAATTTTGAAGCTGTCATACCGTTGTAAACCCGGTGAGAAGATCGTAGTTTAATGTAATATTTTAATTTATCGGTTCAGTGAAAATTATAGAAATAAACGAAGCTTTTACTAACTTCTCGCTCTCGATAGCTAATCAACAAATACCGAAAAAATACAGTTTTTTTTATTTTCGCCGTAAAGTAGAGGTTTAAAATCATCGTTAATTTGTATCATTTATTATTTAGCCCTCTTGATGATGTTATAGCCCCAGGCAAATTGTAATTATGAAAATATAATTTAAATAGTGTTTTAAAGATTTTTATTTTATTTCCGTTTATCTGGTTTATTTCGAATTCGACTACTTGATTATATTTAAATTGGGAGCGTAACTGGTCATGGTAGATGCGGTCACCTCCTGCAGAAGTGGAGTATTTCTGACTCGGCTAGTTGCTGTTGCGGACATCCCATGCAAACAATAAAACACATCGTCGAAGAATTACTCTAGACTGGCTTTCCCGTTTAGTGCTCGATCTATAAATCAACATAATACGATACGATTATATTTAAAGGGAAAAAATAGAAATAAATCGTTTCGTTGGAAATAAAGCATATTTACCGAGTTGCCTTTTTAAGCCTTCATTAGTCGCGCACAAAATATTTTGTTAGTTGCGCGGATAACATAATGTCGTGCATTTTTAAAAATATATTTGTACCTTCAAAATTTTATTTTTAGAAATTTTTTCTACAATATAATTTATGCTGTATAAAAAGTGAAATTTTAAACTATTAAAATATTTCCTACATATATATACGACGAAGAAAAAACTACGGACGTAAAATAACCTTTTCATATTTCATTTTATTAAGTCTTTTGACAACATTTTAGTTTTAAATCAGTAATTAAGGATGTATTTCACATGTTTTCATATTACTAACACGCTACTGCAAAAGACCTACTATGAAATGAACTAGTTCTCTAAACGATTCGAACAAATGTGTTTTAAGTGATCCTGACAAATTCAGTTTTTGCATTTTCTATATAACACCAGTAGGTCACGTACAAAGTTTGCACGTACATGGCCGATAAAAATGTTAGCGCATTCGACGATTATGCTCAAAATATTTTCATCGCTAGACAAATATTTCGATTTCGCTTTTGATGTGACAAGCTTTGTCTTCAGGCCCCGGTAAGTGAATTATAACAAGATGGAGTTCTAACATTATGAAAAGATTTTTTTTTCGCCATTTACCGTTTTTTGAAAAATAATAATTATTAATTTCCCCGTATCCTAGTTAAACCTTATCGTCATGCTCTGAAATTATGATCTCTTTCACTAACACGATCTTCAGTATTACTTTCCTCAGAACTGAATAATTCTTCATTATTATCAGATTGATTAGTCTCAGGTTCTTCATACCATGCCATTTATTTACATCCGTATTATATTCTACTTTCCGTTTTATACTTTCAGACGTATTATTGTTTCTATTACAAGTGTTTATAAAAGTTTGCAACAAAATTTTACACTACACAAATATCCAACAAGAAAACCTCGGAAACGAAATAAATGTATACACAGAATACAAAACGTCTTTCTTGTCAAGCAATTACTGATTAGTCATAAAAAAAAATCATTGCCTGTTACGTAC
This sequence comes from Coronaproctus castanopsis, assembly GCA_032883995.1. Taxonomy (NCBI): domain Eukaryota; kingdom Metazoa; phylum Arthropoda; class Insecta; order Hemiptera; family Monophlebidae; genus Coronaproctus; species Coronaproctus castanopsis. Next base: position 80,946,649 of record CM065053.1, on the reverse strand, counting down.
GACAATCGTCATCCAGGCATGTTTAATGCACTTTATTAAAAGTAAACATATTAGGATGATTCAACTGATTGTTGCAATGTGTTCTTTAACGTTTACATGGAAGGCACATAAACGGGTAATGTTCACTTTTCTATAAAATTAAAGTTATAACTAAAAAAAAAAAAAAAAAAAAAAAAATTGTGGATGACATCATGCGCGCGACTAATGACGGGTTAATACTTGCACTAGCACGTACGAATATTATAACATAGTTCGCTTTTTATCGTGTGAGTAATAAAATTTTCTAACTACTCTAGGAAATTCAGGTCAGCGAAACTCCGTCTGTAATTACTTTGGTCGATTCGTCTATATCCGGATCGGGAGGCGGCTTTCCCGATAATTCTATCTGTGTCGGTTACAGACATCATTTCGATTTGATAAACGAACGTAACGGAGATACGCAAAAATTATTTACGATTCAAGACGGTTGTAAAGCTCACTTAATCGCAGCCATGGATCTGTACGAAGACGAGGAACCAGAACTACTTCTATGCTACAATAGTAAGAATTGTTTCTTTCAATTATATATATAATGATCAAAATCTTTTTTTTTTTTTATTTCCTTTTTTTTAATTACAATCTGCACATAGTGCAATAAGTAAATGTGATAAAGGAACAAGAAAGAATCAGATACTGTTGATGGTCCATTGACCACAACTTAGGACATATCTAGAAGGAATCAGAAGATAAGGAGGAAGAAGTTTTAAGATTGTCTCTTGCTCAGTTTCCCTTCAACCGACCCGATGAAGCGAGTGACATATCACGATTTATTAGTTATAGAATAGTTGGATTATCAGCAATTTTAGTCTGCTGGCAAAGAGATCACATCACAAAACTGCAACTGATGCATACCGAACAATCAATTATCGTAAAAATTGTATAATTTTTCGTTTTGTATTAGAAAAGTACAGCCTGATAAATACTGCGTATATATTATGATAAGGTTAGTCAATAAATACCATAAAACATCCTATCAAAACCACTTAGAGAACATCTGTCCGGCTTCATGCTCATAAGATATGAAACTGAAATTTTTAAATTGATCTCTAATGACGATATCATTAATCTTTGGCTAGTAAATCAAAGTTATTTACAAATAAATTAGTAGTATAATAAGTATAGACTTTTTTAAAAATGATTTTGTATTTGTACTGTTTTTGTTTTCAGTTTATAAAAGAATTTTTTAGTGCATTTTTGAAGTCATCTCCCACCATCATCTCTTAAAAGTTATAAAGAGGCACTAACTCAATTTTCAAAATATGACGTAAAATTTAAAATCCCAGTCCGTCCTTATATGCTTTATATATATATATATAATAAATAAAAAAGAAAGGATATATTTTTAAACTCTGATAAATTAACCGAGATCATGAATTATTTCACATTTTCAAATGTTTAAAATATTTTTATTCGGGCAATGATTAAAACAGGCTTGTAATTAATACATTTGTAATTACATGCGCAATATCTTTAAATTAGTACGAAAACTGTGAAATAATTAAAGTGTCTTTTTAAAGGGCCGCATTATGAAAAATTTTTTTATTAAATTTCACCCTTTCAGATGTCTGTCATTTTCAAAAACTCGCCATAGACACCAAAACGAGTACGGAATTCGATTTCTATTGGAATTCTATTCCAGCGGCAATTGGTAAGATTTTTTAATATTACAATTTCTTTATTTAAAAAGTCTTAAGCGTTATCCTAAGGAAAAGGAAATTTAAAAAATAATGAAAAAAAAAATTTGTAATTAAAAATAAACTGAAAACTCTGTTAATTCGACGTCGAAATAATTATATTTTAGAAAGTTGTCATTTTCGAAACTGTGATAATATATAAAAGAATAATAATAATTATTATTATTAAAATTTGCGCTATTTACTACTTTCTTTTTTTATTATTTTATAATTAATACGTGTAAATTCATTTTAATATCGTTGAAGACCTTTTTATTTCTTTTTCAAATTTAAAATTAAACCAATGAAAGGAATTTTTTAAAACTAATTTTCTTTTGTTCTTATGCCGCAAAATTTATAAAATACTTTAATTTTCTTATGTTTATAATAAGAAATTGAACGAATTATTTTCATATTTATTATTCCAATAACGTTCGTAATTTTATATTTTCATTGATAATAATATTACTTGATTTAAGTTCACAAACCAATACTTATAAATGAACCGATAAAAGCAGATAATATGACGCCGCTAAAGCAGATTTATCGCATCATATAAAATATTTAAAACAACCTTCAAATAATTCACCGAACAAAATCAACTTTACTTCTCCGCGCGATATTAATCGGATAATAAAGAAGTTGAGCAACAAGAAGACACCCGGATATGATTTCATAACTGGACGTATTCTGAAAGACGAGAAAAGCGCTAGTTATGCTAACCCATATTTTTAATGCTGTTTTAAGAATTCAATATGTATCAATATTGTGGAAATTCGCTAATGTAACAATGATCTTAAAAACCAGGTAAACCTCCACAAAGTGTCACCTCTTATCATCGGCCGATTTCAGTCATTCTAATGTTAGCTCAAGTGCTTGAAAACCTCCTGAAAAAAAAAGAATACAAAAAGTGCATAGACAAGAAAGATATAATTCCAAATCACCAATTTTAATTTCGAACTGCGCACTCAACCGTGAAACAAGTGCACCGACTAGTTAACAAGATTGAAGAAACGTTTAAGGCTGCCTTACTTGATGTACATCAGGCATTTGACAAAGTATGGCATCCAGGAATTCCTTACAAGTGCAAAAAACTGTTACTCAATATTTCAATATCTTGAAATCTTATGTAACAGACAGGCATTTCCGAGTGATAGTTAGCGGAACATAATTTTTTTTTTAGTTAGTGTACTCGGTCCACTATTGTATCTACTGTTTATATGTGATCTAACAGAAACTTTCGCTGATGACATGGTAATCCTGACAACGCGTAAGAACTCAGAAAAGTCCACAGAATATCCACAAAGTAATTTAAATGAAATAATGAAATGGTTGTATAAGTGGAAAATTGTAATAAATATAAAAACAATAAAAACAGCCATGTCATCTTCACAAAAAAGACAATCGAACGTAATAAGTACCATATAACTATAAACAAGCAAATAAACACATACTCATCAGTCAAATATCTTGGAGTACACCTAGATGAAACACTTACATCGCTTCAGCATATTAAGACCAAATTAACAGAACTTAATTTAAAAACAAAGCAACTTTATTGGTTGCTTGGACTGAGCTCTCAATTACAGGTTGCAAATAAATATATCGCATGGTACTAAAACCAATATGGTTGTACGCAGCCGAACTATGGGGATGTGAGTCCTAAAGTAATATTATTAGAATATAACACTATCAAAACATGATGCTGAAGTCGCTGGTGGGAGCACCATGGTTATCAAATCATACGCTACATCAAGGCCTGTCAAGTACGTTACAGAAGAAATAAAACTAGTTGTCGTCAATCACTTGTCGAGATTAACGTTCGTGCACTGAACCTTCTACAACAACCAGTAGGTAGCAAGAGGTTGAAAACGAGAAACGTTGTTGATCTAACGTGAAGGTTCAATAAATAACTTCGAGATCGTGCTGATGGGCAGATCTTGAAAATTATGATCCTGTCATCATTAATATCTAGTAAATGACTATACTGGCCAGTTCTAGATGCGAAGGAGATAAAAAAAAAAAACGTGAACTGCTGGAAGGATACGGATAAGAGTACAACTTACAAATCGGACAGTTAAACTAAAGTTACTCAAATTAAATTACGCAATTTACGTTTCAAAATAGTTTCGTCTTTATTTACTTCATTAACGAATCTGTATTTTTTTACAATTTACACGCCGCAAACGGCAACTACACCAATAAGTACAACTTATAAGTTAGAATTATACTACAATTAATTATATTAAGTTGTACCTATCATTTCATATTGGCGAATGAAAATTATCAATTAGGATAGGACGCTATAATTATCAGGTTTCAATTAGTTTTATCCTTATTTACTTCGTTACATATATTGAATTTGTAGTTTTATTTAAATTTACACATCGTGAAACTGCTGACCAGAGATATAACTAATAAAGTAGAAAGTAATACTACAGTTACTTATATGGAGTTATAAAAAACATTATATGAAAAATGATTCATTTGGGTATTAATCATGTTATTTTTTTTTATTTATTTATAATAATTGGGCTTAAGTCTAATAACCAAAATTACCCATTGTGTGCACTGTTAAAAATTCAAAAAAAAAAAATCAAAAAATGAAAAGAAAAACAGAAAAAACGATTTAAAGACTAATTTTAGAAATAAACATGTTAATACGTTGTTTTAAACCAGTTTCATCCTTATTCACTTCAAGTATGTTGAATTCGTAATTTTATTTAAATTTATACGCCGTTAACAGCAGTGATAAAGGATAAGTATAATTTGCAAGTTTGAGATTATTTACATGAAGTTATATATGATTTCGTATAGGCGGAGAAAAACGATTAATTTTGATAAAAATAATAAGTTTTAAAACAACGGTGATCGTTGCGAATTAGCGATTATTTGTGCTGCGAATAATTTAATATTTATACGACGAATATATTTAATCGTGCTAAACGCCATGTTCACTTATACTGTGCATTAAATTTTAATACTAGCGATTTTTTTTATTTTCCTGTCGGCGTCCATTTCGGCTAAACCTGAGTTTATAAAACTACCTTAATTATTAGTCATTTTCGTACGAGAATATTTCATTGGCACAAAAACGACTAGTAACGAAATTTTCCTAGCGGTCAGAAGTTTTCGAAAAGATCTAATTTTTGGAACCGTGTTTCCGAATTTATCAAATCAACAAAATCGAAACAAAAAACTTTATTAAACCGGTTATTTATCGGATATTTAATTTAAAATGTTTAAATGTATTTATTAAAAGCACTGCACATAATTAAAATACGAAAAAAGTTTTAACAAATAAATTATACGTCATTCAAACTTTAATGTTTAACATGAACAAACTGTAATGCTAGTATTCTATGATTAGTATCAAATATTACCGGTTGGAGCGCTCTAAAATCTATTATGAATATCACGGTATATAGAATACACGGTAGGTATCACGCGCATACCGGCTGGCAACTACTACGTCTCATTGGTACCCAACTAGACTCCGTCCCTGTATAGAGAAGAAATATCGCGTGAACTTTTGGTTAAATTGTGTTTTTTTTAACTAGTTTAGTTTTTATTTTTTAAATTTTGTTTTATTTCCTCTTCTACATAAATAATTTATTTTAATATCGTATTAATTACAGCTATGTTACCACTTCTCGCAATTAGTTTAGTGCTGTTTCATTTTTAAAATAATTCAAACAGTAAATAATATCTTTAAATCGTGACCTTTGGGGAGTATATACATGCGTGCATTTGAAGATACACAGACTTATTACTTTATGAACATTTAAAATTTTAAATAATAAAATGTAACAAAAATCTAGGTGCATAAAGAAATGTCTCACTCGCCGAATTGTAGTTAGTGTAATTTGATTAATTTATTCCTCTTTTTTCGTCCATCGTCGGTATTTTTGTTTCCGTGAGTTGTTCTTTTACTGGACTTTTCCTTGTTCAGCGTCTTAATCCTGATAAATGTTCGTGCTCTAACATAAAATGGCGAATTCGTGAACACCTGTGTTACTATATTTCGATTTCAATGCGTTTGTTTTCATTACGTCCGAATTCTTATTAATGCTACTGTCGTGGTTATTGTTACAGTCTTTTTCCATATTGTATATAATGCTTATCCATTGTTCGGTGGGATTCATTAAAGCACCCCTCGATATTGTAGCGAGCCAGCCCATTTGTTTAGGTGGATTGAATTCTGTTGGATTGCCGTATGACTTTCATTCGATATGCAACATAAACAGCTAGCATTTTTAACAAATCTTTCTTTTCACCGTGAACGTGATCCAATTTTTCATCATCATCCGAGTCCCCGTTTAATTTGTTTTTCACTGCGTTCATTATCATTATGTGACTTAAACTTAGTCAAAGTTGGTATCATGAAATGAAGAATGAAATCCTTTTTTTAATATATTTTTTGTGTTGTTCTTAAGTAATTCTGATTTCAGATCACGTTCGAAATCATTTTCATTAAAATGAAAAGAGCACACGCGAGCACTTTCAATATTGAAGTTGTCATTCCTTCTGCTTATATGCAACCACTGCTTTCGAAGAACTTTATCTTTAGGAAACCGATGAAAGCTAATACCTAATTTATGAGCATCTCAGCTATGATTACAACACCCGAAAATAGCACAACAAGGCATAATATAAATGTTAATAAGATAATAAAAAATTTAACCAACTTATGTGGGAAAGGTCTATATCAAAGAATTAGCGAGATAAAAATATTATGCAGTCTTACCCTGATAGTAATTAGAAATAAAATACTTGAAATGATAAAATTAGGAATTCTGCACTAAAAAATAAGAAAATGGCATAAACACAAATCAAAAACCGGGCGAAATAATACGAAATAACGCTTTCGAAATAACGAAATGAGTCGTTCTATAACAAAACTGGATTTGTGATGGGTACCAACTACGTCACAATCTCGTTTGACTACTGCGCACCTAGTTCGTTATACCTACCTTATACTTCTATTTACCTTGATGAATATTTTTTATTTTAAAAATTACTTGCAAAAAAATTTATAATGAATTGGATTGAAATTAGAATCCGTGTATTTGTCGCGTTCATTTATTGTTCCGATGTACACGGTATTAAAATCTCGCTATTGTTATATTGAATTACTTTTATCAACGTTGCACTGGTGAGATAAATCCAGTTACTAACATTAATATATTATATTATTATTATTATTGCTATTATTATTATTATTAGTATTTATTATTAGTAGTAGTATTACTATTTATTATTATTATTATTATTTTTGTATCATTATCATACTATCGTCGTTTCGTCGTCATTGGTAGTGTATGTTGCGTATGCGCATCACAGCCCATTCTTATCAGTGGCACGTGCCCGTTGTATATTATCTGTACGTACAGACGCATACGTAACTAACAGTTATTATCGTATACGTCGTTCTCTTCCTCCTCCAAAAGGTCGGTCGCCGTCCGCAAATACCTCTTTAACGTCGCTATCGTCATCAACAGCAGCAGCACCTAACGTAAACTCTGCTGTTGACGTTTCTAACTCCTCTCGTAGAGTAAGCCCGATAAAAATAATAAAATCTGTAAAAGTGGTCATAATATAAAACCACAACTTTCGAATACTGATAATAGTGGCGATGAAGGTTGGCAAACACCGAAACACACTTCGAAAATAAAGAAAATCGCAGACACTACTTCCGGCAATAGTGAGCCTGCGTCTATTCGTTCCGAACATAATATTTTCAAATTCTTAACTAATGAAGACGATTGTCGTGATAACAGTGAAGATAATACAGAACTGCAAACGGATAGTCCTGTCATAGAAAAATCCCATATAAATAATACTACTTCAGTATCCAATGACAAATCCATTGTGAACAAAAGTATTAAATTGCCCCCGCCAATTATGGTCATAGACATACAAAATTTCACAAACTTTAGAAAGTTTCTAATAACAATACCGGATGTAGAGTTTACTTTAAAATCTACCCTATCTGGAGTTACTATTAAGCCGCTTAATGTACTGAGTTATCGCACTCTTATCAAATCATTAAAAGAAAAGAAATATTTTTGCTTTACATATTCGTTAGCAGAAGACAAACCTTTTAGAGTAGTTCTAAAAACTTTACATTCTTCTACTGCCATAAATGACATAGCGGAAGAACTACAGTTAAAAGGCTTTAAGGTGATTCGGATTAGAAATATCCTGCGAAGGACGACAAAACAACCGCTTCCTATGTTCTTCATAGATTTAAAAACCTCGCCAAAAAATGACGAAATATTTCAGATCACTCATTTCTTAAACACAATTGTCACTGTTGAAGAACCGAACAAAGACTCTAGACTGAAACAATGCAAACGGTGTCAATTATATGGTCACAGAGCAAACTACTGTAACCTACCGGTTCGATGTGTCAAATGTGCCGGGAAACACGATACAAAAATGTGTACTAAAAACCTAACTGAGCCAGCAAAATGTGCCTTATGTGATGAAGATCACCCAGCAAGTTACGGAGGTTGTTCTGTTTATAAGCAGCAGGCACAATTCTACAATAAAATACGTACATCCTTCTCCCGGACGCGAATAAGTATTTATAATTACGCAAATGAAAGCTATCCAAACTCTGGAACAAACGTAAACTATCATCGGTACTCTGATGTAGTAAAAACGAACAATATAAATTATCGAGAAAGTTTATCTCATATCGAAACTAACCATATATGACAGTAATTATAATACACGTAACATCAATAATACCAGTAATGTTAATTACGAGCACAATAATAATAACGATATTTCAGTGTTACTAAATACATTTTTAAATTAATTCAAATTTGTCATTAATCCATTAATATCGCTGTTAACAAAAGTTATTGAAAAAATTCTGCCATGATGTTACAAAACATTACAACTGTCACCCAACATTCACTCGTGATAATGTTATGGAACGCGAACGGGATTTCGCAAAAAAGGAACGAACTAGAAATGTTTCTTCATCAAAACGCTATAGACATATATCACAGAAACACGTCTTATACATGAAAATAGTTTTAAACTGAACGGATACAACGTATATTCAGCATATCATCCTGATGGTACAGCTCATGGAGGAGCTATGGTGATGGTCAAAAGCTCGTTTAAACAGTATAAAAGCTTTTCACACAATACATACGCGTATCAGATAGTAACTGTAAATATTGAAACATTTACAAAAGATCTGGCGGTCGCCGCGATTTACTGTCATGGACAAATTCATATACCTGAAGTCGAGTATGATACAATATTCAGAAAATCCTATACTCGCGGTATTAGATGTGAAACCTAAGAGCGTATCCAACCAACAAAAGCTAGCTAATAAAACCACAGATTAGAAATTTTTTTCAGAAATCATAGAAAATAATACAAATTTAAAAATTAAACTTAAAAGTAGTAGTGATATCGATACCGCTATTCAAGATTACACCAACCTGATTGAACACGCGTGTAAAAATTCCACTAATCACAGTATAAAAAATTCGCAAAAAAATTATTACGTTCCAGTTCAAATAAAAATATTAATACGTAAAACTCGAGCAGCTAGAAAAAAATGGCAAAAAACTCCTTATCCATCCTTGGAAGAATCATATGTACAATTACAGACAGAGTTGAAAAACAAAATTCGTCAGTATAAAAATGAAATCTTATCTCAGCAGCTAGATTCTATGAACACTGTGATAACAGATCTTTATGGAGAAATACAACAAAATTACTGAAACAAATAGATGAGCCATTCAATATAAAATTCAATAATAATTGGGCTAAAACTGATGAAGATAAAGCGAACGCATTTGCAGAACAATATTTACACCGTATCCTGAATCTTCTAACAAACAGTTCGTCAACGCACAATCTTCTCCAAAAGTGTCCTTTGCTCCTAATCTAAATGTCAAATTCTTTACTCCTAAACAGGTGTTTACATGTACTCAGAAAGTACCATTAAGGAAAGATCCCGGTTTCGACAAGATCAATGGGGAATCTCGCGTTTGCCAAGAAAGTCAGCAATTCAGTTGTGTTACATATTTAACGGTATACTGCGGATCGGATATTTTCCCAAATCGTGGAAAAAATCGGTGATAATTATGACTCGTAAACCCAGTAAGTCTCAAACTGATGTAACCTCATACAGACCTATCAGTTTACTTAGTTCGCTATCTAAAGTCCTCGAGCGCCTAATTTTAAATCGTATACATCCGATTATAAAGAGTAATGAAGTGATACCAAATCACCAGTTCGGTTTTCGTGTTAAGCACTCCACAATCTAACAGTGCCATCGACTGGTCGATGCTATCTCTTCAACTCTAGAAAAAAAAGAAGTATGTTCTGCCGTTTTTTTGGACGTCGCCCAGGCGTTTGATAAAATTTAGCACCCTGGACTACTTCTTAAGCTGGAACAAATTCTTCCGTGTGATCTCTACGTGTTACTTCAGTCATACTTGACTGACAGAACATTTACGGTTAGGATCAACAACTCTTATTCGAAGGAACATGCAGTCTTAGCATCAGTTCCTCAAGATAGTCTACTTGGGCCTCTACTGTATTCCTTCTACACAGCAGATTTACCCACAAGTAATCAAACGATTCTAGCCACATTCGCAGATGACATAGCCATCCTCGCGTCGAATTCGGATGTCACATATGCAAACTTTGCTGTTCAGAACCGCCTGAATCGAATTGTTCAATGGGCTCAATATTGGCGAATACAGTTTAATCCACATAAGTGTCAACATATTATGTTTACTAATAGATCGGTTGAACATATACCTATAACAATTAATAATGACATTATCCCACAAGTTAATTTCGTACGCTATCTCGGATTGTACTTGGATCGAAGGCTCACATGGCGCTTTCACGTGACGCAAATTAGAAAGACCATTATTGCACGTGTTGGGCTATTATATCCACTGCTGGGCCGTCAGTTAACCTTAAATTTAAAAACTAAAAGACGCATTTATCTCACGATTATTGCGCCGATTTGACGTTATGGTATTGAATTATATGGATCAACTAGTACAAGTAATTTGAACAAAGTGTAGCAGCAGCAGTCAAAGATACTTCGTATAATCACATCCGCGCCACTAATCTAACCCTGCATAATGATTTGAATATTTCATTTGTCCAGGATGTTTACATTAGCCAGTACGAGAAATTATTTAACAAACTCAAACATAGCAGTAATCCCAATATTTTCAAAATGCATTCATTAGAACTTCCAGGCAATCCAGCTAGGAGACTGAGAAGGAAGTGGTGCCGGGATGTTCTCCCGATTACCTAGTAACCGGAATTATCCTGATCGTTACATTTCTTTACATTTCTTTACTATATTGCTTACATTAATTCAATACTTCTAAAAGGCGTTCTTTAATCAATATTTATCTCACATATTACTCTCGCGTTATATCTTAATTATTATCCATACTTATTAATTATTTTATTGTATTGCAATGTAATGTCTCATTGGAGACGTTAGTTTAATACCCCAAATTTATCGTTATCACCGTTATTTATGGTTCTTGCTACCGGTACAATGTAAAAAAAAAAATATTATAATTAATTACAAATATTTTAAAATAATTTATACAAACTTTTTAGGTTAGGTTAAGTTTTTAGGCATATCAGATATTAAGCTAATAAGAACATATAGTTCACTTCGATCGTGATCAACAGGCCGGGAAGCGTTATTAACTTATTCATTTTTAAAATTAATTGCAGAAAACTTTTATTCAAAATTATTACAATTACAAAATTTTTTAAAATATTTAAACACAATTTGTTAAGAAAAAATATTTTTGTCAAGAATATTTAAATACAGCATATTTTTTCGTAATTGAAGCCAACGAAATGAAAAATGGGGGTACTCTGTTTTTTCATTACATGAGAGTAGTATGAGTAACATATGAGTATTATGTAATGTACTGCTGTTCCATTATCTTATTTTCTGTTGTCAGGTTATTGAGTTTTAGTTTATTTGTTTTATTTTTAGTCATTATTAAAGTATACCTTTATATTTTAATATCCTCCTTTTTACTTTTTTTAATAATGGAAAATGCATTTGGTTCCATATTCTGTGCCCGGGATAAACAGCGTTTATTAAACCTGTTGAGAGATTGGGAATTTATTCCAGGAGGTGGACAATGTCCTAAATGCCCTCAATCCCTTAAATTGTATAACGATGCTAGGTATAATACGGATTTTGATATTCAACTATTCGGATTTTTCTATTTATTTTGTTTTCATTGCTCTAATGCTGTTTGTTATGTATTTCTTATATCATGAAGACGGTACGGATGAATGATGAGATTATATTCTTGCAAGTATGTTATTTTATATTTTATTATCTTGTTTTCTTATCATTTAGTTGTCTGTTTTGGTTTAGTTACATTAAATTTTATTTCGTCACCAAGAATATAAATCACATTTGTGTATACTTGCGATTAGTGATGAAAAATTTTCCCGCCAAAATTTAGAAATTTATGTCAGTAGCTCTAGACAATCAACGATTTTACTCATTAACTTTTTCCACATTTCTTTTTTTAAAAAAAATTTACTTCACTAGTCTTTTTTATACAAATGTGATTTGTGTTCGAAAAATGATTAAATTTGTAGGTAGTTGTAATGGTATAAATACATTGAAAATTATATACAGTTCACCCGAACAGCAATATTGTATAACAAAAAAAACAACTGTAAAAAATTTATAATTTTGTGTCAAAACTTTATTATGTATGACTGACAAGGTTAAGCGTCTCGATATCTATTAGAAGTACTTTGTAATATAGCCCTTTCAGTCATAAAGTATAAAATTGTTGAGACAAAATTATAAATTTCTTACACAGCTGTTATACAATACCGATTTTTAAGCGAACTGTAGATAATTTATAACGGATTTATTATATGAATGTTTTTTAAATCGAGACATTTCACGACAATCAGAAAATAAAAAATTTAAAATTTCGTGTACCGTATAGTGGACATCGTGACTGAAGGCATTTTTTCTTCTATAAGCGCCGTCGACATAGTGCATTTATACAAACGTTTGATCGCTTATTTAATTCATATCTTTTTATTTTTATAGTTTGCGTTTTTCCGTACATAATCGCCTTTACGACAGATTCCATGGAAATTCGTCTAATTATAAACGGAAATTTGGTACAGACAATGTCGATGCCGAAGCTTACTTTAATATCGTCAAAAGTAAGTGATACAATCGAAAAATAGTGTGGCGTATCGATTAAAAATATTTCACGTTATACTTGAAAAATGTTCCTCTACATAAGTAATGTTGGAACACGCATAAAAATTTCAATAAACGCGTGAAAATTATAAATACGCGCGTACTCAACTAAACGCACGCGAAAGCGATGATAATGGTAATTAGAAAATATGAACCACGATAAAAAGTAGTTAAAATCACTACATTTTTCATACATAAAAAGACAACGAATCTTTTCGACTATATTATCAAGTTGGTATAGAAAATAAAATATAAAAATATATACAATTAAAAAAACATATCTATAACAAGAAAAGAAAAAGAAAAATCAAGTAAAATGTAAAAAAAACGCTTAATTTAGATGTACAACATTACAAAAAATATAAACGCGAAAAAACAGTTATTAATAAAATAATCTGATAGCGAACAAATGAGCGTTATTAAACAATTATATTAAATGGCCAAAATATAAAAACTTTCTAATATAAAAATTGATTACATTTGTAATATACTTTTTACAACTAATTCATCAAAAATTGCCGTTTTTTTTTTATCTCTTTCGTTTATTGTAATTATTATTTTTTTTAACACTTTTTTGTAATTTTCTTTTTCTATAATGTTTTTCTCGGTGTAAAATTTTATTACTTCGGTTAACTTCCGTGTTTTAATATTTTTGCAACGTTTTCTAAATAATAATTTTTCATCATTGTTCATATATGAATTCAAATGTTCTTTAAATTTTGTTGTGAATTGTCTGCCAGTTTCACCAATGTATTGTTTTTGATTTTGTATACAATTTATGTACTACTGAATTTTTAAAACATTACAAAAGAATTAAACCACAAAATAATATTAATCAAAATTATAAAATTTTACAACGAGAAAAATATTATAGAAAAATAAAACTACCTGAAAAATAGAAATAATAAAAGAAAGAGATAAAAATAATTGATTAAATTAACGATGAATTTTGATAAAGAATTAGTTCTGAGAAAAGTATTGTAAATGTCAATTTTTGTGTTAGATAGACGTTCTTATTTATTTTTGTTTTCTGTGCTTTTGGTATAAATTTTGATTAAGAATTTAAGAAGCATTTTTTACATTAGAAGTTGTAATTTATTTTTATATGTGCTTTTGGTACTTTTATGTATAAATTTTGATTTGCTGATTGTAGATTGTGTTGTTTAACAGATTCATTATCAGATTATTTTATAAATACTGTTTTTTCATTCTGTTAATTTTTATAAATTGTATACGTAAGTTAGAGTTTCACATTTTATATTTCTGATATTGCCACAGTCACTATCAGTCTATTTTTTATTTTGTTAAATTTTATAAATTGTATATTCTAAATTAGTATTTTTACAGTTTATATTTTTTATATATTGTACATATTTTATTTTATGTTCATTTGATAAGAGTTTAATAGCTGAAAAGTTTTGTGATTTTTATAAACATTTAATGATTTTAACTCATTTTTGTTTACTTTTTACACTACATTACACATTTGTCCAATAACGGATATTGTGAGCCGGCGCACTCGATTTGATCATTTTTACAATTATCATCGACGTTGTATTATTACAATATATTTCGTTTTTAAACCACAGAACGACATATTTTTCGCAACGACGGCTCCTGAATTTTTTTCTAGTCGAACTGAAAGATTACAAGTGGACCAAAAATACGAACGAGATCAAAGTCTTTCGCCTCCTTCGTCGCCACATCGTAAGTTATTTACATTTTTTTTTTAAATAATAAATTAAAATTAAATTTGGAAGAATAAATTAGATAACTTTTAACGTTCCGAGTGTACTGATTAAGCAGTAACTGGAGACAATGTGTTCTCGTTTGATGAAATATTGTATAGACATATAAAAAATATGACAATAAGGTCAAGGCTTGCTCTTATTTTTGTTTTTATATTATATATATATGTGTATATAATATATATATGTGTGTGCGTGTGGCGAAAATTAATAAATTTATATTGGAGAACTGGAATCCAAAATATTGGTTCAGGTACATTGATGATGTCATTATATAGATGAAATAAATTAGAACAATTTAAATTAAGTCCAAAGTCAAAAATCGGGTGTATTTAAAACTAACGGCAAGAGCACAACGTGTGTGCGATAGCAATAACATAAAGAATGAATAGCAAAATCTTGAAATGTGTATGATTTATAATGGATACTGATATAAAAAATTCAGCAACAAATCTATGAAGAAAATGATGGATAATATGGACTAATATATTATCGGCGTAACAGTACCATATATGAATGGTACAACAGGTAGAATTTCCAGAGTATTGCGTAGAAATAATATTAAAACTGTATTTGGAAAGATACAGAGCTTGTTAAATAGTAATGAGGATAAAGTAACAAGTGGTCATTCTGCGGTAATTTACAAAATTCCATGTTCCTGTGAGAATTCTTACATTGGATACGAGTTTTTAGCGTCAGAAAATTTCAAAATTCATAATCGTAATTCCAATTTTGTTTCTGGTTATTAAGTTTTTTTTTTCCTTTCAAATTGCTTACAATCCGTCCTGTAGAACAATAAGCAGCACTGCTGACAATAAGTTATCAAATGACTTTGTACAATTAGAGATATTCTTAGCTTCTCTGGGTATTAATTTATAAAATCACGATCTGTAGTGCAGTTCAGTTCGGCAGATCCTCTTCGAACGTCTGAACCGCACACCATTATTTATTAGATTGACAACTAGTTGATTAGCGTGTTGGTCAAGTTGTTACTTATAATTCTGGCTAAGTGATCTGATGGTTTCCTTTACCGTAGGAATTTATAAGTCACTATACAAGTCGTTATTTCTGACAAACCAAGGTGCACACATTATACTCCGTAACACCTTCGCCTGGACTCGTTCAATGATCTTAAGGTTAGAGTTACTGGTTGTTCCATAGATCTGGATGCCATAAGTCCAGATAGGTTTTAAGACTACATTATATAACAGTCTTTTATTTTCTACTGATAAAGTAGAACCCTTATTCATCAGCCAATTCATTTCTCGATATTTAATATCAATCTGTTTTCTTTTAGCAGTAATGTGGTTCCTCCAAGTTAATCTTTAATATAAATGCAGTCCAAGGTATTTAACCTTGCGTCTGGGAGAAATCACTTGTCCGTTAAGATTAATATGTACATATTTTCCTTTATTTAATGTAAATAATTCTCAAGCTGACTTTAATTCACTTAATTTGATCTTCCACATTTTGAACCACTTGTCTAAGTGAGTTAAGTGTTACTGAAGATGCTTAGTTGCCATTGCAAGATCGCTATTTGTCAATAATATGGCTGTATCGTCAGCAAACATGGCCGTTGTTGTATTGACGTTAATCAGGAAATCAGAAGTATAGATGCTATATAAGATCGGGCCAAGCACGCTACCTTGCGGTACCCCTGTTTGTACAGAATGCATTTGCGAGTGTGCATCATTTATGACAACCTGAAAGCACTTGTCAGTCAGATACGACTTGAATATTAAGTAATATGGGTGAAGCAATTTTTGTTTCAGTTTACAGAGTAAACCTGTATGTCACACGTACTTTTTTTGCTCAAAGGTCCTGTTTATAATATCAACTACTCGGTGAATTTGTTCTACGGTACTATGCATATTTCTAAAACCAAACTGCTAATCTGGAATTTTTTTTTTCGTCAAGTAGTAATTTCAATCTTCTTAAGACAAGTTTTTTCAAAAACTTTGGGTAAACTAGGCAACAAACTTATAAAAAATCAATTGAAAATTAGTTAAATCACTAATATTTATTTTCTTAAAGAAAACAAAACTTTTCGGCATTTACGCCATTATCAAGTGAAACATTTTTAACAAATCATAATTTTAAAAATATAAATTAAATATAATTACTTAAAAGTATTTGATGGTGATTGTGAAAATATACCCAAAAATGCTGTTCTGCTTCTGTTCTGTCTATTTTTTGAATTGTTGAAATTTAACATCAATATATTTGTTTATTATTGCTTTTTTTATATTAATTTTTTTCTTCAATATAATTTTCACGGATTCTGTAAAAGTTGTATACTGATGGAATTTTTGATGTCCACATTATATATAAAAAATTAAACAAACTTATAGGTAGACACACCATCTTGTAGTTTTCCCAGTTGTTGTTTCATTATTATTGATGCAAATTCCCACTGTATTGGAAAATTACCAGTGCGAAGAATTGCATTAAAAATAAATGTTAATAACGTGACAGTTTTTTAGATAACTTTTTAAAAAATGGATGTAATTAAGTCATATCCAGGTGACTTTTTAGGTGTAGATGTTTTTGTATACATGTATTTACTTCAAACGGTGATATGGATTTTATAGGAAGAGAGATTTGAAAAGATACTTTCAGATAATTGTATACCTCTGTTTCGTCCTCGGTTATGCCGCACTTATTATGTTCTTGAAAAATAACAGACAAGTACTTGGAAAATATTTCTGTCTTATCTTGAACGCTTCTCACCCATTAATTTCCTACTTTAAGGGGTGTATGATGAACGTAGTGATTCCTTTTCATGGATTTTATAGCTTTCTATAAAGAATAATCTGTATCTTTAATTGGTGTTAAGTTGGCCATATAATCTTGAAATCTGTCATTTTTTGTATCTGCAAGGGTTTTTTTTAAAACTTTTTTTGTTGCTCGATTGAAAGCGGTCTTATTTATCGTTGATGTATTATTTTGCCAAATTTTTCTCAATCATCTTTTATCGGTAATCATATTTCTTATTATCTTAGGTTATTACTGCTATGCCTGCATATTTTTGTGGTGTCTAAGTATGCTGATACTTGTATTTAGTGAGATTTTCAACAGCATCGTCTATGTTTTCTTTTATTCTTAATGAAATTTTTAGTGAGATACTGTTTTCAACTGCTCTCTGAAATGCATTCCAGACAGTGCTATTATTGGTCAATGTTTAGTATTTTTGGTGAGTGATCCGAGGTACCATCCATAGAGGACTCAACCAAAGTGTGTTCAATTTTTATTCCACTGGTAATAAAGAAATCTAACAAATCTGGTCGTTTTTTTTTATCTAAAGGCCAGTTAGAGGGGTTTCCATCTGATAAGACACTGTATTTGTTATTTTGAATACATGCAAATAACTGTCTACCTGTAGGAATAATAAGACGAGAGTCAAAGAGTGTGTGTTTGGCATTGAAGTCGCTAGCCGTCGCAAATCAGTTTCCAGGGGTTTTTAGATACTTATTTAATTGCTTTTGCTTTATAGTGTGCTTTGGTGGACAATAAACTGAAGATACTGGTAATGGACCATTGGAAGTTACGATCATTACATTAGTAGCTTGTAAAAATTGTTCACGGTATTTGCTCGTCTCATGATGTTTTATTCCAGTTTTAATTGTAACCTGTTCCTCCTTGTGCTTTTCCGCTTGAGTGTAAAGTATTATAAATAATGTAATGTGGAATTTTGATATAACTTTTGGTAGTAAAGTGTATTTTGGACAGTAATAATATATAAATTTTGTTGCTTATTAGAAATAGTTCAACCTCATGTCGATATTGGGCTAGCCCATTGATATTCTATGTTTCTATTGTTAATAATAGATTCATTTAGAAATTAAACTACTTACTACAGTTGATAGCATATTTATTATCATACTTTAACTGGTTGAATATATTTTTGAATTCTAATAAAAATGTAGTAAATTGTTTATTGATACTGTCTTTATCATCATCATCATTATTACTATTACTAGGAATATGGCTATTTACCATGTTCAGTATAGTCTGAGGTATATGATTTATTTGCGTATTATGCTGAAGAACATTGGCATAATTACATTGAGATGTGTTGCTAGTTTGCATCTGTATTGGTTGAGAGATAGTTGTTGGGAAGTTTATGTTACTCGGTTTGATATTACTGTGAACATTTTTTTTTTTTATTTGGTAGGAATTATTCGATTTATTCACAATTTTTAACAGTTCTTTATATACAGTACACCCTTTATAATTAGCTGGGTGGTTACCATCACAGTGTGCACACTTTGCTGGTACATCAATCGATTTCATACAAGTTTTAGTTTCGTGTGATTCACCACATTTAACACAAACAAAGGGTTGCATACAATAAGATTTACTATGCCCATAAGATTGGCATCTGTGACACTATTATTCCCTTGTTCTTGTAAGGAGGTTTCACTTTTATTTTCATGTTTAAGAGATGCTCAAGATTGTAAATTTCTTTATTGTTTGCCTTAGGTATTAGGTCCACAAAAAACATTGGCAGCGGTTGCTTAGTTTTTGCTTTCTTTACGTTAATAACATTTCTTGTTGTGAACCCTAAATTATTTAAGGCCTCTCTGATATGAATATTTTTAAGCATTACTCGATAAGCTCTGTCTTCTTTCATTTGATATGTGTGATAAATGACGTTTTTTTCTTTTAAATGTTTGATTACTTTCCTGTAACAATCTGAGTTACTGGGTTTTAATTTAATTTTTTTATCACTTAGAGCCTGACATGTGTATTTAATTTTTGCTGAAGACAGAGGAGATATAATCTTCCACCTGTTTATAATTAATTATTCCATATGAGAATATTGGATGTTTGTTTTAACAGTTGCTTTTGTATTATTAGTGTTAAGTGTTGATTAACATCTAAATCAGGGTGGTTTATTAGAGGGCAGAATCTATTTTTCATTCCTGCAGTGTCTGGAGAGATTTCGAGAGTTTGAATTCACTGTCTTTTTCGTGTTAGAATGACCTGCCATGTATTGTGCGTTTGTGCGATTTTAATTGTAGGAACTACTTTACTTGACGTATTCTCATTATTATCACTTATTTCTACATCAGCGGAGTTATTACTTTTATTTATAATTTTATCATCCTATAATAAGTTGTGTGTACTGTGTAACGTTATATCGACATCTGTTTTAGTAATATTAAAAGGAATAAGCTCGCCATTGTTGGATTTGGTTATATTTTCGTTTCCTGTTGTGACGTTATCATGTATTTCAGTTATATTTACTTGGATAAAATTCACTCTGCTGTTAAAAGTTGTCTAAATGATAGTCAACAAACCAATAATTTCCTTCTTCTCATCCCTAGTGAAGTTGTTAACAACATTAAATCTATTAAGGTAAAGGATTCGTTAGGGGATGACAATGTTTCTACTACTGTTATTAAGAAATTGCTACTGAAAGCTGTAATTTAACTTACAAATTTAATAAATGTCATTTTTAGTTTCGGGTATTATCCAAATAGTTGGAAGATAGCCAAAATTACTTCGTTTCTTGAGCAATCTCAGTAAAAGAGCAGACTAAAATTATACTATCCCGTTTAAAACATCATGCACATAACCAAAAAAACTGGATGTAGCAAAAGATTTTGATACAACTTGACAGAAAGGTATTATTTACATTTACAAAATGATACAATGTCAATTCCCTCGTTATGTAATTAACGTTATTCACAGCTATTGTGCAAACAGATCAGTGAGTCTAGGTCTACTATGAAAACATGCTCAGCAAGGGTTCCTCGAGGTAGTATTTTAGGTTCCCTTTTTTACCAATTTTGCCTGATGTTTAGATTGCTCTTTACGCGGACGACACAGTTCTTCTCTCTACTTCTTATATACCTAAAGCAATTACTAATAACTTACAGACAGGAATAAATCGAATCTCGCGTTATTATAAAAAATTGCAAATTAATTTAAACTGTGATAAAACCGAGGCTATATTTTTCATTCACAGGCGTCCTAGATTACCGCTGACATTAAAGTTAATTCCACTCTAGTAAGTTGGTCAAAACGTGTTATTTATCTCGGGTTAATCTTGGGTAAAACATTAAATTTTTATGAATATGTCAATAATGCTACTGCGAAAGTTAACAAAAGCATTTCTGACATATCCATTAATTAACAGCAAATCATTTCTTAACGTTACTAATAAATGAATTCTGTATAAAACGCTTATTCGTCCCGTAATCACGTACAGTTTCTCCAGCTTGGAGTTTGTTTCAAATATCAATTTTAACAAATTACAATTACTAAAAAACAGGTGTCTCAGATGTATACTAAATGTTCCTAGATACTACAGAACCGTTGACATGCATACTACCTTAATGATACATTATATTCATCATCATCAGTATATAAGAACATGCTCTTGTCGTTGTAGCTTTCTTTTACTTCATCGATCCACGTCATTCTAGGTCTTCCCCTTCTTCTTCTTCCATCCAATTTTTCTTCGATTATTTTTTTTTTTTTTTTGGTTTCTGCACGCGATCTGTCTGATTTTAAACAATAAGCGGCAATGTTAATAAATTACTCGACACAAAAATTAATGGAATGTTTCCCAATGGTCGTCATTCCTCGTTGTTGATTAAGATATTAAGTAATTATATTCGACCGATTTAGCCGTTTGAATCTGGTACCGTCTTCGATCAGGCTGTGTGTCAACTCGTTACAATGGTTTTTTTTCGGGTGATTTTGGATGTTAGGCCTCACGCTACAATTATCTGTTGGTGTCGCTAAATGGGCAGCTTCTTGTATATATTTGGTGAGATTCTCTATACCGATTTCTATATCCTCCGCAGTTTTCAATGAAATGTTCAAGTTTATTTTATTATCAATTAACTGTTGAAAAGTTTCCCAGTTGGTTTTACCGTTATATAATGTTGGTTTCTTTTCTGAGTGTAGGATTGCACTACTGATATTCAGAATTACTGGTGAGTGATCAGAAGTACCATCCATTGATGTTTCAACAGACATTTGATAATTATTGATTCCATTGCTGATAAGAAAGTCTATTAAATCAGGTATTTTCCCTGTATCGGTTGGCCAATATGTCGGTTCTCCAGTGGATATACTGTTATAGCGGTTTCTTTCAATGCAGTTGTATAACTGGTTTCCACGCGGAGTTATTAGTCGCGAACCCCACGAGGTGTGCTTTGCGTTGAAGTCCCCACCTGAAATAAATTTTTTGCCCAGCGTTTTAAAATATTTGTGAAACTGTTCTTGTTTGATGATGTGTTTGGGGGGGCAGTATACGGAAGAGATTGTTATTAAACCGAGTGAGGTGCTTATTTTGACAGTACAAGCTTGTAAAAAATCTTCCATGAAGTTATTCATAATATGATATTTCATGGACGTTTTTATAACGATAGCTGCCCCTCCATGTGCTCTATCGTCTGGATGGTTTGTGTGATAAATAGTGTACTGAGGTATTTTAATAAAACTGTTACTAGTGAAGTGTGTTTCGGATACCATTAGTATATCTATTTTATTGCTCGTTAGGAATAATTCAATTTCATGGCGATGTTGGGCCATGCCATTGACATTCCACGTTGCGATTCTTAAGAGTTGATTCATTTGGAAAGTAATTTGTTTAATACTGTAGATAGCATGTTAATTATCATGCTATTTTGCTGTATTAACTGGTTAAACATATTTTTAAATTCCGAGAGGGATTCAGTAAGCTGGTTATTATTATTATTATTATTTGATTCTGATTCGGCATTTACTCCTTTTAGGGAGATTTTATGAATAAGTACGTTCCTTTTCTGTTGGGGTTTGCGTATAATGATGCTTATTGAAATTTATTTCGGTAGACAGATTATTTTGTTGTTTATCATTATTATTTATTTGTGGTAGGTTATTTTTTTAATACCTCTTATTTTTAGTAGTTCCTTATATGTAGTGCACCCTTTGTAATTTGCGGGGTGATCGCCCTCGCAATGTGCACATTTGGCAGGTGTATTTTTCGGTTTATTGCACGTATTTGTTTGATGCATTCCTCCACACTTAACACAAATGAATGGTAGTGCGCAGTAAGATTTATTGTGCCCATATGCTTGGCATCTCGTGCATTGTATTATCCCTTTATTTTTGTATGGAGGTTCGATTTTTACTTTCATGTTCAACAAAAATTCTACATTGTATATTTCCTTAATGTTAGCTCGGGGATCTAAGTCCACGAAGAACATAGGAAGCGGTTGTTTGGTTTTTAGGTTTCTCATATTGATGATGTTTCTCGCTTTAAACCCTATCTGGTTTAAGGCATTTTTAATATCCTCAGGCGATACTGTATGATGGATATTTTTAATTACGATTCGGTGGGGCCGTTCTTGCTTCAGTCGGTACGTATGGTATATGACTTTTTTTCCCTTGAGAGCTATAATTATTTTTCTATAATTATCAGCGTCATTTGTTCTTAATTTCACCTTTTCCTCATTCAGAGCTTGGCAGGTAAAGTCTTCTTTTTTTAATGCTGAGCAGATGAAGTTTTCCATTTGTTTATAATTGGTAACTCCGTAAATTATTATAGGTGGCGGCTTTTGGGGACGATTTTTTTTCGTTTATCATCGTACTTGTATCCTGAGGAGTACCTTCCATCTTGTTATTTTGTTCATCATTGTTTGATGGTTGTGAGTCGGCATCTAAGACCTTTAAAAGCGGCCAAAAACGGTTTCCATTTTTATAGACCGGTTCTGGAGAAATGTTAGGCGAAATTATACGCTTTCTCTTTCTCAGTGGAACTATTTGCCAGCTATTAGGTGCATTAGAAACAATTTTTAAGGGCGGTATAATTTTATCCGTCGTTCGCTCGTATTTATTTGAAATGGCTACATTTTCGGTACATTGTACGTTATGAACAGCGTTCGTATTGGTGTGTTCGTGTGATATATTGCGCGGAGATAATAACGATGCAAAAGTAAGAGGAGCTCGTGTGTATTTCCGACCACCGATGTTAATTCATTGTTAGTGACATCATAGTTTTCATTATTATTACGATAATGATTTTGATTATTTACAATATTGTTATCGTTATAATCATAAGTGAGAATTGGAACGAACTCACCGATAGAGGAATATGCGATTGTTTGGTTATGCGGCTGAGTAGTTATGACCGTCATGAATTCGTTAAGTCGCAGTATGAGCCCTAGAAGTCATTCGCGTCTTTGCTGTATTGTTCCTATTAATTTACTTTTTACATTTACCATTCCCAAAATCTCGGAGTTTCTTTTCTTCTGTGTCCATGGAATCTTCATCATGCGGCACCAACCCCACATTTCGAAGGCTTCCAACCGTTTTTTTAAATTTGGTGTTAACACCCACGTTTCTGAACCATATAATAATATATTCCATATGTATGTTTTCAAAAGTTTTTTCCGTAATTCTATTATCATGTTTTTATTAAATAAATATCTCTTTTTCACAAACGCTTGTTTGGCTATAGCAATTCTTGTTTTTATTTCTTTATCACTTCTTCCTGTGCTCGTTATTATACTCCCCAAATATTTAAACTGTTCTACTTGTTCTAAAATCTTGTTTTCTAACATTATGTGTATCTTTTTTTCATATTTTGATGCTACTAGAACTTTTGTTTTATTTTTGTTTATGTTTAAATTTATTTGCTTTAAGTATTTCTGCAATATTGTTATTTGTTGTTGCAATTGTTGTTCATTGTCGGCCAACAATGCAATATCGTCTGCAAATCTTATACAATGTATCTGTTGTCCATTTATTTTTACGCCCATGGTGCCATCTTTAATTTTTTGTATCGGTTCTTCTATTACTAAGTTAAAAAGTATCGGTGATAATGGGCATCCTTGTCTTATTCCCTTTTGTATTTTTACTTTTTCTTTCGAATTACCGATTTTTATTTCCGCCGATTGCTCTTTATATAACGCCCATATTATTTTTCTATCTTTGTAATCTAATCCTATTTCTTCTAGTTTTGCGAATAATACATCCCATGTTATACAATCAAACGCCTTTTCTATATCTACGAACGCTATACATAGCCCTTCACCAATTTCCATTTTTTTCTCGATGATTAATCTTAATGCAAATATAGCTTCTCGAGTACCTCTTTCTTTTCTAAATCCGAACTGATCATGGCTTAGAAAGGATCATATATTAAATTTAACGTCTAAGTTCTACAATGACTGTTTAGTCCATAAATCATTTAATTTCTACTATAGATAATTACGTTACTTTAATTTATGTATGGTAAATATAAACATAGGAGGCTCAAACATAACCTTTTGTAACGTTGTATGAGATTTATGTTATGATTTATTATTTCTTCTATAATAACCTGTCATTCTTTTGTTTTATTATTATTATTATTGTTAGAACTTTTCCTTTTTCGTTGTACTTTATAATTTTTTGACTGTCTTCACATTATAATTATAAATTTTATTGTATAACATGTCATTCTTTTGCTTTTTTATTATTATTATTAGAACTTTTTCTTTTTCTCTGTACAGTTTTTTATAATTTTTTTTACTGTCTTCACATTGTAAGTATACATTTTTCTTTAATATGTTAGTGTCCTTAAATTATGTTTTACGGTGAGCCATCACGGGCGTTACCTAATTATTGTTTAAAATTTTTGTTTTTATTGTGTAAATTATGTTGAAATATACGTTTCTTTCTTCACATTGGATAAACTAAAAGACCTGTTAATAACCGTATTAAAGAGCATTTTGAGCTGTTGCGGAACACTTAAATGAAGCGGGTCATTCCATGGATTTAAAACAAAAGAAAGTATTGATAAGGGAACAAAAGTATGGAAAGAGAATTGTCCAGGAAGCTATTGAATCAGAGAAGCATAAAAACTTCGATGGGGAAGATGAAATTGACATATATATTATATTAATATATAAAACTGTAGTGTCTGTGATTTGAGAATATTTTCATTATAATCACTGCATTGGACTAGTTTTATCACACATAAACAGAAAATATATTTTTTTAATTTTTGTCTGTATGTTCCGTTTTAACTAGAACAAATTCACAGGGTTGTTAATGTTATCCACAGAATCTTTGAAGAAAAGAAGTTCTGTTCTGCGGTGTTTCTGGACATAGAAAAAACGTTCGATAAAGTGTGGCACGATGGCCTACTTTATAAAATAAAAAGCAAATTACCGGTTCCTTATTACTTATTAATAAAATCTTATCTCTCAGAAAGATACTTTCAGGTTACTGTCAATGAGTCAGTTTCTAACATCTACCCTATTCGAGCAGGAGTACCCCAAGGTAGTGTACTTGGACCGATACTTTATCAAATATTATCTTCAGATTTTCCACTAAATGTCACAACAACTACAGGTTTGCTGATGACACTGTTATATTATCTGGCGACTGTGACATCGAATTAGCATCAAACCGATTGCAGAGACATCTAAAGGAACTAGAAAAATGGTTCACGTATTGGAAGATTAAAGTCAACGAAACTAAATGTTCGCATAATGTATTCACACTAAAAAAAAAAAACTATACGAATCATCCAGCATTAACGCTCAGTGGAGTAGAAATCCCCACCACAGGTAGTGTGAAATACCTTGGTGTACACTTGGATCATAAATTGACGTGGAGAAAACATTTATGAAAAAAAAAAAAAAACAACATAAAATTTAGTAGTATGTATTGGTTAATCGGAAAGACATCCAAGCTTCCAATAGAAAGCAAAGTCTTATTGTATAAGGCGATCCTAAGACCTATATGGTCTTACGGGACAGAATTTTTGTGTTCAGCTAGCAATTCGAGTATCGATGTCATACGGTCAACCGAAGATAGGATATTGCGTTCAATCGTCGGTGCGCCATGGCTCGTGCGCAATGATGATATACGAAAGGATTTGGAAATACCATCCAATCAAAGAAGTGATCAGCAGTCATAAGGAACGATACATGCAACGGCTAGACAAGCACATTAACTACCTGACCCATAATCTGATTGTAAACCGGTCCAGATTCGTACGCTTAAAAAGGCGTAATATTATTCACTAGCACATCCTACAACACTGCGCCTAGGGCTTGCGTACCGTTTGGAAAATAGTCCAGTCATAAGATAAGCAGCTGTGCCACTGGGACACGCAACACTGCGCCTAGGGCTTGCGTACCGTTTGGAAAATAGTCCAGTCATAAGATAAGCAGCTGTGCCACTGGGACACGCTCCATTATATACATTTATTTTTAAATGTTATCCTCGCCGCTTATTGCCTCAAATAGGCAGATTGCGAGCATAATAAAAAAAAAAAAAACGATTAAAGCAATCATGATAAAATTCCCATAGCTTATAGTCCATATTATCGGATTCGTTCTCAGCTTTGTTTCACATTAATATCACAAATAAGATAGAAATTACAATAATTTAAAGTTTTAAAATATCCCTCTTTCTATTAACAGTTTTATATATTAGTATAACATATGTATGTGTATATATATATATATATATATATATATATATATATATATATATATATATATACAGTGGCATAGCCACCCTGAAATCGATCTGATAATAAAAAAATATATACTTGTTGTTAAATTCAGTTTTGCATTTGTTAAACCTATTTTTTTTTTTTTTTTATTTTCATTTATTTTGTTTAAATTCCGTTGTTTTCGAAGTAAATAAATAGTTTTGCAATGTAGGAGGTACTAGAAGAATTTTGCAGAAAAACTCGAAGAATAGATTATAAACTTTAAATTTAGTTAAGTATTACTATGTATTATTCCTTAAAAAAATATAAAATCATTATTTATCGTTTATTTTTTCGCGGAATTTATTGTACTTTGTAACCATCTCCCACTCTCCTCAGTTACATACTATTAGTGTTTTGCAATGACGTTAAACATTTCTGCCGTCTATTGCTTCTAATAGAATTACATATTCGACGTCTAATAAGTATAAAAATAACTCTGGTGAGTTGGATTGCTTAGGGCTTGGGGTTTAACCTACTTGAATTTTGGTTATTTACTTAAAGTTCAATTTAACTAACTTGGGTTTACTGTTATAATTTAGTTTTGTTTGAACCCCCTCTTCAGCCAAGTCTGGCTACGTCCCTGTGTATATATATATATATATATATATATATATATATATATATATATATATATATATATATATGTATACGTCCGTTATTTCGGTCACACCCCTTGCGTAACAAAGCGTGGTTTTTGTATTGTGGGTGTTGGTAATGAAGGTACATTCAAACCCGAAAACGTGTTAATTTTAAATTATTTGGCAGAAATATCGCTATTTACTACTTTTTAAAACTTTATAACTTTATTGTAATTTCGGTTCTATTTTTAATATGAATACGAAGCAAAGCTTTAAAAAAAAATAAACTTCCAGTTATCACGGAGATGGCAGTAGTACTCCACTCAGTATAACGTGCGCACTTACTTAGCGTATTTCTTTAAAGCTGATCCATTTTGTCGGTAAGAATGAAGTACACTGGGCTAGTCACGATGTTCAGTAGCGAACAATGCAAGAATGATAATAATGATGCATTAATATATATGTATATGTATATTTATATATAATTAACGTATAATTAATCACAATACGCACACTTTTCGGGATTTCAAATTTTTTAAGCGAAATAAATTTAAAGTACCTATTTATGTCGTATGTACGGTGTATACTACTTGCTGTATTTAAGATATCCGATGATACGGTGTAAAAGTATATTTTTATTTTGTTTTATTTTAATTTAAATACGTATCACCAAAATGAAACGCTATGAAAATACCTTTTTCGATATTTATTCGACGTTCTGTTTACCGGTTTGTTCGTCATTAAAATTTGACTAGTTTTCCTTAACATTAGACCTTCATTAGCGTGTCTCCCTCCGGTCGTTGGTTCTTTCGTGATCGGATATTTTTATTCGATTTTTCTTATTGTATTTTAAATATTTTTTAATTTATTTATTCGTTTAAATACAGTGTCTCCGGAAACGAGACCTTTCAGACTATACAGAATCCCTTTGCACAGTTTGACCGGTTTTATTCCACCTTGCGAAAGAAGATGTCCGACTCCGACTCCCGATAAAAAGACTACTACGGTGGACGATGACGTTCGTGAAAATGAATCCATCAAACAAAATCGCAGCGGTAACGTCCAAGTCGAAGACGATTGTCTATTAAAATCGACTTTACGATTGGACGCTACTAAAAGAGCAGTCAGTCGAAGTTGCACCGCGTCGCCTATTAACAGCAAATGAAAAAAATGAAAACTATTACGAGAAAAAACATGTTATCCGAATATATTATATATATATATATATATATATATATATATATATATATATATATATCTTTAGTAATTATAAGTTTCAGCTGGTTATTTTATTATTAATTTTGTGCGTGATGGTAGGTAAATATTGTAGGGATAATAGGGACGTGTTATAATTATACCGCCTAACGTATTTTTCTTCATCTTTCTTGTTCCTTCTTTTTTAAATTTTGATTGATCTCTCTCTTTTTATGTTTACATTTTTGTTCGTAGTTTTCTAAAATGTATTTACCAATTAGCTTTCGAAATTTCACACCTTATTTATTCGCTTTATCTTTACGATTTATATTTATAGCTTTCTAACTTTATCGTATAAATTCTCTTTTTTATTATTATATTTAAGTATTTCAATCGAAACCTATATAATAATACTAAGCGTAAAAGAATCAAAATGAAGATGGACTGGAGACATTCGGAACAACTTACAAATAAAGTGGACACCAGACAGAACGCGTAAAATAGGCAGATCACCTACACGTTGGATTAATGATGTAAATAAAGTCCGAGAAGACAAGTATTGGCCGACAAATGGAAGACACATCGCAAGAACTCCATTCAACGGTGGATTGAAAAAAAAATCATCGGACCTTATCGGCAATAAGGACGATGAAAGGAAATATCGAATATGTAAGTGAAGACAAAACTAGTCACAACATATCATCCCGTATAACTAAAAAGCCATCCGTAAAAATATTAAAATGTAACTTATTCAGGTTCGGACAGTGTCCATTAGAGAGCGTTCTCCATCGAATTAACGGTTTTATTTGAATCGAAAGTTCTAGAAATTCAGTTCGTTTTAAATATCCGTGTACATCGGGACTGTTACGAAGCAAATAAACGTCTTGTATACTGTTTAAAGTGTCCCCCTTCTATGTAAGATAAAGTCCCGATGTGAAGTAGCACAACACCGTAACGTCAGGTTTATAGAATTTAACTTTTTCAGTCATATATCTATTTATTTCGCAGAAAATTATAATTTTAACGAAGCACTTAAAGAAAATGATTCGAGAATGTGGAAATATAAAATAGCGCTTTTTAAATGAGTAGATAATTTTTAACGCGTTATATATAAAAATTTTTAAAATTGAAACATTTTACCTAACCAAATACTTTTTATTATGTATATATAAATTAAAATAGATAATTTTTAAAATTTTAAAATTTATCTATCGTATAATGAACACCACGACTGAAAGAGTTAATATAATTTTATATATAGTAGAATTTCTTTTATCCGTCACCTTCGGGACCGGGTCTGTGACGGATAACGGAAATTCGGTTACAAACAAATAACATATATTATGCCAGATTGTAAATAATTTCGGAAAAACATTTAATATATATGTTTAATTGGGTAACATTTAGAGTACTGTATTTTTATTTTGACATTTAGTATTAGGTAGTAGTGCAATATAATACAATTACCTAGAAAAACTGTCTCTACGTCAAATTGTTTACACGTTTAAAAAATTGATAATTTTCTTCTGTTTCTTTTTAGGTCGAAGCTTTCTTTACGACAATGTACCGTATTTTATTTACAAGCAGGATCTGGTTAAAGTTTGCCACCGCTTGTCTTTTAAACCAATCGTTGCACTTCGCTAATATTGATTCAGCTTCCGAATGATCGATTGCTGAGTTTTGCTCGAATTCTGATTCTTCGTCATTTTCATCAATTTCACCATTATCGGAATATCTTCATCAGTCAAAATTTCAAAACGTTCATCTTGTTTATCACACTTTAACCAGCCTGTTATTTCTTCCGAGTTTAATACGTCTAAGCAGGCCGTCATTGCAGACTTTCATGATTTCGTCAACACTAACTGCTTCCCCGTCACTTGACGGGAAAATGTGCGGCGGTTAGAAGAAGTTTTACTGTATTTAATAGGTTATTTTCCTAAAGAAAGACCGGAACGTTTGCTAAGAATCCAGGTGTAATTGTCCGAATTTAATTGTAAACGGTTTCATCTTCCGATCGGCATGGTTACTTGTTGAATTATTAATTGGACCGTTTAATTTTTCGGATGGACCGGTTATACGGAAGTTAAAATTAATCTGCGTACGTTTATTTTCATTGTTTTTGGTAACCGTTTAAACGATCTGTAATTTATCGAAGACGTCTACTCGGTTTAGTACAACAGGGTCATCTACAAACGTAGTATTGATGTCATCGATCACCGGAAGCAACGAATAAAGTACCCGGCCTAAGACGCTCACTCGTGACATGCCAGCGAATACAGGATAGATATTAGAAAAATCATTACCGATCTCGACTTGGCATGTGTGCTTGTAATAGCGTATAAAAATCAGATAACTTTAGATGATATAAATAATAGCAATAAAAATACATAGACCTATAGAATCTGGCATTGCCGGTTTACTCAGTTTAGATCTTACATCTGAGGAAAACGTGATGTAGACGAAAGCCTGCATAAAAAAAATGTTACTAATAAATTACATTGTTTTGTGGAAGTCAATAATAACCTACTAGCGATCGAATAATAGGAGTTTTTCGTACTGGTTAATTTTTTATAGTAGATACTTTATTTCCAGTTGGAAATGTAGCGGCACTTGGGAGGCTCGTTCGTAAAAGCGTATTTAAAAATTCCAGTGTGTCTTGTGAATTATCAATTTCAAGATTTGGGGTCGGAAAATTACAAACTTCTACCTTTCTCGCTGTCAAGTCCGGGTACCATCCAAATTTTTAGTAGGTTGAATCCTGTCTTTAAAGAGCTATCCGTATTTTAATTTTATCTATTTTTTTTTTTTTACTCGATAGATTTTTTAGACTTATAAATTCGTATTAAAAAGAGAAAAAATTTTAAAACGAAAATGTTACCAAAATATAAATCGAAAAACGCATATTTCGTTAATTATATAAAACAATCTCAATGATATAATAAGAGACAGAGAATGCGTTGTTATTATTATTATTATTATTATTATTATTATTATTATATATATATAGTAGGTAGATACATTATATACAGTAGTAAGTACGTTTTAAGAATCATCAATTCCAGAACATCTCAGAAATATGAGTGATACAACGGAAGTCTCTTAATAAGATAAACTGGTATAGTTTCGACGATAGATAACGATGGTGTAGGTATATATTTATATTTGTTTGAAAATTTGCCAAATTTTATAATTCGATAGATTGGACCAGGTTAATACATATATATATTAGCAATGGCAAATAAAAACGTATTCGAAACAAATAAATATATCTAAAATTACTTCCCAAGTGGTTTTTTTTTTACACTATTTTAATAATAAATTTATAACGTAAAATAATAATAATCGTAAAATTGAATTAAATGTTGTTTTTTAAACGATTTTTCTGAAGTCAACACTTCGACACGACACTAATGTCTGTTATTGTTAAATTTTATTTTAAAATCGCGTCTAATTTATAATTACGAGTTCGTTTTATTACGTCGAATTTTAATTAATATTATTTTTAATTTTCGTTATTTCGTTTTCACCGGCATATTTTAACGAATTACTTTTAGTTTAAGATGAACTGTTCTTATTTTTAAAACTCGGTGATTGCCAATTCTTACCGAACATTTTTATGCCTACACCTATGCGATTTACTCTTTATTATTCGAATATCATAATTGTACTAATTATTTTAACGATAGAAATAATAAATTAATCGAAAATTTAAATACTGTTCACCTCTGTTTAATAAACGCAATTTACGAGACAAAAGAAATTATCTTAAAAAAAAAATCGATCGCTTATTTTATTATTTCGACGAATAAAAAACTCCTATTATACTCTTTATATGTGATTAGAAATATTTCACATCTGAGCACCGTGCATAATAAATATGTGGAACCTGTTAATATACTTTTTTTTATATATATATATATATACCCTTTAATTGATGTAATAAAATATATCCGTCTAAAAACGGCAAAGTGAAAGTCAATAACAGCTTGAATTTAGTCCGTCAAGTATGGATATTAAATTTTCCCAACATATACAACGAGTGAATACCAATGAAAGGATGGAAAGATGACGTTAAAATTGTCGAAAAGGTTAGGTTGATGACCTGCAATATGCCAACGATATTGTCATAATTGCTTAAATTACAACTACATCTATTTCAAAAACTGGAAAATGTAAGCAAGCGGTTTGTTAATTGAGATAAAATCGAAATAACGAAAAATGAAGCACAGGATTCATTTATGCGGCTTCCAACTAGCGCATAAATTGGTGTAGTCGAGGTCATTTATAAGTGAAAGCTTAACAGTCGGAATTAAAAAAGAAACGAATAATTTTTGTTTTTAATGTAGCTCCAAGAAAGAACAGCTACTTCCTTTCTGCAATTTTAAACTTTAGTTTAAATAAGCAGCAATCATGATTATTCAACATGCGCATAAGCTCTGTTACGTATATTATTTAGTAACAACCCAGTCAGTAGGTTTGAAACGTTTAAGCCTCCTTAAGTCACGATCTGTGGGAAAAAGTGCCAAGGCCTCCGGATTTGGATGATGATGAAGTCTTCTGTGGTGTTGTTCGGCATAATCCTGTATTACTTCGTTGACCCATTTGATCTGTAAATCTGCATGGAGTACGACATTTCGTTGGAGCCAGCGAGCATTGGTAATTAGTCGAAGAAACTTATTCTGAGCTGTTTGGATTATTTTCCGATTCGATGCTTTAGTACATCCCCATATTTCCAGATAGGACTTATGATGATGTTATATATTAACAATTTATTCTCCAGCTTTATTTTAGAGTGCCGTCCAACGATCCAGTACATTTGGCGTATTTTTTCTCTTATTTGGACAGCTTTATGATCAATATGGGTTAATTTTGTGCCCTGATGGATTTCTAAGTATTTCGCAGAATTTGCAACTAGAACTTGCTGATTGTTTATATGGACCAAACGAGGATTACGATTAAAGAGGACGAATAATAACAGCGAAAATTAACTCAACTAAAAAGGATCATATAAACGACGACCAGGAAGGTGCATTTTATGAAAAAACCGTATTGGCGTACTGCGCGTGTTCTTATAAGTGTTGGAAATTGAACGAAACAAATGTGCGAAGAATCTATGCTTTCGATTATTGCAAATGCTATGTACTGTGAAAAGTTTATCGATTCGAAAAGAACTCAATGAAGATGTTCTATTACGACAAAACGTGTTATCATACGACGGAATAGAAAAACTTATAGTACTAGGTATGATTGAAGGTTGTAGACGAAAATTACCGATGCGGCATTTATTGTTAAAGTGATCACTGGCGCTAATGAACAAATAATTGCAGGCGTCGACGGATGACAATAGATGATAGTCAGTTGCACGGAACAATCAAAAAACGATTCGTTAAGTTGACGATTCTGATGCGGAGAGTTACGTCAGGAATTTAAATAAATGAAATATAACGTGAAATTAACAAACGTATAATAATATTTTACGCGAAGGGAAAAGAGATGAGCACATAGGAAGATGTAGTAATGCTAGTGTGGTTCGCTCTTGTCCTTCAACGACGGATAACTTAGGAAATCGATACGGAGCCGATATTTGAAAATTTGAAAAAAGGATCGATTACCGTTGCTTGGTATAACATCGGCTACCGGGATTTTGATGTAGGAAACTAATATAATAGATAAGAGATTCGTTGATCCGAACAAGTTAGCATGTCGTTTATTCGTCTAGTTTTAGTCTTCCTGTTTTTCTTACTAATCGTTGCTGAAGACGCGTATGAAATATTTTTTTTTATAAATAGAAAAAGTAGGAATGATAAAGAAGAGGAAGGAAGGAATGGGAAAAGGGAGAAGTGTATGCGACTAACATCATCGGTAAGATAAGTTAGTTCGAGGATGAGATTAAAAGTACAACAAATCTATCGCATTTAAATCAGGTCGATACATATTATAGTGCTGTCGGGCAAAATTAACTATATCTTCGAGTGATTGACAATTTGGGAAGGTTGTATACATTCGATTGATATTTGGATTTGAGCTGAACTGTAGTTTATCGAAAAATGTCTGATCCTGCTGTTCGTGAACATACGGGGTATTTGTATTTAAAAAAAAAAAATTAGCAGGTTTTTTGTATTAAAATTTTTCCTGCAATCGTATAACAAGGCGTCAATTTAAGTAATATTTTATAAGATTATATTTTGTATTAATTTTTCCTGGAAAGAATCGTTGATACATTCGGTACAGAAAATTCTATTGAATGGTAACTTTACTTTTTTGCAAACAGAAAATATTTAAATGTGCAAATATATTATTGTTATTAAAAAAATAAAAATATATTCGTGGATAGTAAAATATTCGCCACGTTGTTAACAGAAAAAGTATTTATTCTAATCGTTTAGCGCGTTTTAAATTATTTCAATTATACAATTAAGAACAATATCGTTAAAATATTTTAATACATATAACCGCGTTCTAGTCACTACTACGCATAAAGTAAGACATATAACAATCGCATCGTGATAATAACTCTAATAGTTGTATTAATTTATAAATAATAATTAATATTACGCTCGTTTAAAAAGTAATTAAATACCGCCTGGGAAGGTCAAAGTCATTTCGATCACCATCTGGAATACGATGTTTATTTTCATGCATACACCGCCCATTTTAAACGATTTATCATTGATTATTATTATTTTATCGCTATTTATAAATTCCTTTAATTTATTAGGAATGCATAGAATATCATATGCGCGCTGTCTAGTACACTCCAATAACACGAGAGGCTGCATTGTATCGTGACAATAAAGCGATTACAATCAGTTCTCGCGGGTGTGTATGCGTGTTTATCTACGCCAGCGTCATATTATAATTGCCGTGTACGCTACTTACACTGTACAACAAAATATGTATAGTAAATCTCGGATACGGAGACGGCATTTAATGATGATATACCATGGTGCGCCGGTTATTATTCTCAGTATTTTTGATTGCGATCACTACACTATTTTGATATTTGACAATTGAGGCTGTCCTCTAGAGCAGTGGTGCGCAAACTAAGGGTCGCGACCCAAAAGATTGTTGGGGGTCGCGAAATTTTTATGAAATGCATTACGCATGCATGCTTAAAGAGTGAAGCGCCTTCAGTCCAGTTTATTTCCATCTGCCTGCTGTCCATCCGTTTTTGAACCATAGTGTATGTAAAGTGTAAAGATGCACGGTTCTCACGCCCGGTAGATGGCGCCCTCTTCGCGGTAATTCACCGGTTTTATTACGCGTTTCCATGTGAAGTTGTAGTATGTAGCAGTTTTTGTTCTAGTTTTATCGTGTGACGGTGTGTAATTTAATGTTTAATATTCTTATAGGGCTTTGCTATTCGTTATATCAGGTATGTACTATCGTTAGGGACAGCTCTCTGTTAAATTTATTGAATTCCTCGAATTTATAAACGCGATAGCTTATCAATTGCACACCAAAACACAATAGAATTAAATATACTGTTTGTTTCAGGTTTAACAATTTAATTCTTATCTTAATAACGGATAAATAGATAACACGTACACCAGGTATATCTTCAGCTAAACAAACGAAGAAAGGCTGATGAGGAATCGGAAAATACTGAACTAAATGCCCGATCTAAAAAGAAATAAGAAAATACAATGAGGAATTTATTAAGTATGGTTTCACATTTTGCGTTGTTGACAATGAAGAACGCCCGTTATGTGTCGTATGAAAAATTAGCAAATGAGAGCATGAAACCAGCTAAATTAAAAAGGCATCTGGAAACTAAACATAAAGAACTTCAAAATAAATGTGTAGATTTTTTTCAAAGACGAGCTGAAAATCTTAAAATTCAAGGTACACATTTAAAGGAATTTATGACAATACCTCAGAAAGCATTACGGGCTTCTTTAGAAGTTTCTTATCTAATAGAGAGAACAATGAAACCCCCATACAATTGGAGAATCCCTTATCCTTCCTGTGGCAATTAAGATGACATCAATTATGCATAGTGATAAATATGGAAATGAACTAAAAATCATACCATTATCAAGAGATACCGTGTCTCGGTGAATTTCCGAAATATCGCAAAATATCGAGTTAGAAGTCATAAAACGCATAGAAAATTCATCTGTGTTTGCTTTACAACTAGACCAGACTACCGATATTACTAAAATGTCACAATTAATTATTTACGTCAGGTTTATTTTTAATGAAGACATAACAGAAACATTTTTATGTTGCAAAAGCTTGGAAAGGAAAACAACTAGAGAAAAAATATTTGAAGTAATAAATGAATATTTTGAAGCAAAAAATCCCTTACCTAGGTAAAGTGTGTTGCGATTTGTAGTGATGGTGCTACAGCTAATGGTTTCGAATAAGGGGCTCGGAGGCTTAATTCAGAAAATGGCGCCTCACATGGTATTCAATCACTGTATAATGGGCAAGCTCGTGTTGCAAAGATATGTATAACACAATATATTACAAGATGCTGTTAATGCAATTAACTACATTGCCGTCTCTTTTCAATATTTTGCAATGAGATGGGCTCTACGTATGAGACGTTACTGTTACACACCAAAGTCAGATGGATTTCACGTGGGAA
The DNA here is from genome assembly GCA_032883995.1 of Coronaproctus castanopsis. Classification (NCBI taxonomy): domain Eukaryota; kingdom Metazoa; phylum Arthropoda; class Insecta; order Hemiptera; family Monophlebidae; genus Coronaproctus; species Coronaproctus castanopsis. Next base: position 80,909,056 of record CM065053.1, on the reverse strand, counting down.
AATACTATGACGGATATTTGAAGTGTACATGTTTTTAGTCGAAAGGAAACATAGATTGGCAAGTAATTTTATCAATGAAGTTTGGCTAGGAAAGCTGAGCTATTTAGTTGATATTTTCGAAAAACTTAACGACTTAAATTTGAGCTTGCAAGTTGGGAATTCAACTATCACAACTTCAGCTAGTAAAATTCAAGCTTTTAAAAATAAGCTTAGTCTCTGGCAATCTGAACTTCCATTGCTTTAACGATTTTATCAATGAAAATAATATAAATAGATTTACATTTGAAAACATAATTTCCAACCGTATTAAAAAGTTAAAGAAAAATTTTTCGACAAGATTTGAAGTTTTTCCTGAAAATAATCTCGGTTGGATTCGCGATCCGTTTTCCTACGATATATGCAGTTCAACTATTCAAATTAGTGAGAAAGAGCAACTAATAGATTTGATTAGTGATGATACTATTCGAAATCAATTTAAGACTCAGCCTTGCCAAAAATTTTGGTTATCCGTGGCAAAGCAATATCCCGTTTTAAGCAAGAATGCCGTCAGAGTTTTAATACAATTTACATCGACATATTTATGTGAAGCTGGATTTAACAAACTAGTTGCAGTAAAAACTAAATACCGCTCGCGTTTAAACCCTGAAGATGATATGCGAATTGCAATTACCAACATAGATTCGAGCATCGATGAAATAATTAGAAACTCGCAGCCTCATACATTACATTAACGGGTAATTTTACTGATTTTTTATGTTATATAAAAAATATTTTCTTAAAATGATAAAAAAAAAATTGATATGTGTTAGATATGAGATGATGTTTTTATTCGATAAAACCGATAGAAATGCGCGAAATATACATCGTATTTGTCGACATTTATCTAGGGGTCGCCGGAAATTTTCTCTCTACTAGGTCGAAGTCGAAAAAAGTTTGCGCACCACTGCTCTAGAGTGGTGAAATTAAATATATCTTACGCGATAAAACAAATGCCTAGAAAATTTTAAATATTCTATTTCGATTTTAGTTACCGGGATAATTAAAATTTAAAAAACGAAGTTATTTTGATTAAAACGATTTATATAGTTAATCGCCGTAACAGATGGAGGAAGATATCGATAAATTGAAAACTTCTCCAAGTTTATCGGGAAAAGCGCGATTAAATAATTCGGGCATGAGGACGCTTCGTCGGCCTAACCAATTTGATGGAAGTAAGTTCAATTTATATGCAAGAAATGAAAGCAACGATAATCGGTCTACGTCGTACAGTCGGATGCCGATTGCAAAGGAGACGTGGTATACACCGACACATTCTGCAACTCTTAACGAAACGACTAGATCTAGTTTGCAAATACGGAAACAACGAAACGTTGATCCGGAAATATTGGCCATCAAAGAAAATTTGAGATCGACTAATACTCGCTCAGAAATGGAATCGGGCGTTAAGAAAATCAAAAAAATCGCCGATAAATCGTTACGTGATTTAGGTAGCGAACGACTGCAGTTAAGTTCGACCGATAGTAAAAAGAGCCAAGAATCCTCGAAGACTAAACCGAACATAAAAACTGTCGTAAGTAAAGAAAGTAAAACGTCCCGATACGTTCCGTGTAAAATGAAAACGGAAGAATTAGACGTCGACGAAGACGCAGAGGGAAGTGGTACGCACGAACAATTAGGCGAAGACGGCGAACCGATAAGAGTTTACGATGCACCGCAACAAGGTGAAGATGAAGCGTTGGCAGACGGACAGCCGCCGGTTTATCCGGAAGATATCGAAGTCGAATTCGATGTTATCCGAGAGAGGAAAGATTACGGTGACGAATGGAAAGCACCGGATAGACGACATATACATCCGTGTTTCTGCGATATACCGCAAAAAGTGAAAGATCAAATCGCGAGAGAAGAAGAAGCTAAAACGTTAGCCAAACGTCAAATGGAGAAAAGATTGTTCGCTATAAAAGAAGAGGCTCGTTTGAAGAAAGAAGCCGCTGAAAAAGAGGAAGAAGCGGCCGATCCGGACGCTTTTACCGACGTGATTATCGCCACTCCGGAAGGTATGGTCCGGAAGAGGAAACGAAGAAAGGGTCCGAAAAGAAAGAAGAAACCGCCTAAAAAATTAAGAAGGTTCGGTAAAAAAATCATCAACTGGAAAAAACCTCCGAAGATACCGGTCAAATCCACGAAGGCTTCGGTCGCGCGAAAGAGCGTACCGGCCTACTGTAAGCCGGTTGAGATAGAAGAAACACCTTGGTGCATCGATTGGGAGAAAGATCCGATATTCTGTTGGAAAACCAACAAAGTATTCGACGAACGCGAATGTTTGAACAGGGCGCTGAAGAACGCTTTAGAAGATTATCATCTAAAAGAAAGTTGCAAAAGACGATTCATTACCAAAGTGGTAATTTGAAAAACGATCGTCAGAATCGTATAATCCGATTATCGACTTTTCCCTTTGTTTTCTAGTTATGCTCGATAATTCGATTATTTCGACTTTTTTCGAATGATAATTTTCTCGTTTTTTTTTTTTAAGTAAGTTTAGAAATAATGCACGATGTGTATATACATACACATATATACGTGTATATATATACACATATATATATCCCGTTCGAATGTACCTTCTTTCAATCCACATTTTGTAGCGCTAGGCGCGTCAGCTTATACACATAGCTATGCTTATTCTTATATATAATGTAAAGATTGCCTAAGCAACAACCAAATACATTAATTATTTCAAAACATTAAAAACATTAACAAAAATAAATTAATTGAAAACGGTTAGAACTATTTTGAAATACACATGTTATGTTTTTTTTTTCATATTTCCTAATTCTTCATCAGTATTTTTTTAATTTAATTCAGCCAATAAATTAATACATTTATCGATCTATATATATATATATATATATATATATATATATATATATATCCCCATAACCGTTTTCAATTAATTTATTTTTGTTATTGTTTTTAATGTTTTGAAATAATTCATGTATTTGGTTGTTGCTTAGGCAATCTTTACATTGCGTCTACAGTATAATAATGAAAAAAAAAGTAAATCAATTTTTTTCACACATTGTTTGTTGCGCGATCTTTATTCATCGTGTCTAGATATTGTAAACATAATTTACATTTAAAATATTTTCTACCGTCATTAAATTATACATGCATCATCCTCTAAGCCCAATTTTCTCGATAAGTTGTATAAATACTACAATACCATAATTAGACGCGTATTTTAATGCCGCATAACTATCGGTTAAACTATTTTCCAACATTCGAATCGTTCGCGAATTATTGCGAGAAAAGCAAATTTTGTAACAGAAAAATCGTAAGGTGTGTAAAATTTCAGGTTCGGTTTAACAAATTTTTTCGCGGTTTTTTCGCTTTATGCGATAGATCTTATTACAAATTTTTAAAAATTCGTAGCAATGAACAATTTAAATTGGACCGAATTTTAAATCTAAACCATTCTCGAATCTACTTGAAGAACAAAAATTTCATTAAAATCGGTCCGGCCGTTTAGGAGTTCAGTGACATACACAAGCACAGAAGAAATATATATACAAGATATATATATGTGTGTGTGTGTATCGATCGCAATAAAATTTATAATAATAATTACACGGAAGATTATAAGTTAACCAGGAAAACCGCGGATATTACGATGTTCCGGTATAAGTCGCCAGGAAAGACGAACTCGATCGCAGCGATACCCGTCAGGTCGTTTTGAATATTCTATATTTTACGTTTTTTCTTTTTAATTATTTTATTCATGCATTATTTTTCTATTTTTTTCATGTTTTTGTAATTCAATGCGTTTTATATGTACAATAAATAATCGACAAATTTAAATTTTAATTATATATATATATATATATATATATATATATATATATATATATATATGAGTATTGTATAGATTGATTGCTACATACTAGTTCTGGTATTCGGCGACGTACGTCAAACTTGAATTTAAAGTTTATTCTTTTTATTTCTTCTTTTATTTACAGACGCTCCATTGCTAAGATCATTTGCGTCTGTTTGTTGAGGTTATATTGCGTTAATTATTCCAGTGGCTGTAATAAGCTTTAACAAGTATTCAATATATATTATCCTGTAGTAGTAGGGTGTCTATTGTTTAGTTCGTGGGTTAACCTTTCTTTTTCGTAATTTTTGCATTCTAGTAATATGCGGTGTAAGCTTAAGCAGACAGGTGGAGGATCTCCGTGTAATAGATGTCGAGACGTGAGCAATGTATGCTCCAGGCGTTGTCTAGTTAAAGCCGCTTCCTTACGCCTGTTTTTCTATCCAATATCCTAACTTTGGTTACATTTGATAGAAGCGTGCGCAGTGTGTTTCCCAATAGTTCTGATATAGTGTCGTGACTTTCTGTTTAATGGTTTGTGTGTAAATCAGTTAAGTGGGTAGCTTTAATCATTTTCAGATGTTTCCCCGTAGTGTTTTAGCTGCTTTATATGCATTTTCACTACCTAAAATTCCCGAATCAGCTGTTGTCCAAAGGAAACCCAACTTATTGTTCTATGAAGTAAATTTTTATATAATTTATTTTAAGTTGTTAGCGTCGGTGTTTGTATTTTTAATTATATTTTGAACATGCTGCAATTTTCACTGATTGAATCAGTGCATATAATATATTTGTTAGGATTCGTTCGTTTTAGAATTTATGTTAGACCTTTATAAGTTTTTCAATAAGTTCAGTTGTATAAACGGATGTTGTTGTAGGTAGTCGATATACGCGAGTTTCATTATTTGCAAAGTAAGCGGAGGTCGGTGTTTATTGCTATTGACAAGTTTATCCAAGGTGGAAGTTACGGAGGATTATTTATTTTAATGCTTGGTAACATACATTGAAGATTTTGTACTATATTTCTTGCACTCTCTGATATATTTCGAAATAAATGTTGGAACTTACCTGTTTGTAAATTGTGATAAGCTGGGTTGGAGGGGTTTGAAAGAACTTTGATGTAGTATTTTAGAACTAGTATTTACCTTCTGTATTTAAGTGGCAATATGTTAGATTCGGCATGCAATGATGGGATGGGGATTGTATGAAAAGCTTTTAACGCTATTGTGAGTGTTGTATTTTGAACGGTATCCAGGTTTGTAATAGTGCTCTGTGCTGCGCTATCATATACTTATACTCTAGCATAATCTAATCTGCTTAATATAAAAAATTTGTATAAAAGAGTAAGTGTTTTTTTGTCAGCTCCCCAAGATATGCTTAAGCATTTTCAACATATTTAATTTTTCTCTACAACTTATTTTCAGCTGGTTTATGTAGGTTCTTGCAGCTAATCTGGCTTTTTTGAATTTTATCAAATTATCTTGACGTTTATACTTCGAAAGTAGCTTATTTTTTTTCTTAATTACTAATCAGCAATCTTCCGACCACCGTACGTTGCATGCGTTCCAAATATGAGGATAGCATTTTTAGCAGCTTCTTTTATTTGTCGTAATATATAGTTATAGGATTCATCGACGTTTAGCGCGATCATATCTCTACATTTGGAAGTATATAGAGGCCCGTCGGCTTTTGCGATATTCCACGATTGAAAGATGTTTTTGGAGTATCTGTTTCTATATGTTGCGAAAAATGATCGCTATCAAATAATTTTGAGTCGGAATACCATTTTGAAAAATGAATAATGTTTGGACTGCATACAGATAGATCTATTGATAAGAAGCCGACATCATTGTTGAGTATATGGCTATCTGTATCGGGTAGACATAAATTCATTTGATTTATAACGTCAATTGCCTTTGTCGGAATGTTTAAACGGTAATAGATTGTTGCCTATAAAGTGGCAATCACGATCACGGCTTAGATATAAATCAATATAATTCTTTACAGGGAAGACGGTCGAAGTAAGAACTAATATTAAAATATTATAAGCAGCGTCTACGTCAACATAAACTGATAATATTATAAACTAACATTTCGTTATAAATCATAAATTCGTTATTTCGTTATAATTTGACACGCACGACGGAAAAATTAATTGATAAATTGAAATTTTATTATAATATTAGCTTCCTACAAATTAATAAAAATTATCGATTTCTTTATAATTTCGCTCCCTACTACGTGATTATTAAATTAAATTATCTAATTTTGTAATAATTCGACCGTCGGGATATTATTTAATTTCTTTATGGCTACTGTCGACGGGAAAATAAGAACAATTATGTTTAGTTATAATATGAAATATTACAATTCGCGCTCGGTGTTTATAAAAGCAATGTCACAAATATCGATGTTGATAGCTATAATAAGCGTGTGTGCGTGACTATCTTCGTATGATGAATATATTTGTGCATCGGTAAATAATATAAATCGTAAATTATCAGCGTGTATTTTCGACGCGTTAACAAACAGAATGTAAATTAAGAGAAAATCGATTGTGTAAAATATCCGACAATTAGACTGCGTACACGAAAACCGCATATTCCTCAGGTGCGAACGTAGTCTTGAAATTAATTTCAAACGACCGTATAATATGTATACGTCTGTAAACTATACCTATGTTTGGTTTTTGTGTGTGAGCGTGTGTTTATATATTCGTGTAGCCCGGACGGTCTATAAATGCATGTGTGTATATATATATATATGTATAATAAACTATACCTATGTTTGGTTTTTGTGTGTGAGCGTGTGTTTATATATGCATGTAGCACGGACGGTCTATAAATGCATGTGTATATATATATGTATATATAATATATATGTATATATATATATATATATATATATATATATATATATATATATATATATACGAATATGGTACTAAACAGCAATGAATTATTATATACTCACATAAAATTTTTGTATATATATATATAATCTATATGTATACATAAATATATATATAATGGTACTTTAATTAGCGCGAAAAATTCTAAACGTAAAATTGCGTTTTGAATAACGCGCAGAGGTTATGAAAACGAAAAAAACATTCAACAGATCATCTGTCGACGCTATTTTAAAAGTAAAAACGTTCCAAATCGAATCGCAGCTCGCACGTATTATTTAAACGTTTTACAAATTTTTCACTTTTCCGGGGGTGTAAAGTAAATCAATTTTCATTAATCGATATTACCACTGATCGAAATTTTCATCGTGATCCGGTAAGAAAATTCGTATTATTTCTTTATAAATATATGCGTGCGCAATAGTATCCCTTTCAGTCATGTATTATAAAATGTTGACCCAAAAGTATAAATATTAAACAGTTCTTTATTATAAAATACTTGCTTATTAGGTGAGCTATAGATAATTTTCGATGTATATTTATATAAATGTTTTAAATTGGCACATTTCACGTCAACCAGAAAATAAAACATTTAGTTCGAGTTAAAATTTCACGTACCATATAATGGACATCAGAAGCGAAAGTATAAAACACACACACTCACATAAACACATATATGTATATATATGTATGTTATATTGATAAGATAAATAAACAAGTAGACATAGCAATGATACGTATGAATATATAAATGCGTTGAGATAATTTTCATAGCTTGTAAGTATAATAAGTTATTCCAATTAGTAATTGCCGTATTGTTAAACAACTTTTAATATCCGAGAAAGTATCCTATGCTCAATGTATCCTATCTTAGTTACACACACACACTCATATATATATATAGGGAGGGGCGAACGTCAGCTTGCAACCTCGAAAATCGCGCAGTAATAGTTTGTGCTGGTGTGAATTATCGAGGCGCCAATGGCCCTATATTTTCGAAAGATCGGTCAATACGAGTTCCTATTTACTGCTTTTACAAGAACTACAGGCCACTTTGGACGAAGATGAGTGATTCGATTTTGCAGCAGGATGTCACTCCGGCGTATTTCGACTTAGAACTTCGCAATTACCTGAATGAGTATTTCCCTGATTGGATTGGCAGAGATAGCCGCATCGCTTGGTTCCCCGAGATCCTCAGACCTAACCATGTTAGATTTTTCGATTTTAGGGGATGTTGAGGGTTTTTAAGCATCCGATACAAACGGATAATAGCTGAGTTTGACGTCATTAATTATAATTCATTTATTATGTAAAAATTGTGAACTTAGATTTAAATTAATATTTTATGTTTTTATATATTTAATTTTATTTATATATATATAGCTTGATAATGGCGTAGTTGCCGAAAAGCTTTGCTTAATAAATAAAGTTTAGCGATTTTAACTGTTTTTTGTAATCAAGTCTAATAGAAAAACACCATAAATGAGAAAATTACGTGTTTTTTTTGTAATGATGGCGCATTTTTTTCTTGTTCGTCGTTTTTTCCATATTTATGATAAATATCGTTTAGCACGAACTTATAGAAATGACGGGATTGTAGTTTGCGAGATGTATACGTCAAGCAGCGGAAGATCGGGACGAATGGCATAAAATTACCAAATTAATTGCGGATTAAACGGATATCAGGACGCCCTACTTAGGGTGACGACTATTAATGATGATATATGTAGTAGCGATTAATAATACCAATAATAAAAGTAAAGCAAATTTATTTAGTAAATAACACGATATATAGGGCGATTCTGAATTTATATTAGTTGCTAGAGGAGATGACATTTAATTTGCGGTCTCTTTTGCGACATTGGATATATTTAGAATGATGGTGATGATAATAATTACGGTAATTCTTATTCCATTGTTCTAATGCGAAGAAAACGTAGTTCTTTTATTACTCTTCATTTCGGATTTTACCTTCGTCTTAAAATAATACACGTTATATATCGTAGTGGTGTTACTAGTTTTAAATAAAATTATGAAATATTCGTTTCTAGAATTGAATTATCAGCAGAAAATGAACGTCGTGTTTCGTTTAATTTTGATAACGCTTTACTATGTTTCAACTTTTGCAACCGCGTCAGAAGACGAAGTTCCAACCGCTCTGGTAGATAAACAGACTCAAACCGAAAATATCAATTTAACAGGTACGTGCGGAAATAGTAAAAGTCAACATTCGGTACATTTCTACTACGACGTCCTAATTTGTAATCGTTCTGTTTTTAAATTTCGTTTTCTTATTTAATTGAGACTAGAACCGATGACGTGGAAAAATCTTCATTGTCGATCGCGATGCACCATTTGCAGATCTCACACTCTAAATTATTTCTTTCGACGTGCGTACAGTAGTTACGTGAAATAAATCAGTCATAATTACAGTGGCGGCTCGTATGTGTAATCGCTGTACTCGCCGAGTACAGTAGAGAAATGGAAGAATACAGCTTATGAAATTTTATTATAGTTTTCTTTTTCTTCAAAATGAAACTAAATTACATTTGCGAATGCAAAAAGTTTACCAGTGCGGATACATAATAATCTTTAAGAGTAATGGCGCATATACAGTATACACGTTTACCTTACATTTTAAATGATGCACTGTACTCGTACTGGCTGGCGATTATAACAGAACGCAGTTCGCTAGGTTGAAACGCCTTCAATTTGTGCTGTAGATTATAGGATCGATCAAATCATACGATGTATTAACCTGTACTCGTTTTGAAACGCGAGTACCGTATAATAACGCATGACCTTGTCAATACACCAGCCAGAGGAAGCGGAATGTACATCGGCAGTAATAGTTCTCCCTCTTTCTAACTACTTGGAGCATATTTCAGTTATTTTGTAGGAGTTATAATCGCTCTCCTTTAGCGAGTATACACTATAGACGTACATTGTTTGGATTTAGAGACGCGCGCCTGTACATGGTTTGTTTGATTTTTCGTCGTCTTGTAGTGCCGTTTGTAAAAATTTCGCGGTATTCGAATACGATTGTGATTTTTTAAAATTATTAACTATATAAAAAAGACATAATTATGGAACCTTTATTTGAAAAACCATTTAGTTCTCGACCATTTCATGAGAAACTTGCAATAATAAAAACTGGTAAGCCTGAACCACATTTAAGTTTAAAAACCGAAGTAAATGATGGTAAAAAGAAATATTTTCGGAATTTTCGAGTGCAGTGGTACAAAGATTACAGTTGGTTATGCGGATGTTTAAACCCTGAGAAGTTATATTGTTGGCCTTGTTTATTATTTAATACAAAAGAAGAAGATGCATTTGGAAATCTGAATCAAGGTGTTGTCGATATGAGTAACTTTAATAATTTAAGAATCAGACATGAAAAGTTGGTTTCCCATGTTAATGCTATGATTTCTCTAGTTACGTTCGGTAAGAATACAATAGAATCTTGCTTTAATAAAACTCATCAAGAAGAAATTACTAAATTTAATGAAAAAGTTACGCAGAATCGGTATATTCTCAAGTGTTTAATAGATGTAACGTGTTATTTGGCACAACAGGAAATAGCATTTAGGGGCCACAATGAAAAAGTGGATTCGAATAATAAAGGAAATTACGTCGAATTATTGAATCTTTTAGCATTACGAGATGAAAAATTGGCGCATCATTTAAAATTCTCTACTGTTTTTAGCGGCACGTCAAAAACTATTCAAAACGAATTGATCCAGTGCATTAGTACAGTTGTTAAAAATGAAATAAAAACCGAAATTAACAAGTCTACCTTCGTATCTATTATGCTGGATGAAACTGTTGATATTTCTAAAAAATCTCAGCTATCTACAACGGTAAGGTATATTTCGGATGAACATCAAGCTGTTGAAAGATTTATAGATTTTTCAGACGTTAGCAACGCTCGTACTGCTGTTGCATTGTATAATCATATCACCAAGTTTATAAGTGAATACGAATGTGGATGGAAATTAATTGCGCAGACTTACGATGGAGCTGCTGTGATGGCTGGACAACATAATGGATTGCAGAAACTGATGACGGGTAAATATGAACAAGCTCAATTTGTACATTGCTATGCACATCAACTAAATTTGGTGTTAAAACAGAGCGTCAATTCTATTCGTGAATGTAGAGTTTTTTTTGAAACTTTAAATGGATTCTCAGCGTTTTTTTCAAATTCATCGAAACGTTGTCATTTTTTAAATGAACAAATAAAACGAAGATTACCTTCTACATCTGCTGTTAGATGGAACTCTAATAGCAAGTTGGTTGAAGTAGTTTCCGCAGTAAAACAAGACTTAGTAAAATTGTTCGAAAATATGATGGATGAGCCTGATGTGTGGGATAGCGAAACTAGAGCATGCGCTCGAGGATTTCACCATAATCTTCAAGATTTTGAATTCAATTTTGTACTAAAAATTTTTGAAAAGATATTTCCACATGCCACAAAACTTTTTGATATCCTACAGAAAAAAATATTCGATATTCAGTTAGCTTCTAAAGAAGTACAGATACTGAAAACTTTTTTGAACAAACTACGAGATGAATTTCAGATAATTTATGATCAAACTTCGAATGAATGCATCTCCACTATTGGTGTAAAAAGACGACGAACTGGAAATTTTTCAAATGACGAAGATCCGGCTGTAGGATACCGACGACTTTTTTATGAAATCATGGACAATATTACAATGCAAATTGTGGAAAGATTTTCAGAGATTAAAAAACTGGAATATTTAGCGTTATTAGATAAAGACATGTTCATTCAATATGAAAGAAAGTTTCCTGATAATTTATTCAAAGCATTAATGAGACATCCTCATGGCAAGAATTTTGACATGACCAAGTTAAAATCCGAACTGATTGTGGTATACAGCACTCCGGAGTTCCGCCATTATTCAGTTCACGAACTGTATAAACATTTAGAAATTTCTGGTCTTTCTGTTGCTTTGCCAGAAGTTAAAAGATTATGTGCTCTGATTATCACTATACCAGTTACAACTGCAACGACTGAGCGCTCTTTTTCAGCTTTAAAAAGAATAAATACGTATACACGATGCACTCAGAGAGAAGAAAGACTTTCCGAATTAACTGTCCTTTCCATTGAAAAGGATGTCCTGAGCAAGTTGCATCGCGACGTTACATTTCACGATCGTGTTATAAACGAATTTGTTAAAAATGGTAGAAGAGTGGATTTCATTTATCGATAATTTTTTAGATTAAAACCTGCCTACTTAATTGTTAGCATACTTATTATTTTTTAAATTATTTATTTGTAATTAATTTTGTAATGTCCAAATTTATTTATGTGTAAATTTTTGTATTGAAAAAAATGTTTAGAGTAAATACTTTTATTTCTTTTATGTTCGTGAGGGGGTTGCAGAATTTAAGCGAGTACATGTGAAAAAATTCACGAGCCGCCACTGCATAATTATCATCAATCCGAAGATTGGTTTGCAGTATCAAGCCATTCTTTCCTCTTTTCGGTCAGCCTCTTTAGTTTCGAGTAGCCCCCGCACCCCGTATCTTCTATAATGTATCTTCTGCGAGATCTTCCTATTAGAATCATTTCGTACATTTCTCTTCCTATTATGGCGAGTATTATTTGTAAACCGTCGCTGAAGAATCGTAAACTACCGTTGTAAGAGAAATCATTCGATAACCTACAATAAGCGGACGACACTGTGATAGATAATAAGGTAATATTGAATAGCTTCCTCGTAAAGCTGAAAAGTATTAGCAAATAAAGTTTGCTAATAAACAGAAGCAGAGGTAACACGATTATTATACATTTCTACAATCGGGCCTAAAGTGCACGAAATTTAGGGATAACTTGCAGCAGTTGACAGATTTGTATAACTCGCAACAAAGAGGAAATTTCGATAGAAGAAAGTAAAAGGTTGAATAAATAAAAGCCATCTGTAGCTATCGGAAATAGCGAAAATATAATAGAAGCCTTCGAGATAACGACACACACACGAAGAAATTCGCTAATGTTCTTCTACGTGAATACTATTCGGCGCATAAGGTTACTGTTGACTGCGAAAAAAATTAATTAGTCCATACGTCCAGGAGTCAAGGTGAACCAGAGGCTTCAAATTGTGGTGTAGAAGCGAATATTTGTCGGACATATCATGCGACAGGATAAGAAAAAAGATGAGATTATGACATGTACGGTAGGAGGTTATCGGAAAATGGGGAACGCTATATGTGGATAAAATTTAAAAAACCCTAGACGACTCGTTAATATGTGAAATGACAATAAATAAGATTTCATGGCGACCGAACACGTTCATTTATGAGGATCCGTAGTATCACGATGCTCGTAACGAACAAAATGATATACATGCATTTTTATATATATATATATATATATATATATATATACGTATGTATATATATATCCTATCGGGGTACTCTGTACCTTCCGTGACGGAGTTTTAACGGGTCTACTGGTGGCAGATAGTAGAATGGCCTACAGATATGTAGGTTAGCTCTGTGAATAAGACGTCAGTCGACTAAACGGTAACGGAGCAACAACGGCTACTGGTGAAAAATCTGACAGGGTTAAGAGACATGAAGATGCAGATGGACAATGTGAGGAACTGCCCACAAAAGTATGTATAAATCCTGAAAAAGTCTCTCCCATTGTTAGAGGAGAAAATGAAAATCAATCAATAAATATATATATATGTATATTACTGCTTGGTAAAGCACAAGGTGCTAGAGAAAAAGTCAGAGTGCTTACTCGCTGGACTGACGGCTTGCGGAATCAATTTAGCATGGTAGCAACAGCAGTTACTACAGCTCAGAACCGGAATCTATGGAGAGCACTCATAGAACATAACGGTTAAAATTAACTGGATACAAAACACAAATGGAATATATATATACGTATATGTGACAGAAACGTGGACACTCACAACAGCCGCTTTGAAGTATGGATGTATAGACGTATATTGAAAATAAGCTGGACAGATAAAATAAGTAATAAGGAAATCTTGCAAAGTTTAGTACCGGAATTAGTCACGATTATTAACAAAAAATCAAAATAACGTATATGATCAGAAATCGAGGACTTTTTAACAGTTTGTACATATATATGTTATATTTGTGTATATTCATACTTGATTACTAAAAATAGTTGAAATCACTAAATTTATTTAATTATGCGAAGCTTTTCGGCATTTATGCCATTGTCAAGCTATATACAATTAAAATTAATTATATAAAAACATAAAATATTAATTTAAAACTAAGTTTACAATTTTACACAAAAATGAATTATAAATACTTAAAACTATCTAGATTATCAGATAGTTTTAAGTATTTATAATTCATTTTTGTGTAAAATTGTAAACTTAGTTTTAAATTAATATTTTATGTTTTTATATAATTAATTTTAATTGTATATAGCTTGACAATGGCGTAAATGCCGAAAAGCTTCGCATAATTAAATAAATTTAGTTATTTCAACTATTTTTAGTAATCAAGTATAAATAAAATCACTACATTCCACAATCTACTAATTTGTGTATATATATATATATATATATATTTAGGTTTTCCGTTGCCTTCCACTGGATCTTCTGTTAGGGTTTTCTCCCTTAGCCTTTAGATCAACATCCTTACCGCAAGGCAGCGGGTTATTTTGTTACTGAGGAGGTAACTTAAAGGCTTTTACGGCGACCTTAACCCGCCGAGGGAGAGACAGTCACAGGATTTCTGCAGACTTTTATTAGACAGGTCCTCAAGCTGTGTATCTGCATCCTCGTGTCTCTTCGCCCTGTCACTACTGGAATCGTCTGCTTGAGACTTTTCGCCAGTAGCCGCTGTTGGTCCGCGACTGTTTATTCGACTATTGTCTTATTCACAGCTACCCTACATATCTGTAGGCCATTCCACTATCCGCCACCTGTGGACGCGCCCCGTTTCGGTTACAGCTCCGGATCCCGGAAGGTACAAAGTACCCCCGTCAGACAAGTAATGGATAGCGTAGGCGATTTGAAAATTACGGCGGAAGACAGAGGCGAATGGAAAAGGAGGCTGCAGCGCTACCAGTCAAAAGACTGATGCGACTAATGATTATATATATATATAATGTATGTATGTATGCACGTATGCATATACGTATATATAAGAGGCCACTTTTCATTTATGCAATTCACTGATTATAGTTAATCATTATTTGGATGTACATATTTTCAAAGAACATTCATACACACACACACACACATATATATATATATATAATTGTTTTCGAAAATTTCAGTACTGTGGTTGTATGTTAGTATTGTTAACGGGTTGCGAAGCATGTTTGATGATTTCGTAACTCTTTTAAATTATTAAACAATTTATCGTATATGTTTCGATTTATTTAATATTTATTTTTTCAATTTATTGTATTACAGTAGTTTTATTATTTATTTAATTGTTTATTTTTCTAATTCGCAGATACTAAACGGCTTATCGAAAGTATCGTTACGCGTTTAATAATCGGCATACGTTCGAAAATGCCTAAGAACGAAATCATTTGCTTGAACGAACTGAACGGCGATTACATTTGGAACGATTTATCAAACGGCGTACTGTAAGTTTCATTATTTTTCAAATCTAACATCTATTATTGCCAAAATTTATTCATTTTTTAGAAAATGAACCTGATACAGCGCGGTATCCATGGCAATAATCTGTTTGATCATATTTAGTCGCATCAACCGGTTACATTACGAACATTCTTGTTTTATACTCCTGTAGATATCCTAGCGTACATTAAATTTGCGCATAAGGATAACTAGAAAAATCTATGGTCTCATTTACAGCAAGGCATTATGAATCCATTCAATCCGACATACCTGCCAATCCATGGTGTACAATGAACCGATCAAATTGCAGGTTTTTATTACTACAATTTGTCGACCGATACTTGGCAGTAGTCGCCTTCCTACTTCGGTACATAAGTTGAAACTTGTTAGTTCTCATACCCATTTTTCTCATTATATTGATAGAACTATTTCAAAGAA